>OZ018409.1:35132515-36332515 GCA_963969595.1 Neckera pumila
TACTGAGATGTCATAAATTTCTGCAGTTTGCAAGACACCTTTGATATGCAACTCTTGTACAGTACAACCACTGGGTCTTGAAGATCTGATCTGGCGCATGATTAGTAACAATTTCGATGGAACAATTCAGCTTTAACCCCTAAAGTTCCTTGACTATATTCTCACCAAAAATGCTCCAAAAATGCCATTTCTAGAACAAGTACCAAATTTTTGAAAAATATCATTTCTGAACATGTAACCATAAGATCTTGTAGTACTCTGGTTTGAGAATGTGTGGAAAAAATTTCAGAATTTTCCATTGTGTAGATTGGAACATATTAGCATTTGAAGTGGCAAAAGTCCATTTTTTGGCCCTACAAAAAATTGGGCAGCTGCACTTCACAAGGTCAAATTATTATGAAAACAAATCTAAAATGGTTGTGCTTCTTCAGGGCAAGTTGGCTACATGCTTGAAAATTTTCAGATTATTTGGAATTGTACGACATTTAGTAAAAAACAGTAAGTAGAAAGAATAGAGAATGATTTAAAACACAAAATTGTTAAGTTAATTATGGAATTGAAAAATGCCAATCCCAATGGTTGCAATGTTGTAATAAACAATCTACATCCTACAATTTTTATTTTTTTTTAAATATTGAAAATTGAGTGAAATAAACAACTTCAAAGTTTATTTTAGAGTAGACAATCCATAACTGCCCGCAAACTAAAAATCCTTGTAACGTTTGACTCATTGATCAGAATGGAATGATTCAAAGCTTTGCAAGTATATATAAATATAATAAACCAATTTCAAATTTTTATTTTTGAAAAAAGTGATTTTTTTTTGTCTGCCCAACCTGCCTGAATTGAGAAACAAACCACATATTAGGCCATAACTTTTGACTCGTATTTCCAAATGTCATGAAATTTGGTGCATATGAAAGATATTCCTTGTCCCCACCTTCAATAAAATTTCAGTCCAAAATATGCAAATCTCCAGTCACACGTACCTGCCCAAAATTTCTATGTTGCCAAAAAAAGCATGTTGGTCCTTTAGCGGTTAACTTGCTTATAGCACATGCGTTCGTCATTGGACTTTCAGGCATTCACTCTACTTTGAGGTGGGTCATTAATTATTCTGCAATTACTCTAAGGTGTGCAATTGCAACTTTGATGCCAAACTAACTGTCTAACACCTAATTCTACAAGCATTAAATACAAAAAAATTGTTTAAAATTTATAATTATTAGCAGCTGCCAAAAAGTAAAGTGAAACAACTTGAAAGTTTTGACAAATGAGTAGTACTTGTTGGAGTGATCTGATAAAGGGAGACCATTGCCGTTTGTTGCACTGTTTCAATATCCAACAATACAGCGAGTTGTTGTCGTCCAACTTCAAGCAAGTTGGGTCCTAACGTCCTTGTTCTTTGAATGTAAATCAGTTGGGATTTTGATTCTGTTATTGATCAAGTAGTACTCTCTGGACAATGAAGTTTTTGAATTTTGAATTCAATTCACGATGCAATAAAGTGATATGATATGGCTTTGGCAAATAAGTAATCTGTATCCCATGGCCTGTAGCCTTTGCATACGTTGAAAAAGTTTGGAAAACAACGTTGTTACTAGCCTGATTGAATAATATTGCTTCGGGACATCCTGAGCCACCATTACCTTACCAATTTTATGAAGATTTTTGTTTGTTACTACCATACCAATAGGAAGAATTCCTAAGTAAATACTAACTTCTTTTCTTGACAAAATGTGGGCTAAAACCTTCCCTGATTCAATTTGAGTCTTGAGTAGAACGGGCAAGCATTGTTTTCAAAGTGTTGTAGCGTTGTCAACTTGTATCTACTTCACTTTGCTTGGGGGAGATGATGATGCGTGCCAATTGCCATTGTGCCTTTGCATGACCACCTGTTTAAAACAATAGATGCCTTTTCAAACTTGTACTTACTTCATGTAGCCTTGTGGAGTGAGCTTCAGCTGTTGCCATTTCTGTGGCAACTTCATAAGTTCTTTTATAATTCCAACAAATTCTTCATTGACTCCTTTTTCTAATTTTGAACAATGGACTTGAACAAGTGACTCAATTTCAGTTGCTTGTTGTCTTTGTAAAGGTAGAAGTTTTTGCCTTGAGGTTTATCTCAGATTGCATGCTTTCTTCAACCTCTTTTGTCAACAACTCTATTTCTTGACATTGTGACGCAATCAGGGCATCAGACATAACTAAAGCATTCTGCAGACTGGAATATTCATCTTGCTATGCTAAAATTCATGCTATATGGCTAGGAATTGCCATCCTTCATATTAGAATGTCATATGCATTGAATTGTAATTTCTCAAGGTTAGCTTGCTTCTAATCCTTTGTTCAAAACTTGTATCTCAAATTCCAATTGTTCTTTGAATAACAGCATGGTCTAAAAAGTTATTTTCACTTTGTAGATTACAAGGATATATCAATGAACCGTCTTTGCCATCTCTACAAATTCTAACAAATATTTAATATCACTGAATCGTGGTCCTTTTTTGGTAATAGGATCTAATGGATAAACTTTCGTGTCCAACCACAAGTCAAGATTAGTGTGACCAGCCTGGCTGCATCCACTGAATTCTAACTTTCTACATAACATTGTTAAACTAGCTAAGGTGCTTCCCCCAGGTGGAGGTATAATTCCTCCTAAGATGCCTGGGGGAGAATTAGGTTATAATGTGACAAACCTAGTTGGTTGAGCATCAGGACTTTATCTTTGTATTCTCAGTGACTAGAACCTCATTCGTTGGGGGGTCCTAATTTTTGGGAGAGCAAAAGGGAACCCCCCAATGAAGATTAATAATCTTATGTAATTTGCTCATGTATCATTTGACTTCTCATAATCAACAACTGATACTTGAAATTCAAGGAAACCGGCACCTTATACGGTGCATCAAGAATAGCTTCCATATTATCAAAGCAAACAAAAAAATAAAATAAAAAAATGAAACGACAATAATGGCTGCACAATATTAGACCAATGTACAAAGTTAAGTTCTTGTAGTCTAGGGGCTATTCCATGAGCTATTCATGGAGCTAAGTTCTTGCAATCAAGTGTAGAAATCTGAAAGGCTACCAATGAAAGATGTTTGGACGCCTTAAGAGACACCTAGACGGCATCAGAAAGTGCAAAATTCATAGTGGTGCAAAATTCTAGCCACCAAATCAAAAACTAGGTGCCACACAATACCACCAAACTTGCCAGCTTAGTGACAATGCACAGCAAACGAATGCCTCCAATACAAAAACTTCACAAGTGGATTGTGACGGGTGATTAAATGAAAGACCGGTACCAAAACATTGTTACAAATGCAGTGCCAAAGCTTCATTTTGCAATAACTTTAGAAGCATGACTCGTATGAACTTGAAATTTTTAGTGGAGAGTCTTCTTATGAGCTTAATCATATCTCATATTTTTTTTTTTAAATTCAAAAATCATTTAAACTAATTTGTCACGTTTTGAGTTTTAGGGTTTTAACTACGTAAGGAGTCCCTAAATTTAATGATTTGGAGCTGAAATTTCTATGGTATATTTCCATAGTAGGAACTCATGTTTCTACCAAAGGGCATTAAAAAATATTTTATTTTGTATCCTCTATGTCCATGCAAAGAGGGCTCCCTTGCGCATGCAATTCTAAACATTGAAGATGGTTTTAGGATCATTTTTTTGGTGAAATCTCTTTACCATGAAGTCTTCTCAAATGGCATTTTCCAGTTGTTTTTTAAATTACTTTTCCTATTTTTTACAAATTAAAATGTTAAAGTATGTATTTTCTTGCGATTTTGCACTTTCTTAGTTCTCCTATTTAAAGAATCTTTTTTGCTTTTCCTTCATAGGGTATCTCCTTCTTATAGGTGTATACGTTACAACCCTAACCAACAATTTGATCTGGGACATTGGTTTGAATGTGGCCTGCCCACTGTACTACCAATTGGTAGCAGTTGGCAATTGGAATGAAGATAACTAATTTTTAATGGCCTTTTGAAGGCTCCATATTTTTTCTAATGAAAAAGAAATAAAAAGATAGAACACTTTTCAATTGCTGGAAGTTGAATCTACAACAAACATGTGATCATACTTGGGAGACAAGTCTTTAGATGAAGTGTCTACATCAATACACTAATACAACCGGTCTTCATCTCTACACCCCACTGGCAAGGGCACAAAATTAGTGTCACTACATTTTTTTCTCCAAGAATATAGCAGTATAGCACAATACTATGTAAACATGCCTGAAGAGTGAAGTCATCTGCTGTTTCCATCGCTGAATGATGTTATGAAGCTCCAGTCCATGACTCTTGATGTGAAAATAGTTTTGATAAAGCAAAAAATATTGAAGCAAATGACTTCAAATTAATATCAAGGTACAAGAGGAAGAGATTCAATCGCTTGCTCAAAAAATCATGACACCTCTGACAAACACCTGAAGATCCTCACAGGTGCTTACAGGTTAAGCTTTTTATGGTACAATTATACATCCAAACCCAGAAGAATATTATAATAGACTCTATGAGCCCTTTCATCAGTTTTACAATGAATCATCCCTCAGGTGCTGTAAACTAGTAAAGATTACTTGATTGCTAAATCTCAACAGACAGATCCTCGGCTGCCACATATCATGAGTAAATATCTGTTAACGATGAAGTTTAGATCGGGAGGAATCTGAGTCGACTTGTGCAAAGTCATTTGCTGTTTTACATCAGAGTGCAGATTTTATAAAATAGTATTCATTCTCTTAGGTCCTCTTCTTGGGGACTCCCATTGTTACCATCTGGTCAACTTCTTCATCATTCATGTCCAAACCAACATCTGGCCCATCAACGCTCAACTCGTCTTCATTAAACTCAATCTGGTGATACTCCACGACTTCATGCAAAAACTGGTTCTCCCTTGCATAATTTGCATTCTCTTGCTGCAAACGCTGTTTCTCAGCGAGCAAGGTCTCAAGTTGAAGCCTCACCTACAAGAAAAAGAAGAGGCCAGTGGAAGATTATGAGTCAGGTCAGCTTCAGACATCCAAGAATGACGTGGGGACTTCAGATACGAATAAAAGATGTACCAGCACACAGTAACAGAACCATGTGGCTCAAGAATTGCTTGAAAGGAACCCGATACCACACAATTTGTCTACCACCAGAAGTACAAATAAACAGATAATTTTACCAGGTCATCCTCATCTGGTCTTGTTCCCTTAACCACACTCTCACGAAGCCTCCGGTTCTCTTCCTCAAGCTGAGCACAGCGATCTCTTAGAAACGTCAGATCCCCCCTTACAGTCTTCAATTCCCGCAACAACATCTTCGCCTTCGATGCCATAGCCATTGCTACCTGAGACCAAGCAGGGACCAGAATTTCAAACACGAGGCTTAGTGACACTGATTTCTGAGTCCAAGCTTAACTCAGTTTGACCTGATATCTGAATCTATGCTCATTCTCCTGTTAACCCCTAGATGTAGCCATTTGATCCTTCACTGCATCTACAATAAGCATGAATGTAAAATCGTGGAAAAGCATCCTCGATGACGCAATGCACAAGCTTGTGGTCAACCCGCTCCCACATGCAAACAAAGACTGATATAACCCAAAATGATTAAACAAACACAGAATTAAGCTTTAACTTGGTTTTCAAAGAACTCCCATCACGGTCTAAATACTGTATATCGCCCCATAACCCGGTCACTACATACTACTCAAACAGGGGCGACAATTTAGACTAAAAGCAGTCAATTTCAGAGAAAGCTAAACAGTTTAAATGCTCTACATATTGCTAGGAAAGAAATTCATATCATACGTCACGAGAAGCTTTCAGTTGAACGTCTCCAGATAGGCCTGTATCGTCTGGTTTACCAGTCCCATCCGGTTTTTCGACTGAGCCTCGCAAAGAAGCAGAGGGACTGATAGAAGGCGACTTCTTCCAAAGGGGCACACTTTTTCGCAAAATACTACTTCGCGGTTCTGGAGTCAGAATTTCAGTGGCTTTTGATTCCACCATATTCAACCCTTCCTGCATCAAGAGAATGCAAATAAATGTTAAAAATTGTAAAAGCACACCACCCGCCAGATAGAGTTGAACTTTGAATACAACATGAAAGAGATTCATCAGGACTACACAAATCAGCAACTGCAACTGCAGGCCGCCAAATTTCATCAAGTAGACTGGATCCTGGTTCGTATTGTTTTCACGTCTACTGCAAATAGCTCTGTCACTTGCCATTTCAGAATCCAATTACAGGGGTCTGATTATTAGCAGTTATATCTTTCATAATTTGGGGCATTCATGCCAATCGTTGATTAAATACAAGTCCTGGTAACCAGTTATTCGACGGCATACCTCGATGGCAGTTCCAAGTGTATCACCTAGAAGACTCAGGGAGGAAGCAATAGCATCCAGTCCTTTTTGCAACATCGGCCCTTCAGTTCCCTTCCCTGCACTGCCTTCTACTGTTTGCTTCACTTCAGGCACCTGTGCTTTCCAAGCAGGACTTCTCAGCAACATATTGCCAAAAAACTACAGCCTGTCCAATAGTGTATCTACTTGCAAACTGAATGCTCAAACAATAAAGCCATCAAATACAGCATAAAATGAAAATCAACAAAAACTCTACTCCTTACACTTACCACTGAATGAGGAATTTCAGTTTATGTGCTATTAATGACAAGTCAAACAACAGTTCCTACCAGGAAGCCAGTACAATAATTGAGTACAAGGAGAAGAGGATGAATCGGTGCATCAAGAATCCAACTGAGTGAAAGATTGCTAGACAAGAGCTTAAAACACATATGACTACATAAACGCACATTCAGTAGCCGTTTCATATCACTTATCAAGTAACCCAGCTTTGATAATGACTCTTTGCGTCTTGCCACCCTTAATTCATAACACAGCAACGATACATGAAGCCTAAAGTGCAAAACAACGAAAGGGCATGACATTTCCTTATACTAAAGCACGAACGAAAGACTAATGAAGATCCCAGATTCCTGCCGAAACATAAGAGAACTATGAATTACGAAGAAAAGGATCGGTCTACTCTAGGGGGATTTAGAAAATTAGCATCTAGAGACTACATCCAACTAGCTTGAAGGCATTATGCATTCTAAACCACATGAAGGATTTGCACAAAACGAACGGTGTGTTTAGCACGCGAATATTGAGGATCGAGATGACTTCGTTTGAAAGCATAAACATAAAACAATTAAATTGCAAGGTGGTAAGAAGAGAGACATGCGAGTGACAGCCCCAAAGAATTGATAGCAATGTTACAATTACTACTAAACCAGAGAAACCAAAAAAAAGTGGACCCGATAAAAAAGGAACGTAGGTGTGACAAACAGACGTCTCTCACCAATTCAAGGACAACACAAGTAGCTTTGAGATCAAAGCCTCGGAAACCTATCACCCAACTTACTTTATGTCCTTCATGAACATATTGTCTGTTACCATTCCAGAACCAACGAAATTCCAAGATAGGAATAACCATGAAAACCCACCCGGAGAAAACCAGAAGAACAGTAATGACAAGAAGATTGATTGATTGAGATTTAAGAGCTCTTTAAAAACACCTTAAATGGAAAATGTGGATGGTCCAAGAATTGCCCTAAAAAAGAACTATCTGCCCTAACTGAGAGAAGTCATATAATCACAATTCGTGTGGTCAAGGACGAGGTGTCGCGTTCCAAGCTCATTCATGTGGTACTGGAGTTGGCTGATGATCAAGGATTGTCGAAAGAATCTAAAACCGAATACAGTATCTCATCTCAAAAAATCTCTCCACAAATTCATATATCCGAGATTATGCTCTAATCCCGCTCCTACGAGGGGCAGAAATCGGGTTACAACTGATCCTTGCTAAGCGAGTGAATTCAGAGTATGGAGTGCTGTATCAGCGTACAAATAATCGCTTTATAACTCCACAGCCTCTGATAATTACCCATGCAGGCGTCTTGCTATCAGAAACATGACAACGTTGATCGCTAGAACATTATGCCACAATGGCGTTAAACCCATCTCGAGACAGAAAAATCATCTCGCGTCCTCAGAGATTTAAACTACCAGTCGTCCTGGAGTTTCGGGTTGATGAGTCATAGAAATTAGATACAGACGACAGCATAAGCAGCCTCTGAAAGATTCTTTTGAAACCAAGTCTCAGCTGCACCCTCCAAAGCGTACGCTGGAGGGGTTAAGATAGAGGTAATGACGTGAAAGTTCACAAACCTGGTCAACACTCGGTGGATTTTCTACAGCTTCTTTCTGAATAAGGACAGGGTCTTTCCTAGATTCGCTGTCAGATTCAGAAGAGGGGATCCCATCTTCCAGGAGCACTGCCCTGGCCTTGTTTGTGAATGTAGTCCAGCTCCAAAATTTACCATCGGAAGATGACCTTTCGGGATCCAAAGGACTCCGAGGACTTTGCAATGAACCTCCTTGTACTGATAACTCAGAACTCTATCAAAAACACACAAAGAACCGATCACCCTGTTATGGCAAAAAGATTTCCCATCGTGTCGTCACATACTATGACTGCAACTATGCAGCTAACTGCATCAAGATGCATTGACAGTAAAAATATACTTGTCACAATCCCAACTTATACTACAACGTATCCCCAAAATAGAAGATGAATGCAAACCGACATTAAGCTTTTCGTGTCCAGCGCAAGGGAGAGAATCTTGAACTCAAGAACTACCACCGAAAGAAAAGGTTCTTAACTTCCAAAATTCTGCAATAACAACGTCGCAAACAAACAAACAAACAAACAAACAATGTCCAACCATAATGTGAATTCGAATTAAATCATGGAATCCCAGAGGTATAAAACTTTAGCCAAAATGAGTTCAAATCTAATGAGAGTGAAATGCCAGAGGATGAACTAATCTGCTAGCATATATTAACCCTGTATCACAACCCGAGGAGGAACTTCAGCCCTGTCAGATTTACACATTTCCACTGGCTGCAACTGGAAAAAAATTAAAAATAATAATAAAGAGGCAACTATAGATGGGAACATATGATAAGAACAAGAACTTCACACACTGTCAAGTTGATAAGGAGAGAAAGATTTGAAGAAGAAATGTACTAAGACGAAATGTAAGAATGTGAGAACGAATGCACATAAATTGGGAACAGTATCTTCGACTCCAGAAGAACATAAATGAGCTGCGAAGGTGTCGACAAACGTAACACAAGCTTTTCAGTACTCACTATCATTCCCTCCACCAACGGATATTCTACACTAACAGACAGAGACTGCCGCTCAGAATCCCATAAGAATGCTGTGCTGTTCCAGCGTCATTATTTGTGTTATTCCTTATCGGAGGCACAATACATATCAACTTGAGAACATAAGAAAACAGAGATAACACTGTTGTCATGTATTAGAGTGCAAACAAATGAAGACATTAAACAGTGAGTCAGAGGTCAGAAAGTGAAAATCAACCGTCCTCGTGAGACCTCAAAGAAGGTCAAACTAATGGGGAAAGTAATCAGACTTCATCAACAAGCATATGGCCGCTTCCGCATGCCACCAAGAAGAAGAAAAAAAGATTATAGACTCTACTGCGCTGGAAAACGTTCAGCAATCCGATTAGGCCTTAACCTACTCCTCCGACAGATAAATTATTCAAGTCACTGCTCTACTGCAAAGAGCATGACTCACTGCACATGACATCATCCTCTCTCTCACAAGCACTCATGCCTTAAAAGACTCCAAATTAATACTCCGTAAATATCTTCCAAGACAACACTCTCACGCAGCAACATCAACTCGACTGTACTTCTCAGTTCTTCGTCCGAAAGGTAGGAAATCTAACATACTACGAAATGAAGGAAATTACACTTCAGGAACAACACAAGCTTCAAACTCCTAGCCAACACTAATTATCTCAAAACACAAGCCGTAAACTCAGGCACACGTCTCCCATCCTATTTCTCCCTTCGCTTACTCTGCTCACATGTCACGGCATCACACGAAGACTTCCAGCGCATCATAGAGGCTTACTCTTCTAAGAAGCCTTCATGACTTGCGCGCACAGTTACAAAGAACGGTGTACGAGAACGTCCTCGCTCCTATTTGAACGTTTTTCAATTACATCTAAAACGTAACACCTCAAGATAACGGCATAACGAAAAAGAACAAAGAAAACTATTAACCAAAACCTCAATCCGAAAATTCAAATCCGAAATAAATGACAAATGCTTCCTTCCATTGCTAACAAGTCACGTAAACCAGCTTCCTCGCTCCTATTTGAACGTTTTTCAATTACATCTAAAACGTAACAC
Source organism: Neckera pumila (assembly GCA_963969595.1). NCBI lineage: Eukaryota > Viridiplantae > Streptophyta > Bryopsida > Hypnales > Neckeraceae > Neckera > Neckera pumila. Next base: position 35,142,808 of record OZ018409.1, read on the forward strand.
CTCAAGATAACAACGAAAAAGAACAAAAACTATTTACAAAAAACTCAATCCAAAAACTCAAATCCGAAATAAACGACAATGCTTCCTTCCTTCCAATGCTAACAAGCCACGTAAACCAGCTTCCTCGGCAACAAAACAACAATGCAGCAGCTTGCACACACGGATCCTTAACCGGCATGATGAAAAGAACCAAATCTAAGCCATCACAGAAACTCTCCTCCCTCCGCGCACCCTCCCTCTCAACATATATAAGCCAACGAATTTCACCTCTTTCAGCCGAAGCTGCTGCTCCGTCGTCGGTGTGGCGGTGTCCTCCATAACGATTTGCGCCTGCCGTCCTTCACCAATGACAAAAAACAGACGGAATCCGAGCGAGGCAAAGGAATCGGAAGAAGGACGACACAATGTGAGTGAGTCCAGAGCTTCAACGTGAGCGTGGCTCGGAGAAAACAACTGGGGAAACGGGAAGACAGCGAGATTTTGAATGGGGGCAGCGGCAATGACGGGCGGTGTGGAAGGGGTCAAACGTGCGCAAGGGACAAAAGTGGCAGGAGCTCCAAATCTGGAGCGGACTGAAGTCACGGCGGTTCTCCCGTACGAGGGTGAGTGGAGCTCTCATACTCACTTTTTGAAATCTTACCGCTTTTTTTTATTTTTTCTTACCGGTAAATGTAAAAATTGCCCCCTACTTTGTGCCTCTCAAATTTTGTATTTCTTCAAGTCTCCTTGCTAATTCGGGGCATCTGATTGCAAATATGAATTCATAATTTGCAAATTTCATCATATGCGGCAAATAAAAAAAAATTCAGTAGGAATAAAACATGGGGCAATACATGCATCAATCCTCCCTAGCCATCCATCACTTGCTGGAGGAAATTTTTTTCTTTTTTCTTTTTTCAATTCAGAAACTAGTAATTTTGCACTCAATTCTTAGAATCCATTTTAATATTTTTTAAATCCTGAAGAGACATTCATACATTTATTCCAAAAATAATTTACAGTAAGGGAGAACATATAGAGCATTGTTAAATAAGGCATGTGGTCTCCAAAAACTTTAGAAAGCCTAAGAATATTGGTTCAAAACAAGGGAATCATAGCATGTTTCTAATGAGTTTAATAGAGCTCTGAGTTTAATAGATATCTATTGGTTTCTATTGCATTTGAGGGAGATGCACCCCCTCCAGCCTCCAACCTAGAATTTTAGAAAATGAATATCTAGAAGGCTTGGAGTTTCAACTAGAGGAGAGTAGATTAGCCATGAAATGACATGCAATCTCCAAACCCATTTAGAGGGCCAAATTAGCTTTTGAAGTCTTTCCAATTGTTGGTCCTTTGGCTGGCTAACGGAAACTGGTCCTTAGTTCAGATTCTACTCAATTGAAGTCTTTAGTTCTTTTTTCTAATCTAAAGAACTTTGAGTTATAGAGCTCAAAAGCCTTGCTATGTCAATTGTTAGAACCTATGAGAGTCTTAAAAAAAATTTGTTCCACTTTGCAAGTTTTGTACTTAAATGTACATTCCCTTTAAACCCCAATTTTTTTATGTGTGACCCTAAAATGTGAGAATTAGATCAACTATAAGATCCAATTCTAGTACAAATTAACTTAATTAATCTTTGAAGGACAAGGACAAGGACAATCAAGAGGGGTATTAGACAAATTTGTTCAATAATTCGTTAACCACAATACTTCAATAGTCTTATCACCAAAATGACCTCCTCAAAGCCTACTGAATTGAAATTCAAACCTATGAAATTGAAACATTGTAAAAAAGCAACCTTTTAGGTAACAAGCCCCAATTTTCTTAAACAACTTTAGGTGATGTCAATGTTGACAATCGAATGTTTTTATGTTAACCCCTAAAGTTCCATGACTATGTTTTCACCAAAAACACTCAAAAATTGCAATTTTTAGTATAAATACCAAATTTTTGAAAAAAAACTTTTTTGACACATACAACCATAAGATCTTATAATACACTAATTTTAGAAGATGTGCAAAAAAATTCAAAATTTTCCACCATGCGGATTGGAAGATATTAGCATTTGAATTGGCAAAAATCCTTCTTTTGTCCCTGCGAAAAACAGGGCAGTTGCACTTCACAATGTCACATTTGTGTAAAAAAATGTCCAAAATGGTGGTGCTTCTTTGAGTTCTTTTTCCTAAACAAGTTAGCTACATGCTTTAAAAATTTCAAATCATTTGGAATTGTACAATATATACAAAAAAAATAGTAAGTAGAAAAAAATAGAGAATGATCCAAAATACTAAATTGTTAAGAATATAATTGTGGAATTGAAAATTGTTAATCCCAATGGTTGTAATGTTGTAATGAACAACCTACATCCTATGATATTTTTTTTTCAGAAAATATTAAAAATTCAGTTAAATAAACAACTTCAAAGTTTATTTCAGAGTAGAAGATCCATAACTGCCCAAAAACTAAAAAAACTCATAAATTTGACTCAATCATTGGTCGAAATGGATTAATTCAAAGCTTTTCACGTATAAATAACTCTAGAAAACCAATTTCCAATTTTTGTTTTTGGAAAAAGTGATTTTTTTTTATTTGCCCGGATTGCACAGTTACAAAAATAAGTAACATAATTGGCCATAACTTTTGACTCCTATTTCCAAATTTCATAAATTTAGTGCATATAAAAGATATTCCTTGTGCCCACCTTCTATTAAAATTTCAGCTTAACCCCTAAATGCCCAAGGCCTGTTTTGGGCTTCCTAGAATTTGCTCTAAATTGAACAAAATGCCAACATTTTGATAAGTTGTATCAATTTTTTTGAATTATAACTGTACAAATTTAAACTAGACATGTTAGAGATCTCATAGGAAAAGAAAACACAACAATATCACTTATAGAATGAAAGATTATAATGTTTGACCATGAGGGTGCTAAAACTGCAAATATCTTTCAATCTTCTGTACACAAATTAAGTCTAAAAAATTGGTGACCAAAAAAATATGAGGTTAAAGGGCCTAACTTGTATAACCTTGACCAATTTATGGCTTCTTAAAATCTACTCTACAATTTTTTTAAATGAATTTTGAATGTGATTTTTTTTCCAAGATCTAATGTATTTGAGGCTCATTTCCAAGAGCTCTCAACACTATGGAAAGTCAAGATTGCAATGGATACCCTTGTACAAAAACTTGAATAGAAAAATCTATATCATTTATTTTCAAGATCGGATTTTTGGTGCTAAAAGTAGACTTCAAGAAGAACTTTAAAAAAATATAAACTACTAAAAATAGCAATTTGATTAGGTTTTATTTAACTTCAAAGTTTTGCAAACACCAGATTTTGGTGCCTCGGGCATTTAGGGGTTAAAATATGGAAATCTCTAGTCACACGTACTTGCTCAAAAGTTCTATACAACTAGAAAACGCATGCCGGGCCTTTAGGGGTTAACAAGAACGTTCATTCAATGTAACATCAATGTTGACATAAAAACATTGGGTTGTCAACATTGGCATTGCCTAAAATCTGATTAAAAAAATTGGAGCTCGTCACCTAAAATGCAAGTTCCTTATAGTGAAATGCAAACCTTAGGAGTAAGTGGCCACTCAAATGCATTAGTTTTTGATTTTGTTAGGTGTGATTATAAGCAACAAATGCCAAGAGGCAAACTGTAGTGATACTTTTTTAGTTTTTGTTTAACTCCTAAAGGACCAAGGCCTTTTTTCTGCCAAAAAGCACTGAAAACTGCCATTTCTATAGCAAAGACTTAAAAAAATTTCATTGATTTTTTTTCACATCTAACAGTAGGATCTTACACCTAACCAATATGAAAAAGTGTGGAAAAAATTTCAAAATTTTTGACGACACAGATTGCAAGATATATGCATTTACAATGGAAAAAACAAGTTTTTCAGCACATTGCGGGACTAGATTTTTTGACTTTGAACATTTTTAACTTAAAACTTTTGCACTGTAGAGTTTTGAGACTTAAATCTTTGTATTAGAGAATTGAGTTGAGAGTCTAGGAAAAAAAATTCAAAAAAACTTAATTATTGTTCTTAAAAAAATTGTTAAGTAGAAGTAGGTACAAGATAGAAGGAAAATCTAAAATATTCATATATTCTAGGTGGAATTAAAATGCACTAATCCCAATGGTGAGATTGTTCTATCAAGTAAACTAAACCATGCAAAAAGAAATAATTTGAAAAATTGAAAAATTGCATTCAAAAATGAATCCTACAGTTTATTTTTTTCAAAAAGATGCTCTAACTGTCCAAAAAACAAGAATGTCCATAACTTTCTCATAACAAATCCAAATGAAATGAATGAAAGATTCTAGATAGAAAAAAATAAAATCTATGAGAAAAAAATACGCAAAAAAAAAAAAAAAACTGCAAATTTTCTTTGCTACCCGCACTGCCCTCGTCCCCTGTTTTGAGCTTATTTGGTCATAATTTTTGTTCCCGGGCACCAATTGTGAAAAAAAATATATTCCCACAACGCTAATCAACTTTTGTACCTCTAAAAAAAGTTTCAAAAAATCAAGAGAAAATTTCAGCCCATAGACACTTGCCCAAAAACGCATTTGTTCCTTGAAGGTACAATGGTACTTTAGGGGTAAAATCAAAACTAAAGCAAGGGGCTTTATTTACTAATTTTTAGATTCAACTATGTGAATACCATATCAACTAAATAGACAAAATCTATAGTTGTGAGATTTAAGGCATCACGGTCTTCAAAATTATATTAGGCCTACTAAAAAGAAGGAGGAGGAAAAAATATTCCTAAAAAAAAGAAAAATATTATCTACTTTGGTCATGGAATATTCTAAATATATTTCTCATTATGTAAAATGTAATGGAATTTGGCCCAAATAAGGATCATTTTATTATGGGAATCAAGCAAAAAATAATATAAAATGATGAACAATTTCAATGGTTAAACAAATATTTAGTTTTTGTGCTTGCCAATGGAAGTGCTTTTTATAGAAGAGCATCTCCAATGGTCTGACTTTAAAGCCTACTTTGGTGTTTTTGGATGAAAAATAGGTGATCATTGTATAGTCCTCTAAAAGTATTCTCTTTAGTACGATAAAAATTCATTTTTTTACAACTTTGCCAAATTACACATTGACATTAGTAGTTGTGAGATTGTTTTTGCTTTTACACACTTGGAAGTTTGTCATTGTTTGGAAGTTTAAATACATGTAATCCATTGTTAAAAACTTAGGCATGTTGCTTTGTATAGATTAACAATTAACAAATTATTGAAGATGTTTGAAAGCAATATTTAACTCCTAAAGGACCAATTGCTTTGCCATATGGTCAAATTGTTTTTCAGCCCAAAATTAGCCTCTTAAATCATATTCAAGTCTTCAATAGAATGCTTTGCTACTTGGAACTATGTGTTATCTATTAATTTGAAAAATCTCTATTGATTATGTATAAATTATATTTGTTATAATTTCTTTAAATATGATTTTAATCCAATTTGGACTTCAACCTATTATTGTCCAGTTGCCACTTCAATTCACTATAAGAAACCCCCGTTTTAGGTGGCGAGCCCTAATTTTTTATGACGGCTTTTAGGTGATGTTAATGTTGACAACCCAAAAATTTTATGTCAACAAAAATGTACAACATAAAATCAATATTGGCAATCCAATGTTTTTATGTCAACATTGATGTTACATTGGACATTTTGTTGTCATAAAAAGTTTGGGTTGTCAACATTGACATCACCTAAAATCTGTCATAAAAAATTAGGATTCGTCACCTAAAACAAGGGTTTCTTATAGTGATTCCTAAGCATTCCAACATCCATATTCCAGATGATGAGTAGAGTATTTTAGACCAATGTTTTATACATACACCTTTACATTTGTCCAAAACTATCCTTAAATCTTTAAAAGGTGACCTTTTTGAATCATCAATTTGATGAAATTGAAATATATAATATATTTGTACTAAGATACCATACTTGGTGGTGAAGGTACTATTGGGATCTTATTTTCGTAAGGAAAAAAAAATTTTAGTGGAAAAGAAAGAAGTATTTTTAGTTTGAAGCATATGCCAAATCACATTTTCCAAATCTATTTTATTATTTGCCAAGAAATGTTGACCGTGACTACCAAATATGATATAATCACATATGTGAAAAAATCCCAAAAACAAATCAAGCTGTAAAAGATTAAGAAATGAATCCTTGCTATAGGCAATATGTAAACCAATACCAGATGTGGGTGTCACTTTAATCCAAATATCATCTTGGTTCTAAATACTATTATTTCAATCCTACATTGGTTTCAAATTGATTATATTACCTTTGATACAAATGTTGCAATAATAACATTCAATTGATATACCCTAGTTGTTAATTGACTTTGGAGGTTTCAAATTTTTTAACTTGACCTTGTACCATTAGCTTGACCAATACTATAAATGCAATTCAAAATTTTGTAAGAATATCATTAATATAGTTCAAAAATTTGGAATTTCCTAGTAGTAGCCGTAGTAGTATTGAGTACAACCTCTACAATTTCATGAATTCCAATCAAAGTGGGAGACTAGCAATGAGTAAAATTAATTTTTGTCCCACTAGAGGTTCTAAAAAAGTACAAGATCAAAAAGTTCATTCTTTTTTGTAGTGTTGAGTTAGATTCTTGAGGTATATATACAACAACCAAAATTCATGCAGTTTGTTCATGTACTAGCTTGAGTGCCAACACACATGAATTAAAAATGCCCATCAACTATTCAACACTTGGGCAATTGTGGCTAATACCACTGGACCTACAAATCTGGTATACATTTTCAAAAGCTAAAACTCATAACAATACATTGATGTCCACAAAGCATTTTTAATTTTATTGATACCTTTGTTTCTTTGTTCATGTACATTCTAGAACCAATATCAATCATACGCAAGATGCTAAACCTATCCTACAAAAGTGGGTCTTGCATAGTGAATTTAGTGTTTTCTTTAGAATAATTGTAAAGAAAAAGCCCCCTATTTTGTATGATATTAATTCCATGTTCCTCACCTCTCCTAGCTAATTTGGAGCCCTGGATTGCAAATATGAATTCAAAATTTGCAAATTTTATCATGTTAGTGTGACAAATAAAAAATTCCTACATTATCCCAGTGATAAATTCACCCGGGAGGGCCCACTTCGTAGGACGGGTTTAGCATCCGGCCAGTGATACCCTTTGAAAATGAATATCATTACCCATCTGGTATCTCCAAAAGACCAAAACCCAACTGACACCGACCCCTCGCTTAACTTAACCACGACCGCAGTCAAACTCCAGTTGGTTTCTTCTATTGTAGAATTGCCCGCCCTGAAGACTTGAGAGCTTCTCACCATGATCGCAGCGTCACCGGAGCTTCATGAGATTTAGGCATTGTAAGATCTCGCCGGCTTTAGTCTAGCTTCTCTTGTGTTTGATTTCTCTCTCGTTCCCTGCATTTTCCGCTTGCAGAGTTCATGAGAATTGCAAAACGTTCGAATCCGGATTGACGTGAGGGATAGTTTTGCAGGAGCTGGAAATGGCATTGGAAAATTTGATGCCGATTTTTATTGCAGCATAGCCGTTCGTGAGCTTCCTTTCATTGGTTAGGATTTCGGTTTTCTAGGGCGTATTGAGCTTATTATAGGAGGCTCATCGATGCTATGTGGATGCTTGGATTATGAAAATTAGGTTTAGGGTTTGTAAATTTGTTGGATCTCTGCTCGTAATAATAATAATAATAATAATTGTGTAAGTCTGCTGATGTTAATCTAGTTATTTTACAGGTCTCACATGTATGACTTTGTTGAATGTTGCTTTCTTTGTACGTGTTCGCTCTCATATTTTACGGAATACGGTCCGCTTTCAATTTGTAGGATGCCTATCTTATAATTGGTTAGTTTTGCGGTTTTGTAGATGAGTTTCGCAGGAGGATGCTTGGATCAGGAAGAGTAGGTTTAGGGTTTGCATATTTGTAGCATCTCTTCGCGTGATGATTATATTCAAATTATGACAGGTCTCATATGTATGCGTTTATTATTGATTGCTTTCCTTGTGAAGTGTTTGCTCTAGTATTTTACTGTCTACAACCTGTTTCATATTGTAGGATTACGCATTGATAGAAGGAAGTTTGTCTGTTTGGTATAATGTGGTGACGTATGCCCTAGTCTCTGTTCAGCTTCCGGCTTGTCTTTTGTCTGTGTGTTATGAATTTTGTAGTTTTGTGTGCGCCGCCGGAACATTGTGGGATTTATTTGCAACCTGCACTAGGCCGACGGTTTTATGTCTGCTTCAGGGATCGTAAAGTTTATATATGAGTGCTGGAGCACGACTTGGTGGTTCTTTCTGTAGTTCTGCGGAATCTTTGGGATAATGGTTATCAAATTTTCTGTCTTGGACTATTCAGCAGAATTAATAAAGTCGTAATTTTTCTGTGATTTTCAGATATTCTTCATCAATGGGGTTAACAGATGTTTCAGAGAAGCGTTTTGAGCGGGCGATGGAACGCCTCTTTGCAGGAAGTTCTACTCCGGCTGTCAGGTACGGTGAATTTGGGTTACCACAAAATTTAAGCTGTACACTGCTCTGTACTGCAGTCTAATTATGAAAGCTAAATCAGGCACACCAATTTTAAGGATATTCTTTTGATATTTCTTGGGATTCTAGATGGTTGCTCCATTGCAATGGGGCCATTCGCTCGTGAACGTCGGAAGTCTTTTAGTCCACAGAGGATTGCGAGGAAGGTCTCTGTCAGTGTCATGTCATTCGTGAACAAGTTGAAACTGAAAGCATAGGGAAGGTAGTGTTGTCAAAGCGTATACAGAAATCTGACAGAAGGTTCCTTTGCAGTTCTGCTGGAGGTCCTTCACCAGCCAAAAAGAAGAAATTAGACCAGCAAAATACGATTGGACGAGAATTTCAAACCCCTGGGGATGTAGAACCTTCACCAGTGTCACACGGTTGCAGACCTTGGGACCGTGGTGATCTCCTCCGTCGTCTGGCTACTTACAAATCCATCAGTTGGTTTGGAAAACCTCAGGTAGAATTGTTAGACAAGAAAGTTGAAAGAATTTCAATCATAAATGGTCCATATGCCCATGCAGATCATATTTTTCTGAAGCGTCACTTGTACTTCAGTAGAGTTAAGGCTTTTTTCTTCTGCAAAGTTATTTTCTGATTGCAATTTTATATGTACGTGTCAGTAGTTTCTATTATCATAGGTCAAGTTGTATGACACTCTATGATGCTTGGTACGAGTCTGAATCCTATTCGAATGCGTTTAACTTAATGTTTAAGGAGGCAATTTCAGGTTGCAGGACCCGTGGCCTGTGCCAGGAGAGGATGGGTGAATGTGGATATCGACCTCCTTGCATGTGAAACCTGTGGTTCCCGGCTCAGCTTCCCTGTTCCCCCGTCCTGGCCTCGTCATCAAGGTGAGCGCTATTCAAAGACTTGAACAATCTCAGGGTAGCCCTGTTATGTTTTATTCTACTCAAGGAACATTTTCTTCTCTCGTAGGAAGACGTAAGTTTTTGATGAACTTTTTTCTATTTGGAACAGTGGAACGTGCTGCACTCGCATTCTCCGAGCAGCTTGACACTGCACACAAGGGTTTGTGTGCATGGAAAAATAATCCCTGTGCAGAGACATTGGCATATTTTCCGCCCACGCCTGTGGCAGATCTAAGAGGAGCTTATGCTGACCGATGTGAAACCCTTCTTCAGTTATCTGCACTCCCCGTGATCTCTGAGACTGCTAAGTACCAGATGAGATTGTCTCGAGGATCACAACTTGACCAACTTCTCTCTGAGTCCAGCCCTACCGATCCTGGATTCGTGCATGGAAATGGAGTGAATTCCAACCCAAGTGAGAACGAGTTTTTTGCAATGAATAAGGGCTTTTATGAGGTAAGCATGGTGGTGGAAGCTTACGTCCTATCTCGTTGGTACTTCTGATTTGTAGAATGTGTGCTGTGTACGCAGTGCGCATTGTCGGAAGATACTTCTGCAAGAGCTATGTCCGCTGCATCTGTTTGTAGTAATTTGTTTCATTCTGTATGACGATATTCCTAGTTTCAGTTAGGATGGTTCAGCTGACCGCACAACTGATGCCTCCGGCTTTCCTGAGATTTCTATTGAATTTGATATGCAACAGTCTCAACGAATGATTGCGCTTTGTGGCTGGGAGTCGCGACTGTTGCCTTATACTGTGGATTACGAGGACCACTCAGGAGCTCAGAACAACGAACGGACAGGAACTTGGCAGGGACCTGCGCCTAGCGTCACCGTACACCTCAAAGGGGACCTTCAAGCTAAGGTTCCTCGGAGCCAAATTCAAGCTGATGCTGACTCTTCCGACCCAGCATCTGCAGTGCTTGATTGCGATCTTTGTGGGGCCAGCGTTGGCCTCTGGAATTTTACTACAGTGAATCGTCCTGCTCCGTTGTTGAGCTCTGGATTTGAGGAAATTTTGTCATCCGAAAAGAAACAGTTAGAGTCGGGCACTTTAAGATCTGGTGTAGATGAGTTAGTAGATGGCCAGGTGTTGGCTATCTCAGAAACAGCAGATGCTCTTCATACAAAACCTCTTGAAGTGGTACCAGTCAACACGTTGGGGAGAGCAGCTACCCAGAAGGGCGTGTTAGATCTGAAACTTACCATTGCAGGTGGGCCTCGTCCTACAAGGCTTAGTGCTCCATTTTTGGTGCCACCTCCCCCTAGCAATCCTGCCTTGCTAAATACTGGAGTGCAGTCTAAGAGGAGTGAGGCGGCGGCTTATGCTGCCGCTTCATACGAATCCCGAAGACCTGAGCACCAAGAAAGAGGAACTGGTTATGGAGGCAGCAACTTAGAAACGGTTCCTTACGACAGTTCTCTTCCAGCAGGTAATATGGAGGGTATATCGGTAAATGTTAGGGAGACAGGTGATTTAGACGGTGGTCTGTCCTTACGGAATGGGAAGCGCAAGCGTGAAGTAGGTTCACAGTGGCCGGGCCCTCCGATGAAACAGCCTGCGATAGCCCTTCCTCATGCCTCTTCTGTGAATGCCGTCGATTCACGCTACCTACCAAAAAAAGAGAACTCAATGGAGAGTGTGGATAATTTGTCCCCAGACAGCGATGGGCAATGCACGAATACGGCAGAGTACCTTGGGCCCATGTCTGAGGTTCTGGCTGAACACAGCAATGGGGCAGTTAAGAGCAAGGCTGATGGAGGAGTTGAGGAGGGCGTGCGGACTAATGAAGCATTTATAATCTCCGGAATAGGGGTTAGCGCAGGAGTAGGGGGGTTGGGAAGGGCAGGCCTTGGTGGTAGTTCTGAAGCTGAAATTTATGATTTTGGAGCTCATTTGGATCGCGCAGAGAGCGTTGCAGAGTTTGCAACTGATGATACTGATTTTATGGAAGAATTTGTCTCTGGTCGTGGTTTAATGGATGATTTTGCTCTAGAGGAAGCAGAGGCGGTTGACGTGAAAGATAATCATCGAAGCAGTCAGCAAGCTATACCTGGCATCAGTCACACATTTGTTAAAGACACGCTCTCGGCTGGAGTATCCGAAAGACATGAGGGAAAAGGAAAACAAAGAGTACCTGACGAGGATGCCAATGCTGGGAGTACTATTGATACGACGAATGCTATCATTCAGGGTCATGATGCGGACGCCAGCCTCCAGATCAAAGAAGTAGCAGAAGGATATATGACAGAAGAATCCCCGGTTCAGAGGAACGAAGAAGTCCAGAGCCAATCTTTCTTTCCACCAGGTGAGATACGCGGATGTCATTTCGAATGAAGTGCTACATGTGTATGTATATACACATCTCACATCTATGCATATCATCTCTCATATCTATTATATTAAGGACGCAGTGTCACGCACCCTTTCACGACTCCTATCACGAAATCTGTCACGTTTTCATCCTGGAGAATTATCACCCAATTATTTCATCCGATGTTCACGACGAAAACCTAGAGCGCTCCTGTGATTCGTCCTGCACATGTTTCCCGTCTCTTGCCCTGTCCCTATATATAGGTTTGGCTAGTATATATATATAAATATTTATGTGTTTGTTTGTGAATACAGAATATGTGCATACATGCACGGATTTAGTCTTCAGTTTTTTGAATCAAAGTTTCAAGAAGCATGAGAATATTCCAGGGTTACACAATTGCTGACTATGCGAAATTTGTATATTCAGGATTACCTTTGGAGGATGTTAGGATACTGGAAACCCAGACAAGGCAGTTCGACCCCATTCGGCAGCACAGGCACTTTTGTCCGTGGGTGAACGGTCATGTTGCTGCAGCAACAAGCAGCGCAGGACCCGATATTTCCTGTGGATGGCAAATTATGCTGGATACTTTGCAGGCCCAGCGTTCTGGGACTGGTTTTGCTGCATCTGAGGTTGCTGCTTCCAAGCGCAAGGTAATTGTCATCCTTGTCACTTCTGTAGCAATTACATGTCTTTCAATACAATAGAATATGCAATTGTGATGTTGGATTTCACTGATTGCCATGTGAGGTTACAAGTTTGTATTGTTATCGTCAGTGGTAATAATGCCCCTTTTCCGTCCTCATACTTTCGTGCTGTGGTGAAGACTATGTCCTCTGAAACGTCCAAGTGCATACCTACAGCACAAAGCGTTTTTGTATTCTCAATCGATGATATGAAATTTTATATAATTATTTAAAAACTTGTAAACATATATGAGGCTCAACGCGTAGACTTTGTTGGAGTTCTGGGAACCAATGGACTTTAGAGTTCCTCTAGTAATGAACCACAGGCACTAAGCTTATATTCGTTGAGAAAATTATTACTGTTTAGGTTGCTTGTCGACTTGTATGGCCTACGGTCTTTTAAAATCCTTGTTCACGTCGGTTGTTTGGCCACCTCTCATGTAGCTTGGGCAGTGTTCAGAGCTTGTGTCGTTCTTCAGTTTACTACATCTGTTCATTTGCCATGATGCAATGGCCTTTTTCTTTTACAATTTTCACAACTCACCTCGTGATAATGGATGCAGGGTGATCCTCTTGTTTCAGTTCGAAAGTACCTGGGCAGTGTTTCTACCAGTCCACCGCCAAAAATTTAAGTGGATGCCGAATGCAACAAAGTGTTCTGGCTTGAGGCTTGGTATGGGGTTCTGAATGACATTTACTGGCAAGGTAACGGGTGCACAACATGGCCGAATTTGCCCAGAACGAACTTGTCTGTGTCAGTAAACGAACTCTTGATGAAGTTGTGACATAATGAGGGTCATCCAAGGGCAGCGTAGTGTACCCACGAGAACGAGTGTGGGGAATAGGAATGTTTCATTAAGGATTTTCTTAGACAACAAGAGTATATTGGGATGATTCTGTAACCATTTTGAAGGAGGCTTGTTTTTCATCATGTGGTACTTACTGGTTTACTTGGTGACACTTCATGCATTGTTTGGGGCCAAAAAATTGTGTTCTTGTACTGTAGTGTATGCTACCATATGCTACCATATGGTACATAGTGTCATGTAGATAACAATCAATGTCACTTGAAAAGCTGTCATTCAACTTCTGTATATGCACAATTGATAGCATTGCAATTGGGGAAAGATATATAAACGAAGTTAATTACGGTACTTGACAAATATATTGACTTTACAATACTTGACATTTGGTGTCAATGACACTTAAATATAGTTTATAATTTAATAGTTGCAACAATATAGTATCCATGTTTGTAGGTCCAATGTTCAAATTGCAATCAAATATTTGATTTTCAAAAAAATTCAAGTATTCAAAATGAAGTAGAGATTAGACTTGGGAAGCTTCATTTCAGTAATTGAGTTCAAATTCAAATAAAGATGAGTTTTATTCTTCAATTCATGTAAGAGCAAGAGCTACAAATTGCCAAAATACACAAAAAAAGCAATTTTGGTGATTTGTTTTTATAGCATCTTTTTTCCTCAAAATTTCAATAGTATTACAATGAGGAACTTTCCAATATCATTAGTTGCAAATGTATTCAAGCAACGCTCTAAAATAAAATAAAATTGTTTTTCTTGCAGTATACACTAATATTTGAAAGTAGCATCCAAGATTTGAAAAGTAATGCAAGGGTAAAATTGATATGGAGTAATTATAAGGTTACATTAGTGATGAATGAGATACATGTATTAATCCAAAAAAAAAGACGTAGCCTAAAAGCAGCCTAAGAGTGATTCTTTCAGAAAAAATATAGAAACAAAGGATGTACCTATTCATCTAAGAATTTGATCATTTTTGGCTAACTACCTTAAAGATAGAACCGCATCCTTTCAGATTTAAAACTATTCTTACATTTTGATTAGTACATTGTATTTGCAATTGCCATGACAAGGATGTAAGTGTTCTTGGCATTTTGTCTTAGTTGAGCAAAAATAGAAAGAAGAAAATGTTGGATTTTGCATCTTTAGATTGTATTCCACTAGAAATAATTACCTTTGCCTAATTCAATATTTGAAAACTAATACAAGAATCTATAAAAATTGGGATAGACAAAAAAACATAATTCAATTGTATAAGATATGTTTGCATTTATTCATTGTTTGAAATTTGAAGGCTTAATCATGAAGGAATTACATAATATACAACTACATTCTACATGCTAGTGACACTACAACACTAGCATGGATTGTAGCACACTTGTCATGCATTTGAAAAATAGAATGTAGTAAATATAGCACAAAATAATCATTCTTTCTCTTAGAACGTTCTAAATGGCCTCAACAAAAGGATAATATAGAAATTCAATTGTACCAAATCAATTTTGGAAGGGAACAAATAATGAGATTAATTTTTAAAGGCCCTAGGGTTTGAGACAAAACATAAATATGTTATAAAATACAAGCATACAAATAATTATAAAGTTTGCATTTAAAAATTGAAAATTATCCAAATAAGCGAGAATTTCCTTCGTCACATGTTGAGGTTATGCCATAATCTATCTTTTGAGAGTCTTTCATATAATTCATCTAGAAAGTATTCTATAGGATTGTGATATTCTATAGTTCAAATGTGTAATACGAATGCTACAATCCATGACAATTGGATGAATAGTGAATGAATCTTCAAGATTTCTAAAATAAAAACTTTGGCTTCAACATTTCACACCTTGCCTATAGATTTTATTTTAGAAATCTACAAAATCCATTTATTAGCCTATATCTTAGGCTAAGTGCCCCTAATATCAACTATGATGAAGTGTAGATTTTTATTTTATGGTTAAAAATTTGAAGCTACAAAGTACCTAAAATAATGTACATGAAAAAGTAGATAGCACAAACTCTCTAGTGTTGTCTCATTTTTCTTGTTCATCATTTTAGTTTGGAAAGGGATCAAAATTAGGTGCAATTACCTTTTTGTAGTTTTTTTAAAAAGATTATTGTAGAGGTGGTAACTTTGTGAGGAGGTTACAGGTAAAACTTTGCATTAATTTACTTGTTGCTTGAGCAAATCGTTACAAAAAGTAATATATAGGATTTGTTTTTAGACTCATTTTCACAATTTAAGAATAAAAGGTCCATTGGAGGTAGATTATTTTCTACAACAATCTTACTATTAAGATTGGTTAGTTTCAATTTTGCTTTTGAACTATTGACTATTTAGTTTTTTCTTCCATCTTGTGACATACAGCTACCAAAAAACAAAATAATTTAAAGAATGCAAATCAAGTTATTTTTTCGGATTTAAAAAAAAAAAAAAATGAACTCAATTCTCTACCAAAAAGATGAAACTTCTAAAACTCTAAAATGTAAAAAGTTTAAGTTAAAGGGGATCATCAAAAACAAGTATAGCAAGGGGCAATAGACAAATAAAACTCTAGGCACTTTGAAATTTTGAAAAAATTTCCACAAATTTTCATAAAAGTTTGTAATGCAAGATCCTACCTAAGTTGAATATGCAAAAATGATCATTTTTTTAATCTCTCACTCTCTGCACTAGAAAGGAATGTTTTAGAGAAGTTTTCGCTGGAACATAGCTCTATAACTTTAGGGTGGAATGTGCAACGTGGAATATCGTCAACTTTACTCACGTAGTACCATGACTGTAAAATAATAAAGCCATTATAAGTGAATTTTTTGGAGTCTTTTTGAAAACAACTCAAGAACCTGTGTTTTGATGCTATCGTTTACCTTTCTTAGAATGCATCAAATGGATTTAAAATTCACCAAGGTTACACTTCTACAACCTTTACATTGAAAGTCTGTAACTAATTTATTGTGCTTCCAAAAGTGAAGCCAATGTTCATCATTTTCCCATGGTGTCACATAGCTAATTTAAACAATTTTCAGCACAATTTTCCACACATAGGAAGTAAGCCAGGCAAATTTTAAAGCATCTCATTACAGCTCCAATGCATAACCGCATCCAAGACCACCCCCCTGCCTTAAGTACAATCTCACATGCACAGTAACACATATGACGCCTCTGGTCTGCTACCCTGACTTGGAATTTAGTATACAATAGCACTGCCCACAAAGCTAACAATAAGCTCATCGACAATGCTCGAGTTCATTCGAATAAGTTCCTGCCACTACTCACACTTCCTTGGGAGATTGGCACAAACTTCAACACCATTTCTAAACATCATTTCTGTCTACCAACACCACTAGTATCTTACTGTTCGAGAGGTAGGCTTTTTTTTATCAAAATGGAAGCTGCCCGAGTCAGAAGTAGTGGTAATGAAAGCTTGTGTATAGAATTAATTACTCTTTGATTGACAGGGGGGTTGATGAATTAATTTACCCTTTGATTGTCAGACCTCCATGATTCCAGCTTGGTTCCGAAATTCGGCACACACTGTGTGATTCCTTCTTCTTTCCTCAAAGTAGAGTTGTTTGGAATTTCACCCCGTAATACAGATTCCTCCTTTGGTTATCACATCACACGAACTCCAGCATACTGTTGTAAGACAAAAGCACTCCTTCCCTGAACCCCTCTTCCTCATCTTCCAGATTTCGTTGCTCGTCATAGGAGAGACGTGGCGCAGACGGGCTTCTGCTCGTCTTGAACATGCTTTTGCTTTTCCCCTTCATACCTTTGTGTTTGGAGGACTTGCTTAAGGGAGAAGTCATGGTGCTGAAACTGTTGCTGCTGGTGTCGTCTTGAGAAGGCGAGGAAACCGTTTTCAGCTTCCCAGAGTCGGTGGAGTCGGCTTGCCCAACAGGAGGGTAAGGAGGAAGCTGCTCAGGTGTCATCTTTCTTCCTCCCATGCCAAGACCATAGAGTGATTCGCCATCCTGTTGTGGATCCAAAATTCTCAACACTTGAGCCATGCGCGGTCGCATTGCGGGATCTTTCTTGATGCATTGCCTGGCTGCATGCATCATGCAGTGCATCTCAAACAGGTTTTGATCAGAGCATTCTGTTCCGCGGAGACGTGAATCTACCAATTCCAGGTTGGGTCGGTCCAGCAACTCCCTTGCCTGCAATTACCAGAAAAATTACGAGAGGTTATGAAAGGTAAAAACGTGCACAGGGCACTTATGATCAAGATTTCATGGTTATGAAATGACCAGTTTGATCGATCATACTATGAACAATGTAACTCAAGGTTTCATGGTTATAAAATGACCCAATTTGATCGATCATATTGTGAACAATATAACTCACAATAGGTCAGATTTACGTCACTACAACCTCTTGAAACATTGTAAGTGCTGATCAAGAAACAAACAAATTTGAACAAAAAGAAAGTCCCCATATGACCTACTCAAAAGTGCTAAAAAAATGAGCATCGTGAGCCTCTTTGATCTACTAGAGGCTAAAAGCAAAACCAATACTTCCGCCTAGAGTGAAACAGGCAGAAAATTCAAAGCCAAAAAGCCACAAACAACTCATCCTACAGTCGGTTTCACATACACTTTCCAGGTTTCGATGTACAGACAAGTAGCGTAAATGAAAATTCCGAAGTCAATGTGCAAAAGAAGAACAGTGCATTACCCAGTCCGTTAGAAGAACGCCATTTTTACCGCCCTGTTGATTTGACAGCACTGCTTTACGCCCAGTAATAATCTCCAGCAAGACCACGCCAAACGCGTACACATCTGCCTTCTCCGTAATCTGCCCGGTTTCAGCATACTCAGGCGCAAGATACCTGAATACACGACCACGGAAAACTGTAAACACTGAGGCACAAATCATAACACTGTAGGAACTCACTGACGTTAAAATGGAACGCACCTGAGTACTGCACTCTGCACGACTAGAGAAATAAAGACAACGGATGGATGCTACGACTAATACAGTTTTATTTAATTTAAGGGATGGTCCCAAGGTAGAGGACACTAAAATCCATAGGAACCTGATCCCATCTCCTATCGACTTATCCCTGTTATCAACAGCCAATCATCTCCTCCGATACACAAGGTTGGCGTTCAATCACCAAGTCGGGCATAAGCGTGACTTGATTAAACGTCTATAGCCGCTCATCTTTGAATGGTTGGGGTTGTCTACAAGAACTGATATTGATCTAAAACCTCCCATTACGATTGATTGCATATGAACCAAACACATTGATAAAATTTAATTCACACGAGGGTGGACCTACCCAAAGTGATCTCTCCAATGTGTTCTATATTTCTATAGTGACCTCCCAGTGAGTTCTATAGTGATCTCTATTCTATTACGTGCACCCGCTATCACCATTTCATCCATTTGAAAGTTCACGTACGCACCCTTACACATTTTCATCAAAAATTTGGAAGCACTCTTGAGTAGAGGGTCTAAAATCACTGACAGTGGTCTACAACCTGTTGAATTTGGCTGCACTACTAGTACTGATTAATATGCATCCTCTACATTAACACCGAGGAGTTGAAAGAGTATGTTGTAGGAAACGGTTTCACTTACCCCAAAGTCCCAAGCACCCGGGTCTCTTCCGCCATGTCCCCGTGCATCTGTCGCCTGGCCAGTCCAAAATCCCCCACCATGGGCGTAAAATCATGAGTGAGCAGGATGTTATTTGGCCTCATGTCCCGGTGCACAATGCAGCCCACCCGACACTCTTCATGCAAGTACCGAAGGGCTCTTGCGGAGCCCAAAGCAATCTTCTGCCTATACTTCCAAGGCAAGACCTCCTTGTTCTTCGCTGCAGAAGCCATGGTCCGAAAAGGTGGGTGAGGCTAACAGAAAACAAGGCAAACGTAACATTCTTAACCAAAGCAGCAGGAGTCTTCCATTTAACCTTAAGGTAAATCCAAGTATTAGGAAAATCAAGTATCAGGGAGAATGTGCCTTTAAAACTACGAGGCGGTCATGCTTCCTTAACTCAAGGTAAGAATGATACTTTCATTGAGCCTATATTTCTTAGGAGCTTGAATACTTGTTCAAGGGACCCATGCTTCACTGGTTTAGAATGTTGTGACAAATGAATTGAAGTTTCTGAAAACATGATGAAACCCTAAAAAGCTCCCAAAAAACCTACTTACAGGGGATAACATCAAAGAGTTCTTTACTTACCAGAGAGATGTCGATCTAATGAACCATTACATACATACTCGTACACCAGGAGGCGTTTCCCATTCTCGACGCAATACCCAATCAGTGTAACCAGGTTACGATGCTGTGCACAACTTAGAACCTCCACCTCCGCACAAAACTCATCATCCCCCTGGTTGCTGGCAATCTTGTGCTGCTTCACCGCAATCAGCTGCCCTTCCGGCAGAATCCCTCGGTACACGGACCCATAGCCCCCTTGCGCCAGGTAATTGTGGTGATTGAAATTATCAGTAGCATACAGCAACTCCGCAAAGGAGAATCGCCTCACTGCTTTTCCAAATTCCGGTGTCTTGTGCTTGCAAACAGTACAAAGCGGTGGAGCTAAAGGACCTTGCTTCTTCATGAATGCCCCCTTTTTAATTTGAGAACCTCTATCACCACTAACCTGCAATGGCACAACATTGTGCTGCACAGGGCTCCGAGCTTTCAGAGGGCTCAACTGAGCTGAAGGCAAAATGGGCGTCGACTTGGCAGTGGAGAGCTTGGCCACTGGCATAGCCTTAGCTTCCAATTCCCTCAAATTTTCCTGTGGGGATAAATAACTCCCATGGTCTCCATTCAACAACCCATTCAGGTTCTGCAAAGTCCAACTGGCGTCCACTCGTCGAGGTTGAACGGAGATCGGGCCTTGCTGGGCCCTGTTGTTGTTTTTGTCATTTCTAGGATTCAGAGCTTCTGTGTCCAGTGAGGACCAGGCATCGGACAGGCCCAAAGCTGAGGTTCGGGATACCAAAGGATTATTGGCTGCTTGCATGGAATTGTTTGGCACTGCCGGTTCCTGGGTCAATGAGGAGGCTGCAGTAGGAGAGTCGTCTGATACGGGTGACATACAAGAGTTCGCCACTGTCATTTCCTGCTGGGTTGGACTACTCATGCTTCCCATCCCATTGTCTTTCCTTGGGAACGCTCTGGGGTCGGCACAAGAGTCGGCCTCTGTCGCAGGAGGACTCACAATGTCTGACCTTGGGGAAGCACTCAGCTCCAAGGACTCCTCCCGTGGATAGATACCTGCCACGACAGTAATCAGCACCACTGTTACATCTATTAACAGACTGCCAGTCCACGGAATCATCGTTACTAAATAACAAATTCAATTGATATTGTGAAAAATGTATTTCAGATAGGGAAAACTTTTATATCACCAGAAAACTGCTTGTGATGATCAAAAATTGACAAAACAGGGAAAAAGAAACTCCCCATACGACCTCCTCAAAACTCCTTTAAAAACAAGAGACCCCGTCTGGGCTTCTTGGTCCTAAAGGGGTTAAGTGGGACTGAGGCGAGCACGCAAGTTACTAAAATCAACAAAGCAAATGACGTAAACGCAAGCCCTACCATATTGACACTACACTGGTTATCCTACTAGTGACAGCGCAAAATTAGCAATACTACTGTCACTGCTAAATCATATTTTGGTGGAAATCACTACAAATTAAGTAATCTTTCCGCTTGAAATAAATTAGTCTTAACTTGGTGTCAAGCAGCTAGAGTGACTTTGGTAAATTAGTGTCACACGCACTTATACCCAAAATCGACCCTGAGCTCTTAAGAATAGAGGCTGTACATGTTAGTGTAATAATCTGTAGGAACGGTTTTAGAAACTGGTCGCACTTAGGTGCAGTGACCTACTATGAATCTAGTAGTTACACTGAAGCAAGTCCAATGAGGGTCCAGGTCTTACCAGGCTCCGGGCTCCCTTGATCCTCCAGCCACTGCCTCACATCAATAAGTTCCTGCCTCATATTCGGGTTGATACAAGTGGCAATCCCTTGCTCGGATTCTACTTCGGATTCCAGCACTTCCGCTTCGTCCCGAATGCTGTGAAGATCCGTGTCTGCGTTCATAAACATGGCGGCACTCGAACGCCGATGTGAAGGTCGACGGTCAAGAGTGGCAGGGATTTGGGGACCAGAAATAGGGCTAATCGGTTGGCTGATTGTCATCATGTCCGGGGGAAGTCCCGGCCGAAGAGGTTGGCACGTGTCATTCGTCTTCACACGAGTCACATAGCATGTGAGATTGTCGATGTAGTATTTTTTGTCTTTCTTCATGCTCCTAATCAATCAATGCAAAATTAGGTCGGACTAAAAAAAGGATTGCATTCTCTGATTCTACACGTCAAAAGTGCACCGTACATTGGAACAAGAGCCTCAGAGGTCTTCTGGAGCTTCGGTATACACCAAAGCTGAGAATCCTGTTTATACCAAAGGCATAACAGTCTAACAGTCAAACTGGAGCTTTGGTATACACCAGTCCTCCAGAAACAGTCTAATTTGTTGAAGAATACTGGCGCTTTGGTATAAAGAGGGTCTTCAGTAACATTAGATTGTTTCAGGAACTTTTAGACAGCATTAAAAGAGAGAATCTTCTCCATGGGAGGTGTCTATATGGTCTCAATGATGATTTGGAGTCTTCCCTGTGTATCATGGGGAGACTTTTTTATGATCACTCTGACAGTGGGGACCATTCAAACAACAATACAATATGAAAGGTTGAAGAAAGTGAACAACAATACACCTGTCTAGGACAACATGATGCGCTCCGAAATTCTTGGCCACTTCCACGACAAGAGACTTAAGGTCGCGAGCAATTTGAACATCAATATCCAGCGTGAGCTACACACGCCACATATGTAGGGACCAAAATTAAGAGCTTATCGATGAGAATTACAGCAAAAAAATCAAAATTCACCACTCAGAATTTGACGATTACTCTGGTGCTACTCGGTAAAATTGTGTCCATTCACTTAGGATTACGAATGAATGAATGAGTTGGAAAATCACAGAGGCTGAACAATGAACAGCAAGTGTTGGATGGTTGTGTTCGTTTACCCCCAGTTTCTGACACCTCAGATGGAGATCTACATTACTTTGAAGGAGCTGCTTCTTGCTGAGAATCTCAGAATCCAAAACAGTGCGGTTCACACCATTCCAGCCCTTCTCATCAGTCCAAGATTTGTACCCCACTGCACCAGGTCACAACAGCAGGCTTAGTTTAAAAAACATAAACAAGGCCACCCTAATAATACTCAGGCTACAACAATTCAAGGAAAATGCGAAATCCTTCATCAAAAAGACTAAACCCTCACAATGAAAGAAAGTAGAGAAGATTAAAACAATTGGGGACCTAATCCCGACTCCAATTGACTGAACCTTGTCACCAACAAACACGTGGTTGGCCTTCACTCAGCGAGTTGGCATAAGCATGAATTGACTAAATTTCTATCGCCACTCATCTTTGAATGGAAATGGGGTTGTATACTGTCCTTTCAATAGTGGTTTACAAAATTCCACTTTTAAATTGCATAAGAAATTCGTACAGCGATAGGAATTCCATCAAAAACAAATTTCGCTGTCAAACCCAAACTGATCTCACCAGTGAGCTCTACAGTAACCTCTCAATGAAAGCACTCACTCCTATATACTGGTTAAAATGCTAAACATGAAACAAATATTATCTTCTTTTACTTCTTTAAAAAAATCAGAATTATTATAAAATTGGAGGCATAGCTGAGCAGAGAAAGTCTACAACCCCCACATGGAAATCGCACAAGAAATTCACACATAGCGATACAAAGTGATCTCTCCAGTGATCTCTATACTGATCTCCCAATAAAGGCACACTCCTCAATATCCTTAAAAGTGACACAAACAGCATCCCCTCCCTTCAGACAATTGAGAAAAAAACATGAAAAATAATATAAAATTGGGGGCATAGCTAATTTGGGAACATACATAACAGGCGGTATACAAACAGCATACTCTCCCTTCAGACAATTGCAAAAAAATTTAAAACAAAATGAAATTAGACCAAGATTATCATTAAAAAAAAAGGACCCTGCTGTAGATCAAACCCTACCCCCAGTACAGTACTGACAGTTCCCGAAGCTTACATTTGCTCAGCCCCGCTTGAAATCCCGCCTTATTCAAGGTCGAAATCTGCGGCAAAACCCCCAGCAGCTTCAAATTATCGCCGCTTCGCAGGACATGATCCAGCGTCCAATCCAGCGCGGTATACGAAAGCTCCTTCCCCACATCGATGACGACCAAAACCCGATGCGCATCCTCACCGCCCCACGGCACGGTATTATTATTGTTATTATTATTATTCACAGAAATCGGCGCTTTAACTGGAACAGACGGGTTTCTCCGATTCTCAAACGCCGCCATGACGAATGCTGCTGGAATGAGTACTCTCCAATTCTAAAACAAGGGCTCCAATAACAACAGGACTCTCGAGTCTGTGTCACGGAATTTGACGTTCATTCTCCGAATCCAAACACAGAAACCATCATGGCCATTGTGAGTGGAGGCGACGAATAACATGAGGAGGCTCATGCGTTGGTGGGAAGCGAAGGGAAGCCTAATCTAACTACTATTGGGAACGAAATAAGCTTTCACATAAACCCTGATCGTCGCAGTGCTCTCCATATGAAGAATTTTCACATACGAAATTTCCAAACCTTAGATCTGAAACACCCAGAGTTTCGCAATGCAATCTCGCCAGAAGAAAACGACGATTGCATCCCCAAGACCACTCCGCTTCTTCTTCTATTTCTTCTTCTTCAATCCAAAACCCCAACCAATCCTGTCGCAACAGGACTAAACCCTTGAATTCCCACAAAAACCAAACCAGCAGCAATTTGACCAATAATCGAAACCCAATCAAATTCGAGACCAATACTCCAAACCCAAGAAAAATTGCGCACCAACAATCCAAGCCCAACACTCCCAAGCCACAATCCGAGCCCGCAATTCAAAGTCCACCAATCCCAGGCAAGAATCTAAGGCAACAATCGAATCCCGAGAGTTGAATCCCGAGATCTCGAAACAGGGGAGCCCGTTGTTCGTTCTTTCGTGCGTTAGAGCTACAGGTGCGTAAAAGCTTCAACGAAGCAACTTATGACATCGCTGAATCTGCACGGAAAAAGGAGAACAAAAAGAAGAAGGCAACATTTGGAGATGAAAAACAAATGGAAGCAAAATGCAAGTAAAATGGAAAGGGATCGGCAAGAGCAATGATGGGCGTTGTGTTGCAAGAGTCAGGGGAGGGAAGGTCTCTGGGCGCCGCAGCTCATTTGGGAAGCCAAAGTGGCGACCTCACTTCGGTCGCCGGGTGGGCCAGACGGCCAGTGCGGCCTTTCTGAAGAGAAGACTGTGAAGGATTCCTTCGGAGGACAAGGACGAAGAGAAAAAGGAAATGAGGAAGACGAAGACGACGAGAAAAAGAAAATGAGGAAGACGAAGACGAAGAGAAAAAGAAAATGAGGAAGACGAAGACGAAGAGAAAAAGAAAATGAGGAAGACGAAGACGAAGAGAAAAAGAAAATGAGGAAGACGAAGACGAAGAGAAAAAGAAAATGAGGAAGACGAAGACGAAGAAAAAAAGAAAATGAGGAAGACGAAGACAAAGAAAAAAAGAAAATGAAGACGAAGAAGAAGAGAAGGAGAGAATAAGAGATATCCTATTGAAGGTTAGATTTGATATAAATTAAGTCATTTTTTGTAAGAAAAAATACCACATGATATCTTTTGATTAGAGTGAGGTGACCTAGACCCTTGAAAATCTAATGTGAAAATTCAATTTTTGACACATTTTTGTCAAATCAAACCCTCATATATAATATTATTATTGAACCTTTCTACAAATCAAAGGCATGAATAGAGAATGATTTTATATAGAACTACATTGGTGATCACAAACAATTAAGACTCAAAATCAATGTCAAGTTGTTGTGCACCTACGTAAAAGTCATTGAAAGTCAATGTGCCTTTGGGTTATGAGATTCCAAATGAAAAATGGTAACAAGACTTCATATATGCGAGCGATGAAGTTTCATAGGCAATCTTCAAATGTTTCGTATCAGTACAAATAATATAATTTAAATTTTTATTAGAACTTTCATAAGATTTTGCTTCAATGTCACGCTTTTTACGACAAAAAAAAATAGAGGAAAAAACATAGAGAAGATACAAATAATGTAATTTAAATTTTTATTGGAACTTTCATAAGATTTTTCTTCAATGGCACGCTTTTTACGACAAAAAAAAAATAGAGGAAAAAACATAGAGAAAGAGAAACAGAGAAAGAAAAAAAGTCAAGTGTGGTTTGTTGAAGAGTATGGTATTGTTGCATGTTTTGGGTGACTTTGGATCAAAGGAGAAGATGCTTTGTATCAACGAAAGCTACCAAGACAAAATTTGAATAGCAATTTATTCAAAGAGCAAGAGAGTGGTATTGGAGCATAACCTCTCTTATAATATAGCTGCTTGTTCTAATGGAGCGATTACCAATGAGTGCGTTAATTTGTGTTTTTCAAGAAATGATTCACACCCTACCTAAAAGGATGATTTCCACAAGACTAAACTAACCTTCCGGGGTTAATGTTTTAACCCTTGAACGCCGCCGAGGACGTTCTGCGTCCTTTGAATGACAAAGAATCTTTCCCTACAAGACAGAAGTGCAACTATTCATCCTCGGTATTAGGAGTAAGAAGGAAAGATCTTCAACAGTTCTTTGACTTCCAATGAATGTATTAAGCTTTTTCAAAGTAGATGATGTCACACGGAATCACAATACATGATTTCCATGGCTACCGGTCCGTCCTTCAAGGGTTAAAGAAGGACTCCAAATCCAGCATAAACAAAAATTCAAACCTTTTCTTTTCCCCTTTCCTTTTCCTTTTCCTAAATTTAGACAGACTGGAAAGAACACTGTTGGTTAGGGTACCCCGGTATTCGCTCGCCCAAGTGCCAGCCGTAGGCTCAGCTGCTCTTGACGACCGAGAGAAATGGAAAGAGAATTTAAAAGCTTTCGCTGGGGTTGGTCCGACTCCGTCACTCCGTGACATCAGCCCGGCAGCTTCGGTCCAAGATTCCGGGGGGACGGACCCTCCTCGAATGAGCTGTCCGTACACGGTCCAGTCGAACCTTCTGTTCACTGGCTGGGGTCTGGGGCCCCATTTTTTATTTTTTTAATCTTTTAATTTTTGTACCTATAGCATTTAATTTTAATTAATTAATTAGAGGCTGGGTCTCCGTCCATTCAATTCCAGTACCTTCCTCAGTTTTGAAGAAATTCCGTCAAGTGTAATTTTAAATTTTTCAGCCCTTTTTAGGGGCTGCTACTGTATTTTGGAGATTCTCCCACCTGACACAAAGGCTTTGCTTGGAATTATTATTATTATTACTTTCAAAAGGGGGATCATATGACAGAGAGCATCTCCACCAGTTATTTTTTGGAAGGGATTTATCATTCAGAAGTGATATAATTTATTTTTTTAAGGGAATACTACTGTAGCGGTTGGCGCTTTCTATGCTACGCATTCATCATTATAATTTTATTATAATTTTTTATGTATTAGATAAAATGTAGAACAAAAATTTCAATAAATCTTCAAATAAAAATTATTAAAATCTTTGTATAATTTTGTTTATAAGTAAGCATATATTGAAATGTACAATAGAAATTTATTGAATGATGTATGAAATATAGGCAATGGTGAATACTATAAAAAGATACACATTTATTGTAACATTTGCATTCAAAAGGTGACTCAATTGTTACAAACAATGGCAATCCCAAAAACATGGTGAATTGAAAAGGAAAACTTGTAAATTTAAAAAACTTCATGAACAACTTAATTGTTGTGAAATCCAAAATTGCTTCAATTGAATAAATTTCTCAAATCATTTGGTAGTAGCAATAGAATTTTGAAATCATAAAATTTGTAAAAGTGATATTACAGAGGTGATTGCAAACTACTACTCTATTTCTGTAATATAATATTG
Source organism: Neckera pumila (assembly GCA_963969595.1). Taxonomy (NCBI): domain Eukaryota; kingdom Viridiplantae; phylum Streptophyta; class Bryopsida; order Hypnales; family Neckeraceae; genus Neckera; species Neckera pumila. The sequence continues at coordinate 35,170,092 of OZ018409.1, forward strand.
TGTGAAAATATTATTTTTATGTATGCATGATTGAAAATACTTTTACAAAATATTAAAACTAATTATTTCAAAGACTTATTGAAATCATTATCATGCATTCTATTCAAATATATCAAAATTTTACTAATATGTGATATAATGAATGCATAGCATAGCAAGCATGAGCCCCTATTATTAATGGTAGCATTTGTGATATCACAGAGGGAGTTATGATTTTAGTAGTATGATAATTGTTGTTTGGAAGCAATGTCCAGGAGCCAAAACAATGGGAACCTCAAGTTTTCTATAACTACATAGTTATCCATTGATATGGTTTGGTTGTTTCTTACATTTTTTTATTTAATTCTTATACGATGCAATCCACCATGACCAAAGTAGTCACAAGAAATGCTCTGATGATTGAACCAATAGGTGCATTCCTTATTTCTACAATAAACAATGAAGTCATCAATGAGACACTTTTGGGCCTCAACATCCTCAGTAAAGGGTTAATAAATTTTTGAAAGATAATTGTTGATTTTGCCTAAAGTTCTCGTTATAGGTGGTCTATTTGGGAAAATGAATTGGCTCATCTATAGCGAGTTGTTGGTTCTTCTTGTACCTTGCTTGGAGATTCTATGGTTGTTGTATAGAATTCAATATCTCTTTGCAAAAAACAGAATTGAAGAAGTACAGGTTTTTGTGAATATCCTTGACGTTTGTTTTTTCTAATCATGTCCAAAAATAATTTTGAATTTTGGTACTTATTTTTATAATTTTTTTTTGAAGTTGATTATACTAGCAATCTACGAGATTTTGCGATATACAATCCCTTTTGCAATGGACAGGATCAAATTGGTACCAATCTTCTGAGGATATCGCTTTGTTTTGGATGGATGAACAAGTAGTTATCATCCACATTTTTCACATTTCGTCTATTATATGAAGATTAGTGTATTTTTTGGCAACTTTCAATTCTTTGAAGACATTGAGAATGATAAATTTAGTTTATGTATTTGTTGGATCAGTTACGTTCATCATGAACTCTAGTCTTTGTACATTAAATTGAACCCAAAAATGCATTATATAGTTGTAAAATATAAATTGAACGCATTTATCCTATTCAACAAATATTTCAAATGCAAAGGCTTTAAGATGTAATAATGGTCCATGTTGCAAACTATACTCTTCCTACAATGGCTAATGCAATCCCGTGCATTCAATTCCCAAAAAAAATTCTAATATTGTGAGAACCAACATCATTTGCATGTTTGTCAAATTATTAATATTTCAAATTCTATAAAATGTTAACTTCCTTCAATTTTATATACAACAATCTGAAATGATGTATACAAACATGTGAAGGGACAAAAAGTTTTTTAGCATGGACTTCTAAGAAAAATTGACAAAAGTTAAAGTATTTCCAAATCATAGTGCAAAAAAATGAGTTTTAGACATGGCTAATTTTCAAATTAATTTTCTTTCAAATCACAATTAATTTTTTCTTCAAACTTTCATGGTAATGTATAGTATGTTGCACACTACTACTATTCGTTTTTGATCCACAATATAATTGGGAATACACTAGTAAAGTAGGAATACCAATAAAAGTTATTCCTCTAATGGCAGAGTAGAGTGTCTTGAAACCAACAATAGCTCGCTCTGAAAGGAATTTGATTGGCTCGCATTTGATTGGCTCACACTTGATTAGAACAAGTTTCAAAGGTAGCCATTTTAGGTGAACCCATGAGACAAATATGGGGTCTAGATGAAGAATCTAAATTTATATTGAATAAAATATTCATTCTTGAGGATTTTTTTTTTTTCATTCTTTGCTTGGACTTTGCAAAGGCTTTCTTTGGACTTATTATTATTTTCAAAAGGGGGAAGGGGGATCATATGACAGAGAATATCTCCACCAGTTATTTTTTGGATAGGATTTATCATTCAGAACTCAAAAGTGATACAATTTGTTTTTGGAATATTGTTGCTTTGAAGCTACTATGTCTGGGAAGAATTTGAGCCAAAACAATGAGAACCTCAAGTTCTCTATAATTACACAGTTTTCCATTGATACGGTTTGGTTGTTTTTTGCAGTTTTTACTTAATTCTTACAAGATGCTCCAATTATTGGACCAATAGATGCATTCCCTGTTCCTACAATGAACAATGAAGTCATCCATCAAACACTTTTGGGTTCAACGTCCTTAAAGGGTTACTAAATATTTGAAGTATAGTTGTTGTTTTTGCCTAAAATTCTCGCTATAGGTGGTCTATTTAGGAAAATGAATTGGCTCATCTATAGCAAGCTAGCGGTTCTTCTTATACCTTGCTTGAAGATTCTACAGCTTGTTGTATAGAAATCAATATATTTTTGCGAAAAACGGAATTAAAGAACCACAGATTTTTGTGCATACCTTTGAAGTTTCTTTTTTATATCGTATCCAAAAAAGAATTTTGAATTTTTTGTTTTGTTTTAATAATTATTTTTTGAAGTTGATTATACTAGCAATCTACAGGATTTAGCAATATATTATCCCTTTTGCAAATATAGAATCAAATTGCTACCAATCTTCATGGAATATTGCTTTGTTTTGGATGGATGTATACACATTGGGATGGATAAATGAATTATCATCTATATTTTTCATATTTTGTCTATTTTATGAAGGTTAGTGTAATTTTTGGCAATTTTCAACTTTTTAAAGATATTGACAATGATAATTTTATTTTTGTATTTGTTAGATGAACTACATGCATCATGAACTCTAATCTTTGTACAAAAAAACTAAAATAAAAATGCATTATACAGTTGTAAAATATAAATTGAATGCATTTGTCATGTTCAACAAATATTTCAAATGCAAGGACATTGAGATGTAATAATGGTCCATATTGCAATCCTATACTCTCTCTACAATGGCTAATGCAATTCTATGTTCTCAATTCCAAAAACAAATTTAATATTGTAAGAACCAACATCATTTGCATGTTTGTCAAATTGTTCATATTTAAAATTCTATAAAATGTCAACCTCCTTTAATTTTGTTTGCAACAATTTGAAATGATGTATACAAACATGCAAAGGCACAAAAAGTTTTTTTGGCATGGAATTCAAAGAAAAATTGACAAAAGATAAAGTAATTCTAAATCTTGGTGCAAAAAATTGAGTTTTAGACATGGCTTATAGAGTGGAATGTCTTAAAACCAACAATTGATGACTCTAAAAAAGATTCAATTTTCTTGTATTTAATTGGCTCACACTTGATTAGGAATGAGTTCCAAAAGTAGCTGTTTTAGGTGAATCTATAAGACAAGAATGGGGTCCAATTGAAGAATCCACATTTATATTAAATAAAATATTCATTCTTGAGAATTTTTATTTCTTAAAGTTCTTTGTCATATTTGTTTTTTCACATATTGAGCTCAATTTTTCAAGGAATTCCCCACATTGTACAAGCTAAAATGCTTATTTTAACCGTTTATGGTATTCCTACCTTATTATATCCAATCTCTTGTCTTGTTTTATTGGATTTTTCCATAACCTAATACCTAGTAGAGCTAACTCCAATTGACACAAGATCTATATTTCTTGCAACTACAATTGTACCTATTTTTTTTACTTCTTCCAACTTCTTCATAGTATCTTTATATTAGAAATGGATTCATAGATATTTAAGCTTCCCGACATCATGGTCAATGTGGAGAGCCATAGAGCATCTATTATATATCAAAGAACATTGTAGAGTGGGTGGAGGGGAAACTCCAAGACGGTTCAAACTAGAATCCTTACCAAAGTTTTATATTAAAAAAAGAATTAAATTGAAGTAAAAGAAATTCAGAATTCTTTGGGACTCTAATGCTTATGAGCAGATTGTCCTATGTACAAAGTTTTCTCTAGTGGGCCATGGGACCATGCCACATAGATTTGGATTTTTTATGGATTGTCTATTTTTGAATCCTTCCACCATGATAATTGAAGAAAAAATTATCATGTGAAAAAAATCATCCTTTTGGGTGGAAAAGAACACTTTTTCTTTTTCTTGATTAAAATAGGCACCTCCAAATTTCCACTTTTTGCTATTGTACCTTGTTACTATTATTAACCAATCAAATTTTCATATTTTCTTATTGGTAAGTGAAAGGAGATTATAATGTACTAAAGAACATGACATTTGGATATCATATGCAAAAGTTATGAAAGGTCAAAGTGTTTTTTGGTGGATGTTCTAAAATTGTTTTTTCACATAGACTCATATTGATTTGGAGATGTACTTAAAGTGATGATGGCAATTTTGGATTAGTAGTGCATTAGGGGGTATCCACCTTAGGAATCATTAGAGGATTTTCAGGCCTCTAAAAGACTGCGAGTTCCCGGACTATGGGAACTCTGTAGGAATGTTGGGACGCTGCCAAATGGCCAGGCTGACGTGACCAAGCAACTGCCACGTCATATTTTTTAATTTTTTTTTAAACTTAAAAAATAAAATTAGTACTCTATTAATATTTTAACAACTTTTTGTTTTTGTTTTTAATAATTTTTTTCCTGACAGTAGTGCGCTGTTCCCAACATCAGGAACAACCCTGAAACGGTCTTCCGGAGGCTCAAATCTCCTCTAATGTAGTTATTTTAGGTGCCAATTTTCCTCATCATATAGTACCTTTGGAATTAATTTTTTTAATTTTTTTTATTGAATGTATTAGGTTTATTATTATTATATATAGACCTTGCTTTCTAATTAAATCATACTACTAAAATCACAATGACCTCTATAATATCACAATTCAATTTGAATAATATTATAGAAATTAAGTTGCTTTTGTAATAGCCATAGGATACTTTCTACTATATATTATGTATTCTTTTTGTGAAATATTTGAAAATCAAATGGATACCTCTAAAAAAATTTCAAAAAAACTTTTCAGACAATAAAACTATAGATAAATTCCATGTCTTTTTAAGATGTGATATTAAAGAATAAGGAAACACCAACCGCTTGTATTACTCTATATATTCAAATGTGAAGATTCTTTTTACATTGTTCACTTGATTAAGTTATTTTTATTGCAATGTTTTCATCTTTGCAAAGGTTATTTTGTAAAAACTATGATATAAAGATTTTCATTAATTACTTTATATTGCACTATATAAATTTTTTCAAAGAATATTGTATGAAGATGTCAATATTTTCATTTAAAGATTATACATACTTTGTTTATCTACATTCTATCACATGAAAAATTGATGAAAGTAATATATTTAATGCATAGCAAAGCAAGTGCCAATTGCTAGTGCTATATTAAAAAGCCACCAAGTTTTTGTAATAAAATTTGAATTAACTACATAGACTTGTCATAGCATTATGCATGACATGAATTTCATTTGTAAGCAATAAACCAAAGTAGAGTCTGCAGTAATAGTATTTGTTGCACCAATTTACACAAAAATAAATTATGTATGAAACACTAAATTTCCACCTCCACTAATAGTACAATTGAGTATAATGTCTTGTAAAACTTAGAAAATGTGATTGGTGCATATAGTTAAGGTAGAATAACTTGATTCTATTTGCCCCTCTCCTCCCCCCCCCCCCCACCACAATTTTGTCATGTAGTGGTTTCTACATTGAAGTATCACCAATAAGTGCATAAAATCTTAATTTGTCTTTGTGGAACAACTTCAAATTTAAAGCGAATTTCATTAAAATGGCGCCATCTTAGAACTTTGGCACTTCTATAATTCAGACCGCCCGTTCTAGAACCTATACTTGTCCTAGATTGTTCAAACCGCTTGTTTTGAAATCTATACTCGTCCTAAATGGTCATAATAGCACACTGTCAAAATGGCACACAAAATACAATAATTTTAACAAAATTCTCCATATTTACACATGGTGGAACATGGATGTAAAGTAATAGAATCTTCACTAAATAATATGTGGTCTTTCTAAATTTGCTTCAAGCCAATATAATTACATGAATTTTTAAAGTTCTTTAAGTTTTGCCTTTGAAGATTTACTAGAGTCACACAAATTCTCCCAAAAACATTTTGTTTATTAATCAAGGAAATTACCTTGCTTTGTGGAGAATAACATACAAATGCATTTAAACATACATACAAATGCTTTTTTATTTACAACATCATGTCTACAAAATAAATCATAGTTTTTCTTTATATATTGTATATCATACCACATTTAACATAATGACGTGCATATAAGTGATTTGCACAATAAAAGATAATTGTACATTTATTGTTATTTACGTATAGGATTATAGGATCTCATTTAGCCCCTAAAGGACCATTTGTCCCCCCCAGAGGACAATTTGGGTCCAGGCAGGATTCTACTGTCTAATTTTTTAGTGATATTTTTTGGAATTTTTTGAAATTGTGTATGTTTGCGAGAGCTTTATGAATATATAATTTTTATTTTAATTGATGCCCAAGAGCAAAGGTTATGGCACAATAAGCAAAAGTGGAGTTCGACGAGCAGCACAAAAAAAATCACAGAAGTCAAAATAATTTTTTTTTCAATTTTTTTTTCCAATATTATATTTTTGTCTACATTTGAAGCTTTGTTTCATTCAGTTTGGACTAATAATGAAAAAGTTATGGACAATCTTAGTTTTTTAGGCAATCTGAGCATCTTCTTGAAAAAATAACTTGTAGAACTCAATTTTGAATGCAATTTTTAGACTTTTCAAAATTTTCTGTTAGATTGAATTAGAGTTTTTTTGCTAGAACAATCTCATCGTTGGAATTATTGTGATTTAATTCCATCTAAAAGCTACTAACAATTTAGTTTTTTCTTCAATCTTGAATCCGCCTCTAATAAACAACTTTTTAATGAGTGAAAATTAAGTGCATTTTTTCCTAAACTTCTTTTGTAGATTTTGAACTCAACTAATTAACATAAATGAGTAGAAAATCAAAATCAATAGTGCAAAAAATTTGAACAAAAAAGATTCAAAGCCAAAAGATTCAATCAAGTAAGGTGCAAAAAAACTTGTTTTCTTCACTTTAAATGCATATATTTTGCAATCTATATGGTCAAAGTTTCTGAAATTTCTTCCACATATTCATATACTAGTCAAGTATAAGATCTTACTATTGGATATGCAAAAAAAAACAATCTTTAAAGTTCTTTTATCTTTGCAAATGAAATGACAACTTTGAGTGGTTTTTGATTGAAAAATCACCTTGGTCCTTTAGGGGTTAAGTACTATATCTTAGTCTTTAGAAGGAGATCAAGCTATTCTAAATTAAATCTGATGGTGCAAAAGTAGTAATATCCACAAAATTAATATCACAATTTTATCAATTATTTCTAGTAGTAATTTTTTCCCTAGTTTTATCTTCAATCCCATGCATGAATCAAAGTGCATATAATATATTATATATCAAAAGGCATGGTAGGGTGGAGGGAAGATCCCAAGACTATTCTACCTAGAATCCCCCACCAAAGTTCCGCCAAAAATTTAAAAATTGATTTATTCAAGAAATTAGAAAATCTCAAAAATAAGAAATAAAATAAAATTTTGAATGCATTTTTTGATTTTTTCACACAGCATGTAATTTAATAATTATGTTCCTTTGTCTTTTCAAAGAAACAAAGATTCAATTCAGCTTTTCTTCACAACAGTATGAACAATACTCTCTTGTTTTCCGGCTATTATTGTGGTCATGTTTGTGACCATTGACCCATTTGTAACCATCAATAGGGTTTCAAGAAACAAATATTTGGGTCTGCAATAAAATTCAATTTAATCCCTAAAGGACCGTTGTCCGTTCGGGGGACAAATGCGTTTTCAGGCTGGTACCTACAAGTTGAAATTTTGTCATGATTTTTTGAAACTTTAGAAAAATTGATAAGCTTTGTTGGAATATTTTTTTTTTTACAATCAAAATTGGGAAAAAATTTATGACCAAATAAGCTCAAAGCAAGGGATGGCGGGCAGCCCAAGCAGCAAAAAAAATGGACAAAAATTTGAATTTGTTTTTTGATATTTTTTTCTCATAGATTATATTTTTGTCTATCTGGGAAGTTTTGATTCATTTTGTTTAGATTTGTATGAGGAAGTTATGGACAATCTTGTTTTCGGGCAATTAGAGCATCTTCTTGAAAAAAATAACTTCTAGGATGCATTTCTGAATGCAATTTTTCAAATTTTTCAGTTCTTTTTTTTTGCATGGTTTATATTACTTGCTAAAACAATCTCACTATTGGGATTAGTGAATTTTAATTCCATCTAAAATATATGAATATTTTATAATTTCCTTCTAGCTCGTATCTACTTTACTTAACGATTTTTTAAAGAATGATAATTAAGCTTTTTTGAATTTTTTTCCTCAACCCTCAATTCAATTCTTTACTAAAAGGATTTAAAGCTCAAAACTTTGTAGTGCAAACTTTTAAGTTAAAAATGTTCAAAGTCAAAAAATCCAGTCCCGCAATGTGTTGAAATCTTGTTCTTTTTCACTGTAAACACAGATACCTTACAATCTGTGTGGTCAAAAATTCTGAAATTTTGTTCCACACACTCTCATACTAGTTAGGTGTAAGATCCTACGATTAAATGTGGGAAAAAAACATTTTTCAATTTTTTTTATTTTTTGCTATAGAAATGGCAATTTTGAGTGTTTTTTGGCAGAAAAAGGAGCTCGGTCCTTTAGGGGTTAACCTTGTAAGGTCATTGCGAATACTAAGTGTTCAATGGATGACAGAGAACCTTTCTATATAAGAGAGAATTGCAGTTTTTATTCTTGGAATTTTATGTCAAAGGGGAAGGTTTTGCATAGTAGTTTGACCCCTCAATGAGTGCTCTTGGCTTTTTGAACCCCTAAAGTTCTATGACTAAGTTCTCACCGAAAATGCTCAAAAATTGCCATTTTTAGTACAAATATCCAGTTTTTGAAGAAAACACTTTTTTTGACACATGTAACCGTAGAATCTTGTAGTATGGTGACTTGAGAACATATGTTAAAAATTTCATGAATTTCCACCGCGTGGATTGCAAGATATAAGCATTCAAATTCACTAAAACCATTTTTTTGGCCCTGCAAAAAACAAGGCAGCAGCACTTCACAAGCTCACTTTTCGATGAAAAAATGTCCAAAATGATGGTACTTCTTTGGATTCTTTTTCCTAGACAAGTTTGCTACATGCTTGAAAATTTTCACGTCATTTGGGATTGTACAACATATAGGTAAAAAAGAGTAAGTAGATAGTAGTAGAGAATGATTCAAAATATAAAATTGTCAAAAATTTAATTATGGAATTGAATATTGATAATTCCAATGGTGGAAATGTTGTAATAAATAATCTACACCCTAGGATTTTATTTTTTTCAAAAAATATTGAAAAGTAAGTAAGATAAAGGACTTCAAAGTTTATTTTAGAGTAGAGAATCCATAACTGCCCGCAAACTAAAAATCTTCATAACTTTTATCTCATTGATCGAAATGGGATGATTCAAAGCTTTTTACATATATAATTCTAGAAAACTAGTTTCAAATTTTTGTTTTTGAAAAAAGTGATTTTCTTTGATCCGCCTAGACTACTCAATTACAAAAAAAATAACATATTAGGCCATAACTTTTGACTCGTATTTCCAAATGTCATGACATTTAGTGCATATGAAAGATATTCCTTGCCCTCAGCTTCCATTAAAATTTCAGCCTAAAATATGGAAATCTCTAATTGTAGGTACCTGCCCAAAATTTCTATATTGCCAAAAAACGCATGTTGGTCCTTTAGGGGTTAAGGAAATGATTCATATGATACCAAAAAAGATTATTTTCATATTAATGAATTTGTCCTTTTAAGATAAAACTCCTCCTGTTTTATTCTATAAATAACTATGCTGCTTTGTACTAATTGAGAACGTCAAAAATTAGTGTGGCCTATAAAATTAGTAACATTTCATTGTTTATTTTTATTTTTGAGGAAATGTGTTTCAACTTACTCTAATTTAATTATTTTACAAAATTGTGTGACTTTGATAAATTAGTGTTACATGCATTGGAGCAACGCCATCCATTCTTGGGAAACAAGGGACGGGAAATGAATTGGTGCAGGCCCTTTTCCACCCCGTTCACTTGGCCAAGCATTTATTCTCCAGTCATCCCTGCCAACAAGTCCCTTAAGAAAAAGTCGTCGCATATTCAATGACTTTGTAGACTTGCTAGCCAATGGGTGAAGATTGAACAACACAAAATACAAGTTGTCACCTTAACCCCTAAAGGACCATTGTCTCTTCAGGGGACAAATGGGATTTTGGGCAGGTACCTATGGGCTAAATTTTTGTTGTGATTTTTTGAAATTTTTTTTGAAGATAGAAAAATTGATAAACTTTGTGGGAATATCATTTTTTTCAATTGGTGCCCAAAAACAGAAGTTATGCCCAAATAAGCTCAAAACAGGGGAGACGGGCCAACAAAAAAAAATTTGCAAAAAATTTAATTTTTCTATATATATTATATTTTTGTCTATTTGGAAATCTTTGATTCATTTCATTTGTATTTTTTATGAGAAAGTTATGGACAATCTTGTTTTTTGGGCAATTAGAGCATCTTCTCAATAAAAATAACTTGTAGGATTCATTTTGGAATGCAATTTTTGCAATTTTTCAAAAAAAAAGTTTCGCATGGTTTAGTTTTCATGCTAGAACAATCTCACCATTGGGATTAGTGCATTTTAATTCCATATAAAGGATATTAATATTTTAGATTTTCCTTCTATCTTGTACCTACTTCTACTTAACAATTTTTTTAAAGAATGAAAATTAAGTTTTTTTGAATTTCTTTTTTTCTTCCTAGACTCTCAACTCAATTCTCCATTAGAAAGATTTAAAGCTCAAAACTTTGTAGTGCAAAAATTTAAGTTAAAAATGTTCAAAATCAAAAAATCTAGTCCCGCAATGTGTTGAAAAACTTGTTTTTTTTCACTTCAAACACAGATATCTTGCAATCTGTGCTGTCAAAAATTCTAAAACTTTTTCTACACATTCTCATATTAGTTGGATATAAGATCCTATGGTTAGATGTGCAAAAAAAACAATTTTTAAGTGTTTTTACTCTTTGCTCTAGAAATGGCAATTTTGAGAGTTTTTTGGTAGAAAAAAGGCCTTGGTCCTTTAGGAGTTAAAGCTACTCAATCAACACTTGGCAGGAACAATGTCTTTTGATTTCTAGTGTCAATTTATCCCCCAAAGGCCTATTGTTGCTTCAAAGGACAAATGGGATTTTGGGCAGGTACCTACGAGTTGAATTTTTGTTATGATTTTTTGAAACTTTTTTTGAAGACAGAAAAATTGCTAAACTTCATGAGAATAATTCTTTATTTCAATTGGCACTCAAGAACAAAAGTTATTGTCAAATAAGCTCAAAACAAGGGGGGAGGGGAGGCAGTAAGAAAAAAGTTGCAAAATTTTCTTAAAAAATATTTAAACTTTTTTTCTTGTAGATTATATTTTAGTCTATTTGGAAAGCTTTGATGAATTTCATTTAGGTTTTTTATGAGAAGGTTATGGACTATCGTGTTTTTCAGACACTAAGAACATCTTTCTGGAAAAAATAACTTGTAGAAATCATTTCTGAATGCAATTTTTACAAATTTTAAAAAAATAAAGTTCCCCAGGGTTTAGTTTTTTTGCTAGAACAATCTCACTATTGGGATTAGTGTTGTTTAATTCCATATAAAACATATTAATATTTTAGATTTTCCTTCCATCTTGTACCTATTTCTATTTAGCAATTTTTTTAATAATGAAAATTAAGTTTTTTTGGATCTTCTTTTTTGCTAGATTTTCAACTCAATTCTCCACTGTAAACATTTAAAGTTCAAAACTCTATAGTGCAAAAATGTAAAGTTAAAAATGTTCAAATTAATAAAATCCAAGCCCACCATATACTGAAAAATTGTCTTTTTCACTTTAAACACAAATATGTTGCAATCTGTGCAGACAAAAATTCTGAATTTTTTTTCACACATTCTTATACTAGTTAGGTGTAAGATCCTACAGTTAGATGTACAAAAAAACAATTTTCAAATCTTTTTACTCTTTGCTATAGAAATGACAGTTTTGAGTGTTTTTTTGCAGAAAAAAAGGCCTTGGACCTTTACAGGTTAAGCATGACTAGTCTCTTTTTGTCACTAGTTGGGTATGCAATGGGGGATTATTTCTTGGCCAGCCCAGCTCTAGTCCAAGTTGGGCACCTTTGCCACCAAGAGGTGGCAAGGCTCTTAGAACCACGTGCCATGTTTTTTCCCCCTTGCTACGTAGAAAGACTACTTCAGAGTACTTTGTTTTTTTTGAAACTCATGGACAATTTCCATTGATAAGGGGAAACAATACACAAAACCAAAGGGAAATCCCTTGGTGGCATTTTTTTACATTTTCAAAACCATTTCTGCACTATTTAGTCATCATTTTTTACAAAGAGTACTTTTGACTACTGTGGGCATGGGTTCAAACTAGAACACTATGGAAGACATTTTACAACATGTTCATTTTCCCCTTGACAATTTTACAATTTCATAAGCAAGTGCATCAAATGTGGAGCTACGTATTGGTTCTCAAATGATTCAATAGACTTTGGGGCACGCTTGCCGTGCGTGTGCAAACTCTGAAGAGAAAAAGTGCCTTGGATATCATACTTTTGGCCCACAGACTGACCTCAAGAATTTCAACTCCCCCTTCCCAATGTCTATTTTTTTTGGTATTTAAAAAAGGGAAAAGCAGAATCAACCTATCATTTTTTAGGGACCGGGCATCCTGGAGGAGCTACGTAAACATTGTATAATCACAGCCAATGGTCCTCCCCACATGCTGGAAAAGTATTATAGATATTTAAGGAGACTTATTGAGGATTGGGCAAGGGTTGGATGAGGAGCCATATAAGACAATTTTGTTCACTGTAGGGGGACCCCTTTTCAAGGATGCAAAAAGGCACCCATCTCTCATTGGTAAACTATATCAACTTATGTAACTTACTTTGTACTATCATCTTTTCCACAATCTCATTGGACACAAGCCCCCATGACAAGTGTTTTTTTTTTGGGCAGAATTACACACTTGTCATAGGGTTTGAGCCCATCAAACTCCGTCCCTCCAAAATTGCTCTAATATTGTAAAAGCTCATGGCAAGTATTGTTTCATAAAAAATGCATTGCCTAAGGTAGTCACAAAAATACTCTTATCAATGAACCAATAGGTGCATTCTTTGTTTGAATGAAGTCATCCATCAGACCTAACAAGGTTTTGGTAATACCGTAGTTGTAATCTTTTCAAACCTAAAACCTTCATTTTAAACGAAATATGATTCTGAACAACACAAGTTCACAGAATGGGCGAGCTACAGCTTAAATAACAGGAATTAAAGAAGTATGTTTGGCAAGTTTTAACGAGTCCAGCACACAAGACAGGATGGTATCTGCACATCAAACAGATTTGTTTTATTGATTCGTCCAATCAAATCGTTTGGAAATAGTTAAAAAATTAAAATTTTGAAAATATATAAACACAGCGAATTAATAACAGACGGGGTAAATGAATGATATATTGGCACTTCTGTTACAGCGCTCACCACAAGATAGGTGATCAATCTGACGCACATCTCAATTTTCCAATGCACCTGCATAAACTCTACAAGGACTGCAATGGGCAATCACGTGTCAAAAATTCTGCTACAGCTGTAATTTCTGCACAAAGGGCTTCCAACCAGACATGTCATGAAGGGAAATGCGGCGTACATGCCCCTGTTATGAAGGGCTCGGCGGGGTACCAGGACGGGGAGGAGGAGGAGGAGATGTGTCAAGGCACGGGGTGTTGGCCATCGACGCTGCTTGCAGATACCAAGACTTCACCGCCTCCACGTAATGTGCAAACATGTGACCTAGAGCTGGCCAAACAACACAAGAAGTCAGCGAGGACGCGGATCCACATATGGCAAATGGTGCATTCAGTCTTTAGTCTGAAGACCAGGCAATGGTAATTAAGGGACATGATTATCAAAAAAACTTTGTAAGTGTGCCTACTCAGTCACATGCACTTTTGATAACAGTGACCTTGATGGTTAGCAACACAATGTAATTGTAAATGATGCCAATGTAATGGCTCCTTTACCTCGCATCCAAAATTTTCAAGATTTGTCCTATCCTACAAATTTCAGACATTGATTTTAACTCTTGAATGCCCAAGAAACCATATTTGGTGCTTGTAAAGAAAAATTTCATCCACGAATTATACTTTCATCTACCTGTTTTTTCAAAACACTTCTACAATTCCATATCAATAGGACTCGACAGCCACCGAACACATGACAATTGCAACTTTGGAGAGTTTATTGCACCGATTTGTATCAAAACTGACCAAAATCTTGTTTGTAATGGTAAGTATGATAAAAGATCATAACAGTCAACAGATTTAGAGTTCATAATTCAGCACAATACTCAGACCTTGATGGTAAATTGTGCACATTATTCTCATTGGTTGCGTATCTTCTATTTCAGTTTCTTTGATGGGTTGTAAGTACAATTAGAAAGGGCTAGCATTATGGATTCAATCCTCCTCTCAACCATGATCCTGCACTAGCATTATGTGACTACACTTGTGACGCTTCCAATTGACACAACCATAAGACATGCATAAAAGGAACTGGAGACGGTGAAAGGACTCACTCTCATTTTGGTACTGCATGGCAGCGGCGGCTGCAACTCCATTCTCTGGCCGGTGCACCGAACAGTCGTTTGCTCGAGATGGGTCCGATCCAGGAAACTGTTCTGGCACAAGGCCTGCTGGTGGGAAAGGAAAACCGGCAGCGGCTAGCTGAGGGTGCATTGGAAAGGGGGGAAAGAAAGGGTTAAATAAAGCGCCGGGAGGCCTGTATGAATAGAAAGAATCAAGAGACCCCCTGGATTGACATGTGGGACAGCTTCTCGCTGTAGTCATAGGAATCATAGCCGGAGAGTCCGTTCCTCGGCTCTGACTAGTCACAGGGGTGCATTCACTACGAGAAGGTGTGCTCATGTCAGTTGCATTTGAGGGCCCAGCGTGATCGCAACACTGCGCAGAATGGGAAGGGGGGGTGATGGGAACTACGTGAGTTTGGACACCGTCACTCCACTCTCTCCAACCTCCTGCCATCAATAACAGGAAAGCATACATTTACTTAGTAAAAATCAATCTTAAATCAATGTAGCACAAAACTCATATAAAGCCGAGTTCATACTATCGCTACACAGAGAATTCTTGTACAATTCCACACTAGGATAAGCAATACAATTTTAAAAAAGCGCTCAGGAGCTGAATAGAATCTTCCAGATATGCTTTATTTTGTAAACGAAGTCAACGTAATGGATCCTGAAATTTGATACAACTGCAGACACAGAAAGAAGCGGACATTTTTACCAGTTGATCCCAATGCTGCTACGTTTGAAAATGGGGTACTCGGTGGTGCAATTGGAGACTCATCCGGCGCAGCTGCTTTGATTATGGTTTTGGGAACGGAAACAGGAGAGTTGACTTGAGATACACGTGGATACAACGGCACAGGTTTATTAATAAGATCTCTAGAATAAGTACTCATAATGTTCGGGTCTCTTGGCTGCAATGGCTTCAAGGTTGTTCGCTTCATCGAATTGGAGTCCACCCTCGGAGCATCCATACCAGCTCGTTTCAGACCTCTATTAGAAAGAGAACTACAAGCAGGACTTGTGCTCACATTCTGGCTTGGGATGTGGCTCCCTGAAATCCTCAGGCGGGTAGCTGGACCGACAAGGTCATCCTTTGTGCCGAGCCACCTAAATGCAGGTTTGCGGTTCTCCGCCATGTGTGTCTGCACGGTACGGACACTCCTTTTCAGTTCCATGATATGTGCAAGGCAACCAGCTATACATACCAAAAATGTGTGATCGATTCTCAGGAAGGGTTCTGACAGTTACTAAATCTCACAATTCTTTAGGTAATAGACCCAAAATGCCCAAATGGCCAAAAGTGCCTGCTTGCAAATGGTTCGGAGTTGAAGTAAATTATTTAAGAAGCATCAAAGAAGGTAAAGAGAAGGTAACGAGATGTAACAATATAAAGAAAGAAAGTTTAACCTACAATTCTTAACAGAAATATGTTTTGAAAGTTACTATAATCAACTATTAGCTTTCTATTTTATCTTGGGCACCTAAGTGATAAATAAAAAACTTTCAGTGGCAGAAGACAAAATGCTTATATGCAATGGGAACTAGTAAGTAGCAGTGAAAGCACCGCTCAGTTCAAACCCGAGCAGGTAGTTGAGAACCTACCTTCTCAATGAGTTGTAGGGATGAAAGGATGTTCGCAATATCGTACAATCGCCTCACTTTAGCTGCCATTGGGAAAAAGCTTTAGAAGATAATACAAAAATATGCATGAAAATTTATCAAACGTAGAAATGCCACCTTCATGTCATGTACGAAAAGCAAGGTTTCGATTACGCACTCTTGAGTTTGGAGGCATCCGTGCAATCACCAAGTAGCAGCCGAGCGGCATCTTCAAGAGTAACAACTTGCGTTTGGGAGACCAGGAAAAGCTGAACAAACTTCTGGCTCAGGAGCCCCAGCGACTTCTCCCGCCGGCACTCTGGAAGGGCACATCCCATGTCAACATAAGCAACTGACACTCATGAATAGTAAGTCGCACAAGAGAGTCAGTAACAGCAACTTTTTTTTTTATTGAAATAGGTATTTTAAATGGCTACTGAGAATCAATGCTAGAGGAACTGTTACCTGATTTTGCTTTAGGGCCTCCACTTTGTTCAGACTGGAATGATGCTGATTCTTGCGAAGGAAAAGTTCTCCTTTCTTCATCTTCATCATCTGAAGACTCGCAATTCTGCACAGGGTTGGTTCAAACAAAGAAAATTGTTAGAACAGCGTCCCAGTTCATACATGTGATGTGCCATCAAATATAGGTTATCGAGCTACATATGCGTTGACCTAAGAGAGTAGTAACTATTCTCAGCTGAAAACATTGAACCTCGAATCTTAAAGCCACCATCAAAGTAAATTTCTGACTTACAAGACCTCTTCAAACTACCACCAAAGACAGCTAACAAACTGTTTCCAATTCCAAGCATGTATATGGAACATACACTGGTCACATTAGTTGGCCCGCTTTCCTCAATAGTGGTATTGGCATACTCCCCTAATCCATATTCACGTAAAGCCGCTTCCTGCGCAAGTTAGAGAGAGGTTCGCCTATCTAAGGTTCCGATGCTTAACATCAGCAAAGTCGGAGCACAATCGAAACGCATTTAACAGAGCTCATCTCAGGCCTAGATTAAAGCACTCAGCACAGCATTCGTCAATGACATTACCGTACCTTCATGGTTTGAAGAGCTTGAGGCAACCTCGTTGATCCATGCCAAGTGTACCGATTCTTAGCTTTTCGAATGAGAATCTGCACAAAAAAGCTGAACGTCAGATTTCGAAAGACAGTAAATTCAGACTCTAAGAAGTCATCCCTCTACAATTTGCAACTCTCAGCTGACACCATCACAAGAGAGGAAATCAAACATCATGTTCACATTCGTGCATCTCTTACAGGATAGGGACATCCCTAATGTTTGAGCAGTATACAAAATAGGAGCAACGCACCTCTATACTTTCGAGAACATTCACGATATCATAAATACGCCTCCTTTCAACACCTAAACGATTTGCAGCTTCATCCAGACTAATACATTCTCCTTCCTCTGCTCCATACAGATTCAGGAAGCTGCAAGACACCATGTGCCCACGTTTAGCAGTGACTTGCGCAAACCCAGCAATCGGAACCTACTCTGACGTATCTACGTTCAGGTGCTCAGTACCTGAAATGTACACCACGGGTACATTCTCTCCATAGAACAAACACTGGTGTCACCTGAGCAGCACTCTACCCCCGTTTTACGAAGTTTCAGACACTGAAGGCAGGGCTATTCATTCACGTTAATGTTCACAGCATTTACGTTACAGCCTTAACAGGTTGCCCAAGGAAAATATAGATTAACGTTGAGCACATCTGACATAGATGATTTAGCACGGATCCCTTTGATCAGAGGAATAGATCATCTGCCGAGAAACATCATCTTATCAGCACTAGCACATCCAAATTCAAGACGAAAATCACAGGACCTGATTTTAGTTGCTCGCCATCCAATGTGGTCCACCATTTATTGCGAAGCCCGATCTAAATGCCATTAGAAAACACCTAATATCACTTGATAATGAAAACTTCCCAGATGTTGAGGGCTCTTGAGAACAGCAAATACAGTGACTCTTAATTCTACATGGTGCGGACCGCTTTATTTTGAGTGATTTCCTTACTACATCAATCATCTTGCATCCAAATCAAATGACTTCATGCGTGACGATACTATTCACACTCCTATGCTTAAATGACACATAGAGCGCCCACCCCAAGCAGACAAAAGTGTGCAGTCCTTTAAGCATAAGAGTGTGAATAGTACTGTCACGCACAATAAGTTTACAAGAGAGTACAGTCCTGCAATGCAATGTAATGCGCGGGTGGAGAACTCACTTTTCACAGAGAAGCCCCAACGATTTATCCTTGCGATTGTATGAGGAGTGAGCTCGCGCATCGGCATCGGATAGGAACTGGCTAGACTCCCCGTCCACGGACGGCGACATGCTTTGCGTGGACTCATCCAACACTTCGTACTGAAGCAAAACCGAAGTGTTCGCCGGTCTCTTGACCCTGCGTACCCGATTCTCCTTCCCACTGGCGACATTGCCCTGTTGTGACGAATCCAAGGCGCTCCTTCCTTTAGTCGAGTTCACGTCGCGCCCTGTGTTGGGCGTCAACGGCGGCATTCGATCCCGGTTCGCAACAGCCAGCGGGCTCCGCCGAGGCTGCTGCTGCTGCTGCTTCAGCCTCGTGAGTGGTGTCGACGAATCCATGAAAACGAACTCCTAAAAAACTCACTGAGACACGCTACCTACCCAGAAAAAAGCTCGACATCACGATCCCTGCACATTGTATCAAACCTTCACATCCACACCACCCCTGCATATTCAAATTCCCGAGCGCGGGAAAGAGGCAGGCCCTGCCGAAGACCGATTCTCCACACCAATCTTCCACGTCCTAGTCTTCACGAAACACAAATGCAATTCCCTAAATGCAATCACACCTATCCTATAATCCACCACAAATTCACACAGAAAACAATAAATAAGAAGAATCACACTCCACTCCAAAAAAAAATAATCTCACGCTCGGCCTCCTCACACACTAAAAACCGGATCAACACAAGGAATCCGAATCCACCCCTAAAAATCTCTTACGCAAAATCGATGGACACAACTAAAATCACTCCCACCCGAATTTTCATTTTATCTTTTCCCTCGCACACTACTCCGCCTCCTCAGTCCTCAGTCCTCACACTCTGCCCCCTCCAATTCCCAAACCACTTTCCCTTTCCCCAAGGCCGGCCAGACAACAACCCCAACCCCAATCCGCACTACAACCTCAAGTCCTCTCACAAACTAAAAAAACTAAATCTCTTCCAGGAGGCTCACACACTCGAGAAAACGTCAAGAGCTGGAGCGAGTACTCGGCACTACTCACACACTCTCCGTTTCCATAGCTGTGCGAGAACACGAAAGCGAGCTTAGCTTAGCTTAGCTTAGCTATAGAAGGAAAAAAAAAAAAGCAGGGGATGGCGGGAAGTCAAGTCAAGTCAAGCAGAGCTAGAAGTCTAATATAAGTTAACATTAATACGACTTCTAACTTACAATGGACCCAACCAACACGACCAAGAGCAGCAAGAGCAGCAGCAGCAACTGAACCAAAGGCATCTGCATCCCCTCCCTCGATGAAGCCCGTCCCCATGGCGCTCATTTTGGGCTTCCCATTTCAAATTGGCTCCCACGGAGACGACGACCCCATCCCCGCGCAGCGACGAGGCTCATCCTCTGTTCGTCGAACTTACGACGGACGGAGGGGGCTCGTTCGTTGGATGACGTGGCGAATCGAGTTTCAGTTTGGTTCAGAGGGGGCAAGCATATCTCTTTAATGGGAGTGTGCCCTGTGTCGGTTCCCTCGTTCCCTCGTTCCCTCGTTCCCTCGTTTCCTCGTTCCCTCGTTCCAGTTTAGCTCCCCGCCATTGATGATGCTTCGGAGGGTCTGTATTTGGGGGTGAGGTGGCTTTTTGGAGGGAAACGCTCTGAATTTTGATTTTTGAATTATGTAAGGTAACTACACCTAAATCCAACCGTGTTCTAATTGTGACCCCTATCTAGGAAGGACTGACATGTTGCTTGAAGTATGTTCTACTGTCAATGATGAGTTAGGTAGGCTTAAATGGTCACTTTAAGAGCATACTATCTTATGCATTGGTGAAGAGCACTTTGGCACCCACCCAAATAGTGTGGAATGATTTTGAGTCCAAGTGAGGTAAACTCCCCCATTCAAGGCCCAATGGGTGTAATTAGCCATTGTGGGCAAAATTATTCTCCTTATTAGTGGTGTACATTTTAGAACTTGAAGTACACTGAATATGGAATTTTGCCCACAATAGGCTTGCTTCCATTTGGCTTGGAATGGGGTAGTTTACCGTATCTAACATTGTATAACCAAATAATGGTCCTTCCCATTGTAAGAAGGTATTATGCTTTGCTAGATACTTGGGCGGGACTTATCATTAATTAATTCAAGGATTGGGGTTGACTAAGGAATCATAGAAGACAATTTTGTTCAATGTGGAGGTCCCCTTTTCAAAGATGCAAGAGGTCCCCGTGCCTCATTGGTAAATAATGTTCCAATAATGAATGTTTAGACCTCTTGATTTTATTATTGATTGATTGATATGCTTGTGTTGTTCCTTACATTTTTATTTGGAAATATAAGGTAATAAAGTCTAAGAGTAATATTTTTTCTAGTCCCACTACTTCAAAGTTTGAATGACCAAAAAAAATTTATAAGACTATTAGAAATTTTGAGAGAAATGTAACCCAAGTGCTTTCATAAATCTATGATGCTCTAGTAATATATTACAAACCTTCAAACTTGAGAACATAAAGTAGGCTACACATTATACTAGTGAGACTCACCTTGAATGGACATCTTTGAAGCACAAAAATGTTTGAACTCTCATTGGTTGCTTCTGAAAATTGTGGTGTTTTTGATTCATGAAAGTACTCAGTAATGGCCAATTTTTAGGTGGTGGAGAACAAAAAATATTGCAATTAGATACCTCTAGCTTAAAATAAGTATATAGAGTAAGAAAAGAAACTTGGAATAAGAGAAGTGCACTTACAAAGGGGATATTGGAATAGCAAATATTGAGTGAAGCTGACACTCTAACCATTGATATTGATATATTTCATCAATAATTAGATTTAGTGTCCTTTGAAACTAGTATTGAACAACAACATTTCATCATGTATCAATTAAAAACAGTGTGACTAGAAAAAACAATGTCACTTCTACTAATTGAAGAAATCCCTACAGTGCACATACAACCTATGTATACCAAGGAAATGACTAAGTAAAAATGCCCACATCTAGTCTAATTTGATTTTTTACAACTTCAATGAGAGTTACCTGAAAAGAAGTTTTTTGTTTTGAAAATCACATAAATATTGAAACCTTTAAAGAATTCGTATAAACTATTCAAATTATGCTCCTCAACGCATAGTAATTATTTATTTTATTTTTGAAACTTTATTGGCTCACCAAGTGCATCCAATCCTTATTTATAGTCTTAACTAAATGTGTACATCTTAAAATTATCTTCAACCATGAAAATTCTAAATTTATAATATATGAAAGAAAATTGTTACATTATTCATCAAACTGCACTAAATTCTCAAGAAAATTGTAACTAATTTAAAAAATTGTCTTTTTAATCAATTATTACCATTTTGAAGTGAAAAATTTCAGAAAAATTAATAAAAATTCACGAAAGCAAGTTCTTTTTGTTTGTTGTATTTTTGTTATTAAATGAATCATTTATTTACACAATTATAGGATGATGGAAAGCATTTTTGGTATTGTTTGAGTGCTTTTGAATGGTGGATGTCTACATTGGAATTTTTACACAAATCAAAACATGCTGGAATGTCTAATTTTAAACTTTCAAATACTTTTTCATTAAAAATATGGATTTTTTATATGAATATAGTAAAATATAGTAAAAATCAAATAAAAATGAGTTGTACCACTTATGTATTTGAAACCAATTTTATTAGCAATTATGCCATAAATGTATATGTATAACAATATCTATAATAAGCCAAAGTATTAATTAGAGTAATTTTGAGCGATACATTGTGATTTAGTACAATTCATTGAATGCTTGAGAAAGTATGTAATTATGTATTGATCATTGCAAAATCAAACAAAGAATCTTTATCTTTTTTTATAGTTTCATTTTTGTAAGATTTAAGTTTACTTTTGAACCCACTTGATTGTCTCTTAAAATTACTTTATTTATTACTTTGGCTAATAATTTGACATATTCTAATTAATCTATACCTTAAATTTGTTTGTTTGTTTGTTTGTTTGTTTGTTTGTTTGTTTTGTTTGTTTGTTTGTTTATTTGTTTGTTTTGTTTGTTTGTTTTGTTTGTTACATTGAGATCTCCTTGACCGTGCATCCCACGGCCACGTGCTTGGTACCATTGGAAAGGGCTCGGCGAGGAGGGGTGCACGGGCTTAGTTTCGTGGCGTTTAGAGCGGTGGTGCAAAAGTTATTGATTTTCAAAGTATTTATTGATTAAAATTTTAGAAAATTACTTTTACTTTGATTTTGGTGGCGTTCTTGCTACTGGGAGTGGAACCGGGAGTGGAACCGGGAGTAGAACTGGGAGTAGAATTGGAAGTAGAACCAAGAGTGGAACCGGGAGTAGATGAAAATTGGGCCAACGGCACAGGGTCACACTAGTACAAATGAAAGGGTATTGAAAAGTCAAAACTTTTTTCATAATCCTTGTTTTTCAATTTATTTTCCAAGCATGTTCTAAAGTGAAATTGAAATATTTTGGAACAATATACCAAAAAAATTAATTAGATTATGTCCTAGATCATATCTTTTTTAATTTTTAATTTTCATTATTAGCTATAATATTTTATATTACAAGCAATCAGCTTTCTAAATATATTATATATACACTAAATTTTATTTTATGATTTATTTTTGAAATATTATTTTAAATACATTCACCTTAGAAAATATTCAAAAATGCAAAATATTTTCTATATGATCTCTTAAAAAAAGAAATGATTGTCAATGACAATTCTCCATCACAAATCCATTTTTGCAAAAAAGAGTAGATTTTGTATATAATTGGATGTTTAGTTTTGGTTCAAATATTTTGGAATTTAAAGTTTAAAATTGGTGATAACATCTATGAGTTCTTATAAAATAAGTATTCCTATATATAATTTTTTGCGAAAGAAACTGAATATGCATATTTGAATGTAAGAAAGAACAAATTCAAATATGTATTCAAGAAGAATTTTTTAAGTAAAAAATACATATTTAATATTCAAATACAATAGATGTTTGTTATCAATGAAATTAGAAGCATTCAAGGGGGGTTTTATAGGAGGCTATAAGTAACAAGTTTGAAATATAAATATTCTAGGATGCATTCAAATATATTGAATTTTTTTTTCATTTTAGATTATAATTTTTTTGGTACTAAATAAGAATGGCACCTTATATTTTGGACTTTCTTTACTCTCTAAGACCACCATTGATGAAAATCTCAAGTCTATACACTACATGCAATAATAAATTTTCATTTGTTCACCTTTATACTTACATATATTAATTGCATCATTGAGAAGGTACAAGTACAAAATTTTAAAAAGGAGGTATACAAATTAATGGGCTCATACCATTTTAACTTAACAAGCAAAAGATAATGCATTTTAAAATTGATTTTATTTTAGTTTTTTGTAAATTAAACATATACAAATTTGAATATAGATGGGATATTGAAGCTTTTGCAATAACACTTGCTACACTAATATTCTCGTACAGAAAGAACTCATTTATTTTCCATTGTATTAGTCAGTGGCTATTGTTCTATCTCTATGTAATAGATAGTTGTATTTGAGGTACCTTAAGAAAGTCTTTTTGCTCAAAAAAAGGACATG
This sequence comes from Neckera pumila, assembly GCA_963969595.1. Classification (NCBI taxonomy): domain Eukaryota; kingdom Viridiplantae; phylum Streptophyta; class Bryopsida; order Hypnales; family Neckeraceae; genus Neckera; species Neckera pumila. The sequence goes on from OZ018409.1 coordinate 35,194,211, forward strand.
CACAAAAGTGTTTGTACGCAAGTGGATTAGGATGAAGATTTGTCCCCTAGTGCAAACGTACTTGTACGTTGAATTTGAAATCTTCACTTCTTGACACTTATATTTCTTTTCTTGGTGTGAATGCATCCTAAGGAGTTGACCTCATCTTCTACTCAATATCCAATACAAACTAAAATACTTTAATTTCCAAATTCAAAGGCACAAAACCTATTGTAGAATAGTTGCTTGTTTCAAATTGTGGTTGTACAAACAATGGTGATGAGAATAGAGAACTGATAATAAAATCCATCTATGCCAAATATTATATCCAATGGTTACATCCAACATTTTGTGACCAATAATTAATCAAAGCTAACAAATGTAATTTAACAAATGTCTAAAAGAAAAAGATTTGTTTATTTCATACAATTTTTTGAAAATGCTCCAAAAATTGAAAATTTGAAATTTGAAAATCTATTTTTAGAAATCTCTTTTGACAACCCTAACCACCAAGTACGGTAATGCGATTGGACACAAATTAGGAAAAAGATGAACCCTAGAAGAGGCCGTGAGATTTGAGAATGCAAGGAACGCAAGTTGGATTTTTTTTTGTTTGTTTGTTTGCAACAGCAAACTGCAGGCAAGGAATAGCAGGGAATAGTGTAGCTAAATTGCTTAAATAAACATTAAAAAAATATTTTATTAAAATAAATTCAAAACTACAAAATTTTCAGATCTGACATGGCACCACTCATATCATGTCAGATTGCAATCATTACAATTTTTATTATTTTATTATTTTAATTGTTTTTATTTTATATTTTTTAATATTTTTTAATATTTTTTTTAATATTTTATTATTTTATTATTTTTTAATATTTTTTTATTGTAAATCACTAGAGGGGAAGCTTACACTACGAAGGAGCCCCTTCCAAGGCTTATTTTTTTCCTAATGTGGTCCTTCCAACTTCCCTAATTTGATCAAGACAGTTTGAAGGAGTCCATCCAATGCCAGTGACCATCGATCCTTACAAATGACAGTGACAATGACAGAAGTTCATGTTTCAGTCATAAATTGAAAAGGATTGCTGTTTCAAAATTTTAATGACAAGGACTCAGGGAGGGTGGACCTCGTTTTCTGGCTCTGAAATAATTGCTTTATGATTGATCACCTCAAAAGGAAAAAAACTCTCTTTTTTAAGGTTTCAATTTGACTAAAGAGACATTTATTTCATTACAGTATACAAAATAATGAAATTAGGTTGCCCCCTACTAATATCTTGATATTTCACACTATATAAAATATTTTATTGTTACTGTACAAAAATGTATCACTTTTCAATTAAGGTAATTGCACCTTAAAGCGCATAGTTAAGCAATTCAGCAATTTTTCCACTATTATATTGAAAAAAAATTGTGGGGTCCTATTGGTAGTCAAAACGGGATTCTAGTGCTCTTAGAATGCATTTTTTGGACACCGTGTGAATAAACTACAAATTTTCAAAGTGCTAAAAATAGGTGTACCTAAAGCAATCATAGAGTCATAGAGTTGAAGCGACCATAGAGTCATATGAATAGTGGAAGTACATTTTAGGCAAGAATATCCATTGTGCGATTTTAGGAACCGTGCAATTTTAGGTGTAGTTATCTTAGGTATTATTGTATTTGGGACTCATGAACCTCCATGTGTACAAATGGAAATATTTGTAGAAATATTGAAATGTTTTAACCCCTAAAGGCCCAAGGCCTTTTTTCTGCCAAAAAAACACCCCAAACTGCCATTTTTTAGCAAAGAGTGAAGAAAAAATTAAAAATGTTTTGTCAAAAATTTCAAAATTTTTGACCCCATAGATTGCAAGATATCTACGTTTAAAGTGAAAAAAACAAGGTTTTCAGCACATTGTGGGATTGGATTTTTTGACTTTGAACATTTTTAGCTTAAAATTTTTGCACTATAGAGTTTTGAGCTTTAAATGTTTGTAGTGGAGAATTGAGTTGACAATCTACCAAAAAAAAAAATTTCAAAAAAACTTAATTTTCATTATTAAAAAGATTGTTAAGTAGAATTAGGTACAAGATAGAGGGAAGTCTAAAATATTCATATATTTTAGATGGAATTAAAATGCACTAATCCCAATGGTGAGATTGTTCTAGCAAGTAAACTAAACCATGCCAAAAAAAAAAATTTGAAAAATTTGAAAAATTGCATTAAAATATGAGTCCTACAAGTTATTTTTTTCAAAAAGATGCTCTAATTGCCCGAAAAACAAGAGTGTCCATAACTTTCTCATAACAAATCCAAATGAAATGAATCAAAGCTTTCCAAATAGATAAAAATATAATCTATGGGAAAAAAAATTAAAAAAAAAAAATTATTTTTTGCAAATTTTTTTTTTGTTGCCCGCTCTCCCCTGTTTTGAACTTATTTGGACATAACTTTTTTTCCAGGGCACCGATTGAAAAAAAAATTATACTCCCACAAAGCTTATCAGTTTTCCTATTTTCTAAAAAAGTTTCAAAAAATCAAGACAAAATTTCAGCCCGTAGGTACCTGCCCGAAATCCCACTTGTCCGTTGAACAGACACTTGGGCCTTTAGGGGTTAAGGTTCACTTGAAATCCTTTAGGGCTCAAAGTTGGGCAAGTAATGTTAGCATATGCATTAAGTTCTTTAAATAGCTAACTGTATTAGTGTATGCATAAGGAGATGTGGCTATATGTTGATTTTTTTTATATAGCATAATCTATTGTTTATGGTAGTATACTCATGCATAACATTTTTTGGGCTCGGAGATTTTTGTGAATGATATTAATAGTAGGGTACAATAATCTTACAAATTGCATGTTGTGTCATTCAAAGAATTTTGCATAATATAAAATACAATTGGCATATTTTGTCTTGTATAATCAAAATTCAGTTCTTATGCAGTTGCAATCTTGCATACCAAATTTTAATTTCAAAAAAAAATAAAATTCCATTTTTGAAGTAAGTTGTTTCATTTAATATTCATGGTTTTACATGGCAATTGATTGAAAAACATTAGTGATAAAGTTTTGTAATTCAATTACATAGATATGTAGGAAACATTCATGTGCACATCTCTCATGTCAATAAGAATTCATTAATAGATAAAAATATGATTTATAAACAATTCAATGTGAGGTGTTTTATGACCAAACTATGTAAAATAAATATCTTTGTATTTTAACCCCTAAAGGCCCACTGTCCCTTCAAGGGGCAAATGGGATTTTGGGCAGGTCCCTACGGGCTGAATTTTTGTTGAGATTTTTTGAAACTTTTTTTGAAGATAGAAAAACTACTAAACTTTGTGGAAATATAATTTCTTTTTCAATCAATGCCTGGAAACAAATAAGCTCAAAACAAATAAGCTCAAAACAGAGGTGGAAAGGCAACAAACAAAACTTTGCAAAAATTTAAATTAAATCTTTTTTTTTCTTATAGATTATACTTTTGTCTACTTGAAAAGCTTTGATTCATTTTACTTGGATTTTTTATGAGAAAGTAATGGACAATCTTGTTTTGGAGGCAATTAGAGCACCTTTTTGAAAAAATAACTTGTAGGATTCATTTTGGAATGCAATTTTTGCAATTTAAAAAAAAAGAAGTTCCAAATGGTTTAGTTTGCTTGCTCAGACAATCTCATCATTAGAACTAGTGCATTTTAATTCCATATAAAAAGATATTATAGAGTAATATTTTAGACTTTCCTTCTATCTCATACCTACTTCTACTTAATACTTCTTTTAAAAATGAAAATTAAGTATTTTTGAATTTTTCTTTGCCTAGATTTTCAAGTTAGTTCTCCATTATAAAGATTTAAAGCTCAAAACTCTGTTAGTGCCAAAAATTTAAATTAAACATGTTCAAAGTCATAAAATCTAGTCCCATAATGTGCTGGAAACTTCATTTTTTCACTTAAACGCAGATATCTTGCTATATATGTGGTTAGGTATAAGATCTTACTGTTAGATGGGCAAAAAAAATTTTGATTTTTTTTACTCTTTGCTATGAAAATGTCAGTATTGGGATGTTTTTTTGGCAAAAAAAAAGCCTTAGGCGTTCAGGAGTTAACTAAATTTTGGTTATATAATTGTACCATCATGCTCAAAGGTAAAAACTTAGTCACTTTGCAAGGATCAAATAGCAAAATCTAAATAAAGTAAATTATAGAGATATCTATTTTATAAAGTTTGAATATAAAACACCTCAAATTGAAGTCTACATTGAGCATACTTTTGTTACATAAAACCCCTAAAGACAAAAAAAACACTTAAAATTTCCATTTCTATAGCAAAGAGTAAAAAAAAATTGAAATTTTTTTTTTTTTTCCATCTCTAACTGCAAGATCTTACACCTAACTAGTATGAGAATGTGTAGAAATTTTTAGAATTTTTGACCATATAGATTGCAACATATCTACGTTTAAAGTGAAAAAAATATGTTTTTCAGTACATTGCGGGACTAGATTATTTGACTTTGAACTTTTTTAACTTTAATTTTTTGTCCTACAAAGTTTTGAGTTTTTTATCTTTATGGTGGAGAATTGAGTTGAGAGTCTAGGAAAAAAAGTAGAGTTTAAAATAACTTAGTTTTCATACTTTAAGAAATTGTTAAGTAGAAGTATGTACAAGATAGAAGGAAAATCTAAATTATTAATACCTCTAAAATGGAATGAAAATACACTAATCCCAATGGTGAGATTGTTGTAGCAAGAAAACTAAACATTATAGAGGTTTTCTTTTTATTTATAAAATTGCATTCAGAAATGAATCCTACAAGTTATTTTTCAAGAAGATGCTCTAATTGCCCAAAAACAAGATTTTCCACAATTTTCTCATAACAAATCCAAATGGAATAAATCAAAGCTTTCCAAGTAGACAAAAATAAAATTCATAAGAAAAACATTCAAAAAAGAAAATTCAAAATTTTCAATTTTTTTTGTTGCCCCCTTTCCCTTGTTTTGAGTTTATATGGGCATAACTTTTGTTCCTCGGAACCGATTGAGAAAAAATGATATTCTCAATAAGCTAATTAGTGTTTCTATCTTCCAAAAAAGTTTCAGAAAATCCGGACAAAAATTCAATCCGTAGGTACTTGCCTAAAAATCCATTTGTCCCCCAAAGGGACAATGGGCCGTTAGGGGTTAATAGGATGTTTTTTATAACATGAAAGATGTGTCTATGGATACTTCTTACATATCTAAGCAATTGAATTAATCTTTAAAGGATATTTGCAAGTCCCATGGGCATTTTGAAAGTGAAAATCTGAATTTTCACGTAGTTCTTGATTTTAAATGTTTTTATAAGCTTAACTAAAAAAATACATCTTCAATAATCTATTTCTCTTACTCCATTTTAATTTTTCAAAATTTTCAAAATTTTGATTTTTGTGACAGTTTGAAGCAAGCATCTTAAGAGCTCAAAGTACACCCCTTTTCAATTTTTTTCTAAATTTTCTTTGTGTGAACTCAAGAGTACATCAATTACAAAAAGATGTTTGCCATTGTTATTTCCATTTTTCTTTACATTCCATACTCTTTTAAGCATTTTTGTAGTTACTATGATTTTAACAAAGAAGTTTCTTTAAGATCTCATATAAAATTCAATTTGATGTTTTTAATTATAAAAAAATGAGATTAGTTTTAAGACATATATTACTATATGTAAAAATATCCAATTTTAAAATTTTGTATTTTAATGTAGAAATCTAATGAAGTTTGACCAAGCCCGTACATAAAATGGCATTTAACCCCTAAGCGCTCAAGCGACCTCTTTTGATCGCTGCCTGACTTTGGGCAGAATTTTTGGGTAGAAGTTTTTTATAAGTTTTTTTTTTTTACAAAAGATTGGGTTGTCTTTCCATATTTATGTACTTGAAACTCAAATCGCCATAGTCAATCAAAAATTATAAGAAAAATAGCACAAAGTATATAGATTTGCCTAGTGTTGAAAAATTTACTATTTGGGGAAAGTGTTGGTGTTTTCATTACTAGATTTTATGCATTTTTTCACTAATCAATATCTAGCAACTCAACATAATGATTGTTTTGCTACAACAAAATAATCTCTCTTGCACCTATAAAAGCCCTGGCTCTAGCACAAGAGTGTTTTTAGAGAACAAAAGGAAGAATTTTGGTCCAGAAACCAACATAAACGCAACTTCTATAGAAACCACAATTTTGATTAATAAAAAAAATTCAAAAGCTAAAGACATAAATTATATTTTTGGTGAATTCTTGAAGTTATATCTTCAAAATTTATTTGAAAAGAATCCTAAAATAATTTTATAATTTTGACCATACAGATACTTTTTACTTTTTGTGCTATACATTGTCTTCTTTTATGCAAATTTAGAAAAAATTTAGAACTTATTTTTTATAACACATTTGTATTTTGTCCAAATCCCTTGGGTTTTAAGAGTTAAGGGTTAAAAAAATTCATCATCAATGTTTTTTAATCAATTTATCATATGAAACAATGAATATTGAAACAATTCTCCCAAAATGGAATTTTGTTTTTTGAAACTGATTGGGAATGTGTAAGAAGTTAATATTAATTATGCAAGACAAAAAATGCTAATTGCATTCCAATTTATGCAAAATTCTTTAAATAAATGATACAATAGGCCAGACAGTTTGTAAGATTAACCCTTAAAGGTCCAAGGCCTTTTTTCTGCCAAAAATCACCCAAAATTGTCATTTTTATAGCAAAGCGTAAAAAATTTGAAAAATGTTTGTTTTGCACATCTAATTGTAGAACCTTACACCTAACTAGTATGATTTAATGTGTGCAAAAAGATTCAAAATTTTTGACCACATAGATTGCAGGATATCTGCATTTAAAGTGAAAAAAAAACAAATTTTTTTGCATATTGTGGGACTAGATTTTAGGACTTTGAACATTTTTAACTTAAATTTTTTGCGCTACAGAGTTTTGAGCTTTAAGTCTTTAAAGTACAAAATTGAGTTGAGAATCTAGGGGGAAAAAAACCCCCAAAAAGACTACGTTTTCATTATTATTATTTTTTTAATGTAGAAATAGGTACGAGATAGAAGGAAAATCTAAAATATTAATATATTCTATATGGAATTAGAAAGCATGAATCCCAATGGTGAGATTGTTCTAGCAAAAAATCTAAACCTTGTGGAATTTTTTTTTTAAATTGTTAAAATTGCATTAAGAAATGAATCAAAATTTTTTTTTCCAAGAAGATGCTCTAAGTGCCTGAAAAACAAGATTGTCCATAACTTTCTCATAAAAAATCCAAATGAAATGAATAAAAGCTTTCCACATAGACAAAAATATAATCTATAAGAAAAAAAATTAAAATAAAATAAAATAAAATGAAAAAATTTATTTTGCTGCCCTTCGTCCCTTGATTTGAACTTATTTGGGCATAGTTTTTATTTCCCGGGCACCAATTAAAAAGAATTATATTCCTGCAAAGCTTAGCAGTTTTTCTATCTTCAAAAAAAGTTTTGGAAATCACAACAAAAATTCAGCCCATAGGTACCTGCTTGAAATCCCATTTGTTCTTCTTAGTGACAATGGGCTTTTTGGGATTAAGGTAGAAGCACCTAAATATAACAAGAGTTGTTTACGAACATCTTGGAAAATAGCCTAAATTTGCGCGCAAGTGGACCCAAAGTGGATAAATGGGGATCCAAAGTAGATAAGAGGGATTCCAAGAAGTTGTCATTGTTACGAGGGAGATTTTTGCGTTGGCTAATTACATGTGCGTGATCCAAGCTTACAATAAGTTGCTTTGTTTCCGTGCCTACTTTGGTATTTGTCTAGTGTCTACCAAGTGTTTTTTTTGGAGCATTTTAAGTGCCAGAGTGGCTCATTCATAGAGGTCTAATTCTGGAGGGACCACCTTGTATTCCTTGCATGGTGACTGCTATAGTCCAAAACAATGTTGGTGTCCACAGTAGGTGCATCTATGCATTAGTTTTCAAAAATTCTTATGATGTTCATACAAGCTTGGGAAAAAACGAAACAAATTTTGATGGTTTCCTAAACTATATCCTAAGAAGCGTACATCATTTCATTTGTAGCTACCCTCAAGATTTGCACATCTTGAACAAATGTCACATGTAGGTCCATCTATATTACTGTACAAATTGGGGAGAACCGGCTTTAACCCCTAAATGCCCAAGGCTTGTTTTGGGCTTTTTGTGGAATTTGCTCTAAATTGAACAAAATGCCAACATTTTGCTAAGTTGTATTAATTCTTTTTTGAGTTGTAGCCATTCAAATTCAAACTAGACATGTAACTCGTACTGTGGCATGTGAGGTCTGAGGAGTAAGAACTGAAGTGAGCAGATGAAAAAGGTCAACAGGTGCCTAGTCAGTGCGGAGGTTGACCGGGCCAAGCAGGAAAGCAAATAGTGAGGAGAAACGAAGTGTGAGTACAAACTCTCGAACACGGGAGTTGGCGACTCCCAAGTACAGGTGAACGAGAGGTCTTCGCGGGCTAGGGCGGAGAGTGTCTTAGATTTAAGCCTTGATGAGGACATCAAGTGTTCTAAGTGGGGGAGGATGCAACGGGGCCCTGACTAAGGGGCTGGGCCCGTGGCTAAGTTAGAGCCACGGCCCCTTGGCAAACCCGGCACGCCATGAAGGCGCGCAATCAGAGGCGACGCGCGGGACATAGCGGGGGCAGACTCCGGATGGGGCACACGGGGCTGGAAGACCCGGGGCGTAAGGCAGGAGGGCCCGTGACGCGGGGCGTCACGAAGGGTCTTCCATGGTGACTCTCAGGTCACCAAGGAAGACTCGGGGGTGAGACCGATTAGACTCCACTAGTGGGCTTAGTGGGAACTAGGGTGGACCGCTCGCAGTACGCACTGGCACTAAGCGAGAGAGACTAACCTGTTGGCTTGGCTGTGCAGGTTTGAGAAGTTAGCTGCGTTCTAGTGGAACGCGGGACGTTACGTGGTCAAGACCGCGTTACATGTGGTAACGCGGTCTCACGGATACCACATGATACTCGCCCATATTATATGGCCTTGATTATAATCACTTATAATGCATTTTTGTCCAATCTCAAAGGACATAATTTGCTTTAATGTAGAAAATTCTTGAAGCCCTTTTAACCCCTAAAGGACCGAGGCTCTTTTTGTGCCAAAAAACACTCAAAACTGCCATTTCAATAGCAAAAAGTAAAAAAATTTGAAAAGTGTTTTTTTTCCACATCTAACCGTTGGATCTTACACCTAACTAGTATAAGAATGTGTGGAAATAATTTCAGAATTTTTGACTGCACAAATTGCAAGATATCTATGTTTAAAGTGAAAAAACAAGTTTTTCAGCACATTGTGGGACTAGATTTTTTGACTTTGAACATTTTAAACTTTGTTTTTTTGCACTACAGAGTTTTGAGCTTTTAATGTTTATATTGGAGATTTGAGTTGAAAATCTAGCCAAAAAAGAAAAAGTTTAGAAAAACTTAATTTTCATTATTAAGAAAATTGTTAAGTAGAAGTAGGTACAAGATAGAAGGAAAATCTAAAATATTCATATATTTTAGGTGGAATTAAAATGCACTAATCCCAATGGTGAGATTGTTCTAGCAAGTAAACTAAACCATGCAAAAAAAAAAAAAATTTGAAAAATTTGAAAAATTGCATTTAGAAATGAATCCTACAAATTATTTTTTTCAAGAAGATGCTCTAACTGCCCAAAAAACAAGAATGTCCATAACTTTCTCATACAAAATCCAAATGAAATGAATCAAAGATTTCTAGATAGACAAAAATATAATCTATGAGAAAAAAATACTTGAAAAAAAAAAAAAAAAAAGTTCAAATTTTTTTTGTTGCACGCCGTCCCTTGTTTTGAGCTTATTTGGTCATAATTTTTGTTCCCAGGCACTGATTGTGAAATAAACTATATTCCTATGAAGCTAATTAGATTTTCTACCTCCAAAAAAAGTTTCAAAAAATCAGAAGAAAATTTCAGCCTGTAGGTACCTGCCCGAAAACGCATTTGTCCTCCAAAGGGACAATGGTCCTTTAGGGGTTAACAAGGAATCCAAAAATGTAATTATAAATAATGAAATGAATATTTTTGAAGACAATAATAGCATTAGAAACCTGATTATATGAATTTTTTTAATACATGTATCATAAGACAAGCTACCCAACTTTGGGGGCTTTTTGATAAAATTTTAATTTTAATTGGAGGGAACTTTTGTAAGTTTTTTTAAAAACTATGCATAGGTGTTCCAATTCTTCATATATATATATTATGAGTTTCTTTTCTAATATGTATAGAACCAACATTTTCTACATTTAGTTTTTTTTTAATTTGGTCTTCATCCAACTTTTTGGTCTTTTCAATTTGATATAATTTTTCCAAAAGCCATCCTTTAAGCCTTTTTAATGCCAATGACCCCCGCATATAATATAAGAGTTGCGTACCTAGGATCCTAACCTCGGGTATGTGCCACTTACGGCACATGTATAGCAGCTAAAATCCTCCTTTGTACATAACAAACTGGTTAAAATCCACCTTATTATAAATTGAGACGAGTAAATTATCCCCCGAATTTTTATGTACACCGGTTGATTGCTTATCTTATCAATTTTTCCTCCGGTTTTCCATCCTTCACTTTCAAAGCTCAACCGGTTTTTTGACCATTTCAACTGGCTAACTTTGTATTAGCCGCCGGTTCTTCCCGGACATTGCTTCAAAAGACGGGGCCAAATGCACGTCAAGTTTGTGACCTGGTGTCGTACACTCCAGTGTTTTTTTTTTGGACAAGTGTCGTCAGAAGCCTTTAAACGACTGGAGCAAATCTGGAGGGAGGACGTCCGACAGGCTGAAACAGTCTGACAAGTGCAAAATTTCGCCCCCAAAAAACACGCTGGTACAGTCCCTCCCTCTCCCCGTCGTCGTGTTCCTCACGACAACCCAAAACAGTACCACACGCTTGCCTTTCTGATTCCTTTTGCATTCAATCCGCACTCACTCATTTGACTTGCTTCGCAATCAATACAAAAGAAAGATAAAAAGGAAAACATAGAAAACAAAGACAAAAAATCAGCAACACAACACGCATGATAATAAGATTCTTCCATGTTTGTTTCGCGGCAATCTGGGCGTAATTTGCGCGATCTAGGAATCTCGACGTGCCTCTGCCTTGCCACAAGCTCGGCATGAGAAGCACTCGTAGCTTTGTTATTACAATTGCACCAAGCACATGCTCTTTGAGAAATGCGACGGGACAATTGGTGGCATTTTTGTAGATAAAACATAGAGCTTATTATCAGGCCTGTTTCCAGCTTATATGGGCTGTTTCCAGCTTAATTAGTTGAGGTGGGGACGATGTGTTTCTGTTTCTCTCTTCCATTGTATTAGCGTGTTCTGCGAGGTGGGTTTCTGGAACAAGGCCTTCATCGCAATCTCATTGCGAAATGAGGACTCTTTTCTAAGTGCCGGTGTTTTCCTCCATTTCGTTTTTTGGAAATTTGCACACCGGTGAAGTTATCAGCACTCTTAGGAAGAAGGTGGGCGATGTGTCCGCAGAGTTTCAGCAAACGAACGAGAACTGGGTAGTCTCGCATGAGCAACGATGCGTGAAACAAGTTCTAGATTAGGGTTTCGAGATTCTGGACGCGGGTTTATTGCAGAGTACCCGGAATGAGTCTTTCCAGGAACAGGGAGAGCTCTAATGCCGAATGGCAAGGAGCAATCGAAGGGAACGCTGGGATTGGAGGAATTGGGACTCGGGCGAGCTCGTGGAGACTTTCGCTTTGCCAAGAATGACATTTGCAGTGGAGAATTGGATGCAATGGTATGATAGCGGTGCTTGATTGATTCCATCAAAATCAATATCCAGGGAGCCGTGTCCACAAGAGCGAGGTCGTGCACATTTAGGGTTTGCCAAGAATGAGATTCACAGTGTCCAATTGGGTGCAATGGTGTAGTATCTATTTTTTATTTTCTCAAAATCAATACCAAGGAAGGCGTGAGATAGTGGCCACATTTGCTCTGCCAATCAGGAGGTTCACATTTGAGAGTTTTGAGGCTATGGTGTTGTAGCCAGTGTTTGATTCCACCAAAACCAAATACCAAGGGAGGCATCTCCCGGCCGTGCACACATTTAGGGTTTGCCAAGCATGGGCTTCACAATAATGAGTTCGAGGCTATGGTAGCGGTCTTTGATTCCATCAAAAGTATTACCAAGGGATTGTTTCGTGGCAGTGTCGTTTTTCCAAGAATGGGCTTCACATTCGAGAGCTCCCGGTTATGGCTCGTGGAATACTGGAAGCTCCACAACGTCGGTCTCAAATCCATCGCAATTGGCCAGCTTCTCAGCCTCTTAGTCACCTGCACAGGGTTAACCACTTCCCTCCTTGTCCGCCACAACATCAACGCCCCCACCACCCAATCTTTCCTCAACTACATTCTCCTGGCCACCGTCTACGGCTCTGTGCTTCTCTCTCGCGGGAAAGAGATTCAAATCCCTTGGTACTGGTACCTCCTCCTCGCCTTCTTCGACGTGGAAGGCACTTACTTAGCCGTGAAGGCGTACCAGTACACGTCCATCACGAGTGTCATGCTGCTCGACTGCTGGACCATTCCTTGTGTGATGGTGCTCACTTGGTTGATGTTGAAGACGAGGTACGGAAGGAGTCATTTCGTGGGGGTGGGAGTGTGTGTGGCAGGCCTGGTCACGGTCATCTTCTCGGATGTGCATGCGAGGGATCGGGAGAGCGAGGGGAGTAATGTGCTCTTGGGGGATGCGCTTGTGATCGCTGCGAGCATGTTGTATGCGGTGTCGAATGTGAGCGAGGAGTTTGTGGTGAAGAAAGTGGACCAGGTACGTGAAAAGGGGTTTTGAACTTTTGCCAGAATTGGCACGGTTTTGATGTCCGGGGTCTGTATTCTGCAATAAGCTTGGAGTTACTTAGTCTCTCCGTCTAGTGACCACGGTGTTTTTTTTGGAATCATTTAGTTTGTGGTGAAGATCGTGGACATGGTCAGTGAAGGGGTTTCAAAGATGACCAAAATTGCTACTTTGCATTAGTCTTGTAGCAACTTAGTCTCTCCGATTAGTGTCCACGGTGTTTTTCATGGAATCATTGGATACCGTTCTCATTGATCGTATAACGTTTGATTTCCATATTCTGGATTCTGCAAATAATCTTGTAGCAACTTACTCTCTCCGTCCAGTGTCCACGGTGCTTTTTTAAACCACTGGACACCAATTTCATTTATCAAATTGTGAGAAGCGTGCGTAATTCAGAGGCGTCCAAATTTGTATCACCAGAAAATTTTGTGTGTTCGTCAAACGTGAATTAAAGTGGATAAAAAACCCGTCCCTACGTGATCTGCAGAAAACTACTGAAATAAGAGGAGTTCAATTTGGACACTTGTTTCCGGCTGTAGGGAGTTTTGTGTTTGATACATTTTTGGTTCATTTTCACGTGTTTTAGGTAGCAAATCCTACACTTTTTGACTGCTTGCCTTCAAAAGAGTTTTTATTAATAGATTTTGCTAAGGATTTTGACTTCTATCACTAGGCTAAGATTAGTGGGATGTTTTCTTCTGCACCAGGTGGAGTTTCTCGCTCACATTGGCTTCTTTGGCGCGATCATCAGTGCCTGCCAGCTCGTGGTGTTGGAATTGGACGAGGTTTCCTCCATTCATTGGAACGCCGGCGCCGTGTTGCCCTTGATCGGATTCTCTCTCTCGTTTTTCAGTTTCGCCAGTCTTGTGCCCTGGCTGTTGCAGATGAACGGCGCCACCATGCTGAACCTCTCCTTGTTGACCTCCGACATGTGGGCCGTGACCATCCGTGCGTTGGGGTTTCATGAGTCCGTGGACGGGCTTTACTTCGTTGCATTTGCTCTCGTGGCGGTGGGACTGGTGGTTTACGCTTCAGGTGGGGAGCCTTCGGGTGCTCACGAAGGTGTTGCAACGCCAATTGGGCCGACGTACAAGCAAATTGATCAGGTGGACAGTCCAGGGGATCCGCTCTCGTCTGCTGAGGAGCTTTCTTGCTTGGATTCCAGTGTAGTTGATGTGGAGCGCGACTGCGACCATAACCACGACTTGAAGAAGATGCCCTCGCTTCCCAGTTGAAGACCTCCAGTCTCTTTCATGTACTTGTGTGGGTTTGAGTTCCTTCGACTCAAACCAGCAGCCACGCGGACAAGCAAATTGATCAGGTGGACAGTCCAGGGGATCCACTCTTGTCTGTTGAGGAGCTGTCTTGCTTAGATTCCAGTGTTGTCAATGTGCAGCGCGACCGCGACTTGAAGAAGTTGCCCTCCTTTCCCAGTTGAAGAGCTCCATTCTCGTTGATGTACTTGTATAGGTTCGAGTTCCTTTTATCAAGCCTACTTGACTGAAGCAAGCAGCTATGCCGTGAGAGGCTCTGTCCTTGGAGCAATGGCTCGCTTTTTCAAGTAAGGTCCTCCTGAAACTTCCTCACTGTAGATTTACCCTTTGCCAATGCAAAGCCTCCTCCTCTCCGCTCCAGAGTCAATAAATTGGGATGCTTGGGTACATTCTTGATCAGACTTATGAAGGTCCCTTTCCATTTCAGTCAATTCGTGAATATGCTTATGATTTGTGCGTCACCCTCAATTTGACAGATAATTCAACCCTGTCCAGTGAAAAGACTGGAGGGACCTTTCTCTGGGCGGGCTTCCAGAGTGTTATGATGTTTCTATAGCTACGATGTAGGAAAATTGGAGGCAACTATTCTTATTCAGAAATTGTTCAGGGTGATTTTACCACTTCCGGAGATTTTCATCAAAAAGATGACTTTTCATTATTCAGAAGGGTGTTTGGAAATGATAAAGTTTGCTTTAGTAGTATTTTTGTGAGAAGTTAATTTTGTTGGTATGATGTACTAAATTGCATAGTCAGCTGCTAGTTTTCTGTTCTCCTTCCAAGTCTGTCTTCACTTTCAGAACCAGCAAGAGTGAGTTTCTCTTACCTAGAAAATCTGCTTGCTGAATTACTAGCCATTGATGGAGACAACATTCTTCCTCTTTTCTGTTGCTCTGGGGAACAATTTGACCCACGGAATAATGTTATGGATGCATGGAGGATTGTTTTGTTGACAAAATTGTCCAACTGATGCCTTTGTATCTGCTTCCTTCCAAGTTGCAGTTAGCTGGGAGGTTGGAGAAATTATGCAAATTGGTGTTTAACCCTTAAACGCCGGGCTGGTGGCCGTGGAAATCACCCTTTTGCAAAACCGTGGGAACAATTGGCTTAAAAAAATGAAAAAGTATTCATTGGAAGTCAAACTACTGTAAAGGACCTTCCTTTTCACAACAAAATTTGGAGGATGAATAGTTGCGTTTCTGTCCTACACAGGAGATTCTCTTGTCATTCATCGGATGCAGAACGTCCGCCTCGACGTTCAAGGGTTAATATCACTTAAAGATTTAGTGGAGATTAGAAGTTGTATAAACTGTCCTTTCTTCTTGTGAATGCACCACAGAACTTCCATCAGGTAATAGCCACGGGACCGGAGGATAGTAATACATTAGAGAGGTTATTGCTTTAGAGAGGGGTTGCGGCATTAATGACGTTTGAAGACTTTTTTGCTGAGTTGCAATTTTATCCCATTCACCAGAGCAACATCTAGATTCCAAAATCTGTGAAAGTTGCTTTTTCTTTTACTTATTTTATACATCTTCAATGTATCTAATTCGGGACTAAAGGAATAATAGTACTTAAGAGAAGTTATTGGCTTACAAAAGTTCAGTTTATAGAAGTTCTATTGTATTTATGTTTGCTTCTTCTTTAGTTCATTGTTGGTAATTTATTTTGGAGGATATTCATCACCTTGGATTGTTGCTCCTATGTTCTACCTGAATGATCCAGTGGACTAAGCTAATCTCATCCATCTTAATCATTGAATGCCTGAAGGCACCATATTTTGGGGTTGACTAAACTTTGAAGTTAAATAATATCTTATCAAAGTAATTTTTTTTTGGTATTTTTAGTAGAGTACCTTTTAAAGTCCATTTGCCAATCTTGATTTTTTAATGACATTGAAAATTCATTTAAAAAATTGTAGAGTAGATTTTGAAAAGTTATACTGAATTGATTATGGTTATATATGTAATGTCCTTTATCCTCATTTTTTTTCATAACCTTAGTTTTTAGATTTGACATGTAAAAAGTGAATTGAAAGGTTTAAAATGACTTTCACAATTTTAACACCTTGATCAAATGTTAAAGTCTTTAAATCCATAAGTGTTATTGATGTGTTTTCATTTCCTACGTGATCCATAGCATGTCTAGTTTGAATTTGCATGTATAAGTATAACTTTAAAGAAATTAATAAAACTTATCAAAATTTGGTCTTTGAGTTTAGTTTTAAGCAATCTCCAAGAAGCTCAAAGTAGGCCAATAAGGATGTTGAGGATTAAATGTGTTTGATGAATGTCTCATGAACAAGGAAATTGTAGATACAATAATATTGTAATATCTAAAATTTGATAATTTTTGGTTAATTACCTTAATAATTGGGTTGTGTCTTTTTAGGATTAACTTGGGAATGCCCTAATAAAAAGAACCTGGGGGGATGCATGCATATTAGAATGCACAAATGTTTAGATGTTTAATCCTAGGATTTCTTATGCCCATTGATGATTTCTGGATCTTTTTTTAAGAATTGTAGAAAGTGGATATACATTCAAGAATAGTGAGCAAATTTTTGTCAATTTTTAAGCAATGCAACTAGCCCATAGACAATCAATGCTTTATAATTTTTATGTAAGATTCCAAAACATTTTAGATAGGAATGATAAGAACAGGAACAATTGCAAAAATGAGGTCCTTCTACAATAGCAATTTAACAAGAATATATTTGTATTTTAGTGGCCCACAGTACCTAGGCAAGGCTTGCATTCAAAACTTCTACGAATAGTCTATGAAAAAAGGCTTGAATCATGGAGAGCAAAGGAGTTTTGTCTTGAAGTTCAAGAATGATATGTAGAGTAAAGTATTGTGGTTGGACGAAGGTGCCATCCATTTTTGATCACTTAAGCAATTACACGCACCTGCATGGTGGATTTCTTCAATGGGAAAATTTTCCCGTGTGTGGAAATAGAAGTTGGAAGGGTTCCATAATTTCTCAGATCTTTTTACTCAAGATAGAATCACTATGAGTTTTTTAGCGGAAGATTCTATTCCTTCCATACTAGTGATATAGGGCTTACTATTTCTAACCATGGACTAAAAACAAAATCCACCAAAGATTGATTGCAATATTGAAAGACTTGTAACCAATCATAATGCACCACAACTGCCTTAGACACTGCAAACACCGCAGCATAAATAATCTCCTCCTTCACCAAAATCTGTGGAAAGAGAATAGCCTACATAACCAAAACTGGGGGTGATCGGGAATGGTTTGCCCCTATATCATAACTGGGAGATGTTGTATCGGCTAGGGATCATGCAGGTCAGACTCAACAGTGAAGGTCCATCCTCAACATGTGAACTTCAAAAGCTAGGAGGCCGGGATTCCTAGTAATTAACCTTAAAGAGCTCGGATGTCCATATTTTGACGATGAACGGACACTGTTTCGTCCAACTAAGTTCTCATTCATCCAATGTAATACTTGAATCTAGAAAAGACAACCTTCCTTAATGACCAAAATTCATGAAATTCCGGTAAATGATGTTTCTGTACAAAGATATAAGCGAAAATGTGCAAAAATTCAGAGACGTTTAGGGGTTAGGTTGAATTAGCGTAACCCACGATGAGAAAAAAACACTTTCTAGGAACATGGGATTGAATTTGTAACCCGGGAATAAGTTAAGTCCGAAGAAAGATGAAACGACGTGACAACGGTCTCTGAAGTTTCCCTGCGGGCTATCCAGTTCCAACGTCCAAAAAATCAAATTGAATGGTCAAGGCTACAATAATACAAGTAAGAATGGTTAAAAATCTCCATTACAATGGCAGGAGCTCAATTCCAAAACATTGCTAAACTTGAAATCTAGCTCCCACTTTCGGAACTCTTTCTTTTTGAATACTTCAGTGATGCCGCGGCATCAGCAATGTTCTCGGCAACATCCAGCCAATTCTGCTCAGCAGAAGCAGCATTGGTTAATATGCTCCATGCTAATACCAGCTCTAATGATGACTGGCAGATCTATTTTCTATGGCTCCTTACTGTACTGTACAATACAGTACAGTACAGTGCAACGAGGCCTTAAGCATGTGAGTGTTAGGAAGAAACTAGGACATTAAATTCACACCAATTTTGGTTCGCAATCACTAACTCCTACGTAAGAACACTAAGTCCGTCCCCTACATGCATGTCGGGCAAGAATCTGTCCAATCAACTTGGTGAAGAGTCCTCAAAATATGACGCGTAGCCCACATCTCAAAACTGTTCTGGGAATTTTTCAGTGGGCGGTAAGCAAAAGAAGGAATATGAGTGGTTTGCTACAAGGCCGTTACCGCGAACTATTTGTGAGGTGGGCCTGCAAGGAGGTCACATGCACCGTCACAGTCGAAAGCTCCCCATCTGAAGTCCACTTGGTCGCAGGGATATTCTGGTTTTCCCAAGCTGATGCAAATTGAACATCACATCACGGAAGGTCCGAAGTTAGACCGGGAGTTAGACGCAGTTTAAGAATTGATAGAATGATGGCCAGAGAGTTTGTATCCCATTAAAAATGCAAGTGCCGAGTACTGGCTCAATAAAACAGACAGCACCTCTAAAAGTCTAATGCAGCAATACAGAATGCATAAACCAGAAACTTATTGGATCTAAGATGCAAAAGCAGGTGCAGAAAGCTCATGGCAATGTTCCGTTGACGAATACACTAACCTTTTATTTACAACATTGTGAACTTGACACATCCATTCTGCGAACTCGATACCAGAGTTCGTTTTAGGCGGACGCGCTCTGCTTCCAACCATTTCAGAACGCTTTTAGCAACCAAGATTCATATTTCTATCTTCTTGAAGATGTCAGTTTCTGGTAAGATTTTGCACTATTGCAAAGGGGCATGGAGACGACATCCAGATAATGTGACCAATGTAACGCATCTTCACGCGATTCACGATGCAAATAAAAAAATCATATCAATCACGACCTCCATAAGGAGGCATCAAGGGTATCACTCGCTACCTAGGTCCACGTGGTGTCGTTAGTAAAACTATCCCAAGCAGATTTTTCATTCATGCCGGCCCAAGAGCCAGAGTTCTTCTTCTTCATATCATTAAACAAGCTAGGGTATACGCTATCACAATTAGAACGAAAACTCAATAAAACAGCGTGACTAATTCAGACGAGTGGGCTGAATCTGAAGTATGGGAGCAACGAATATTAACAGACCGAACTGCTAGATCAATTTCAACAACAACCAAGACCTAAATAAAAAGGGAGACAGAAATAACTTTCGATATACTTACTTCAGAGCTTCCTTGAAATGTTCAGCGCAAGTCTTGCAAGGGTATAGTCTTGAAATTATTGCCATCTGAACGTGACCATACAAGCAGATGATAACCAAGGTCTGAGATCATTTATCCTTTGAAACGCTGAAGAACATCGAGAGCAGATCTCTGCTCCACTATTGACTCAGAATGAAAGAGAAAGGACGGAGAAAACAATCATAGCTGAGAAACAAGAAAAAGAACACCACGGTTACTTACCAATTCTTTAGCGTCCCGTTGTTGTTGCTTCGTAGGCTTCCGGGGAAACTGGGCATAGAGAAGAGAAGACGTTAGCCAAGGTCGCACGTGATATACCAAGTAAACAACAATGGTCTCTTTCTGGCATTTTCTGCCACTCATCAGAAGAGCAAGGTTTTACTAACACAATAATGCAACACCAGAGACTGCTAATATAAATCTGAATTTCTACAATTAAATTGGTAATGGCCCAGGTAATGGGAACTTCTCCGGTACATTAAGACCTCATTTGGCCAGAGTGAAGAATCGAGATGCACCTGAGTTGCTAGAGTATGCAAGAATGTCCAGGTGGACCTACCCAGTTCTTCCTTTGTAACAGTTCCAGTCAATTTCACCTGCAAGTATAGATCACATAAAACGTCAATTCCGTTCAACTGCCTGTATTGTAATACTTTATTGCCTGTATTGGCACTTTTCAGGACACGCATTCTGAAATATAAATCCAAACCAGTCGCAAAATTTGAGACCTTTTGTACATATATGTCAAAAAATTAGATGTCGGAATCCTGTCAATTTAAAGAAATTGAATATATAGGGAATAAAAAACCTAGAATATCGTGGCTAATACAACAAGTTCGGCTGATAAACATCAACAGCAATAAGAAGAATCATAACAATAGTGAACAGAAGCTAACAAACCGCTCCAAAAGCTCTCTAAGAGAAATTCAATGATTTTGCAAGCAGCGCAGAAACTACCAGCGAGTGCCAGAAATAAAGGAGTTTCTATGTCGTTACAATAAAGTTGGTCATGTTCCGACTTCTGAGGTGATCAGCAGGTCAGAAGGTCAGTACGAGGGCCGTCTTCAACTTATGTTCGTCACTCAAATGAAGCGTAATTATATCTAAATCATAGTAAGAGGCTGATAGATCTCCGCACTAACTTCATCAGATCCAAGCAGTTCTGACGTGGTTAAAAAATGAATGACAAAATCCAGTTCTGAAGCTGCTAAACTAGAATTTAGGAATTTACTTTCATCGTTTTAGGAATTTTGCATTCGGTGAAGTGGCAACCAAGTTGCTCCACAATCAATCAAACATAACCTACGAAACGCTTCACCGTGCTGGCTCTCCAAAGCTGGTTTGAAACCCAGATCCACTAACGCCCTGAAAACCCACGGTGTCCAATACAGGGGCCTTGTTGCGATTCACAAGGCCTAGATCGATCCAGAGTTCCAAACGCATGCACTGGAGTCGTACGTTGCTGAAAATGAATGTTTTCTATTTGACACACAGCCAAGCACACAACAGCTTACTTTCTCTGGTTCCTCCAACAGCAAGTCGGTCTCTGGCACTACTGGCTCGGATCCTTCTCCCTCTCCCTTAATCACTTCGTACTCAACGAACAGCACTTTCTGATCAGAGCCGGGCTCTTCTGCCTCCTGCGAGTCCAGTCTCGCAGCATTTTGTATCGAACCCTTCCCGTCCGCTCCAGCGCAAGCTCCCACCCTAAATTTTTGAACAAGCAGCCCCCAATGCCTGCCTCCTGCGCCCATGATCTCTGTCACTCTCAAGTTCGAAAGTGAAATATCACACACCACCTAAGGTCTCACTAGCTGTGTCTCCTGTATATCGTTTCTGTTCCTCAACTCAGCATGCCGGTTCCTCTCCCCCAATTTCAATCCTCTCGTAACGATTACGTGTGCGCATTGGGCGAAGCAGTTTGAATAGTCTCAGCGCATATCCCGAGCCACGAGGCAGGCACATTGCCAAGCCATTTGGCACATTTGAAAAGGTTTCTCTGTCATCTGGAGCATGATTCTCGTGAAGCTCTCCTGTTTTGGCGGAACGTAAAAGCGTCGGCAAGTAACAGTAGTTACATCCATAACCTGCGTAATTTGAGGACTTGAGGACCTCCTGCATCACGTTTCTGATAGTAACAGCTCCTGCATGTGCTTAATATCCATCCACAAGTATCAATTTCATCCCCATTTCAGGGAAATGGAAACTGAACGAGTCTTGCTAGATAGCAAGGAATGGAACTTTTTAGAATTTGGGCATACCGCATTTACCGTTACTGTACCATCTTAACATCTTTACTTACTGTAGAGATATTGCATTATCAGCTATATTTAGTAAGCAGAAAAGACAGGTTCAGGGAACGTCTTTCCCAAGCCTTCGACAGACCCAGACGAAACATCGGATTGCTCTTCGCCTACGAGGTCGTGGTTGAACTCTCCAAACTCAGAACGCAAGATGCAAAGGGAGACGAAGACCATTTCTTTTCGCGACTTTCAGTTGGGGAGATGCAGTGCTTCAGTTTAATTAGACCCCCACTCAGTTCGACCTCGCTCAGTTACTGTAGATTTTCACAGAGAAAATAATTTTTTTGTCCCGCCTTGGCCGAACCAGTAACGAAATTGTCACCCCAACCGGCCTCCCTAAACCATAATTCCAAAAGTAACTTCTGCCACTAATTTGGCTTTGCTTGACCGTTGCCCTCCAGATGTTGCACTGGTTTAATTAAGTAGACAGGTGTGGGTCTTCTTTTTACTTGCTCTTCATGGTGGTCAATCAAGTATACACACCTGTTTGCCCGTCCTAAATCTGGATCTCAGCATTAGATGCTGATGCTTGGAATTAGATCACGCAGACCCGCACAGCAGTGACAGCACCGTGTAGCCCCGGTGTATTACGAATCTCAGAATGTCGGTGGAACAAGAACGCACACCGAACTGTACTCCAATTCAAGTACTTTATTGCTGAGGTCTGAGGGACAGCCGACCCAGGAGACATGGATAGTTGAGAACTTAAGTTGCTCATTTTGAGCGTCCAATGTGAGGGTTGGATTTGTAGCAGGAGTTTCTCGAGATATTTAAAGATTGCTCCAATGGAGTTGAGGGACTATCATCTCTTGAACGATTAGAAGGGACGGCCGGTCGCAACTTCTTGTTCTTGGATCGCAACGCTGGAGCTACTCTTTTTTGATGACGAAACTGTTCCAGGGTCGAAATGTTTCTCTTGGAAGGTGTCTTTTGCAATGGAGTCAAGCGCAGTTCATCGGTGGTTTCACATCTATAAGTTGAGGGAACTTCCCAGTTAAATGCATCAACTGCATATTCAGCTAAAGGGGGTGACTTGTTCAGGCAGGAGTGCGCATTGTACGAATCAGTGTTTAGAACTTTGAACGAATCGCAAAAGAGATCGGGTTCTCTTTCCAAGTGCTTCAAATCCTTGCCACCATCTTTACGTCTTCGAATAAATTGTTGTAAAATGCTTTGCACATCAACTGGGTTACCGTCATCGTCGTTTTCTTCCAGTCTATTGGGCCGCTCGTTGGGACCATTCGCATGATGAGGAAGCATAAACGGTTGGTAATCATCGTAAGGCCAGCATACGCCATTCGGGACACCATTCCATGAGGAAATACCTTGCCCTGCTGAATGATATTGAAAACTAGGATCTGGGCAACTAGGTGGACACAAATCTCTATGTCCATCCTTAGGATACTCACCAGCAGATTCCCGAGAAGGTTCTTCTTCAACTTCGCAATTGCCTATCTCCGATGCAGGTGGGAAATACGAAAAAGCATCGTTGGCGTGGCTTCCCACTTCAGGTGCAACAATCTCTGACGCCGCTGGCCACGAATTCTGGCTGAAAATTTGTGGATGAGCTAAAATCTCCAACTTCCCATATAGAGACTGAGCTTTCAGCAAATTCAAACTCTCTGGTCGTACATCAAAACCTTGGAGAGCGGAATTTTGCTCCTCAGGCGACCACGAAATGAAAGTGGCGATGGGAACACGGAGACACAGTATTGCGTGCGAAGATAGTGGATTTAATGATGGGAAAGTTGCAAGACAAATTTCACCGTCGGTCAGGTCTTCTGCCATAGGTGAATTGAAGGGCCTCTTCGACATCCTCCACATCTTCTTTATGCACCTCAGGACGAGTGAATCTGTGGTAGCTGAATCTGCAGAGACGAAGCCTTGGACACGCATCTCGAATGCAGCAGAGCAAACGTAGATCTTATTCAAGATATTGATGACCGCCGATTTGAATGCCAGTTCTCCTTCGAATATCTGTACAGCAAGGAACCAAAAAGTCGATGTCAGCACCAGCATATCTGACCCGAAACACGCAGGCTTACCGTGTGACATCACTGACGATTAGAGATAACCCCTTTCATAACTGACAAAGTACGTATCTACAATTCCTGAGCAATCAACGGATGTCCTAAATTACTCAAAATAGCTGGCTGTCCCAATTTTGGTGATGCCCACCTAGTGACTTCAAGTTCTTGACTACAAATGGTACTGACTGAGGGTGGATAATTAAGATAGTAACATACCATGAACCACCTCTGAAAAGAGAAGCTAAGGGCCTTCATGTGAGAATCAACAATCGTGTCCATGACACAAGAGAAAAAACCTTCAGCGTTAGAGCTGCATAGTTTCGAATGCCCAAGAAGCTTCTCTTCCGTGTAGACTGTCAAGCATGTCGATGGATTTAGTATGAGGTCCACAGGAAGCATCAGTTCTCTTTCAACTACTTGTAAGTCTTCATTCTCGAGTCCAAGAATTTTCTGGTAAGAGCTTCGTCTTTGCAAAAGTATAGAGCCTTCTGGTTGCAGTATATTTGCAACAAGTACGAGATGAGGTCCAAGTCCACTAGAGAGCTGAGTTAGGTCGTCCACTTCTGATTGGTGCGGGTTCAATTCTTCGAGAACTAGTTGCAAAGTTGGTGCTGATTTGAACCCTATTTGTAGTATCTCCTGGGAGGGACGTGCAAGAGTGTCGAGAAGTTCTGGTAACTCTCGTTCAACATGCTTCAAAGATTGAAATAAGTGACTCGAAGCAGCATCAACACCTACAGAAAGCAATGGAATTGGTCTGGGGATCTGAACAGCGGTCGATTCTGACTCCAAGACTTGACAATCCTCCTGGGACAGATCGTGAGATTGGTGAATGGTGTTGGAAATGCCATGAAAAACCTGTGACAGAGGAATGAACAAGAGGCTCTTAGTTTCAATCCTTCACTATAATTTGTGTTTGATGACCGCCCACGGATGATAGCACGACGTAAATAAACCCACTGAACTTCGTGAAAGCTCTATACATGTAAGTGGAATCAACTTGAGGGATGTGATAAGCGCTTAACTGTGATCAATGACCGGAAGTGTTAAATGTACAAACTGGTTGAAAGTATTTTTTCTATTCCTCCTTGAATTCCCCAAGTAAGAAATCAATTGGAGTTACAATCAATTTAGGGAGGTTAAAGTAAACAGAACATACCTCCTGATGGTATTCAATGTCTGATGCTTGCATCGATTTGGCGTCTCGTGATAAAACCCCTTGCCTAGCCTGTTTCATAAGTGAGAGGACAGTATCCATAGAGGTGGGACTGGATCCCGCCAATTGAGGTTGATTCCTGGTGGGAATTCTTTTTTCATCCGTCAACACTGATTGATCCGAGTAGTTTTTGTCCTCGATCTTATCAGCCGTGTATGTGAAATTGCTAAAATTGAGCACGGAGGTTGACACAGAAGCATGCAGTTTAACAGCAGGATACTCCATGGTGTCGTTATCGCACTCTGTTTCGGCAAGATGCCAAGGTAAAAAGTCATCAGCGAGACCGAGCAGCAACTGATGATCAGTAATTCTTTTTCCTGAGATCATATCCTTCTGAGACGTCACACTCAGCTCGTTCTCTAGGAGTCTTCTCTGAAGACGGAAACATCCATAATTGTTGCAGTGTCCAACTTGAGACAAATGCCAATCTAAGTACAACCAATCGCTAGCAGAGGTAGGACTTGGCAGGGCTTTCGTTCGAGACAAATCCTTAAACACATCTTCCGTTAAACGTGGTTGATGTTCTTCAGTGAAGGTTGGTGCTTGGAGGAAATGAAAGCTAGAGGTTTGTAATGCCAACTCTGGAAGAACTAATAACTTTTCGAAGTATTGAAAAGCAATATCTCGAGAATCCAAGTCCTCAAGTTCCACGGGGTTCGGCTTCAGCAAGCTGGTACTGATGTATGTTCCAAGCTTCAAATCTAAGAAACTACCAAGGTATTCGTCCTCCAGAACCTCTGGAAGCTCAAACAAAACCTCCACTGAATTCATCCCAGCACGGTTGGTAGCAGTTTTTATACCCCAAGTCACTAAGGTTTCGTCCAGCAAACTCAAACAACCGACATTACATGATGGCGAAATTTCAGCCTGGCTTTTGTGCTGCAACAAATTCGGCCTGAATTGCAATATGTCCAGTAGGAAATCGGCGGGGTCAAAGTGAAGCAGTTCTGTTAGCCCCTCAACCTCAGATTCACCAACTGTTCCCGCCAGATTCTGGATATCAATTTTCATAGTATATGGCATGCTCTTACCAGAATGCTGCTCTAATGACGAATCTTTATCCGAAGGTTTGAGCTCAAACGGTTTAGCAAAATTGTGATGCTTGGATTTCTCAATCTTCCAATTGAAACTGGCACCATCCAGCAGAGCTTGTTGCACACTACTCCCTTTCTCACACCCTCCGTCGCGTATAAGCGGGGTGGCTGAGGGTCCAGGCCTGATCGCATATTGAACCTGAATTTGCAGAAGGCGAAAGAAGAGCTACGGTCATCCGATCCGAACCATGCAAGTGTATTTCTAATGCATTCTTGCATTCTCGCATCTTGAGTAGCTTAGGAGGACACTTTTAGTTTCCCTAACACGAAGCACTTATCAGGTCATTGTCGAAACTGACGAAGTAGCTGCTGAAAGCCATGAAGCTAGAGATCTCAAAGTCCAAAGCTCCAGCAACAACTTGTGGCATGACTGCGTACTGTGCACCTACTTCATTTTATGTAGGCTCCGCATCGTCAATTTAATAGCAGGTACATAGCACTTAAACAATAGTTTTTGTCCATCAGTGAGTAGAACTTGTTGATTTACCTCAAATCACAACAATGTATGGAAGCACAAAAGTAATTAAGAAAGCCCCGAACCTGCGGTTTGGTGCTGCTTTCCAATGTGAGGCACTCGAGTTCCTTGACGAAATTGAAATGTGTTTCCAAAATATCCTCGTGCAAGCTCTTATTGAACCGCCAGCAGTCCTCAGGCAGGTCTTGCATCATGTACTCTTCAATTTCTCTCATCACGATCAGAGTGTTTATTTCCGTGCCTTCTAACCATGTACACGCCTTCATAAGAGAACTGGATTCTGTAAAATCGTTGATAACGCAGCTCGGTAATGCGTGAGGAAGTAGTTGACCTATGAATTGTTCAGCTAACCGGCTCGGGCACATGATGTCAATTTCTTCGGACACGTCGACTCTTGCTTCCGGAGCACGAATGTGAGTAGTAAGTATCTCCCGAGCCAATATCTTGTCAAAGGTCTTAAATCCATCGAAACTAGAGAGTTCATCACCAAAGAAATCAAGCGCAGGAACAGGTAGTAGACTCCTAACATATCTGAAGACTTCTCGGCCGTCGGGCCTCATTGTCTTCATCTGTACGAACAATTCAGAGATGTTCAAATGAGCGATTCGCTAGCTACGTTGCAGCCACTAACTATTTATCAGCTCCCGCTCGAAACGCCACATTTTCTTGGCGGATAATTGGCACTACATACCTAAACCCGCACTCAATCAATCGGGCACTCAATAATGCAGGAAGACCGCTTTAGAAATCCAGCATTAGCAGAATTCAGAACAGCCCGAAGACTCAGGCCTACAACACTCACGCCGATCATCTGCTCTGGCCATGAAGCCTTAAAGAAGAGAAACTCCGTTTCACGCCATTGCTTCTTAAACCTATTCTCAGCATCCCTCGACACTGTTTCGATTTGCACCAGCTGCACCGCAATGGCCCTCCACAATCATCACTTCTGGTCTTTCCGCTACCACTGCGAAAATACGATCTAAAGACACAAAACAATTTTGCAAAAGACACCGCGCAAACGCTCTACAATTCTAAAGCTAGCTTAGTCGAAGTTTGCTTCGACCTCTACTAGACTACCTTCTTTCCCCCCGGTTTCATTTCTTCCAATTCCGACACTGTCTCATCTCCATCGACTTCAGTTGCTCTACAGCATTGAGTTCCAATATTCAGCCGCCAAGACACAAGTGATCCGCAGCTTTCTTGTTGAAGCAAGAAGGAAAGCCACCCTATTTGAGCCATACATGTGGACATAATGTACCGAGTAGGTACATTTCAGTGTCAGTTTGAATTTTACATTGATGGCACATGGTGACCCAAGTGCAATGGCACAAATGTGGTGGTTTACTCTAAGTTATTATGCTTGTGAAGCCTCTTGAATGTAATTATCTCTTTGTTTATGCTTTAATTTGCATATTTGATCAATGTATGCATGCTTTATTCAAAATGAATAAATATCATGCCTTAAAATAAATAATCTCAAGGTCTAAGATGTCACTATTATAAGACTACAAATCCTTAAACATTATAGTATAGGCACCAATAATCTTCACTAATTACAGCTGTTGAATTGAATGTTATTAAGCATAAATTATATTTAGTAGAGTTTATTGGCAACATAATTTTAGCAACAAAAAGAAGATTGCAATGTATTTTAGTATGTATTATTTGGACACAATATGAATAAGTTATGAATGTTCAAACTATGAAATATAGGTGTACTTAAAATCAATAGTAGGCTCTTGTAGACTTTCATGTTTTGATTGTGTACATCTTGTCTAGTCAATATTTAGGAAAATGTGATGTTTTTTGGTCCAAATGTAGATGTTGCATTTTAGGTAGTATTGATTATGGGTGGTATATATACCTTATATACTTTGTCTTGATCGTCTTTGAGTATTGCATTAGATGACATTTTGGGGCATTAGAAGCCCGTTTCAAGCCTGATCCCCAATTTGGCTCAATTCTGTAAACAGTGGTATGGGCTGTTAGATTTTTTTTTTCAAATATCATTTTAAGCAAATTGTGTTTTTTTTTTTTTTTTTTTTCCAAAAAATGACATAATACAGTGCAAGCCATATCAGCCAGCTACTGTAGTTGCATTTTTGCAGTTTGAAAACGCATGGAACTCTTCGGGAACTCACAGTCTCCCAATGCCTTGAAATGTCATCTAATGGAATCACCTCTACTTTCCTATATTTTTTTTACAAAAATTTCTTCAACCTTTATAGTTCATAGAAAAGGAAGGTCATAAGATTAATATGTGAATATAATATTATTTGACAAAGGCTTTATGTTGCTATGCACAAACGTTGACAATTATTTATGAAAATAAACTTTGAGTCATAATCATAGTAGAAATTGCTTTTTATACTTTATAATTATTAACATAAAAAAGATTGACATTCCTTTGGTGTTACAAAAGAGATGTGATTATCTACTACCTAAATTACAATGATGCACTTCCTCTATGTTGGGCACTTAGTGATTGAGGATGTTTTACAAAAGTAATTGCATGTAACACTTGTACTATTTGTTGCATTTTTTTTATTTTGAGCCTTTTAGTACTTTTTGTACTATAAGCCACCTTCAATACTATTGGGGATATAGAACGTAATAGTTGGATGGCAATTGGATTTCAAAATACACTATTTTGATAGCTTGTGATGTTCATCATTGGGTAGCAAGGATGGATGGCAATACTTAATTTGCCATAAAAATAATCTACATTGGCAAATTGGAGGCACTATAGGCATCCACCAATACTATTGAGTCTTTTCGTGTACCTTGAAATACTATTTTGAACCACAGGCTACAATTTACGTTAGAAAATGAAGCTTCCACATTTCTATTTTTTTAAATTAGAAAATGAATTTGAATTTGACCCCTAAAGGCCCATTGTCCCCTCAGAGGACAAAATGGATTTTGGGCAGGCTCCTATGGTCTCAATATTTGTTGTAATTTTTTGTATTCTTTCGCAAGGATAGAGAATCACATTAGCTTTCCAAAAATGTAATTTTTATTTCAATCGGTGCCCGGTAGCAAAAGTTATAGTAGAAAAACTCCAAATTTTAATTCGGCGGGCAAAAAAAAAACCTCACAAAAACTTTAAATTAAAATTAAATTTTTTTTTTTTCATATAGATTTTATTTTCATCTACATATATAGCTTTAATTCATTCTATTTGGATTTGTTATGCCAAAGTTATAGACAATCTGATTTTTTGGGCAATTAAAGCATCTTCTTGAAAAAATAACTTGTAGGATTCATTTTTGAACTCAATTTTGACAATTTAAAAAAAAAAAAAGTTGCACAAGGTTAAGATTTCTTGCTAGAACAATCTCACCATTGAAATTAGTATATTTCAACCCTATCTTAGAGCTATTAATGATTTCATTTTTCCTTCAATCTTAAACCTACTTCTACTTAACAAATTTTTAGTGAGTGAAAACTAAGTGTTTTTTTTTTGAATTTTTTTTCCTAGATTCTCAACTCAATTTTTTATCATCTAAAATTAGATATTCAAAATCATTAGAGCAAAAATTTTAAGTTAAAAAGGTTCAAAGCCAAAAAATGTAGTTTACTAAGGTGCAAAAATACTTAATTCCTTCACTTTAAATGCAAATATCTTGCAATCTACACGAGCAAAGTTTCTAAAATTTCTTCTACACATTCTTACACTAGTGTAGTACAAGATCCTATGATTAAATATGCAAAAAAACACATTAAATTTTTTTTTTTGCTCTTTGCTATAGAAATGGCAGTTTTGAGTGGATTTTGGCAGAAAAATGGCCTTGGGCTTTTAGAGGTTAAAAAAGAAAAGCCCACTATTGCCAAATAAGAGCAAAAAAGGAAGATTGAAGCTTGAATTAAAAACCATTCTTAATTCAATATAAATTCAACCTCAATATAGCACTTTAGGCCAATGTAAAACGCAATTGGAACTAATTTTTCAAAACCCCTCTTTTGAGAAGGTGTATTTCTTTTAGAAGAGCTAGCCTATCAAATTTAACAACATAACCCTTCAAAAATGGTACTCAATAGTACAAAAAATCACCAAAATTGCATGTGTTATATATTCAAAATTTTATCTAGTCTATTGAATTAATTTTGAAAAAACTTGAAACAATTCAAGTACATTTTCTATTTCTATATGAAGTTTACTTCTAAATTCCATATTCATATAATCATTTTTGCAATACTCATGGCACAAAACAACTTCCACATTGAACATGTGACAGAAAATAGGACATGTGTTTCTTACAACCACCCACAATTATATTTACATTCCACAATATTAGTAATATTTAGTTAAATGTCTTTTAGGATAACTAATTATGAGACATTATGCTCGTGAAATACTAAATTTGCAATGTTGAGGGAATTTCTAGCTTATAGTAACAACAAATGAGATTTCTACTTCCACAAGGCTTTTATAGTTCTAACTGCATATCTTTTGTGCAATAAACATTTACATCATCATAAAGAATGCTTTGGCCTCGTGAAGGCAGATTTCGCTTGAATTTGACCCAATTTTCCTGAAAGTTTTGAAGAAGTTCTTGATACATATCCTTGAAAGTAATCTCAGTCTATGGGAGAATTTTTCCTACTCAGTCTCGATGCTTCAGATCTTGTAGATTTGAGTTGTTGATGGTTTGTAGCCCTCTAGATCTAGACATGATGCATTCACATAATACAACATTGTATATTTTATCTAAAGTAGAGCCATCCATAACCGACTAAATAAGGAATTCCAACATGATCTGGAGTAGTGAAGGCAAAACAAATATTTTCAGAGGTACATCGATAGAAATGACAAGGATCACAAAATTTTTGGTAATTTTATCACTTGAACTAAAGTTACTATGAATTTTGAAAGGCAAAAAGTGCGCCGGACCCATAGCCAACGTCTAGACTCTTCCAATTCCAATCATTCAATAATTTTTTTTTCTAATCATTATTTCCTACTTTCTTTCTCACAACTTGGGACATCATGTATTTATTAGTCCCAACCTTGAAAAGGAAAAAAAAATCATTCTAAGCTTGGTCAAAAATATGTGCACCTATAGGGCAAGAATGGGTCACTGGTCATGAATGGGTGGCTCTATCTTATCTAGATTATAAGCATTATGGTATAGTTGATCTGTTGCATAATTTCATGATGTAAATAGGAGTCTTGTTGTTTTCTAAGGTGTTTGTGCAGTAGGGTATACTACCAACAACCATATTCAATTGCTTGAGGATAAATACATAAACCTAGTTTTTAGTGGTTTGACATAGAAACAAACTTGAGTTCTTTCATTTCATTATTTTTACTATCATAAGCCATTATCTATAGATATT
This sequence comes from Neckera pumila, assembly GCA_963969595.1. NCBI lineage: Eukaryota > Viridiplantae > Streptophyta > Bryopsida > Hypnales > Neckeraceae > Neckera > Neckera pumila. The sequence goes on from OZ018409.1 coordinate 35,226,097, forward strand.
GAGCAATGCCTTGTGCGGATTTGCACAACATCTCAACTCTAAAATTTTTGAGCAACTAATTGCATAATATAATATCAAATTTTATAACAACAAATTAGAGATTCTTTCACAAATATTTTGGTCAACTCATTTTTTAGTAAAAAAAGGCACATTACAAGTGGTCAAAGCAAAAGCACATAGCTTCCCATTGTTGATCCTAGAGGGGGGAACTATTGTCCTGCGTTTGGATATGAATGTGATTCTTTGAGCTTCCTTAGATTCCCTTACACAATCGCAATAGTAGTCCAAAAGCAAACCTTCAAATTGTAGAATAACAAATGAAGATTTTGCTATGTATTCAAACCACATGGTGGTGTTCTTTGAGGTTATAGAAAAACTTAATACTATTTAAGACAACTATGAATGATGCCAAAAACAAGGGCCAAATCTCAATACATCTCAAGTAGAGGTGCACTTAGAAATGCCTACATGGCAACACTTTTTGGAAGTTTTGGCACCAAAGAAGTATGTCCTCATTGACTCATTAGGCTCTACAAATGCATGCTGAAGAAAACTAAGTTGTCTTCTTTCTAAATTGAGGTTTAAATTTTATAATGACACCTTTGAGGATTCAAGAAAAAATTATATATGAAGTGGTGTTAAGACATTTTGACCTTCTCAATTGCTAAGAGTTGTAAAAGTAGGACCGAAGCCTCATTTCATCAAGAGAACACAACACAATAAGAAAAGAGGCCACAAAATTGTGAGATGACCTCACTAACCCAAGAAAATTGCTCAACCTTGTATAGACCCCATGTGTGTCAAGCCCTAAATATTTTTAGCCTCAACTTCAAAACTATGCTCACCAAATCACCAATTACAAGAATCTATTATGTAAACTAGAGATTGCAAGCTCTGTAGTATCTAAAATTGATTTACTCTTGTATGTAATCAAGTACATACAGTTTAAAGTAATATATGGTTTCTAGAAAAATTCATTTGTACAACCATTGCCAAACTATGAGCAAACTTAAAATAAATATTCTAAGTCACACTTTTGGATGCTAAACGCCAACTTTCAAAATTGAAATTTCACTCTCATAATAGATTATAGCTCAAGAGGTATGCAATGACAATATTGGCTATATCAAGTATGTACATTGCTCAAGATTACTAAGTCAAAATTTCCTTTCATTGAACCCTTTAAACTCCAGAATTGGACTATGGCTTTACAATACAATACAATCTATATACAATATACTTGGGCCTTGAAGGAACTGAGACAAATGACTATTATAAATCGAGTTCAATTATTGATTAGAATGCTAATGATTTGCCAAGCCAACCCTTAATTAGGATGTAGCTTCAAGTGAAGTGAAGTGAGTTGTCTACTTGTGGGCAAAGTGAAAGAGCCATCCATCTACAGGCCAAGAAGTCTAACAAAGATGTAAAAGCTCTTTTTGGAATGGATAGCCAGTTCTTGGAATGGGCTACACAGCATTAAATGCAAGATATACTATACTTAGGATTTTAGGTAGGCCATTTTTGGCCTCCTTTGGCGTTAAAGGGTTAAGCTATGCCAACCCAAGTATATTACAAAGCTTAACAGAAACACTACAGCAATGCTACACTTAGCCACAATTTCAACAAATATAGAGTAAATGTGTGAAACAATCCTACAAGCGTGTAGTGTTGCAGTTGAAGAAACAACGATACCTTAGAAGGAAAGAATTAGCCCTTTTTTCTTGGCACCACGTGGCCAGATTGTACCATTTCAAAATAAATGTCTGCTTTTTGCTCGATAAAAGTAATTATTTTTTGTCAGAATTTTTTTGTTTTCATTAAAAATGTGGATGATGTTGCCAATCTTGGATGAAAAAGTGCATGAATATGATTGAAAAATGTTTTTTGGTCCAAAACATGGATGAATGTAGACATACAATGAACGCTTCACCAAATTTTAAGTAATCGCCATCTTGACACTTTTTCAATAAGTAAAAAAAATGGGGCTGAAAAGAACTGTTGATCCCATTAGTAAACAACATCTTCCCAACCTACAGACTCAATCGATCATCTACAAGAACCGATTCAATACCACTGGCAGCAAGGCTCATGAAACAACAACCGAAAAAAAAATAAAAATACAACTTCCAATTCATCAATACACAAAGTGTGGACCAAGATGCCCAAATCCAGGGTCACGTTTATTTCAGCAGTCTATTATTTTGAGAGCTCTGAACCCCTCCAAGAAGTACCTAGGATTAAACCTGGCAGGAACACAAGACCAAACAATAGAAATCAACCATCTCCCTACCTCCAAACCCTAATTCACGCTTCAGATTAGAAACATGAGAAACCAAGGTGATCTCAATGCAACCCCACCCTACCTCACACTTCACAGAAAGATAGTTTTTTTTTTTTTTCATTTTTAATAAAGTGCCAAAGTGGCGATATCGAATGTTATAGTGGTGCTCCAATTTCAGCATTCATCCACATATTGGATAGAAAATATCATATTAGAATATATCACATATCCATAATTCAATTTTCATCCACAATCTGACAATTTCATCCAAGATTTTTTTTTAATTTGAAATCTTTTGGCGATTTTCTACCTTTTCAGTACCATTTTTTTCTATAGGTGTGGTACTGAGATATAAAGTCTGGTGCAATTTTGCACCAAATTGTCGGAAAAAAATCCAATGGAAAGAATAAAACCACAACGGGCGAAAGCATGAAGTAATGTATCTCAGGTAAGGCAACTTAATTGAAAAGGCAACCTAATTTCACTATTTTATGTAGTATTTTTTTTTTCAGTACATTTTGTCAATTACATCCAAGCAAGGGTCAGGATTTGCCAAGTCTTCCATACCATGGAGCCACATTAAACTATGAAACACAAATAAAAAAATACGTAGTATAATTTAAAATCGAATAGATTGGCATCTTCAAGACGATCGCCACATCAGTGACAGGCTGGAGGTAGAAAAGTCTACGGTGAGTCAAGAGATAAGGCTCGAGTCCCAAGGACTGAAACCCTCGCAAGTCCCGAATCACCAGTCTGCCATCGGAGACTTTGCTCTGGACTTCGGCAATCTGTTGTCGTTGTTCTGGGTTGCGGCCGAGTGCGTGACTGTACGCAAACCCTAAGCTCTGGTATCGGTGCGTAGTGGAGGTCGGAATCAGGCTTCTCCTTTTGTGTGCAAGCCACTCTCCTCTCTTCACTTTAAGAATTCATTAGTTGCTTGATTATTTTCGCAAAATGATCTCGTCTCTCGCGTATTATGGCTTGCTCCGACGTTTGATCACACCGGCCACGCCCTTTCTATGGCTTGCTCCGAACTGAAATTCGTCTCTGTCATGGCGGCAGTCAGTGGTATGTGCAATTTCGAATTCCGTCCTGCTTTTTATCATTTTGTCCCAACGCCAAACTTCTCTAGCCTTTTGAACCCAAGGAGAAGCACGGGTAGCTAAGAAGCTTCTTCGTCGTGACCTCCCAAATGGTTGGTCCGACGGTGAGCAACAGTAGGGCTTCTCCAAACTCAGAGACCGAATTTGAGCGTGGAAGACATGCGAGAAGACCCGTGGAATTTCTTGACAAGCGTTTGTTTTCTTTTTAGTGGAGCACTTGGTAGCTTTGTGTTTTGTTATTTACAAATTCGCTGGACGTTTGATCACACCAGCCACGCCCTTGCTCTAGCTTTCTCCGAAATGAAATTCATGTCTGTCATGGCGTCCGTCAGTTGTGCGTGCAATTTCAAACTTCGTGCTGTTTTTGGTTCTCTCCCAACGCCAAACCTATCTAGCCCCCGTGATTCAGATGACCACCTGAGGAGATTCCAGGGGTGGAGCGCTTTACTGTGGGGCAGATGAAGCCGGTGTAACTTAGTCCCGAAGCTGACCCCAGTCAAGACGGTATTTGTTCGAACCCTAGCCTCGCGATTGTCGCCGTTTTTGAATTCAAGGAGAAGTAGGGGTAACTAAGAAGCTCTTCATCGTGGCCTTCCAAATGGTTGGTCCGACGGTGAGCAACCGTAGGTCTTCTCCAAACTCGGAGACAAACTTTGATCATGGAAGACATGCGGGAAGACCCTCGGAATTTCTTGACAAGCAGTCGTCTTCTTTTTAGTGGAGCACATGGTAGCTTTGTGTTTTGTTATTTACAAATTCGCTGGACGTCAGCCACGCCCTTGCTCTGGCTTGCTCCGAATTGAAAGTCGTCTCTGTCATCGTGGCCTTCAGTTCTGCGTGCAATTTCAGATTTTGTCCTATTTTTTGTTTCTTCCCTAACGCCAAACTTCTCTAGCTGACTTGAACACAAGAAGAAGCTCGGGTAGCTAAGAAGCTGTTCATCTTATCCTATGTAGATGTATAGGACGAGAGCACATCGCGAGCTTCGTCTATGCCTCCTCGTCTTCGAAGGAAGCTGCTGGAGCCCCCGAGCAGAATCAAGGACTTTGTGTTTTTAGGGTAGATGAAGCCCGGGTAGTCCCGAGCAGTATCATGGCTGGGCGTCCGCCAAGACGGTATGGTATGTCTTCTAACCCTAGCCTTGGTAGTCGCTCGGAAGATTTGATATGGGCATGCACGCAGCCGAAGTTTTGATCGTCTTTGATTGTGGATGTGTGCCCACTTCCGGAGCAGATCCTTCTTCCTTTACCGATTTCTTGTGGATGTGTACCACCTTCTGTAGCATATCATGCTTTCTTTACCGACAAATTGGTAGGGGGAGTCTAGGTAGATACGTGTCTCTGTATTAAGAGTAAAAGATTGTTCTTTGATAGTGTTTATTCCAGACGTATTTGAGATCTCTGTATGTACGTGACGGTTGATCAAACCCATGTTTTTGCGGGGAATGTTAGATGGGATAGCGTGAGCTTCGGAACTGTGGTTTGCTACTCTGTCCGTGAAGTGGAGATCTGATTAGAGCCAGACATGCTTAAGGTCATTCGTGAGTTCATTGTTTACAATCTGAATGAGCTCGAACTCCCAGTGGAGTCGATCACATTCTGTTCGCCCAGAAGCTCCTGTAATTCTGGAACGACGCTGTGGTCCAAAAGTGTCCGATGGATGGCTTCATTGCTCACTTTAGAAACAAAGAATACACCTCGTGGTCCAATAATCTGAGCATTTTGATGACTGGCTTGGTCGTGGGGGGCCGTGTTTTTCCATGGTTAAGCTATGGGGCTTGCTCATACTTTAGCATACTTTTCAAAAGCATCAAGCCCCCAAAAGGTTTTCAGCCTCATGCCATGTTATGTTATCATGTCAAGGCTTTACTCAACTTGTGCCACAAGTAGTGAGGGGAGAATCGGTACAGATGAAATGTAAACTTTAGGCCGATAGCTTACCGACATGTACTTAAAGAATTTTCAGTTTCAAGAGAAATTGCAAGGAACAACCAAAACATATGAATGAATAGCAACTTTAGATATTGGCTGGTTGACTCAAAATTCTCCCTGGACACAGGTGCCTCATGGCCAGGGTGTCCCAAAACAATTGCAAAAGCTCATGCAGACAAACGTTACAAACACCAGCCATGGCTCTTATTTAGGGCTGTCTCACTAGTACCTATACTTGCAATAAGACTTATTTAGTTGTCATATAATAGTAAGTATGCTCAGTTACAATTAGTGGTGCACATAGCTCATACTACGAGTTCCTTAACTGGAGAGATTATGTTTAGCCAATTAGCGCATGTACATACTTTTGTAACCCTCCACTAACATCCAATCCGTCCTACTCACCCACGTAACTGAGCCGGGGATCAGTCTTGAAGAACCTCCACCAGTTCATGGTTGCTTGGAAGTATGTAATGAAACATGTTGAGGGTAAGATGGAGGACACTCGAAAAATGAATATAGATTGTTTTTACAAGAGATTAATAAGGTAGCATGCATCACCAGAGAATCTGGCTCGCCAGGATCAACAGCTTCAAAAGCTTTGGTGGGCAAACGCGTCCATAGCTCCGCCCAGAGGGTTAGCATACCAGAACTCCAAACTGTATATGCGTCAAGAAATATTCTCTACAATATTTCTACCATAAGAACCCCAGAACAGAATGTTTGGCTCAAGCCTTCTGTTCTGGGGTTATCGTCCTGGAGGATGACCTCGGTGCATCGCAGTCGATTGCTTGGGGTTTTTTGGGTCCCATTTTGTTGCTTGTGACGAGTGTGGATTAGTGGTGAGATTCAAAGATTTGTCACACTAGATATGTGAAGGGTCATGAAGGCTGTTGTTGTTCTTTTTCTGGCCTTTCTGAGTTATGTTCATCCACTTGTTGGCTTTGCTCGAAGTATCTTTCTTGCGGGGGATATCAAGTAGGATAGGATGTATTTCGGATCTGTGGTGCGCACACGCTGTGCATGAAGTTGCAGCATGTTTTGATCTAGGCAGATTGACTGTGATTCTTGAAATTGTTGGTTTCAATTTGAATGGCCATGGCCGCCTGCAATAACTTTGTGTCCATGTTTGCAAGGAAGTTGTTGTGAATGGACTCTCTTGGGGATATCCTTCTTCTCTTCGTTTTGGAGAAGGAAGGAGTGATCTAGAGTTGGTCAATTCTCCAAGAAGGCTCCGGCAGTGAATCCAAGAAAGGGGTTTTCACTGGTGTTTAGAAATGGTACGTGTGTGTTACTAGGTAGCAAGGCTTGGACGTTTTTTGAAATGAAATGAGCTGGGTTGATATTGTTCCGACGGATTCTTCTGAAGACTTGAGAAAATTGGTTATATTCAGTTGCCGTGCCAATGGGTGGAACAGAACAAAAATTAGCCTGCAGGAGCGACTTGTAGCATAATCCTTGGGAGCTTGACATCTTTGTGTGGCCATCTTTACAGAGCTCAGTGCGATCAAAATCCAGCACCATGAGGGCACTTGCCTTGCTGTTGCCAACATGGAGGACCTAGTGAGTGCGATTGGCAAGTTTTCCAGATTGGGTGTGCAGTCTAGCTATCCCAGAAACAGTGAAGAGTGCTGAAGAAGAAGGAGGGTAGATGCAAAAGGAAAGAAGAACTTGGAAGAAACCAAGGAGAACAAGAAGAAGAACAGCTGACATTGTAATGAAAGTGTTTTGGGGAGCTCGCATGAAACCGTCTAGGTGGGTCTCATTAGCCAGATCTGGCATCTGATTTAGTTGGCGGGACCTTCTTGAGTTGAGGAGAACGGTTGACTAAACTATGGGTGAATACCACTCTCACATCTGATGATGAATTTCCGGAGAACTTCACAGCTAGTGGAGATTTTTTAGGCCTGTTGGACAATCTATTTTTATAGACGCTGAATGGTAAGTCTTCAAAGTTAGAGACATGCCCCGTCCTCCCCTCCCCCCTTGTATGGTGCCTCTTCCCATACGTATTCTAGAATGCATTTGAATTCTTTACAATATTTTACAATTTTACAACAAGAAGCAATCAACTACTAATGAACAACTCTAGTGGTGCAATTTTGTAGTTGATTGCCTATTTTTGCAAGGATGGGACCTAAACCTTCTATTAGGAAGAAGATAACTTATAGTGGTTAGATTGCATGCAATTGTGCCTTGTTGTCATTCCAAACTCATTCAAGTGGAGTAAGGCATGCCTTGTTGTCATTCTAAGAAATATTCAAATTGGATTAGAATTCAAATGCTTTTTAGAATAAGTATGCAAAAGAGACAGCACATAAATGGGGTTTTTATATGACTTTGCAATGAACTCTATTGGTTTGTAGTCTTGTAATGTTTACAATGTACTCTAATATCTTTTCTACTAACATCTATGTTAGTAGAATAAGTGCTCAATGTCATGTCCCACTATTATGATTTCATCCATTTGGATGGTCCTATATTCATCTTTGCACATTTTCATAAACAAATTGAATGTGCACTTTTAAATCGATTTGTAGTAATCTGAACAATATACTATGTTTCTTAGGCATGAGGTCTATTGATTCAAATTTTGCAAGGGTTATACTACTAGTAAACATTGAAGTCCAATGGATGAGAAAGAACTATTTCCTTTTTTTGGTTCTTTTTGATTGCATTCTAATACAGTGTTCGTAATTGGCACAATTTGATGAATGCAGATTTTCTTGTATTGTATTGTACTTGCTTTGGTAAACAATGTTATCCGAAAGTGAGGAGAGTTTGGGATTATGTGATTAATCTCACTACTTTGGGGTCGACTACATGTATTGACTATGCAATGGCACATGAAAGCCGAAAGAAACTTCGTGTTTGCTTGACCTAGTAAGCTTTGTCCAAGCCAATTCTCTTTCTTTAGTTTTGGAGGTTCATTTCATAGTCTCAATTCTTTGTTCATAGTTAGCACTTTAAATACATATGTTTATGTTAAGGTTGACAAACTTGTTTGTTGTGAGCATACTTTATATTGCTCTTGATTTGGTTTCATCATCAAGGCTCTTGATGTCGTGATTGTTGATGAGAATCAGGTCCCAGTGGCCAAACCTCTTCACCTGGTACTAGCAGTTCTATTCATGGAAAGCAGGTATGTATATTGTAATTTAGTATTGTCCCATGTGTTGAGCAACTCACATGCCATACGAATGCTTGTGAGAAGCAGCTATTTGATTTTCAAGTTCTAATTCCTATTCTATTTTGCAATTGTGTAATGCTGTTTATACACTCCATGAGTCCCAAGAACAAGTGTATGTCCAAATAGTCTTCATTCACGGCCTCGTGTTTGATGGGTCTAAGGAAACATATTGGAGAACGTGGTTGGCGTTATGAAGTTGAGAACATTTGCCGCAAATGTGGGTGAATATCACCCTCACCTTTAATGACAAATCTTGATAGATTTTTGAAGAGTTTCCGGTGGTCGGAGAGGCAACTAATTAGGATTTCTTGAAGAATCTACTTCTTCAGCATTGATTTGTAAGTCTTCTTCTCAAGTGTATCCTTGTTTTGTCTTGAAAAGGTCACTTTAACATCTATCTATAATATTGAGTGCCATGTGTGAACACTCACTGTCAAGATTGCATCCATTGGGATGGTGACATATTCATTGTTACATTTAAGTCTAGAGCAGTTGATGAGCTCTTATTAACTTTTGTTGATCCTTTTTGAGTGCTTTGATATGGTTTTACTTACATGGATGTGGCCACATTCCAATCATTGCAGGTTTTTTGTTTTTATACTTGCTCCATGTGGTTGATTTTGCGATGGCAAATGAAGGCCCACAGAGAGCATGTGTTGACATGGATTGTGTGTTTGCGTTGGCGAGTCAACTTTGTCCAAGACAATTCAGTTTCTTCCACGTTGGAGGTTCGATCATAGACTCAACTCTCTCCCTTACTCTTCATAGTGAGCATGTTCAAAGTTTGTACATAGTAAGATTGAAAGGAGTTGTGCATGGTGAGCAAGTCAAAGGTAAGTTCAAATTAGGGTTAAAGAAATTGTTTCTTGTCGCTCTTGATTTGGTTTAGTCCTTTAGGATCTTGACATCATGATTATTGATGCGAATCAGGTACAGGTGGCACAACTTCTTCACGTGGTACCCAGTGTTGTGCTCATGGGGAGCGGGTACGTGTTCTTTAATTTGATATTGTGCTCTATTATGGGCAACTCATCTAGCATTATCAAGGAATGCATCTCAAAAGTAGCTAATTGATTTTTAAGTTCTAATTACCATTCTATTTTGCAGTTGTGCGACTCTGTTTATGCATTCCATAAGCCCCAAGATCAAGTGGATGTTGAATTAGTCTTCATTCACGGCCTTGTGTTTGATGGGTCTAAGGAAACATATTGGAAGACTTGGTTGGCTAGGGATGGGACGCAGGACAATTGCTGGCCAAAGACATGGTTGGCGGAGAGATTTCCCCATGCGAGAATTCTCTCCCTCTCGTATGATGCTAATGTTGTGCAAACATCAACATCGGGGAGGATGGACCCGTATTGTTTGGGAGAGAGTCTAGTCCAAGAGATGACCTTAGTTGGAATAGGCCAGCATGAGTGTCCTGTGGTGTTTGTATGCCATGGTTTGGGGGGCTTGATAGCTAAGCAGATTGTAGTAACCGCACATCAGAACTTTCGATGGAACAAAGAGGTTCAGAATTTTCTTCGTAACTTACGGGCTTCCTATTTTTATGCAACACCTCATACTGGATTCCAAGTTGACTTTTCACCATTGAACCCATTTACTTCAAAGGGTTCTTGTATGAGTTATCTTGAGGTATTTAGTTGTGAAGTTGGTTGACTCAACTTTGAGTTTAATCAAATCCAACGAGAAGTGTACAATAATGCGTGGATGTGTTTTGACGTTGGCGAGATGCATGGAACCTTGGATGTGAGAATCTACTCTTTTTTATTGCTTTTGTCTTTCATTGAAACCTAGTATTGAGTTTAGTGAGTTGATTTTTCTTATGTTTGAATTATTTTCTTAACTATGTTGTGCTCTTGTAAGTCTTTAATGTTTATCCTTTTCTTCATTATTGAATCATTCTTTCTTGTTGAACAGGGAAGTATGGTTGTTCCAGAGTCATCCGCTAGACAAGGTGGAGGTAGATTTTTGCCCTTAAGTGCTAGTCATTTTGATATTTGTAGACCACAAAGCAAAGAAGATTCTGGCTATCTATTCTTGATAGATTGCATCTCAAAGGTGATCAAACAAAATAAAACCAAGCATGATCGTCTTTTGGAACTTCCTAATGGTTTGTTGGGGATGGAAGACAAGATAAATAGTATTTGTGAAAAGCTTGGTGCAGTTTCCATCTTTGGCCTTGTCGGAATGGGTGGGATTGGAAAGACCACAATAAGTAAACTTGTGTACGATTCGCAAGCCAAGTTCTATGATAAAGCATGTTTTTTACAAGATGTGAGATCAAGAGGTGTGGCATCTTTTCAAAAGGAGCTATTACAAAAGTTATGTGGTGTAAGTTTGGGTAGCACAGATGTTGTGAGTCAAGACCACCTTCGGAGCATTGAGGGATGCATAATGGGAAAGAGAGTGTTGGTTGTAATTGATGATGTAGGAGATTCTGAAACACTGAAAGGTTTGCAAGTACCTGCATTTCAAGGGAGCCTCAGGAGTGGAAGCCGAGTGATTGTGACTTGTCGCAATCGCCAAGTATTGGAAAATCTTGTAGTTATGGAAGGATTGAAGGATGTGGAAATAATGGATGTGGACTTCTTGAATGATACTCAAGCTCTAGAGCTGTTTCACTACCATGTATTCCATGGAATTGGGGATGAAGATGATGAGATGAAAGACTTCCAGGGTCTTGCTAAGGACATAGCCAATGCATGTTGTGGTCTCCCACTAAGTTTGGAGGTTATTGGGCAACATTTACGGAAACAACACATGCACTCTATTGGACTTCGGAAGGGAATTTGGAAAGAGGCACTTCATAAATTGCATGAGGCCAAGTCTTTTGATGGTGGTGATGAGAATGAAGTTTTGTGGAAGAGGCTAAAGATTAGCTATGACGATTTGTCCAATGAGACCAAGAGCATGTTTTTGGACTTTGCTTGTTTCTTTTGTGAGAAATCATCATGGGATTTAAGTGAACAATCAATTGGGTGGATCTGGAATTCGCCTATTGGATTGCAGAACTTGCTTGCGAGATCTCTAATCAAAGTTGATGGAGTTCATAAATGGGGCCGCTCTTTCAGGATGCATGACCAATTGAGGGATATGGGTCGGAGAATAGTGAAGGATTTATCCTTGGAGAGATTGCATGTGTTGTTGAAAAATGTGACCCGATTGTGGGATCCAACGGAGGCTTTGAGTTTTTTGGAAGAGAACGAGGTGATTCTTTTGTGATGAAGATTTGAAATCTCTTTACGTACACAACTATTAGTAGTAAGTTTGTTATGTTGGAGGATTATTTTTTGTATACTTGTTTGTTTAATTCATTTATTTCATTAAAGATCATGGTTTAAATCTTTTCTTTATTTGATGATTTTGTCAGGGCTCTAGAATCATTGAAGGCATATCATTACTAAATTGCTCAAGATTAGCCACTCTTCATTCACAAGCAGATTCAAGGCTAAAGGGAGAGATGACGATCCAATTCTTTGATAGGCTGAGGTTGTTAGATTTGACAGGTTGTGGAATTGAGATTGTGGAATTTTGTTTGAGGAAATGTTGGAAGGAGCTATCTTGGCTGTGTTTGGATGGGATTGACTGCATGGTTATGCCTCACCCTATTGAAACAATTGGATATTGCACCGGGTTGCGTGTGTTGCAAATGAGATTTTGTAATTCTATGGAGGAACTTCCTGCATCACTTGGCAGCTTGGTTCACCTTTTGGAGCTTGATCTTTCAAGGTGCAATAGACTAAGGAGTCTTCCACGTGAGATTGGGCACTTGAAACAACTCAAGAGACTCCAGCTTTTTGGTTGCTGGTCTTTGGAAGCAATTCCTTTAGGTGTGAGTCAATTGACTGACCTTGAATACCTTGGCCTACAAGGGTGCTCAGATTTGGTTAGCATGGTTGAGTTTGAAACTGAAATGGATCACCTCTATGAGCTGGATTTGCGTGATTGCACGAGCCTTCGAACTCCGTTCAAGTCTTTGGGCAAATTATACCAACTTCGAACATTGGATATGAAAGGATGTGACAACTTGGTCATAGAGAATCTATTTGAAGCATTTGGACATCTATCACGACTCGAGAAGCTCCATCTAAGGTCACGCAATAGCTTGATTTCCGGATTTCAATTTGGAAGTTTTGTTGGGGAGCTCAAACAAGAGGAGGTTGAAAGATTGTGGAAGCTAGTAACTGAGAGTTCTTCTTTCCGCCTTCAAGAGTTGACCCTCCCTGCTATTTCCCAAGTTGGTTTTCTTGCATACCCCAAGCTTAAGGTTCTTGAGGTTGACAATGGATTCCATCTAGAGGAGTTACCTGCATCTGTGGAAGTTCTCACTCAACTAGAGAGACTCGTAGTGCATGACATTGACCCTGGTTTCTTGAGGAAGCTTCCAAACTCGGTGTGCAATTTGGTAAAGCTAGAAGTACTTACACTTTCTAATGTTAAGGCATTGGACAAGCTGCCCAACAAGCTAGGGCATCTATCCTCGTTAAAGGCTTTGGAAATTGATGGTATGACAGGAATGGAGGAACTTCCTGCATCTCTTGGCCAGTTGTCCCAACTTCAGCAACTTAATTTGGAGGGATGTGAGAGTTTGAAGTGCCTCCCTGAGTCATTCACAAGCCTAACTCGGCTGTGGAGATTGGTATTGAGAAACTTCAAGGAATTGGTGGAACTCCCTCCATCTCTTGGCCAGTTGTCCCGACTTCAACTACTTGATTTGGAGGGATGTGACAGTTTGAAGTGCCTCCCTGAGTCATTCACAAGCCTAATTCAGTTGTCGGTATTGATATTGAGGAACTGCAAGCTCGGGGGGTGCTGTGCCTTAAAAAAATAAGGATATATGAGCGACCAACCACTATTTTATAGGGGGCTATTACTTTTTTTTTTTTTTTTTTTCACATACTACAATTATGTAATTTTCTAATTTGGGTTAATAGAGAAGGGGCTTGCATTACTTACAATTCCAATTTTCTATGAATAAATGATATGGTAAATTAGATTGAAAAATTATTCTACTATAATTTTGGTCCAAAATTGAATGGGGTGGTTTGGTTTAGGGAATGTTCTCAACATATATAATGCAGCATGGACCCAAAAAATGTTGAGAAAATTTCAGGCCAATGACAATTTAAGTTACAACGAAATTTGACAAAAGAAAGCTTTTACTCCAAAAAAAACTTTGGTGTCACTCTTTACTTGATATCTCACAAGATTCAGTCTTATGTGGGAGCTGTATTAGGACACACATCAAACATAGTTTTCGTACACAATGATGGAGTAAGAAAAATAATGCTCATTGTGTTTACAAACACAGTGAATGGGACCAAAGTTAGCATATTATGTATCCATGAACATAATAGAAGTTAAGAAAAACAATGTTCTCATTGTGTTTACAAACACAGTGAATAGGACCAGAATTTGCACATTATGGGTCCATGAACAAAACTAAGGCTAACCTACACTACTGTAACCGGTGCTCAAAATCCCCTGCACCTGCATTGCAACAAACACACTTGCATCAATGGAAATGTACACCAACTATGCTAAAACGAAATGCATTCCAAGTTCCAGCATGGCGACAGGTTGTAAACAAAATAATGTGTACATACCTGATACTCTTCAAAGTCCGGCGAAATATTTCCAAGTACCGCTCCAGCTTGGACGTAGTTCTTCTCGGCAAACAGGCTGACGAAGAAGAGGCCTAGGCGCCGCAGCCGCCATGGACCTGCGTGGCTTCCAGAGGGTCGCTTTGGCCTGCAACTTAGCTGCAAAATGGAGAATGGAAAGGTTAGCTCATGTAAAAGCAAGAACACGCATTGGATTGAGTAATAACTGGAGCCTCAAGAGAAGGTCCATGTAGGAACTTAAAGATCCTTCCTAGGATCCACGCTGTAGTATCCTTCACATGGTTGTTCTCATCTTTCATTGCTTGCAACATGAAGGGGAGAGCATCATGTACAAGAGTACTTAGCTTGTCCAGCGAAGGTCCCTCCAAAATGGATCCAAAAGCGTAGGTAGCAGCCTCTCGAAATATCCAGTCACCCTTTGAAATGTTCTCCTGAACGAAGGGCGTGACAAGAGGCACAACGTCATCTCCAACAGCACGAGCCACTAAGCCCAGACCAGTCCCACCAGCCATAGACAAATTCCAGGCCCCTTCGTCTAGATCTTGATCTTCCTCCTGCTTCGTCAACGTTTCCAGCAACATCGGAACGAGGGCAGGCAACGCCTGTTTCATGAAGTGAAAGTAAGGCACCTCTGAATCGAAGACAATTAGTATTAGGGGACTTCACAGCCAAGTGCTAATAAGCAGCCCCTAAAAATTTCACCGATATGATCACGGTTCACAAGCGAGTTTCAAAAATTTACAGGTCCAAAGAAATCACCTTGGTAGTCTTCCTGAATCTTGATCTCCTCATTGCAAATAGAGCTCCAAAACTCGATCGCTGGAAGTGCAACTGGCTCTTCATCTTCCTGCACTGCTTTCGAAGTGACAAAATAGTTCTTGCATGTATGGGGCAAGTTTATCATAATAAGTGCAGCCAATGGAGACTAGACATTTGAAGGCAGCAACGACAAACTCGGACATCTGGTGAGAGGTTGGTCTCACAAACCACCCTCATAATATAGTTGCGCTCCATATCATTCTCAAAGTTAGTTTGAGCAAAGTCTAGGGCATTATATAGAGCGTGCGTAGCAGCAAGTCGAACATCATTACTCGTCTCGGAGGAGTTCATGCCCTAAACTACAGCAATCAAGATGGAATTCACCTGCTCTTGAGCGAGTATCTCCGCCAGCTCTCCTCACACACATAACCAGGAGCTTCTAAGGTTGCTTGTTTCAAATGCGAGGGCTGCTCTAGTTGCAAAACTCCCATGTTAGACAACAAATAAGAGCTAACTGTGAGACCGGGATGCTCAAGGTACAACTACTTGGACCACCTGCAGTGCTCAAGTATTTTGTGACACAAATTCGTCTAGCACTTGCGGATCAGCCTCTCGTAGGGTATAAACGCTGGTATTCGAATTGAATGACAGTGCAATGGTGCAAATCACGCTCTCAATGTCAATCCATTGGGTGTCCGTCACGTCGTATTTGTACTTGTTCCTCCCTGGCACTAATTTGAACCAATTGAGCATTATTTGAATGGACGGGGAAGAACCTACCTTCTTACCTGCTGGCTTGTGAGCCATGAGGTCGACTGGGTTCCTACACAATCCCCACGTTCGTCCAACCCTCCTCCGCATTTTCTGCACCTTGCCGAGCCACCAAGTGCCAATGTCAAGGCCAGTGGTCACAGCAGCCGGGCGTCCCACTTGAGCACTACAGCGGTTCCTCTTTTGCGCGGATCTCACTGCAGAACTCTGGCCTACAGTGGGAGATTGCATAAATAGCACTCCGCAGTCAGTTCCAAGGCCCAAGAAAGCGGTCGTGGTCAAATTAGCGGCAGCAAGATAATCCTCAGCGTTGTTGAAGTAGACAGAGTTCTTGATGCGAGTCAAGCGGTCCTTCGACAGGAAGGGATTCCCGTTCAATTCGCCCACCAACGTTGATTTGTAAATGGCCCTGCCATTGTAATGCACCACTGGCTCTATTTTCTGTGCAGGGTTCCGAGAAGTTAGCTCCACTGGTGGGCTGGGCTCAGCTGAATCCAGCATTTGCGAGATTGCATCCCGGCACTCTTCTTCGGCAACACTCAAAACGTGTTCCGCACTCTCCAAGGATGCGTTAGCAGCAGTCCTGTCGGCGTCAAGGTTGGCACTCTCAGCGTCCAACGCACTCTCGTCCGGGGCTAAGGGTTCACCGTCATGCTCCACAGTGTCTCCCTCTTCCTGCACAGCAAGGGAGTCCCTCATGACCTCTCCGTCGCCATCTTCGCCGGGGACTGGCTTTTCGGGCGGTACGTATGCCCAATGCTTCGGATCCGACCCCTCCACCGTCCAAGGCTGTAAGAACCATTGTTTCCTTCTAGCATAATTTGATGGAGCCATATTTAGCGCCTTCAACTGGGATTGGGCTGCCTTCAGACCTTCCTTCAACGCCGCCACGAAGTCCTCATCTGTGGCAAGGGCGCTATAATCTCCCAAATCTGCAGGTGCCTGCCCACGTTCTAGAGGATGCAAGTCCGCCCACATGTTTTTCTGCTTGTTATGCGCTCTACCAAATTGCAGTCCATTAGATCCGTACTCAATCGCAGCCAGGTGGTTCACCGTGTTAGCACAACCCACAAGCTCCTGGAAATCGTACGCTCTCTCCATACCTTGCATTCCCCCCACCTTGCTAAAAAAAATTTCACATGAATCAGATCCTGTGAGGTGCAGTGGAACCGGCAAGTGAGAAAATGCATCACGAAAATACCTTATGAGTAAGACCACGAAATGGCACGAGAGCTGCACGTCAAGGTAGCACTGGTTGCTTACGAAGCATTCTTGCAACGTTAGATTCTTTGTATTTCCTCCTACACCGTGGTCACCATGGCTAAAACACAACTTCCAAATCTTGAAAAAGAATGACACTTTTCTAGCAAGCACCACTCTCTCCCTCAAAGTCAAGGACACGGAAAGGAAGATGTCAATATAGTCAGCACAAATAGACAGATACAGCTCGGTCCCCAAAGTTCTCTCCTGATGTGCGTCCCTTGTAGTTCGCAGTTCCTGCAAACAAGTTCTGGCCTTCTTCGCACAAATTCGTTGTGCACTTGCCCAATTCTGTCTATCTGTGCGCTCCACATCTTCCTTTCTGAGACCATGCTGATCAATACCAAACCTCTGATAAACCTGACCAAGGTGATCTAAGTAACAGACATCAGCTCCTAGCTACAGGTTCTTTACAGCGCTGTCAAGGGGGTTGATTAATTTCTTTCCGTTGTAAATAAAATCCTGATCATGCAAGCCTCTCACTTTATTCTCGCCAAGCCATTCACAACATAAGGACCAGCCTTCCTACGGGATTTCATACCTGAACCCCGCCTTGCTACAGTAGTCATGGACCATGAGCTGCCTCCTCCTAGAATCCCCATCGGAAGAATGCCCCACAATCGGTCCGAGAACAGGCCCACAGCTGTCTTGCCAGAGCGTGTCAATAGTATTCCACTGATTATGGACCCAGTCGGAATTGAAACGGTTGCAAGTGCTAGACACAACAAGTACAAGTCGTGGCAACAAAGCATGCAAAGGATTCACCATGATGACACGAGCAAAACTCCCCTTGTCATTCTGACGGAAAGAATCTACTATGGCTGCATACCCACTCTCACCATTCCCTACGTGAGGCCTGAAGGTGGATACGCATCGATGATTCTCCTTCACTCCACAAAAGCCCACCAGTCCATCAGACCGAGCGTCCCAAGATATACGAGCCTTGACTTTTGTCTCGTCCTCCGCCAAGATGACAGGAACAGGTCCTTCTACTCCGTGATTCGCTTTGGCCTCCCTGTAAATGTCAGCCACAGCAGCAAACAACGCAGAATGCTCCCCAGCAATGAATTGAATCCCTTTCTTATTTTCCCGTTTAGTACAATCATACGACGGCCCACCAAAATTCAAGGTAAACAAATCACACATTCGCCTACCACCATATATCCTCATAGCTTGAGCAAATGACTTTGAATTTTTGGAGAATCTGTGACCCTGCCTCACACGATTTAAGTTTGTGGCAACGTCCCTGAGGAAGTCCCACAAAGCTGGCTTTCCCCCGAAGGCGTTGGTTCTGTGAGCCGCCAGTATGTTGTTACAAAAAGAGAGAACATCTTTTCTATTAAAATTTTCTACAGCACTAAGTTTCAAACCACGCTGATTTACTTTCAATTGCGCGACCCTAGACTTCATGAGCTAGTGCCTAGCCTTTTCATCACGGTATTTCCTGCCTAACGTCCTTGACTGTGAGGCCAGTTCAATGATCTGTAGATAGCCTATCCTTCTTCCTTGCTGTATATCCCTACGACCACGCTTGACAAGAGCACGACCTTCCCTTTGTACCCTAAGTCTGAAATCATTGGCTTGCTCAATTTCCATGCAATTGGAACAAATGAAATTCGTAAAGGGTTCTCCCGTGGCACACAACCGTTTACACTGTACATGTTGGAAGCACCCTCTTATAAGAACAAGTTGACCTCGAAATACAAAATCGGCAGTTGTGCTTGGCTCCGCCATCCACACCGATCCAATCTTTGAATCATTCTGCAACGACTCGACTCTATAGGACTTCCCAGCGTACTCAACGATTTTCTTCCTAAATCCCCAACACAGCAACGACAAAATAGAGTCGGAGTGCATACCTAACGGGGATTCTCCTGCTGCTTCGGAACCTACACTGCTTGAACTATTGAACCAAAAATGGAGGTCGCGTTGATTGCCGGTGGTCGACCTCGACCTTGCGGTGGGTCTCCCCCGTTTTCCGGAGCTGACTGCATATGAACTCTTCGACGAACTGCTTGCCACAGCCAAGTCTTCACAGCACTTCGTATGAACCAGGCCATGGACGTGATTCTCTAAGTTCTATCTAAGGTTCCCCTTCTAGGGGCACAGGAGCAGTAGTTCTCCATCGAGCTTGCAGCGCACCTTGAACCAAAAGGACTTCAACTGGGGAACACCCACATCTCCGACTATTACAAACGGAGGATCATTTGAGGAGATCAAGTCATTCACACTTTGAAGAATGCTAACGCCTTCCTCCACGAGTCGCCGGTGATCTGCTGGTGTCAAAATGATGGGTTTGCTGGACTTGCCCTCCTTTGGGTGGTCGCTGTACACTAAACCCCTCTTCCTGCACCATTGCTTGATGTGGAGAGCTGAATGTAAATGACTCTTCTTGAAATTTGCAAATAGGTTTTGCACTGCAATCCGGGAGTGATCACGGCCCGTACCCCCAATTTCTCTCTTACACTCCCCGCAATATATCTTCACAACAGCCAAGCCACAGTGATCGTAAGTTTTTAGGTCCCACTTGTGATCTGCAAAATCAAGTGACTCTAGCTCCCTTCTCAGCTTTTTTGCACCCTGCTTGTAATTCTCAAGCACATTAGTGGCTAACAGCGTGGATTGTAGCAGGGTCTCCTCGAGCACATCAGTAGGTGACAGTGTCGGCTGTGGCTCAGCCTCGTCGTCTTCAGAAAATTCTGGAACTTCAGTGGGATGCCCTAAACCGATAGCTCCTGCCTCCTCCAACATCCGTGCAGCACCGGCGTGCAAGACATCCGTGCCACACGGTTGGACACCTCCCAAACCCGTAAGTTGCCCTGGCTGCTCCGCTGCCAAGTCGCTACTCCTCGTGTCGGCCTGGTCCCCAACACGACACCGCTTGCAACGTCCGGCGTCGCCCTCCACCGACGGAATTACATAAACGCGTTCTTTAACCGGGTTCATGGCCTCGAACCGCTTTGGTATTCGGCATGCATCATCTAAGTCCCAAAAAAGGAAAGGCCACTCCACGCATTCCCCGTTCTCCAAGCGCATGCGCAAATCCGCATAAGTATCGCTGGAGTTGCAAAAAAACAGACTGAGTAGCTCCGGCCGCCCCACATCATCCTCCACAGAGTACAATCTGATCTTGTAATTGAGCGCCATCATCCACGCCCCTAAACCCTGCGTTCAACAAATTGAATCTGTCATTACACCACGCAGCACATCTGGATCCAGAATGCAAGAGCAACGCACCCTAAACCCTGAAAGGTAAACCACAAATTAACAAGAGCCTAAAGACCACAAGACAACCGCAATACAAAACCCTACGTTGCCCAATTCAGAGACTAGCAATACCTCAAAGCAGCAGGTGCCAAGATGATCGCAGCGACCCCAGGCACCATGTGACGCTGTCACGCAAGAAAAAGACACAAAAAAAACAATTCCCCAAACCCTGAAGTCGTAAAGCCTAAAACCAAAACACAGATCTGCACCAAACTGTGACGGATTTGCAACAAAACATAACGAGGGCTGCTTGGGGATGCTCCCAACGAACCAACCGTAGCCAAACAACAAAATTGATTGCACAAACCGTAGCCAAACAACAAAATTGATTGCACAAACCCGTAGCCAAACAACGAAATTGATTGCACAAACCGTAAACCCTACACGCACAACACAGATCCAACGAAATTGATTGCACAAACCGTAAACCCTACACGCACAACACAGATCCGCCCCAAACCGTAATGAGGGCTGCTGTGGGACACCCGAAACTGAACGGGCGCACAAACCGTAAACCCCGTATCCAGCAAACTGAGGTCCTTGCACAAACCCTCCACCTCGTCGACAGCAAACTCAGGTCCTTGCATACGCCACGGCCGGATTCTTGCACACGTCGGGAGATTGCACCCAGTCCCGACCAATTGAACAAACCCTAAACCTCTTCCTTGCAAACTCAGACGCAACGGTCGGCTTCAAGTGAACTGACCCCTAAGCCGAGTTGAGCCAGATTGCCCTAACCCCTAAGCCGAAAACCCCATCACTGAGCCAGATTGAACTGACCCCTAAGCGCAGTAAACCATCACTGAGTACCCTAAACAAGATCTGCACAATCTTGTATTCTATAATATTAAATCATACTCCGTATTAACTTACAGTAGTCAGACCCATATTTATGTATCCATGTACAATGTATAACACGTAGTTGTAAGAGTAGTTAAGTCACTGTAGGAATCCGAGAGTCTTACATGAACTAAGATGTATATTTCCTATAGTACAATAAGCAATTTCAGACATTTGGCCAAAGAATTTAATATAAAGGGGGCTATTTTAGTACTACTGCATTTTCTAATGGGGCCTATTATTCCATACCCTATAGTACTTTAAAGACATCCAATGCCATATTCTATACCCTATAATACTCTAAACTCTTTTATAATTTTTAGCCCAAATGAATAAAAAATACCCTATCATTTTTTCGCTCATAGTTTGCTAATCCGCCCGATGACTACACCCCCCGAGGTTTCACTACCATGTATTCCATGGAATTGGGGATGAAGATGATGAGATGAAAGACTTCCAAGGTCTTGCTAAGGACATAGCCAATGCATGTTGTAGTCTCCCACTAAGTTTGGAGGTTATTGGGCAACATTTACGGAAACAATACATACACTCTATTGGACTTCGGAAGGGAATTTGGAAAGAGGCACTTCATAAATTGCGTAAGGCCGAGTCTTTTGATGGTGGTGATGAGAATGAAGTTTTGTGGAAGAGGCTAAAGATTCGCTATGACGATTTGTCCAATGAGACCAAGAGCATGTTTTTGGACTTTGCTTGTTTCTTTTGTGAGAAATCATCAGTGGATTCATTGAGTGAACAATCAATTGGGTGGATTTGGAATTCGCCTATCGGATTGCAGAACTTGCTTGCGAGATCTCTAATCAAAGTTGATGGACTTGGTAAATTGGGGGGCCGCTCTTTTTCGATGCATGACCAATTGAGGGATATGGGTCAGAGAATAGTGAAGGATTTATCCTTGGAGAGATTGCATGTGTCGTTGAAAAATGCGACCCGATTGTGGGATCCAACGGAGGCTTTGAGTTTTTTGGAAGAGAACGAGGTGATTCTTTTGTGATGAAGATTTGAAATCTCTTTACGTACACAACTATTAGTAGTAAGTTTGTTATGTTGGAGGATTATTTTTTTATACTAGTTTGTTTAATTCGTTTGTTTCATTGAAGATCATGATTTAAATCTTTTCTTTATTTGATGATTTTGTCAGGGCTCTAGAATCATTGAAGGCATATCATTACTAAATTGCTCAAGATTAGCCGCTCTTCATTCACAAGCAGATTCAAGGCTAAAGGGAGAGATGACAATCCAATTCTTTGATAGATTGAGGTTGTTAGATTTGACAGGTTGTGGAATTGAGATTGTGGAATTTTGTTTGAGGAAATGTTGGAAGGAGCTATCTTGGCTTTGTTTGGATTGGATCAGCAGTATGGTTATGCCTCATCCTATTGAAGCAATTGGATTTTGCACCGGGTTGCGTGTGTTGCAAATGAGATTTTGTAATTCTATGGAGGAACTTCCCGCATCACTTGGCAACTTGGTTCACCTTTTGGAGCTTGATCTTTCAGAGTGCACTAGCCTAAGGCGTCTTCCACATGAGATTGGGCACTTGAAAGAACTCAAGAGACTCCAACTTTCAAATTGCTGGTCTTTGGAAGCAATTCCTTTAGGTGTGAGTCAAATGATTGACCTTGAGTACCTTGGCCTACAAGGGTGCTCAAATTTGGTTAGCATGGTTGAGTTTGAAACTGAAATGGATCACCTCTATGAGCTTGATTTGTATGATTGCACAAGCCTTCAAACACCGTTCAAGTCTTTGGGCAAATTACACCAACTTCGAACATTGGATACGGATGGATGTCACAATTTGGTCATAGAGAATCCATTTGAAGCATTTGGACATCTATCATGACTTGAGAAGCTCCATCTAAGGTCATGCAATAGCTTGATTTCCGGATTTCAATTCGGAAGTTTTGTTGGGGAGCTCAATCAAGAGGAGGTTGAAAGATTGTGGAAGCTAGTAACTGAGAGTTCTTCTTTCCGCCTTCAAGACTTGACCCTCCCTGCTATTTCCCAAGTCGGTTTTCTTGCATACCCTAAGCTTAAGATTCTTGAGGTTGACAATGGATTATATCTAGAGGAGTTACCTGCATCTGTGGGAGTTCTCACTCAACTAGAGAGACTTGTAGTCCATGACATTGACCCTAGTTTCTTGAGGAAGCTTCCAAACTCGGTGTGCAATTTGGTAAAGTTAGAAGTACTTAGACTTTCTAATGTTAAGGCATTGGACAAGCTGCCCAACAAGCTAGGGCATCTATCCTTGTTAAAGGCTTTGAAAATTGATGGTATGATAGGAATGGAAGAACTTCCTGCATCTCTTGGCCAATTGCCCCAACTTGAGTATTTTTCATTAGTAGGTTGTGAGAGTTTGAAGTGTCTCCCTGAGTCATTCACAAGCCTAACTCGGCTATCGAGATTCATATTGAGAAACTGCAAGGAATTGGTGGAATTCCCTCCATCTCTTAGCCAGTTGTCCCGACTTCAGCAACTTGATTTGGAGGGATGTGAGAATTTGAAGTGCCTCCCTGAGTCATTCACAAGCCTAACTCGGCTATCGAACTTGATATTGAGAAATTGCAAGGAATTGGTGGAACTCCCTCCATCTCTTGGCCAGTTGTCACAACTTCAGCAACTTGATTTGGAGGGATGTGTGAGTTTGAAGTGCTTCCCTGAGTCATTCACAAGCCTAACTCGGCTATCGAGCTTGGTATTGAGAAACTGCAAGGAATTGGTGGAACTCCCTCCATCTCTTGGACAATTGTTCCGACTTCAGCGACTTGATTTGGAGGGATGTGAGAGTTTGAAGTGCCTCCCTGAGTCATTTACAAGCCTAATTCAACTGTCGAGCTTGGTATTGAGAAATTGCAAGGAATTGGTGGAACTCCCTCCATCTCTTGGCCAATTGTCCCAACTTCAGCGACTTGATTTGGAGGGATGTGAGAGTTTGAAGTGCCTCCCTGAGTCAGTTACAAGCCTGATTTGACTGTTGGTATTGCAATTGTCTGGTGTAATGCATTTGAAGTAGAGGACGCAAATCAAAAATTCCTATTGCAAGAGCTTGAGCAACATGGTTGCAAAATGCTTTTCCCATGACTCTGCCAATTGTAGTTTGGCTTACATTATTATCCTAAGTTTTGCTTGTTGTATTTCATTTGCAAGTTTAGAGGTGTTGTCCTTTGAAGTGGACTATGCTTGTTCTATAAACTTAGTATCCACTGGAGCAATCGTTCATTCTTACTCTTATGTAGCTTTGTTCACTGAGGCATTTAAGATGATTATGATGATATGCAATTGTAGCAAAGTGTATTGCACTAAAAGTATATTGCCCAAAGTATATTGTTTTTATCTCCCTTGGCTTTGCCCTTCACATGTGTCTCTAGCCGATGCTTTTGACCAAAAGTGTTTTTCCCGCTTTTTTTGAAGCAGAAGTAGAACGATTGTTATGACTGCCTATATTTTTTGCTCTCAATCTCTGCCCAAGCACAATTTGAATCTCTACCTAGCCTAGTTACAACATTACCTCTGGTAATTTTGCTTCCATGGAAAGTTCACCTTTGATCTTATGGTAAAATAGTATTGAGTTATTTTTCTTAGGACATTGGAAGGCTAGATGATAGAGCAAATTGTTCTTTGGCATTTATATGGCTAACAATCCCTTTGATTTGGAATAGTCAACTAAATTGAGTTTGATTCCTTTTGTGTTCGGTCATGTTCAATGCTATAGAAGATATGCTTAGAGCAATGGAGTGAGTTGTGGCTAGGGAGTGGAGTGCTCAATACAAAATGTCTCCTTTAGACTCTAACTATGCCAGCATCTAGAGGTTTGTCAACTATATCAATAAAGGTGGAATCATGTACTCTTGCCCACTTGTTTCTCCAGCTTTTGTTCTTGGGCAAGGCATAGTTCAAGTACCCTACTATTTACTCTATTGCTATGCCAGTGGCTACCATATTGTGCAAGTGCAATGTGGTGGAAAGAAGTGTATCTTGATATGCCTTGCTTAGTCTTTTGTACAAGTACCAAAACTAGTCTAGTTCATTGAATTTGCTTAGTAATATAGTGCCTAGTTGAAAACGGAATATGTTGTTCCTAATTTTGGAGTGACCCTTGGTAAATGTTTCTTTTTTGATTGTCCATTTTGTGAACATGGAACAAATTGATGATGGAGGGAACCAAAAGAAGTTTGTATGAAGCTTTGTGTATGGCTTATAATTTGACCCAGGTCAAAGCTCTTGTTTATGGTAGAGGTAGTGCTAAAATTTCATGTTCTTTGGCTGTTGAAGTTGCTCTTGTTAAGATATTTGTTGTTGAGCAAGTTGAATTATTTACTTTTGATATGTAAAGCTTCCTAGTTGTTAGTTTGGAATGCCTAGACTATTTCATGTACTTATAGCTTTTGCTACCTTCTTGTCTCCTGGCATCCACCAGGTTGATTGTTTTCATTTTGGTGACAATTTGTTGGATAAGTAGTGTTGCCTATTGTTATGTTGGGATCTTTCTTGAGGGAAATCTTGGATTGTGGTCCATTTTTGTAATTAGTTTGATGTCATTGTCCCCTCTTTATGTCTTCAATGTTGAGATCTGGGTGACACCCATTCAACTCTAGTTTTGACCATGTTCTTATTCTTGTTTGTAGTATGCAATGCGAGCAATCGAGCATTTGCAGGTGCACTAGACATTGTTCTCATGACTTTGATAGAGCATAGTGGTCTGCAAACAATTATCATATGAATTGTTGTAGAAGCTCCGCAAGTGAAGGTGAGGCTTGATGTCATTTTGGTGTCTGATCTTAATAAATTCTAAAGAAATGAACAATAGAGAAACCATTTTTGTGTTTTCATTGCAGCAAGATTTTTCTTCCTTTATCTTTGGTTTAGCGCTGTCCTAGTCTTTCTTTGATATCTTTTTCTTTCTATTTAAGACTTGAATCCGCATCTGGGCATTTGAGGATTTAATTGGGAAGAAGGAACCAGTCTACTTGGCGACCAGGGTGGTGAAGATGATTCTTTATCTTGATGATATGATGAGCTCTTCATCTCTTTTATTTTTGTGGTTTTTAAAAGATGTGTTATTATAAATTTTCACAAAGTGATTATACCAGTGCTTTTGCCATTTCTTATATTGTGAAAGCCACAAGCGACTGGTTGAGGGGTGCGAAGCCCCATCCACATTAAAACACTAGCAAATTGCATCAATGAAGCGGGCAGATAGAAGTGCCACAATTGGGCTCCCGGGTAACAAAATACCAGGGACCAAAGATCCTCAAATAGAGACCTGGTAATGCTATGGATATCTTTGTTTCTAATTCTAGAGTTAAACTTTTTCTTAATGGCCATGCCGGCGTGAATTGTGGAAGTCCAAGTGGAATTCATCACTCTAGTAGGGTTGAAATCCATTCCGTTGTACTTGGCGTTGCAACGCTCAATCCATATTTGCCAAATGAGAAAGGATCTAATAATGTCCCAAGGTTGATAAGCGTAAATGTATTTTCCTAACTTGGTATTGTTAACCAGACTAATCCTTCCTAAGAGGGCCTGCTGAAACGTGCAAAGAGTTGGGATGTTAAAGACTATGGCGAAGGAGTTGAATTTATGCCACAATTCCTTTGCAAATTTGCACTTCCAAAATAAATGGGTAGCGGTTTCCTTTTAAAATCCGCAAAATGGGCATTTATAATCCGTAGTAGGGACCTCCAAGATAGCCATTTTCCTGTTAAGACTCCTTGGTTCAAAATCTGCCACAGCAGTGATGCTGCTTTCTGAGCCTTGCTATGTGCCACATGAATTTAAATGTCAAGGTTCTCTATGCTGCTATGAATCCCTGATTCACAAGCTCTTGCATCCCGATTGCGTGCTCACCTTTGTATTTCAAGCCTTGCATGTAGTCCCTTTTGACCGTGTATCCGAAGAACGGAGTGTCCCTCAGTTTCCCTAATCTTATGTTGAGCTGGAAATTTCTGAAGCTTTTTTTTTGAACTTCTGAGTTTTTAAAGGTGTGTATATCTTCTAGTGTTCATGAGAATTCATAGCTTCTATGATCTTGCCCAAAAATTTTACCATGCTCCTTTTGCTCCTAGGGGGGTCACTCCCATTTTTTTTAGTGTTAACCTGCAATCAAATGAAGGGTGGTTTTAATTACTTGGTCCTAAATTTTTGAATTTTTTTAAAAGTAATATAGCATCACTAAAATGAATATTGTATATTCTAAACAATGAAGGATAGGAAATAATACTAAAATTTACCTTTGTTTTTATTCTACAGTAGACCCACCATAAAGACTTCCAAAAAATCCTAACTTTTAAGATGCACTACGTACAAATTATGCACACAATAGGTATCCCATGTGCTGGATCCTATGTGCTGTACAAATAATGGCTTTCGGTGACAGGGGATGAGAAGTCGTAGATGAAATACTTTTTGTCATCGCTCAATTCACTTCCTCAGATTCCACGTTTCCATCACATTAGGGTTGTAGACTTCCATCTCTGTGTTTGGCGCAGCCTTTGCAAAATTGATTTTTGCTTTGCTTCGTGAATATTAGAAGGATGTTTGCTTCAAGGTAGGAATGGTTTACAATGTGGCATGCAATTTTGAATGGAAGGTGCATGCGGTTTGTGCCGTTCATGCGGGGTATACTGTGACTGTTGGGATTAGGAGAGAATTTGATTTTAGAGTTTTGGTAACCCTGAGCTTAAGGTTTTAGGATCTTGTGGTTTTAGGGTTATAGTTTGCTGCATGCACAGATAGCAAAAGGATTTGTGTATGCAGTACTTTGGGTGGCTTTCTTTTGAGCGGCGCCATGCAAATCAGAGCGCATTGTTGTACTTGCTGCCTGCTTTGGCAAGTGTTTTAGAATCAATCATATGTGTGCAGGTTCCACACCACAATATGTAGTGCTGCAACTTGCCGCTCTAGACGTGAAGATTACTGGTGTGGAGTGTTCCAAGCTCAAGAAGGCAAAGTACATATTGCGGAAATTTGACAAGAACATTCAGATTTTCACGAAGTCCTATAAACTAGACATTGAAGTCCCCGAGCACCTCCGGATTAGTCCTCTTCACGCGTTGAGTGGTGCACAACTTCACGAACTCCGTCGGATTCTTCAGAGCGGGCGGCACCATGAAGTTCGGGTGCAGAAGGCAGATGGGTAGACTCTCTATTCAAAAATTTGGGTAACACCTGCAATGTGCTGAGGTTAGTTGTGCTACACTCTCTAGCCAATGCTTAGTTCTTTAATTTTCCATTTGAGTTGTAAGTATTCTTGATTGTGGTGGTGTTGTGGATTGTGCAGGTTCTGCAATCTGTGTTCAAAGATTTTAGCAATGAACTCCACCGGTAGCCACCTTTTCTTTGTGTATTTTGTTTTTAGGATCTTTGTGTCCTTTTAGGCAGCATGTTTCCCTGTTGCACATTGAAAACATATTGCTACCCTTTTCTTTGCACAAACTTCAATTTTTGGACTACAATATTAGGCTATGTTGTGTTTGTGAACATATCCCTAGCATTTTTGCACATGGCATTCTCTTTTGCTATTCGCACCAGCTATGGGATACTTTGTGTGTGGTTTGTACATGTTTATGGTTTTTGTTGTGAGTATTACCGTAACTTGTGCATTGAATGTGTTTGAATGCGGATTTGGTTTTCTCGCAGTGCTTTTTGGGACTTCAAAGTGTATGATACAATTTCTTAGATCCTAGAAGTGCTTACACTTCTTTTACTGATAATTTTTTTTTGGATTCCATTAATGTTGGTGCAAAATATACAGCTCTCCTTTAGTTATAATGAATATAGGATAGCTGAAATTAAGACAAAAAAAAATTCAAATGAAAGATAGGGTACATAAAATGAGACAATTTTAGAAATTTAGGTAAAGATAGCCCTAGGTAGATTCACAAAATTTACCTACATATCCCTGTGGAATAGAGGCTTGAAAGCATGTGATGTCTAAAAATAGTATAGAGTGCACCCCTCAAGCTTTTGCTGATAGCAGCATGATTAGAATGACTTATTAATAGGTACATGATAATTAACTAGCTTGGGGTGGTTAGAAATGTTTGCTGGAGATAAGTTAAGTATCCTCACCTCAAACATACACATTTTTGAGATCCAACATCTCTAAATTTGGGCCTAGAAGATGTTAGTGAGTTGAAGTGGAATTGAATGCAATTGGTATGAGAATGTTTAGCCCCTAAATGTCTCAATCCTTTTCTGAATTTTTGCACATTTTTGTTTATATCTTTGTATAGAAACATCATTTACAAAAATTTCATGAATTTGGTTGTTAAGGAAGGTTGTCTTTTCTAGATTCAAGTACTATTTGGGATGAATGAGAACTTAGTTGGACAAGAGAGTGCTTGGAAGCCCTCTATTCATCGTCCAAAATATGGATGTCAAAGCGCTTTGGGGTTAGAGACTATGTAAATAGACTACAAATTTTCAAAGTGGAGGTCATAGGAATACCTACTATTAACACTAGACTATCTAAATTGGACATCCTTGAATTATGACATGCTTCAGCTCACATTGTTTGCCTCAAAGACTCTTCATCCTCCATTGATTACTTTTGGAAAGAATAGAATTTTGTATTGATTAAAAAAATAGGATTTATTGTGGGTCATTGGATTGGCTTTGAACATGACTATTTTTGTTGTCATGAAAGTAGCAGGGTTGCAAAAGGGTATACAATGATAATACAATTTGTCCATTTATTTTCAACAAGTAATGCATGGAATGAAATTGAACAAAGCATAGACTTAGTTTTTGCAATCATTCCAAATGACCAAACATGAATGTTGTAGTATCTTCTATATACTACAATCCTAAAAGAACTTGAATCAAAAATCAACTACAGTTTGGTAATAAATAAATTCCAAAGCTAACTACCTCATAGACTCAGTTGTTGAGGCGGATTTTATTAGGACTCCCAAAATCACCTATGCTTCTATTTTGAGCCTCGATGACTTGAATATTGTTATGCATATTATTGTATATTATTTAAAACCCACCCTCATTGGTATTGTAGAAAGTTGACATATGTGTCCTTCAAAACAAAATATAGAGAAAACTAAAGATAAAATTCATTTGAGTGGAATTTGAAGATTCTTAATGAATCAAAGACTTGAGATTTTTATACATTGTCATAAATTATCTATAATTTGAACCGTTGTTGCATCTACTTTGAATAGATTTGAAGATAATGTTCTAATATACAATTAATGCAAATCATTTTCATTTGTATTTCGCAACCAAAACAATTGTTTTCATGGCAATCTCTTTGAAATTTGAATCCAAGATATTTGTTTGTCAGGATTGTATGCAATGCATTATTTTGGATTGTAGATGATTTAATATGATATGATTACAACAATGTGATTCAAATGTTTTGATAATGTATCTGAATTTTGTTTTTATCATATGCATTTGTCAATATTGTGCCACATATTTTTTTATTATTTCCTAATTATATTTTAACTTAATATATTTAATGCATTAGTAAATTATTGAAGTTTAATTAAAAGTACTTCGTCAAAATAATTCAACATGCTATTGAACATGCTTAGAGTATTGGGGTAAGTTGTGACTAGGGAGTGGATAGCTCAATGTAAAATGTCTCCTATAGACTCTAACTATAATAGAATCTGAAAGTTTGTTGACTTGCTTTATTAGCTACTCCCTCTATCTCAAAAACCATAGTTTTCAAAATTGGCTAGAGCGTAAGGTGCTCCTATTTTGATGGGAATGCATACTAATTGCAGCTTCTAGTCATTCCCAATGTGCGTCAAAGTTTCAAAGTTTGTAGCTACAATGGTCATGTTAAAAATTGATGCCTAAATTGTCAATTTTCTTCTATTTTCTGAACAACTCCAAAGCATTGAATTACATTTGATTGAGAGTTGCAAGTAATCGAACCACTAGAAGGACATGAATTGTCTTCAACAACTCTCCTAAAATGGCATTGATTGATGCCCTAGAGAAAGCTTTCTAGAACATAGATAAATAAAAGTTGAACAACATTTTCTCTCCTGGATGTATTGCATGGTCTAGGCAATCACTACCAGCTCCTGTACATGGTCAAAGGCAAACTACAACGTTGAGAAAAAATGTTGATCACTCTAAAGTGCCTATATGACACTATGAAGTGCTTCCAGCGTTTCAATTCTATCAATCATTAAAAATTTGACCTTAATATGAGACAACCAATTTTCCACAATCTTGGATTTTATTTTGAAATAGAGGAAGTATGTCACTAAAGGCCGGATCACACTCTTGCTGACTTATTTCTCAAGCTTCTATTTTTGGACAAGGCATAGTTTGGTTGCCTTATTGTTATTCAATCGCTTTGCCATAGTGACTATCATATTGTGCAAGTGTATCTTTGTATACCTTTAGTAGTCTTCTTTAGACTATTTGCCAAGCCATTGTAGTTGTTTGTTCATTATAGATACTATTCCACTACAGCTATATCCTTGGGCCAAACAGATAATTTGCAGCTTTGGTAACTTGGCCTAGCATTTTCTATAGTCCTATATACATTTGATCATGTTTTTGAGTTGAATTTTGTTAGGTCTCATTGAGAGTCAAAATTAGATTGCAAACTTTCATTGCATTCATTTTTTAGTCACTTTGTGAACCAATTGTGATATTTCAAAGTTTTGAAAACATATGTATTCTAAGTCGACCATTACATTTTGTGGGCATGAACCTAGTAAGGTTCCATTTTAGAAGTGGATGCATAGTTAGGTGGAATCCTTTCATGGGCAACCGGGAACGAGATTAGAAGATTAATGCTTGGTCAAGCTCAAAGCTATGAAAACTGGGACAACTATGATTTTGGGTGGTTAAAAATTTTTGTTGAAGAAATGCTTTTGGGTGAATAGCTTATTAGTGAACCACTCTCTTGCACCTTGGAAGCATGATACAAGGATAATTAGAGCAGTGTTTTTTCTAAAAGAGAATTCAAATGCCCTCACCTCAAACACTTTTTTGAGATCCTTCATCTCTAAACACAATTTGGGTCACCATGATGTTAAAAAATCAAAGTGGATGTGTATGCAATTTTGAGAATGTTTAGAGATTGTGTGAATAAGCTACAGTGACAAACAAAACTAAGTACTCTTACGAAACGTTTTCATTCAAGCAACCATATCATAAGCATCGATGGATAAAGTCCAAAAGTGTATATATGAAAGTTGAAGTATACAACATACTAAACATTACCATGGAAGTTTGGAGAAAAAATTAGTTGTGGTTTGAATGAAAATCCATTTCAAAGTTAGCCATGTCTAATTCTCAGTTTTGTTCAATATGATTTGAAATTACTTTATTTTTGTCAACTTTTTCTTAGAACTTTGAAAAAACTTTTTGTGCCTTGGCATGTTGATATACATCATTTCAGATTGTTGAATGCAAAAATTGAAGGAAATTGACATTTATAGAATTTAAAATATCAACAGTTTGATAAACATGCAAATGATGTTGGTTCTCGCAATGTTTGAATTTTTTTTTGGAATTGAGAGCATGGATGGCATTAGTCATTGTTAAGAGTGCATAGGTTGCAATATGGACAATTGTTACTTTTTAATGCCCTTGCATTTGAAATATTTGTTGAACTGGACATTGCATTCAATTTATATTTTATAGCTAGATAATGCATTTTTTAGTTCAATTTCTTTGTCCAAAGACTAGAGTTCATGATGCACACAATAGATCCAATAAATCCCCAAAAAATTAAATTATAAAGATCAATTTTGTCAAAAAATTGACAATTGCCTAAAATTACATTGACGTTCATCAATTTGGCAATTTTTTGATGATATTGATAATTTAATTTTTGGGGATTTGTTGGATCTATTATGTGCATCATAAACTCTAGTCTTTGGACAAAGAAATTGAATTTAAAAATGCATTATCTAACTATGAAATATAAATTGAATGCAATGTCCAGTTCAACAATTATTTCAAATGCAAGGGCATTAAGAAGTAACAATGGTCCGTATTGCAACCTATACACTCTCAACAATGGCTAATGCCATCCATGCTCTCAATTCCAAAAAAGAATTCAAACATTGCAAGAACCAACATCATTTGCATATTCATCAAACTCTTGATATTTTAAATTCTATAAATGTCAATTTCCTTCAATTTTTGCATACAACAATCTGAAATGATGTATACCAACATGCCAAGGCACAAAAAAAAATTCGGAATTCTAAGAAAAATTGACAAAAATAAAGTAATTTCAAATCATGTTGAACAAAAATGAGTATTAGATATGGCTAACTTTGAAACGAGTTTTCTTTCAAAACACAATTAGTTTTTTCTTCAAACTTCCATGGTAACGCTTAGTATGACACATATTTCAACTTCGTATAT
The DNA here is from genome assembly GCA_963969595.1 of Neckera pumila. Taxonomy (NCBI): domain Eukaryota; kingdom Viridiplantae; phylum Streptophyta; class Bryopsida; order Hypnales; family Neckeraceae; genus Neckera; species Neckera pumila. Next base: position 35,259,513 of record OZ018409.1, read on the forward strand.
ACACTTCTGTACTTTGTTCATTGATGCTTATGGTATGGTTGTTTGAATGAAAACATTTTGTGAGAGTACTCAGTTTTGTTTGTCACTGTACAAAGTTTCAAAATGGAGGTCATAGAAATAGGTACTATTTATACTAGGCTACCTTAATTAGACATCCTTGAAAGATTAAATGCTTCATTTTTCATTGGTCGCTTCAAAAAACTCTTCATCTCCAATTGTTTACTTTTTGAAATGAATATTGACTTAGAGAATTGAATTTGTTGAACAAAGGGTATTCAATACCACTATTTTAGTTGTCTTCAAAGTGACAATGTTGCAATAGGACCTACCTTTGTGCATGGCATGTTGAACCTTATTCTCTATCTATTGTTCTTAGGGAACTTGAATTCAAGTCATTTGATTTCAGACTAAAGGAAACACACTTGGTTGACTTTTTATTTTAATAAAGTACATATTTAAAACATCTCGTCAATAGTTTATGATAAGGTTGGTTCCTTGATGTCCAACAATGTCCATCCCCATTTTCCTAGAAGTTGCTATTAAATAAAATGGACTTTGAAAAGAGTGGATGCTTCATATAGGGCACTATTTTTATTTTAAGCTAAAGAAATGAAGCATGGCAACTTTAGTTTCTATTGCAATTCATTATTTAAAAGATTCAAAAATTCAATGAATTGCTAAAATTGCAAGGTCCAAGTGTCAGATTTACAATATTCAATAATCCAAATTATTGAATAAATCTTGCGCTTTCTTTTTAACTCCTAAAGGACCAAATTGTGTTTCTTTGGCACAATAGCAATTTTGGGCACATGGAATTTTTTTTCATAGTTTGTGGACAATTATTGATTTTCTACTCTAAAATCAACTGTGAAGTCCTTTATTTAACTCAATTTTCAATATTTTTGAAAGAAAACTCCCATAAGATTGAAATTGTTTATTACAACATTACAACCATTGGGATTAGTATTTTTCAATTTCAATACTATGTTCTTAACAATTTAGTATTTGAAATCGTTTGCTACTCTTTACTACTTATAATTTTTTTCCTTTGTATTGTACAAATCCAATTCATTTAAACTTTTTCAAGCATGTCTTAAATTCAAAAAAATTCAAGAATCCAAAGAAGCTCCACCAACATGGACATTTTTTCATGTAAATGTGACCTTGTGAAGTGCAGCTTTCCTATTTTTTGCAAGGCCAAAAAAATGATTTTTAATAATGATTTTTTTTTTCTATCAATCCAAATACTAATATCTAGCAATCCACATAATTAAAAATTTTGAAATTGTTTTCACATCTTCTCAAACCAATGTACCACAAGATCCTGTGCTTATTTGTGTCCAAAAATGTATTTTTTCTAAAATTTGGTACATATACTAGATATGACAGCTCTGGAGCATTTTTGGTGAAAAATGTAGTCAAAGAACTTTATAGGTTAAATTGTCTTCATTAAAAATGATTTTTCAATTTCAATTTAAAAATAATGCTTTACCATTTTAAACTTCATATTTGGTCAAAATCCTAGATTATTGTAATATATGTTACAATTCATAAATTTTTATCTACACATCCAAGTTATCTTTTTAAGTATTGCAAATACAATATAAAGAAGGTGTGAGACTCAAAACTCTTGACTGAACTCATGACCAAACTATGCTTAGAGCTTCCTGTAGAGTTTGTGATTGGTGGAAAACTCAAAATGAACTCAACATGAAACTCATTGAGTACTTAATGGATATTTCTCATTTGTATAGGAAATTTGAGACTTTGCAATGCCACACTTAATTGCAATTGATTTGTTTTATAAAGTATCAAATTTCAATCAAACTATTCAAATTCTAGTGCTAATTGGTTTAAATTGTCATCCATTGATATTTATCATTCAAAAGTGATTGTGCACATAATAAGAAAGAAGATAATATGAAGGCGAATGTGACAAGCCTTGATTGTTAGACGTGCTTTTAACCCCTAAACGCCTGAACATGCTTTTTTGAGAACATAGCTTTTTTGGGCAGCTCACTACAAGCGGAGTTTTTGGTTTTTTTCTTTGAAATTTTCACACAACATTTTCCCAAGGAGTAGCTTTAAGGCCCAACAATTTTCATAACATTTGACTACATTGTCAAAAAGTTATTGCATAATATGTCATTTTCATTGCTCGGCGGGCAGCTCAAAAAATTCTTAAAAAATCATTTTAAAAAAAAATAAAAATTTGAAACTGGTTCTCTAGATCAATATATGCAATTTTAGGTCTAGAATTTTTTCATTTTGGTTAATGAAATCAAAATTATGAGGGGTTCTAGTTTGCGGGTAGTTGTGGATTCCCTACTCTAAAATAAACTTTGAAGTCCATTATTTAACTCAGTTTTCAATATTTTTGAAAAAAATTAAAAACATTGGGTGTAGATAGGTTATTACAACATTATAACCTTTGGGATTGGAATTTTTCAATTCTATAATTAAATTCTTAACAATTTAGTGTTTTGAATCATTCTCTATTTCTTTCTACTTACTATTTTTTTCCTATATGTTGTACAATTCCAAGTGATCTGAAAATTTTCAAGCATATAGCCCAATTGACTTCAAAAATAAATCCAAAGAGTAACCACCATTTTGGACATTTTTTCATACAAATGTGACCTTGTGAAGTGCAGCTGCCCGATTTTTTGCAGGGACAAAAAAAGGCTTTTTCTCAATTCAAACACTAATATCTTGCAATCTACATGGTGGAAAATTCTGAAATTCTTTCCACATCTTCTCAAACAAGTTTACTGCAAGATCCTATGGTTACATGTGCCCAAAAATGTTTTTTTCCTAAAATTTGGTACTTGTATTCAAAATGGCAGTTTTGAAGCGTTTTTGGTGAAAACATAGTCTCCGTCCTTTAGGGGTTAATAATTGATGGCATTAGGTTTAGGGTTTACAATCTATAAATTCAAAAGTAGAGTTTTTTTTTTTTCTTTGGAAATCCTCATGCATCCAACATTTGTAACGGGTATTGATTCATGATTAAGGAGTAAATGTGCATGACTAATTCAACTCGAAATAGTGTGTATTTTTAAAGGTTATGGCTATAAACTAACTTAAATTGTTTTTTCTTGAAGTTTTTGAAATACCAAGTGCTTCTTAAATTGGATTGGTTTGTAGACTTCCATCTTCAACTCTACATTTTCCTCTATGAGAGGCTAAATATTCCACTATAATTTTTAATGCATGCTAAGTGTGTTAGACTTCATTCCCACTTACCAATAGGATCCAATAAAAATAATCAATATTTAGTAATTATAACCATATTCCATTGCTATAAGTGACAATTCACTAGAATAAAATGAGGGGTTCTGCAACTGCAAAGAGCAACTGCTTTTTGAGTTGTGTGACTCATTTGCGACTGGTGATAATTTGGAGACTACAATTGTAGTGGACAAGTCACATGCAAAATTGTAGTTGCAAAATCTCAAGAATCCAACATCCTACATGGAACTTCATCGATGAACTTTTCAATCATGGTTGCTGATGTGCGACTCAATTGTGACTAATTGTAACTTGTAGAATCTGTAGATTTTGAACTTCAAATCTCAATGATTTATAGATTTTAGAATTTCAAATCTAGCTATTTTATAGATTTTAGGATTTCAAATCTAGTTATTTTTTTAGATTTTAGAATTTCAAAGTTTAGCTACTTTTTAGATTTCAGGATTTCAAATCTAGGTTTTCTTAGATTTTAAAAACTGAAATCTAGCACTTTTTTAAATTTCAAAAATTGAAATATTAATATTTTTTAGATTTCACTGGTTTAATAGTTTCACAAGATTTAAAATTTCTTGGATTTTAAAGTTTTTTAACTTTCTACAAATTGTAGACATCTACAAAATGTAGAAATCTTAAAACTCTATCAATGAAATTTATTACATAAGTGTACAAGAACTTATAAGTCTTATACGTCTAATCTAATGGTACAATTGACAATTGATATAGGACAATTGATATAAGACAATCTAGAAACAACTACAAAACGACTAGAATACAACTAGGATATAACTACCAAACAACTAGGAAACAACTGACTATTGTCATTTTTTAGTTGCAATCGTTTCCTAGTTGTTTTCTAGTTGTTTCCTAGTTGTTTCCTAGTTGTTATTTGCGGCTGTAAATTAACATGGTGGATTCCGCAGAGTGTAGAGTTCTTGACATCGACAACTGTGATGAATATTGGATGGAAAATAGCTCACATTCATTCTAAATTTGAACTTAAGTACAACTTGTAATCCTGCACTTCATTCTACAACTGCTTTGCAACTATCGCAACTTAAATAATACATAACACTTCATTTGACAACTACTTTGCAACTAAAACAATGTGCTGATGATGTAAAACAATGCCGCAAAACAATGAAGTAAGGTTTGGTGCAAATAGAGAGGATTGTAGTTGCAGGATAGTTGTATCAGACACTTAGTTGCAGTTAGCCGGTTGTGGCGGACACGTTTTTCTTCTAGTGAATTGTGCAGCACTTACTTTAAGGGATGCTTCTAAAGAGCCTTGAAAAGAAAGAAACTATGAGGCAGATCAAATGTGGTTTGTAACACTTACTAGTAGAAAATTCAGTTTTTCTGTTGTTTTGGTTGCGTTGATCCGGTCTGATTTTGACAGAAATCTATTGAAATAATAATGGTGAAATGGATGAAATTATTTCTGATAAAGAGCTAAGCGAAGATTTCATTTACTTAACATGTTTTTAGATTTTAAAAATACATTCAAAATGTGTTGTCCTCTTGCATCTAGACATGTTCTCTACTTCTTCCTTTCCTTTCAATCTTGGGCCATCCATTCTCTAGATGGACTTATATTAAGGTTGGAGGTCCTTAAAGCGCTTATCAAAGAGCTAAAAATCAATTTGGAGAGATTAAAGTTCTTAGAATATATTTTAGTAAATTTTTTTGAAAGACAAATAGAATTGGCGTCTAATCCAAGTTGTTCATACTTCTTTGAGTTTTATAGAATTAGTTATGCATTTTTGAAGTTGAAATACAATGGTCATTAAAAGAAATCACTTCTTGAAATGCACACAATTTAAACATTTTAGGAGGCAATCCATTCCTAATCACCCCTCCTTCCCATTTTGGCTATATAGACTATTTTCTTTTTGTGGATTTTGGTGAAGGCAAAAATTAATTATGGCACGGTTCCTGAGGCAGTTGTGGCACATTATGATTGGCTATAAGGCTCTCAATATTGCAACTAGCCTTGGTGGATTTTGTTTTTAGCCTATTGTCAAAAATAGCAAGCCCTATATCACTGGTATGGGAAGAATAGAATCTTCCGCTATCAATTCATAGTAATTTTGTTTTGATTAAAAAAAATTGGAACAATTATGGAACCCTTCTAAACTCTATTTTTGCACATGGGATAATTTTTCCATTGAGGAAACCCGCCTTGCACGTACGTGTAACAACTTAAGTGATCAGAAATGGGTTGCCTCCCTTAGTGGTGCAATGAAAAAGTAAAATGTACTTTTACATTAGAAAATACTTTTAGATCTCAAGCTCTTTATAGACCTCCTACCTCGTAAGTTTTTCTCTCCTAATAAGAGAATTTACAAAGATAACTTATTGTAGGATTCTCAAGGAGTTGTTGACCAAGAGATTCTTGGTTTCTCATCTGCCTAGACTCCAGCTTTCATTTGTGCTTGTTAATAGTTCGGCCTTTAAGCTTATAAGGCTTTCATGTTCCAATCCATTCAATTTAGAATGGTCAATTTAGAATTTTCAAGTAGTGTTGTACTCCGGGGGTGCAGTGAGTGGTAGAAGTAGCAAACTACGTGTGAACAAATGATAGGGTGCCAAGAAAACATTGGAGCTAAAAGTTATAAATTGGTTGATTGTACTATAGTATATGTAAAATTTCATTGGGTGTATTGTAAATACTATAGGGTGTGGAATAATGGGATGCATTTGGAAAAATTTAGACTTAAAATACCCCCTTTTTTATTAGTCTAGTGGGTCAAAAGTCTTAACCCCTAAAGGACCGAGGCCCTTTTTCTGCCAAAAAACACTCAAAATTGTCATTTCTATTGCAAAATGTAAAAAAATTTGAGAAATGTTTTTTTCCACATCTAACCATAGGATCTTACACCTAACTAGTATAAGAGTGTGTGGAAAAAATTTCAGAATTTTTGTCCACACAAATTGCAAGATATCTGCATTTAAATTGAAAAAAACAAGTTTTTCAACACATTGTGGGACTAGATTTTTTGATTTTGAACATTTTTAACTTTATTCCTTTGCAATATAGAGTTTTGAGCTCTTAATGTTTATACTGGAGAATTGAGTTGAGAATCTAGCCAAGAAAAAAAAGTTAAAAAATAGTTAAGTATCATTATTAAAAGAATTGTTAAACAGAAGTAGGTACAAAATAGAAGGAAAATCTAAAATATTTATATATTTTAGGTGGGATTAAAATGCACTAATACCATTGGTGAGATTTTTCTAAAAAATAATATAAACCATGCAAAAAAAAATTTGAAAAATTTGAAAATTCCATTCAGAATTGAATCTTACAAGTTATTTTTTTCAAAAAGATGCTCTAACTGCCCAAAAAACAAGAATGTCCATAACTTTCTCATAGAAAATCCAAATGGAATGAATAAAAGCTTTCTAGATAGAAAAAAATATAATCTATGAGAAAAAAAATACTTAAGAAAAAAAAAAAAATTGCAAATTTTTTTTGCTGCCCACCGTCCCCTGTTTTGAGCTTATTTGGTCATAACTTTTGTTCCTGAGCACTAATTGTGATAAAAATTTTATCCTCATGAAGCTAATCAGCTTTTGTACCTCCAAAAAAAATTTCAAAAATTCAGAAGAAAATTTCAGCCCGTAGGTACTTGCCCAAAAACGCATTTGTCCCCTGAAGGGACAATGATCCTTTAGGGGTTAATTATGGGTTTAAAGCTAACATTTCATTCCACATTTATACTATGTTGTCTTTTTATTTTAGATTCTTTAAGTTATGATGATCTATTTTATTTTACCTAGCATTTGTAATGTCAGGATTAAACGAGGGTATCATCCTACTATATGCAGGTTGTGGTTATAACTTCATATGAGGAATAAATTGTGAACATGTAAGTTATGGGAGTGCATTCAGAAATGCATTTCTCCAAAAGCAATATCATCAAAAATTTAGAACGGAATGGTTTACTAAGCTTATCACTATATGAAACCCCCGTTTTAGGTGACAAGCCCTAATTTTTTATGACGGATTTTAGGTGATGTCAATGTTGACAATCCAAAAATTTCATGTCAACAAAAATGTACAATGTAACATCAATATTGGCAATCCAATGTTTTTATGTCAACATTGATGTAACATTGTGCATTTTTGTTGACATAAAAGTTTTGGGTTGTCAACATTGACATCACCTAAAATCCGTCATAAAAAATTAGGACTCGTTATCTAAAACAGCGGTTTCTTATAGTGTATAATCCATATAGCCTAATGTCTTTTCTCTTCCCTAGTCTTACTTGGTCTGGTCATGTACGTCTTGTTTCTCTTCTGAGTAGGCACCTGTAAAGCCTAGGTGAACTGACCCCTGTGAGCGTTTATTTACCCACCCTTGGTAAATAAACGAGCACGACTAGCTCTAGTTTTTGTGTGGATTCTTATACAACCTACGGGTGCCTAGCGCCAATCCATTGTGCCTTCCAAGCAAAGAATCTTCTCTTACTATGTTCCTAACATCCACAATCACTAGTAGAAAATGCAGGAATTTTGACAGAATTCTGTTGATTTGGACGCGTTGTCTCGGTCACTATTTTGTTGATTTCAACAAAAATCTGTTAATTTTAACAGATTTCTGTTGAAATCAACAAAATAGTGACCGAGACAACGCGTCCAAATCAACAGAATTCTGTCAAAATTCCTGCATTTTCTACTAGTGAATATACACGAAAACCAAAGATTTGAACTACTTGATGATTTCTACTCTAACTTCTTAGTCAAAAGGAGGTCACGGTGGTTTCGAACTCCACCTAGTTACAGTCTGGTTTTATCTATCTTAAGTCATAGAGCATCTCATGGCATTTCTAAAAACATAAAGCTATAACCTAGCCCCTTCTCCTAGCAAAAGTTGTGGGCGAATGAAGTTTAACCCTTCGGGGCTAATTAAAATTCATCCACGATTTAGATGATGTTCCCTAATTCAGTTAGCTTTGAAATTTGAACTTTAGTCTTAGAAAATCAAGATCTAACTAAAGCCTAAGATTTTACTTGAATGAATGATTCTACGTCAACTTCATCCGTTCCTTGACCCAAAATTTATCCTTGAATATCTCTTAGGGTTTGTGGTATTTTCTAAAGTTCAAACCACTTTAGGGTTACTTTAGGGTCCTACTTTGACTTCCTAATCCTAACTTCTTCCTTTGATTAGGGTTAAGGCACCCTAAATCTTTCTATTCTTTGTTCCTTGGGGTTTTAACTAAGCCTTGGTAAATTATTATTTTTAGGGCTTTCAAATTTGTTCCTCCTAGACGCTAACCTAAGCTTCCTAGAATGTCCTCTTGCTTATTATTTCACTTATCCCATCAAAATTTATTGATGGATGAAGTTTGACCCCAAATCGGTGTTCAAAACTTCATCCGTTGATTACTCCAAACCCTAATTTCATAATTAAATTTTGATTCCACTTTTGAGATCCAGGGTACTTCTAATTATTATTTTCTAATTTAACTTGTCTTGTTTATCTTCTAATTACTTTTCATCCAAATTAGGTCCTAAACTTCATCCCTCCATATCTCACTCATTTTAATTCTAAATCTTAAGTGTAAGATGGTTTTGGAAAGCCCTAATCTTAATCTACAAGTTTCAAAATCTAAACTTGAGAAAGATTCTAGGTTTGATGCTCTGAATTGGTCTCCAACTTCGGCTAAGTGTTTAGATTTGCCAATCTAAACAATTAAAAAGAAGGGGAAGTGTTTAGTAATTTACCTCGAGTTGGTTTCATCCGTGGTGTTGTAGAGTAGCTCCTCGAGATATTCCCGGTCCGCCATCTTCGGGGTTATCTTGGAATTTTGCTCACCGCTTGAAAATAGGTATTTAATACAAATTTCCTAATTCTTTCCTATTTCTTTTTCTTTCTATTGCATCTCATTCCTTTTCTTTTGGTACTATTCTACTTCAATTATTTAAATATCTCAAAGGTTGACTAGTCTTAGGAATAAAATAATTGAAGTCAACATCTAACAATAATTGACTCTTCAACTTCTTGGTCAATTATTATTCTATCTAAGTTTTGATGGTTCTAATTGTTCTTCCTAGATTTCACCTAATCCTATCTCTTCCCTAAATTATCACTTCATCTCTCTCAATGTTCAAGGTGATTTTGAGAGTTCCAAGTGTTCTCCTTTCTATAGGTTTTTGAGCCTCATTTTGCAATGGAAATGTTGCAATTTGAGATTCTTTAGCCCCTACCTTCTCAATTTCCTTCCTACTAATCTTACTTCTATTTTCCTCCATCTTCCTAAACTACTAAAATTTTTAATTCCAAGAGGCGAGATTATGTGGGTGACAAAGCGGCAATTAGTTTATTTTTGTTTTGATTTTTAAAAGGAAGAGTTTTTTATAAGAAAGTTTTGGAATCAATTCAGCAAGTTTTGAAACCAGAGAAGCACAGAGCCCCCCGAAAGCAACACAGACCCTTGGTCGGGCACGGTCACAGGCCTCTCTTCCCGCGGCCTTCGGCCGGCTGCGTGGCGCCTCCACGTGGCGGATGCCGGTTGGCTTGCAGCCCCTCGTACAGCCAGCCCTTGCACGTCCGTCCTTTTGCCCAGTCTGGCCTTCACACAGCACTTCCCTGCCCTAGTTCGGGTTTTGCACAGTTCGGATTTTTGTTGAATTTTTGGACTTTGGGTGTTCTAATAACAAAGACGAATTTGTCTAATACACTTAGCTAAGGGGGAAAGGGAAACAACTCTTGGTATTCTAATTTTTTTTTTTTTTTTTTAATAAGGCAAAGTCAAAGCTTCGTTGTAGTTTAGAAAATCTCTAAAATTCTAAACAATTCAAACAAAGCAAAGTCAAAGCTTCGCCGTATTCAAAGGTTTACAAGAAACTTAGAACAATTTAAAACAAAGGTAGGTTAGTACAACTTGGTTAGTATGTCTGTAAAACACAAATACACGTTAGTGGAGAGTAATTAAAACACAAAAGCTCTTCAAGGAAACACTAGAATGCCCTCCAAGGCGGCATACGCCGGGCACAAAGGGGGGGGGGGACTAGGATTAGTACAAGGATTAGTAAAAACAACTTCAAATTGCTATAACAAAGGCCAAGTTAGTCAAAAATCCAAAGACAAAGACAATCTTTGAAGGGAATCCAATGTCCTTCAAAAAAAGCTTAAAAATTAACAACAACAGAGATTAAAATGCTCCAAAAACACACGTTTACAACTTTTGGCTCAAAAATTGCCAAAAAAGTCCAAACAAATGGACCAATGTGTTTTGAAAGCCAAAATAATGATCCAAGGGGTGTTTGTGAGAGAAAAGTGAGCCCCTTATATACATTTTCAAGGGTGCTCACCCCCCTCTCTTTTCCTACTAATAATCTTATCACTTGAGATTTTTGTCCTAATCTTCTAATTTTTGACTTTCTAAGCTGGACCAAACTTCTAACCTTTGGAGAACAACTCCAAATCACAAACGGATTGCACCATTGGCTTTGGAAGGCCATTTTTAGTCCAAGAGTCCTCCTATCTCCAAATTTGACCTCAAAAACACAATAATACTTAGCGCTAACTGAACACCAAAAAGGAATAAAAATCTAGATCTTGGAGTTTGACTTTTCTAAGAAAAGTAGCTAGTCTAAGTTTTTAGAATGTCTAAGGGAGTAAGAAAAGACTCAACTTGGACCTCATTCCAATCCCATGTGCTCCCGGGACGCCGGTCAATTCCACTGGATTCTTCAAATTAGTGTTAAACAGAAGCACTAGTAATCACTTCAAAAAAAAATTTAAGCACATTGTGAAAATTTGTTGCATTTCATGAAAACCACAAATAAAATACAAAAGGATACACATGTCAATTTCCCATTGGTTGTAAAACTTTTATGCAATTGGAAAGGGGGCAAAGTTTTTTTTTTTTATTGGTTGTAAAACTTTTCAAAAATTTGAAAAGGGGTATATCTTTTGTACATGAGAATTGGTAGCTTCCATGATCTGGCCCTAAACTTTGACCATGCTCTTTTTGCTAATAGTAGCATGATTAAAATGACGTATTAATAGGTACGGGATAATTAACTAGCTTGGGGTGATTAGAAATGTTTGCTGGAGATAGTGCATGAATAGCATCCCCATCCTTCTTCTAATGGTCACAAAGGATTTTTTTGGAATTTCCTCCCTAGGTCTATCTAATCCTAGGTCTAGGCATTGTTTATCATCTCTCTCCCTCCTCCTCCTATTTCATCATCTTCCTCTCTAATCTCTTTCCATTCTTGTTATTTCTGTTTTGTGGGTGATGAATGATCTGCTCTCTTGCATTTGAAATCATAATACAAGGGTAAGTAAAGCAGTTTCTCTTCCAATTATTGACCAGGAGAGAAGTAAAATGCCATATTTAACTACTTTTGGACTTTAGGAGTGATTTTAGACTATGTCCTGGGAGATTTCATTGGGAGAGCTCCCGTTGTATTGGTTTTTGAGACCGCAATGGCTATGAAAGTGGGAACATTAGACTGAAGTAGACCATGTTCTCACCCAAGAAGACGACAAAGAAACATAAAAACTAAGATATTTCACGCATAGTACATTTATTATACATAAATGTACTGAATATAGCGAAGATTCATCGGGAGAGGTGCCGCTATAGTGCGGATCCCAGACTTTGGGATCTTAAGTGTTGCAAGAAACCAAAGAAACCAAACATTGTTCAACTTAGAGTATTACAAAGACTAGTAAGTAGGCACTGACCCATTAGTATCTCCCTGCAGAATAAGGATCCGTATATCTCCCGATGCAATCCCCGCATATAAACTTACGGTACAAGAGGACTGCTGGCTCGGTGGAATGAAACTTGAAAGTAAAGAAAAGGTGAAGAAGGTTCACCACATTTTATTAACACCGATAAAGAATGACTTAGTGAAGAAGTTGCCCACGAAAAGAAAGAAAGGCAATCCCTATACTATCCAAACTACTGAACTTGACTAATGCGTTCCAGAATTCCCAACTATAAGTAGCTCCTTCTGTACATACCATGCATCTTCTAACTTCAGGAGATCAATATCATCCCTCACGTGTATGGAGGGACCTATCAAATGAGAACGTGGCCATTGAAGAATATCTATCTGAAGAACTACAATAGTTTGATTTAAAAAAATGCTGCGCAGTCTAGAGCTACTTAAGATCATGTTCACGAATGCCGCACGGTGTGGATAAGGATTATTCTTGTCAGGGTTGTTTGACCCGGCAAGATACTGAAACCCCTTCCAAATCTTTCGCGGGAAAAGACGTCGCATAAGCACCTCCAAAGTAGACAAATGCATGGAGGAATACAATCCACAGTGAGCCCATTCAAGCAACTGACTAAGGAAGTCATGGAAACCAGAAGGAACGTTGATTATTTCAGGAAGATCCAAAACATCGCCCTGAACGCATAAAGCACCTGTCAAAACAACCACAGCCGCCTTCTGCATAAACAGAACACAGCAAGGAGGTCAACTCGTCAGACAGAGGAGGACTAAACCCCAAAAGAACGGGAGATTTCCCGATGATATTCCGAAGGACACTCACTGTATTCAGAACTTCCAGTAAACGGGAGATATCCCGATCAATTTAGAACGGACAGTAATTTCAATGGAAGCCAGTAAACCACGAGAGATATCCCGATGATATACTATCTCTCGTTGATATATTATATCCCGATGATATATTATCTCTCGTTGATATCCCAATGATATATTATATCCCGATGATATATTATCACTCGTTGAATTACGACAGGACAGCCACTTCACTAAGAAACGCTGAACAATATAAGATCTCCCGGTCACCGTAAAAAAGACACTCACTTAATGCAGACCTTGTAAATGCTAATTCTGATCAGGTTCAAATAGACGATGAATTAGACGGAGAACCCCTACGCAGCGGGAGACCTTCCAATCTTGTATAAATACATTCTTATAATCATGTCTAGAAACTATACATCGATGACATGGACAATGACATGAAAGTCTGCCTATGATATTCTATGCGGTAAGGTAAGGAAGACGGAAATCAACAAGTACAAGAACAACAAGAACCTACATGTACATGATAGCGAGTCCATACTAAAGAACACCGGGACAGCAAGAACTCCGCACATAAACAGTACTTGAAAAGCAAACATGCTAACTTTCTGATTAAACTGGGTATAAATCAGAATCCACGAAGGAACCACAGACTCTAGTTGCATATGCAATGAACTGTAATGAAGTATCACTTCCCTCATGATCCAGTTTCATAATGTCTCGACCAGTCGACAACTACAAGTTCAGGAAAATGTAAATGATCCAGAATTTACAATAATTTACAACAGCATTTACAATTAAAACTACAATTCATCCTTCGACAACTATAAAATATCATTCAATAAACTGTCGTCTACAGCAACGGGAAATCTCCCGATGAAGCCCCATGCCAACAGTAATCAATGACGCTGAATTCCGGTAATGATTCCCCAGCCCAAAGTGGATTCAGAATCCACTGCAACTTGGCCGCCAGGAAGGGGATTCGCCTTCACATACACCGGTACCGTCTCATTTGAAAGAAGGAGGCCGTCAAGCCAAGGCATCAACTGCATGAGGAGGTAGTTCTCGAGCAGTTCACCGCGATAGGACTGAGGAAAAACAGCGTTATGTGCATTGTTTAAGACGTTCTTTTCTGGACTGTCGTCAATTAGAAGAATATTATCCAATGTGGACAAACTAGCCATGTTCGCAAATGTCGTCAGATCCTTCAGGAAAAACGGCTTATTTGGTGCAGATGGGGCTCTGAACGTGGACCTCGTGCATGCCCCTTGACACAGACAAATGACATCTCGACGGCTAATGGAACAACCTGCCAGGACAATGTCCAACAAATGGTCCATGTTCTTCGCATTAACACTACTCCAGAATGCAACATCCGCTCTACTACACAGCCAATTCAAAAACGTCGTGACCCCTGGGCGACGCTCAACATGAAGTCTATTATGGCCGTATGACCCGTGAAGAAGCACTCCATTTAAGTCAAGGACCACAGAATACTTCCGCTGAGCTACCTTTTCCAATGTGCTTGGCTGCGATGTCGAAGGTCCACCGCAAACTGCAGTCAATGAGGACAAATCCCCTTTAGAAACAAGTGCATGAAGAAGATAAATTAAGATCAATCAAACGCACAGAACTATGCACGGTCTAAAATAAAGTACCTGTCAAAATGTCTTCTGCGAACCTCGTCCCTTCTGATTCCACGACTGTCGTAGTCAAACAACCCCTCTGTCCATTGGCCCCATCGTCTGATTCCAGCGTTCCACGGTCAGAGGCTATCTGAACAATGTCGCAATAAAGAAATGAGTGCGCTTCCCACGCGGTCGGTACCATGGACCGCCTGCTACTCGCCAAATGGCGCGTTTGTCTAGCATGAAAATCCGGCAAACACAATAGTTTCTCAAATCTACTCCGCATAGAAACCATGTCAGCATACGTATATCCCGGGTGTGGGACAGCAACTAATGGATTCACCTTCGGATTTGTTGCATCAGGACTCATTTCCGTGAGGTCCGCCATTGTATCCTCCATAATACTGTCCGGCATATCTACGCGCGGTGCAACATCAAGTGCCTCAGGCAACGGGAGATCTCCCGATGCAATAGTAATGGGCTCCTTCCCCTTGGACTCCTGAGGGCCAGAAGTAGGAGCATGTTCATCCAGGATCGGGAGATCTCCCGTTGCTCCAAGGCCCCGCTCCGGCCTCGAAGGTATGTCACGTGAGGACTCTACGATGGGGGGCACTATGTCTTTGACTACGTCCTTGGCAGGAGCACCTCCACCCTCTACTAAACAGCTAACAAGAATGGACGCTGCCTTGGTCGCTTCAAGAGTCCCCGTCTCAGAAACCTGTGGTTCAGACAGTGTAGGAGAGGACATATTGGGTCCCGCCTTAACTGCATCCTGCTCAGGGGCTAGCGTCGGATTACGCGACAGGACAATATCCAGCCTCCGCTTTGATCTCAACTCATTGCGCGGAGCTGATTGGACCAGAACCACCGCAGAGCTTGAGCCCACCCTCGGCTTGATTGTGCCTATCTTCTTCGCCCACCGTCGCGCCACTCTTTGTGCGGACTCATCCTGCCAGTAAAACACATAAGATGTTCTCAGCAGATGATTATGCGCAATGCGGAACAGTCAGCGGGAGATCTCCCGATGATTAGGTACGATGACTGACCTTTCTGCTTGGACCAGTCCCCACGTCACTGCTCACATGCTCCAAGTCTTTCGAGGCACAAGGGGTACTTGCGGTATTTTGTGGAGTACGAGTCTGAACTTCCTCTTCCTTGTGATCACTCTCTGTGCGAGAGGAAGTAACATCCTTCTCCGAATCGTTGCCCTCCCGTTCTGCCTCGGTTTTGGGGGGCTGCTCGTCTGCTGCATCGTCCTCATCAGCTTTGTCGCCGTCTCCCGGTCCCTCCTCATCTTCCTCGTCTCCGTCTCCTCCACCTTCCTCATCTTCCTCTTCGTTCTTTTCCTCCTGAGGAACATAGCCTTTGGTATGAATCTGCTCCCATATCTGTCGGGCGACCAATATTGCCTTGGACTGTGCCTCGGAGTCATAAACGACTTCGATGACCTTGATTTCTTTCGCCTGACACCATTGATGAAGCAAATTTTAGTGCGATGGACATTGACTGAATTGCGGAGAGAAATGCGGAAGAAAATAGAACGTGGCTTACCAGTCCAAGAGAAGTGAAGTCCGGACCGCCATTCACGTTGACCATGATCATATTATCGGACATGTGGTTACGAAAAATGGCAATCGCCGAGGCAATTGAGAACCAAGGCATATTCGACCTCCTGTACAATGTGTCTACTTTGTCCAGATCTCTGGAGAAATAGACAGCAGACATCTCGACAACGCTCGGGAAGAAATTGTGGAAGCTACTCGTCGGACCGTGGTCCAGGTCGTAGGCAAAGAGCATGACAAGATACACAGTGTAATTTGATTCGGTAACTGGATGCGGGAAGCCATCCGCCTTGTCCGGAATGTAATGAACTACATGCCAGTCCCAGAGGCGGACTTTCATATCTTGCCGCCGCCTCTCCAAGTGTGCGAGAATAGCGTGCAATCCAGCACCATCCGTGATTAGAACTCCTAGGGAACGAGCTCTCACAAGGCGTCGATCCGTATCCTTGTATTCGAGGGCATCGAATACCCGGCACAAATTCCGGTTCTCCAGAAATTTTGCACGAGCGCCGTCGCTGGTCATTTCGAAGAGAAACCAGAAGTACATGTGGGTCTTCGCTTCACCTCGCCATGCCTTTACGGAAGGTTCTGATAGAATCTTGCTGATGTCCCAGCATTTCTCGTCCATGACTTTGCAGAGGTAATCCTTTTCGAAGTCCTTGGCAACCCATTTCTCGACCTCCTCTGTATGGGCGTGCATGAAATTCTCCCACATCTTTGTCACCGCCTCTGGACAGTTCTTTGGATCGTGAGTTTTGTTCAAAGCCTTTGTACGACCCTCCAGCCACTCTAGCCCCAACTTGGTGGCCATGCTCTTATCCGTCCACCACTCCACTTGCTCCCAGGTGATCTTCTTCTCAGCCGCGAATGTATCCCACTCTTGTGCCGTGTAGGGAGAGTACTCTGGCTTCTTGCTCGGAAGGGGGTGCTGCCTGTAGTGGCACATGACCTCGTTCTTCATCACCCTTAGCTTCTTCTTCCGACCTGCTGCCACGACCATCAGAGTGACCGGCATTCCCATGATATTGAGATTGATAGCCGTTTTCTTCATGCAGACGATTCCCTCCTCCACCTGGCCAGCCAAGTAGTTTAAGTCCTCATCTCGCAATCCCCACAAGGGCTTGAAGTCCGAGTATGCCAGCGGCTTACGGATGCCCTTTGCTTTCGGTCCGTTACCGTCTGGAAGCTTTCTGCTTAGAAAGTCCTTGTCAATCTGAATCCAGCGGTTGAAGTCCTCATCCTTCTCGATGAAGAGCAGCGGGATTTTTAAATCCGGGTTGTCTACATTCTTGAACCTAGTGAAGATTGAAGACATCACAGCATAGAATCCCTGCATCACAACGCCAACATCGCGGGTTTTAATAGGAGTTCTCGGGAAATCCGCAGTTAATGAAACTACATATCATCGGGATATTTCCCGATGATTCTCTGACTGGAGGTTATGCTCTCAAGAAAGAGAAAAATTTTCGCTCAAAGCCTTAGACAACTCAATTCAGTTGATGGACATTTAGATCTCTCTCGACTAGTAGGAGGAATACTATGAGCCTGTACACATTGGGAGTTCTCTCGGTGGTGTATTCAACGGGAGATCTCCCGCTGATTTTAGGGAAGGGAGAACCATTATATAAGCATTGATTACCATGAGCCTATACACATTGCGACTTCTCTAGGTGGTGATTTCATCGGGAGATCTCCCGCTGATTTTCAGGAAAGGACAACTATCATACAAGCATGGATTCTACTGTTGTTCCGTAACACTTACGAGGTACGTTGCTGAGTGCGCTCGTCCTCCATATGACGGGTGAGGGGACCCCATGTCTTTCCACTTTACTCTAGCGTGCGCAAGCTGCTGTGCGAATCTCTGCTCCTTCTACTCACCAGCGAGGTTCTGGTTGAGGGCTCTCGAGAGGTGAACGATGTCATTCTTTTTGGTCTCATATGACGCCCAAATGGGAATGATGTTGAACGTTGAAGCGTTGGCCTTATCGGCCTCACTGATATGGTTATTCTCCACCAAATCCTTATGAGCTGCAACAGTATGCTGACCACCAATAATGTAGTAGTGCGATTTGGTGGTCATGCTCTCCTTCTTTGGACAGTTCGCCCAGAACTCTACCAAGTTTTCTGGTCCATATGGTCCTCTCTTTAAAGGCAGAACGGTAATGTATCGGTTCTCCGAGTGGAAATCGTTATCCACAAGAACCTTGTTCTTAATTCCTTTGAGCCGACCCTGGTCAATTGCTCTATATACGAGATCCCCGGCAGTAGCTTTGTGGAGGAACTTGTAGTGCACATGCAGGAGTTCACCTTTCCCATTCGCTAGTGGCTTCATGTCCCATTTGTACATTGGCTTGAAAACCTGATTGTAGAGCTTGTTAATTTCTTTAATTTCACCAGGCTCGAGCTTGCTCACCTCAGCCTCTGTCATGTTCACCGCCTGGGCAATAGTCAGCGGAGCGGCCTTCTTCTTCTTTTTACCCTTGCCCTTTGCGTCTGCTTCCTCCACAATCTCATCCCCTGGTCCACCCGCTATGGCTTTCCTCTTCTTCTACTTCTTTTGAGTAGAAGGTGTTGAAGCTGTAGCAACTACGGGCACTATAGCAGTATTGGACTCGCCACGGCTGTCGTCTATAACGACCCACTCGTTGGCTATCTCCGTTGGTGTCTAGGAATGTGATCCGTCTGGCTTGTCTAGAAAACCTTTTACTGTCATTGTCTCACACATCTGTGGATCCATAGTGGCGTAGTCCAGGATCAAGCCGTATGTTCTCGCTTCCTACTTTTTGGGCACCATTTCTCGGACAATGGCGAGGACAGTACAGTTGTCGAGTCCTTGTAGCTCGAAGACGTCTAACCCAGTTGTCGTGTGACCCTTGCCATCGAAAGATAGCTTAGGACATATGATCGCTGCTGCTCCTGCTTGGTCTGTCCACTCAAGGCCCCACGCTGTTACTTTTCGGCAGCAACGAAACACAGCTCCGGGAATGTTGTCACCGATGTACTGGAACGCATGCACCACTAAGTCGATGAACTTGTATAGCCTGATGGGTGACAATTCGGGAGGCAATTCGTTCGATGTATTCGCTCTGTGCAATGCCACATGATTGTCAGGCGGCCGATTCATGCTTGCACCTGTTAGTTTTCATCGGGATTAATCCCGTTGATAGTCCTTGCCGTCGGACTCTACATCGTTCCTTGACTGCATCCGTTCACCATATTCAACGGGAGATCTCCCGATGATTCTTGTTATTGGGTGACGGCTGAATCAGCAACTTTCTTATGACACTGATCTCTCTTTTGCTATTGCACTGATTATTATTTTTGCAAAAAAACAACGGGAAATCTCCCGTTGATTTCCTGTTTTTACAGACCACTCTCAATTTACAGCACATACTATACTGTCGACAGAAACCGTAGGATCCTTGAGTTGCGGTTCAACTTCAATGTGGTCATTCCACTTCCTCATTTCCCTGAGCACTTTAGTTAGAATCTACTATGATCATCGGGAAAATTCCCGCTGTTATTGGTCGGGAGAAATCCCGCTGTTTTTTATCGGTAGATCTCCCGCTGTTTTTTGGTTCGTTGTTTCGCTTTCTACTCTATGATTTCCCATTCGATTGCGCGGTTATAGGGCATTTTCAAATTTCTGCGTGTACTCTGGACTACTGTGCTTACTATAGTGAATTACAAACAAACAAACAAACAAGCACAATAACGACCACAATAACAAGCAACAAATACAAACAACCACAACATTAAACAACTAGTACACCACTGACAAATACAAAAATCGCTGAGGAACAAACAACCACAAAAACGCAATCAAACAATCATACAACCACAGTAACAACCACAGAAACAACCAGCAAACAAAAACAACCACAAAAACGCAAACAACCACAAAAACGCAATGAAACAAACATACAACCATAGTATTGACCACAGAAACAACCAGCAAACAAAAACAACCACAAAAACACAAACAACCACGAAATTGCAATCACAGAAAAAAAAAAAAAAGCGATAACAACCACAAATTGAAACAACAAGCAACCATAAAAACAGGCACAAAAACAACCACGAAAACAACAACCACAATACAACAAACAAACAACTACAAAAACGCTCACAAACAAACAACAGACAACCACAAATTAAACAATTAACGTAATCTTACGAGTCATTCCAAAATGCTTCGGTTACTTCGGCTGCCGATGATGTTGCCATGAGGATCTCCTCGTGCCGCCAGAAGATGGTGCTACTTGTCGAGAAGGACCCCCCCGCCTCGTTTTCCGTTGTTCACTACTTCCTACACAGTCCAAAGTTTGCCTTAACACACGTTGAATAACCCCTCCAAAACACACCCCACACACATCCCTACACACCGCGCACAAAGCTACCCACACCACGCACAGGTTCCAGCATAGCACGAACAGGTTTAAAACGCACACAACGGACAGATACCTAACCCATAACACACACCCAAAATTCAAATTTTAACCGCCACAGCATTGACCCTGTCATTCAACCAGAGTTCATCATTCAACCAGAGTTCATCATTCAACCAGAGTTCATCTCAATTGAACTATGACCTCGTAAATCGTTGTCTTACAAAAGACAAAAATGAAGAAAATACTCCAAATGAATCTCAACTGCACTGCAATTGACGTAATTTCCCGCTGCCAATTTCTTGCTCCACCTCTACTTCAAAAAAAAACAAATATCCGAGGCAGAAGAAGATGCAATGCTCCCAATGTGCAGAAGAAATTACATTGCTAGACGACTGTCAGTATCGGTACTGCTTGACCAGATACTCAATAAAAGATTACTGAACTGACTTAAAACCTAGTTATCTTTTTAGTGCAGAGCAAGCCAACACCCCTTCAGACATCTCATGACATCGCGTCTCTGATTTTTGTAGTGAGTGCCTCATACAGACAACCTGCTTGTTCAAAATTACAATCTGTTCCTACAACGCATAAATGGAGTGCTCATACCTTGCGGGCGCGCGGAACTCTCCAACTCCACGACGGCAGCGGGGTGTCAATGCAAGGTGGCCGCGCCCCAACTCCGATATCGGAGGATAGAACTAGCGCGTAGCGGGCCGGACTCAGGGTGCCTGCGACAATTGCCACCGCGCGAGCCGCTCACGTTGCAACGGGAGAAACAATGACGGCGCTTCGTGGGAGAGCATGGGATGAGGACCCTGAGCAACGGGAGAAACAATGACGGCGCTTCGTGGGAGAGCATGGGAGGAGGACCCTGAGCAACGGGAGAAGGCAACGGGAGAAGGCAACGGGGCGCGGCAATGATGGCGCGCCGCCTGCAGGGGGGCTGCTCTGACAGGGTGGGATGAATTGACCTCGGGCAATCTGGGGTCATCATGAATGGGATCCTACTTACTATGTAAGTGGGGGGTAATAAGTTGAAATTACTGCGAAGGGGTGGGGGGGGTAATCTCATACGTGGCAAAATCATGTAGCCATTTGGGGATGGAAAGAGTTTTCATCTACGAGTTCATTCAAATCTAATGATTTCATTTCAATTTTGTTCATTACTAGCTATCATTTGATACCGACATCGTCATTTTTTTACCCCCAAAAAAGTTAAAAAATAAATAGTAAGTTCTAAACGTTCACCAATAGATGAAATTTTGTTGCCCAAAAAAAAAAGGTAATATAGTGAAGTTACTGCAAGGGGATGAAATACCCTAAAATAGGTAGGGGCTCCAGTCATCACGTTTTCTACAACCTTTAACCCCTAAATGCCCAAGGCACGCAATTTGGGTGTCCACAATATTCAAAAGTTAAATTAAAATCTAGCAAACCTACTATTCTTAGTAGTTTCTATTTTTTGAATATTCTTTGTAGAAGTCTACTTTTAGCATCAAAAACCTAATATGAAAAATGCAATCCATATTTTTTATTTTCTGATTTGAGATTTTGTACGAGGGTGTCCACTGCAATTTGCAAATGAAAATTAAGCGTTTTCCTCTTCAAAATTTTTTTCCTAAATTATCAGCTCAAATTTCTAACTTAAAGAATAAAAAATCTAAATCCAAACTACAGCCAATCATTTTTAGTTACAGAGATTCAAAGCCAAGAACTCTAGTCATTACAAGTGAGTCAATTGCAAAAGTACTTCGTTTCTTCCCACTAAATGCACATGTCTTGCAATCTATAAGGTCAAAGTTTCAAAGAATTCTTTGACACATTCTTAACCCCTAAGTGCTCGAGTGACCATTTTATGGTCGTTGTTTGACTTTAGGCCAAATTTTCGGCCAAAAAAAAAACTTTTTTTCAACTTTTTTTTTTTTCCTCTAAAAGATTGGGTTGTTTGACAATATTTATACTCAAAATTCAGATCGCTACAATCAAACAAAAATTATATTAAGAGAAAAAGCACAAAGTGTACAGTTTTGCCTAGTGTTGAAAAACTTACTATTTGGGGAAAGTATTGGTGTTATCATTATTAGATCTCATGCATTTTTACACAAATCAATAGAAACCACAATTTTGACCAATCAAAAAAAAATTCAAATGCTAAAAATAGAAATTGTATTTTTGGTGAATTTTTGAAGTTATATCTTCAAAATTCATTTAAAAAAAATCTAAAAGTCAGTTTATAATTTTTACCGTACAGATGCTTTCTATTTTTTGTGCTTCACATTATCTTCTTTGATGCAAACTTCAGAAAAGTTTTAGAACTTATATTTTATAACACATTTGTATTTTGTCCAAACCCCTTGGACTTTTAGGGGTTAAAGAAGTCTAGTATAAGATCCTATTGTTAGAGTGCCAAAAAAATAATTTCTTATGTTCAGGGTCTCTTTGCTATAGACATGGCAAGTTAAGAATGGTTTTGACAGAAAACGCCCTTCATCTTCTAGGGTTTAAAGTGAAGAAAACAAGTTTCGCAGCACCTTCTATGACTACTATTTTTACTTTCAATGTTCTTAACTTTATATTCTTACATCCAAGCTTTTGCATTGAGAACTTTTCATATGGTCTGAAATTGAGTTTTGAATGTAGAACTGGAATGTAGGGAAAAAGCACATCATTTCTATCATCCATGGAAGGGGTCATGAAAGGTGTGTCCAAGATAATTGAACAAAAAAATAACTCATTAACAACTCTAAGATAGAATTGAATGAAGGAAATTGCAACGGTGAGATTGTTCTACCAAGCATATCTGACAAAGTCATTAATTATTTCTTGAGAAATTGTAATATGGATTGCATTTGAAAATGAATCGTACAAGTTAATTTTTTCTAAGACATGTGTAGATGACCCCCCCACCACAAAAAAACTATAACCTCCTCATATTTAATGCAAATGCAATGCATCAAGGCTTCCATGTACACAAAAACGTAATCTTCTAGAAAACAAATTCAGAAAATTATTTTTAAATTCACTTTATATTAATTTCTTACATAACCTTGAGCCATGAACCCTAGCCATAAACCCTTCTTTTGGATAACACAAAACCCAAACCCAGAACCCCTAAACTCTTTTTAGTAGCCAAAAATTGGAGACAGTTTCCTTAACAAAAGATTAAAGCTTATTTAAAAGAAAAAGAACCCTAAACTGAAAATGGAATTACATGTAGTTCATCTCTATAAACGATAATATGTATTTGCCTTTAAGGATAATAGAAAAGATAGATTACAATGCTATACTTATTATTAGGTACTATAGAACTTTATAACAAAGAAAAGGTTTTTAATTTCTTTTTTCTTTTGGCCCAACCAACCACCCTCTAAGCCTGTACTAAGTATATCAAAAGGGAGTACTGAAGGCTTCAATATAATAGAAATTATATCGAGCAGTGTACCAACCGTGAATTAGTAGGATTTATAGTATAAAGTTCAGCAAATCCACTTAGCAACACATCGAGTACATTTACAATTGCTTTGAAAAAGCTAAAAAACCTCCATTTTCAAGTCAGTGAACGAAAATCTGTAACCCCAAACCCTAAACCCTAAACCCTAAAACCCTAAACTGCCACTTCTAATACAAGTACCAAATTTTTGAAAAATATCATTTTTTGACACATGTAACCGTAGGATCTTGAATTACTCTAGTTTGAGAATATGTGGAAAAAATTTCAGAAATTTTCACCGTGTAGATTGCACGATAATAGCATTTGAAGTGGCAAAAATCCTTTTTTGACCATTGCAAAAATCCGGGCAGTTGCACTTTACAAGGTCAGATCGTTATGAAAAAATGTCCAAAATGGTTGTGCTTCTTTGGTTTCATTCATTAGGGCAAGTTGGCTACATACATAAAAAAGTTCAGATCATTTGGAGTTATGCAACATATAGGAAGAAAATAGTAAGTAGAAAGAGTAGAGAATCATTCAAAATACTAAATTGTTAATAAATAAGTTATAAAAATAAAAAATTCCAATCCAAATGGTTGAATTGTTATTATAAACAATCTACATCCAATAGCATTATTTTTTTCCAAAAATATTGAAATTTCAGTAAAATAAAGGACTTCAAAGTTATTTTTGGTGTAGGAATTCCATAACTGCCCGCAAACTAAAAAGCCTCATAACTTTTTTTTTCAACTATTGAAATGCAATGATTCAAAGCTTTTTGAGTACATATAAATCTGAAGAACAAATTTCAAATTTTATTTTTATTTAAAAGTGTTTTTTTCAGGTCTGTCCAAACTGCCCGAGTTGAAAAAAAAGTAACATATTATGCAATAACTTTTTACTCATATTTTAGAACGTCATGATATTTGTGCATATGAAAGATATTTCTAGTACCCACATTGTATTCAAATTCCAGCCCAAAATATGCAAAGCTCCACTCTCATGTACCTGCCCAAAAAAGTTATAAGTCGGTCAAACGCAGTCCGGTCCTTTAGGAGTTAATGTGGAGTCCTAATCCCAAGAAATGCCAATCCCGCAGCTTCAACGGATCCTCTACAGCGACGATGAATGTTGCACAGTTGCTGAATCTGAATGAGATTCGAATTCAAAGACCGCACATTTCCCTTCGCCAAACTCGAAGGCCTCGAATTTCGTGCAGAGGCACTTACGCGTGGCATTTCTGCATTCAATAAATCGGAACGAACAAGAATGCAATCAACATTCCAAAATACTGACCGCATCTCAAGATTTTGCCTGGACAGAATAGTGCACGGCTTTGAAGAGTGCACGTGCAGGTGGATCCTGTCCAAGTGAAAGCGGGAAACTGGAGCTCCCACATCTAGCCCAATATTGCGAATCCTCTACTATGTTTTCTCCCTTTTCGCCGGCAGGAGTTCACGTGAGTGAGGAGTGCCAATCGAGGAGCGTGGACACGGAGGTCTTGAGAAGTGACAGCGCTTGTGGGTCATCGGGAGCTTGGCGATCCGTCGCAGTCCTTCATTTCTTCTCTAGGTATGAATTGCTTGAATCCCTACTTCCTCAGGTGCAGATCATCCAGAGCAGTTCAGTGGTTCGTGGGCAGTAGTGAATTTGTGAAGGAATAGTAACGGGGCAGCTGATAGCAGCAGTGACGAAAGGCCGGAAGGTCGACTTCTACAATTAACTAAATCCATTCACAAATCAAGATTTGTTAGTTTGATCTATGAACAACAGTAGCGTATCGCATGAGTGCTGTTTGGTGAATTTGGATTAGTGTGCGCCATCTTGAAGTAGTACAACATACTACCGTTTGCTTCGTCTTGGCATACTGCTGTAAGCGGCACTGCGCAGATCACTAGCAATGGCAGTTTCGAATGATAGTTTCTGATGTGATGATTGGCCTTGGTCACAGCGTCAATGGACCAATAGACGAATTTATAAACCGTGACAGTGTAGACATCATCCTCCCGTATAGTATGCGTCCGTAGACTACGAGTATACACAATGTACGTAGTCAACGTTGTATATGTACGCCGGGATGCTCCGGCATCTGATGATCTCCTTTCTCTCGTTTATATCATCGGGAGATCTCCCGCTGTTTTCAGCGGGAGAAATCCCGCTGTTTTCATCGGGAGATCTCCCGCTGTTTCCATCCGGAGATTTTCCGCTGTTTCCATCGGGAGATTTCCCGTTGTTTTCATCGGGAGATCTCCCGCTGTTTCCATCTAGAGATTTCCCGCTATTTCCATCGGGAGATTTCCCGCTGTTTCCATCGGGAGATTTCCCGCTGTTTCCATCGGGAGATTTCCCGCTGTTTTCATCTGGAGATTTCCCGCTGTTCGCATCGGGTGATTTCCCGTTGTTGCCATCGGGAGATTTCCCGTTGTTTTTATGAGCTGCCCTGAGTTGGTCAGTGTGGGACATTATACATGATAGGAGGTACCCTTAACCTTAGTCCACCGCAAGCGGAGTTGCAATCCTCCCAAATGATTGAGTCAGGTGATAAATGAGCACATCAATCCTTGCTGTCGGCGTCGTGTGCATAGTTCATTTTTGACTTATATTCTGATATTCTTGTCTCCAGGATCACTCTTCATTCCCTGGTTTTGTTTTATTGCTTCTGGCTCCAGAGAGTCAGTGACAATGGATTCTTACTCTGACTCGTTTCGGGATCCCATAACGCCTTACGTTTGCGAGTCTGCTGAGGATGCGGACTCTCAAGAATCTACTGCACGGAGTGCTGCGCTGAACGATGGTGACTTAGTGAGGCTCTATCTCCCAGGATTTGGCAAAGTTGGAGTGGGATGCGTTGTAGAGGCCCGTCCTCAAGGTCAGTGGTTGGGTGTTCCGATTCCTTTCGAGCCTTGGATATTTGTTCTGGTAAGGCCTTCATTGGTCGTCCTAGAAGCTCAGCATATGAGGGTATCGCCTTGCCAGAGAGGCTTGCAGACGCTTGGAGATGTTCTAAACAGGACCGTATTGTGGAGGGCAGCCGATGTGGTAAAGGTCATTGCGGATCCCCATGCGGATGAAAGCCCATTCATTTGTCAGGAGGATTGGATTGGGCTAGAGGTGCATCACCTTGATTCATTAGGTGTCCTTCAATCTTCAGGTCGAATTACTTGCTGGAAGGCGGATGATTATTTTCAGAGTTCTACCCTCGGTGAGGACCACGTAGGCGTGACTGTCCTTGATGTTTTCGTGGGAAATCCAGATACGATTATGACTCATGCTCGTTGGCCCATTTCAAATTGTTGGATCCCTGTTGGTCGGTGCTTGAAGGATACAGTCGACCACTTCTCTGCTTTTGTTGTTGAACCAGATCCACTCGCCTACTTGGGTGGAAGACAGAAGGCACCCTATCGCTTCATAGTTCGTCGATCCTCTCTCAGTGAGAAGGAGACACAATTCACGCGGAAGACATCGGATGACGAGATTCAATAGGTCAGCTCAAAGCGATGCTGCGACAGGAATTGCTGCCAATTTTTCCACCGTGAAACGACGCTGAAGGTCAGGCAGAGATACTTTTCAAAATCCTTTGAAGAGCGTCGGGAGTATGGAATCGCTGTAGGTGGACAATTGCATTTGGTGGAGTGGACACGGAAGCGGAAGTATATTACTCTAGAAGAAGCAGAAGTTTGTTCCACAGCGTGGTACATTATACATGGAATTCCAAAGTCAACCTTTCACAATTACCTTGACAAGTACAAGGAAGGGATTGTTTCTTCCACACACGGGAACAAAGGGGTTAAGCGGCCTCGACTTCGGACTGTGCAGGTTACTGGTACAATGAAGGCGATAATCAAAAATACTGCTGACCAGATGCCGCACCAAATGCGGTGCATTGGAAATGGGAGAGTAGACATGCTTAAGTTCATGCCTGTTGGTAATAATTGGAAGCGCGTTCACGCTGACGCCAATGAGATAGGACGATGAACCCGTCAGTATTCTGGTTTTGATCACTGATGCTTTGTTTGGACTCCGGTAGTCATCGGGAAATCTCCCGTTGATACTTTTATACGGCCTTCTGTTTGTTTGTTCCCCCTTTGGAGAATCTTTCAGACACAGTACTCCATGGAGATTTTATTTTCTTGCTTCTTTCATCGGGAGATCTCTCGATGCGTTTCACTGTAGGAGTTGAATGCATTCATCTACTCAGCGGGAGATCTCCCGATGTTTTTCTGCGGATTTGACTGTGCTCATTGCACCTGGTCTCTTTGCTTGTGTGTATTTTCGAATGCTCAGAGTGGTACTGCCGTCGGTGCTGATGCTTGTGTTTTACGTAATTTGCAGTTGAATGTGGAGTATGGCCTTCCTCCCATGAGCCAGACGACTGTTAGTAGAATAAAGAAAGAGCTATTTAACAACGTCGCGGTTAAGCCTGTTGGGAGCTCTTTTGCGAAGTGTACGGTGTGCGACGACCTACAGTAGTTCATTCAGAAATCACCAAAAGGAAGCTCGGACTTCGTGGAGTTTATGAAGCAGCGAACTGAACATCTTAATCATCAAGCATCGTGCCGTCGTTTGTATGCCTCGTGGCGTGAGGAGTCCAGAAGGAATCCTCAAGAGATTTTGTGCATTATTCACGACAAAATGGACGCGAGGAAGACGGCTCTCCCACAAATGCGCGTGACGACGAAGGCCACACAAGGTTTGGGTCAGCTTCCTATGAGTATAACTGGAATGGTGGCTCATGGTCATGCCGATGGTGCGTATGCACATTATGCACCAGCGTGCTGGCCGGGCGATTCGAGCTTTACCATTTCATCGCTTGCTAGACTGTTAAGGTGACTTGAAGGTCCACCAATTCGGGAGACGGGCGACCTCTTTCCCTATCCGCCGGCAAATGCAATGTTCGACGCGCTACTCAAAGGAAAATCTCGGTGTATGGACGCCTTGAAGTTGATTCTGCAGGAACTTCGTTGTGGATCTAGTCCCCTTCCTAACAAGCTCTATCTTCAGCTTGACAACTCCGCGAAGGATAATAAAAACCAATACCTCATGGCCTTCTTGTCTTTGCTTACTGCACGTGGAGTCTTCAAGGAAATTCAGGTCGGTTTCCTACTAGTCGGACATACTCACGAAGATATTGATGCGTATTTTAGCCACCTATCGAAGGCTTTAAAGAGCAAGAATACATTTGTTGTCGCCGACCTCATGAAGTCGTTCATGGAGTCCCAGGAATTGTCATTCATGCCGGAGTTCATCCAGGAGGTGGCGGATTTCAAGTCCTTTGTGAAGGGATTCCTGTGCAGTGGCACGTCTAAACTAATTGGTTTGGGGGAGATGCACCTTTTCCGGTTCTATGTGGACAGTGATGGAATCCCTATTATGAAGTACAAGAAGTCTGCAGTTGATTCACAGTGGCTACCATCTGATACTCCTTCTCGATGCCTTTGGAAGAAAGACTGCATGGGTCGGGTGACACTCCCTCGAGGTTGCCCTAGGCCTGTTCCTTTCAAGCCTATGTGGGGTAACGAAGTTCCGAAAGCCACGGGAAATCAAGAAAAGGCGGTGGAGGCGGCACGGAAAGTGACCTTAAGCAAGGGCTTGATTCTGTTAGGAATTGAGAAGTACATTGAGTATTGGCGAAACGGAATGTCCAAATGCGAGGGATTTGCGGCCGCCTTCGCACCATACGTTGATTACTGGAAACGTGTATTGCGAGAGCTCAAGGAGCCTCTTCCCGACTTTGTTCCAGAATTGGTTGAAGGCTTCTGGCCACAATATGATTGGAGATTGCAGGAATCTTCTTGCCAGCGGCCAACCATCAACCCTGTCGACATGGTTCCTGAAGAAGAGGAATTTGAACCTTATTGCGGACCCGCAAATGAAGCGCCAAGGGAAAGCTTTAATCCTTGGGTTGATATTCGACCAGGTTCATGAGTTCTACTTAGACCTGAGGACCCCTCAGTATGTGCTGTCTGGCAAGGAAGAGCACTATTTGACGTCTGCAGAGAGGAAGGGCATGAAAACAACGGGAAGTTTATGCTTCAGTATTGGAGACCAGATAATTCCGAAAGTAACTTGGAATTGATGTACCAGAATTGTTGGTATGGGAAATGGGTTGTGGAGAACAGGCCTCCCACTTGGGTGGACGCATCTTGTGCATTGTACGCCAATTGGTCCAAGAAAGTAAACCCAAAATCTCGTACTATTCCTAGGAAAAGTAGAGAAGCTGCCCTAGCGAATTTGAATAGGGCAAACGAGGTGGACCCTTGATCGACTAACGTCTCGTCGCCCACCACGACTATCGAACGGGAGATTTCCCGATGCTTTTTTTTGTTCAATGTGACTGTGGCAGGGTTATCGGGAGATCTCCCGATGGTGTCTTTGTTTCGGCTTCATAATGGCACCATTTCTTTCTTTGGTCACTACAGTAGTTCTCAATGTCTTTTCGGAAGTTACTAGTGGTGGTAGTGGAAGCTAATGTGAGTAGGATGGAGTTATTTTATCACGATTTATCAGAATGTGCGATTTTTGTTATTTCTTGAGGGTACCTTCCAAATCCCATGTCGTAGTCGTAGCAAATGTCCACGCTCTGTGTCCTTTGCTATTCTTTCTTTTCTTGTATTCGATCTCCTTTGGGATTTTTATAATGTTGCAAGCGATTTTTTTCCTTGCCACTTATTGTTCTCAATATTCATCTCCACTTCCCACCTTGGGAACCTGCATTCGAACTTGTAGCATCATTCGGAGTTTATATTGTCCCTGACATACAAGTTTGAATGCAATTGACCTCTTGGGGTTTCTAAAGCATACTTAGGAAAATGAACTTGAAGGTATCTGGATATCTCCCGATGTAA
Source organism: Neckera pumila (assembly GCA_963969595.1). Lineage (NCBI taxonomy): Eukaryota > Viridiplantae > Streptophyta > Bryopsida > Hypnales > Neckeraceae > Neckera > Neckera pumila. Next base: position 35,290,138 of record OZ018409.1, read on the forward strand.
TGCCTAGCACCATGCATCGGGAGATTTTTAATTTTGGACTTTGAATAGTCCAAAAGTAGTTAAATATGGCATTAAAGTATCTTCACCTCAAACATACAATTTTTTGAGATCCAACATCTCTAAACACAAATTTGGGTCTAGAAGATGTTAGCGACTTGAAGGGGAATTGAATGCAATTGGTTTGAGAATGTTTAGAGACTGTGTGAATGGGTCGTTGCAAGAAACACCGGTACTGTTGAATTGTCACAAAGAGTTCGTGGAAGCTTCTTTTTGCAATAACTTTTGAAGCATAATTTTCATGAAGTTGAATTTTTTATTGGAGATGTCTAACTTGAGGTTAATTATATCTCATATTTTTCAGAAATTTTTAAAAATCATTTTATATTTAAATTTCAATTTAGCTAATTTGTCACGTTTTGCGATTTAGGGGTTTTGAGTAAAAAGGAGTACCCAAATTTAATGATTTAGAGCTGAAATTTCTATGGTCTATTTGCATAGTAGGAACTCATGTTTCTACCAAGGGGCATATAAAAATATTTTATTTTGTGTTGTCTACATCCATGCAAAGAGGGCTCTCTTGCGCGCGTAGTTCTAAACATTTTATATGACTTCAAGATCAATTTTTTAGTCAAATCTCTTCAGCATAAAGTCTTACCAAATGGTCTATTTTTACTTTATTTGAAAATTATTTTTTCTATTTTTTACAATTTAAAATGTCAAAGTATGTATTTTCTTCAAAATTTCAGCTTGCTCTTTTTTGTGAATAACTTTTTACCTAGATTTTTTTTAGATCTGAAATTTTGGGGATATGCTACTTCTAGTCTTGTACTAATTGTCCTTATTTTATATATTTTTAAAAAATTCATATACAAAAGCTCATGAGTACTGGAGTACTAGCCGAAAACAAGCCAAAATGGACCAAAAGTGGACGGTGTTTCTTGCAACGACCCAAATAGACTACAAAATTTCAAAGTAGAGGTCATAGGAACATCTACTATTGACACTAGACTACCTTAATTGAACATTCTTGAAATTATGACATGCTTCAACTCACATTGTTTGCCTCAAAGACTCTTCATCTTCTATTGATTACTTCTAGAAAGAATAGAAATTAGTGTTGACTTAAAGAATAGAAATTGTTGTGGGTCACTGGATTGGCTTTGAATATGACTATTTTAGTTGTCATCAAAGTAGTAGTGTTGCAAAAGGGTATACAATGACAATGACTGCAAAAACTAAGTCTGTGCTTTGTTCAATTTCATTTTGTGCGTCACACATTAAAATAAGTGGACAAATTCCAAATGAGCAAATGTAAATGTTATAGTATCATCTATGTACTACAATCCAAAAAAAACCTGAAGCAAAAATCAATTACGTTTTGGAAGTAGATAACTTCTAAAGCTAACTACCTCATAGACTCAGTTGTTTAGGCGGGTTTCATTATCAATCCCAAAATCACCTATGCTTTTTTTTTTGAGCCTCAATGACTTGAATATTGTTATGCGTGTTGTTGAATATTATTTAAGACCCACCCTCATTGGTATTGTAAAAAGTTGACATATGTGTGCTTCAAGAAAATGACATGTAGAGAAAAATAAAGATAATATTCATGTGAGTGGAATTTAAAGATTCTTAATGAATCAAAGACTTGACATCTCATTTATTGTCATAGATGATCCATAGGTTGCAATTTGAATTGTTGTTGCATCTACTTTGAATAGATTTGAAGATATTTGTTCTAATATACAATTAATATATGCAATACATTATTTTGAATTGTAGGTGATGTAATATGATATGACAACAACAATTTGATATGAAAATTTTGATAATATATCTTAATTTTGTGTTTATCATATGCATTTGTCACTATTATTCTATTTTATAAACAAACTGGGATTTTATAAACACACATTCAAAATACATTGTATGTCTTTTATACATTTGACCCCATTCTCCCATTCCTTTCAGTCCTAGGTCATCTATTCTCTAGATGGACTTGTGCTAAGGTAGGAGATCCCAAAAGTGCCCATTTAATCCCTAAAAGACCAACATGTGTTTTTTGGCAACATAGAAATTTTGGGCAGGTACATGTAACTAGAAATTTGCATATTTAGGGTTGAAATTTTAATAGAAGGTGGGGACAAAGAATATCTTTCATATGCACAATTTCATGACATTTGGAAATACAAGTCAAACGTTATTGCATGATATGTAGTTTGTTTCTCAACTCGGGCAATCCGGGCAGATGAAAAAAATCACTTTTTTCAAAAATAAAAACTTGAAATTGGTTTATTAGATTTATATATATGTGGAAAGCTTTGAATCATTCCATTTTGATCAATGAGTCCAAAGTTATGAAGAGTTTTAGTTTGTGGGCAGTTTTGGATTCTCTATTCTATAATAAACATTGAAGTTGTTTATTTTACTCAATTTTCAATATTTTTTGAAAAAAATAAAACCATAGGATGTAGATTGTTTATGATAGCATTACAACCATTGAGATTGGCATTTTTCAATTACAAAACAAAATTCTCAACAATATAGTATTTTGAATCATTCTCTACTTCTTTCTACTTACTATTTTTTTTCCTGTATGTTATATAGTTCCAAATGATTTGAAAATTTTCAAGCATGTAGCCATCTTGCCCTAAAGAATGAATCCAAAGAAGCACAACCATTTTGGAATCTTTTTCATAATGACAAGACCTTGTGAACTGCAGTTGCTCATTTTTTCACAAGCCAAAAAAAAAAATTTGCCACTTCAAACACTAATATCTTGCAATCTACACGGTGGAAATTTCTAAAAAATTTTCCAAATCTCCTCAAACCAGATTAATACAAGATCCTATGGTTACATGTGTCCAAAAGTGATATTTTTCAAAAATTTGGTACTTATACAAGAATTGGCAATTTTGAAGCATTTTTGGTGAAAACATAGTCAAGGAACTTTAGGGGTTAAGAGTTGAAAATCAATTTGGGGAGGTTAAATGTTTGTTCAATAAATTTTCCTTCAAAGACAAATGGAATTGACATCTAACCTAAGTTGTTCATATTTTTTGGAGTTTTGCAAAATTAGTTAAACATTTTTGAAGTTGAAATTTAGTAGTCATTAAAGGCATTCACCTCCTTAATTGTACACTATTTGTACATTGTTGGTGCAATGAGAAAGCAGAATGTACCTCTGCATTAGAAGACTCTTTAAGAGGTGGATCACTTCGTGAACCTCCTACCTTATAAGCATTTCTCTCCTAACACGGGAACTTAGGGCCTCTTTCCACCTCTTTCCAACAGTCATGCTTACTTCAGCACCTTCTCAAAATGTTAAAGAATGTTGCCACCTGCGTCGTTGTTGTAAATACTTTAAGAGTAGTGCCCACCAATTCAGGTATTTTTTGGGACGAGTTACATGGCACAATGAGTCACATGAGGTTGACTCCGCCACAAGGGGCCGATTTTGCCATGGGAACGTCTCCAAGAACGTCAAGCACTACTTTTAATGATAGGGAATGAGCTGGGTGCGGCACATTCTCGGGCGCATTCTATGTAGGAGCTCTCCCACTAGCTTGTTTTATGCACAAAATGCATAGCACCCAGCACGTTCTCTAATCCAGTGAAGATGTCAAGCTTGTCGACCAAGGAGGACTTCCAATATACGTAAACCACTCGCAAAAATTTTCCCGTACATTTGCGGGAGGCTTCTGCAGCGTAATGCCCAATTGCACAGGATTTCCTGCGTAATCGGGCATTACAAATTCCACATCCAGTTTCGATTTTTCATCCCCAATATTCATCCTCTTTTGCTCGTGATCCATTCTGCTGAGCAGTTAAGCGGTTTGATTCTTGATGGAGCTCATTCCCACAATATGGAAGCAAGTGTAAGGAGCTTCATGACAGCACATGGTCCAAATACACATTTAAAAAATAGGCAGAAGAGAATCCAAGTAAGAGACTGAGGTTTAAAATTTCACTTCTGTTCTCCAATGCAAATGGAATGGAAACGTGAATTTCAACAAGACAGAGCCCCAACACACTAAAAAGCGTGGCCATCTTAACCCAGGAAAGGGCTTGAAAGCCTTTAGCGGTTGTATCGTGTATTTTGAATTTGGTGGTATTTGACCAGGTAAACATCATTAGAAGAATTCTGGGGCCCCTGGAGGGCTGCTCTAAAGTGACCATCCAATCTATTAAAACGCAAGTAGGGCTCCTATGAAAATTGTGAGAAGTACATAGTTAGATGAGGTGAATTTCATGAAACTAGTCAGTAAGAGCAAGCCTATCAACTAACTTCAACAAGAAAAAAAAAAAGCCAATACATGCTTTCTGTTGTTTGTTTTTGATTTTCTATTGGAATAAACTCTAGATTTCAAAAAAGAAAAAGGCCAATATTAAACAAGGTTTCTAATTCAAAATTCAAAATCAAATTATCCAATCAAGTCAAATTAAATCAATTTAAGTGGCTTTTAAAGCTACACAAAGTAGTGAAATTAGGTTGTCCCGCACCAATCTCTCAATAGCCTACACTATAGAAATATTCACTGCTTTTGTATAGTGATGCATTCAATTTAGAGCCAAGTGTATGATATCAATTTGTGCACCAGTTCAAAGCTTGATTCAGAGAATGGCATGCGCCTCCATGTGGAACAAGCATTGATCCATAAAGTAAATTATCTCAGACAAGGCAACTTCATTGACCGTAAGGCAACCTAATTTTATTATTTTGTGTAGTTGCTTTGGAAAGCAACTAGCTACAATAGCCACTTACTTTAATTTGTGTATTTAGAGATGAAAATAGGAACCTCTTTATACAAGTGAGATAGTAATAGGGGAAACAATGCATGTGGGATATGTAAATTAGGATGAATAGGAGCTCCACCGCTCATAGTTAAGTGAAAAAAATAAATTGTATTAAAAGCAAAATTTTGGGCCTCATTGAGGCATAGTAAATTAACTTTTTTGAAAAAATTTAGACTAAGAAAAGTTGGAGAATCAAACTAAGTTTTATACCCCAAAAAACTTTTGAGATTTTAAGTCTCCAGTCAAAATTTATAGGCAAAATTCAAACCGGGTGTTTGAAGGAACATTTATTGACATTTTCAAACATCTGGTCTAAATTTTGTCCATAAATTTGAGTAGAGAATTGAATCTCAAAAGGATTTTTTAATATAAAACTCATCTTGATTCTCCAACTTTTCTGAGTGCAAAGTTTTTTTCAAAAAAGTAATTTTACTATGCCTAAATGAGGCCTAAAATTCTGCTTTTAATACAATTTGTTTTTGCACTTAACTTTGAGCAGTGGAGCTCCTACTCTATCCAATTTAGATATCCCACATGCATTGTTCTACCTACCACTAGCCCACTTCTATAAAGATCTTCTCCTCTGAACTTTAGACACTTCAAATATCCACAAAATAAGTCTTTCACATTGGCATAAAGTTTTTTTTGATGGTAAGCCACTTGATAAAATAGGACAAGTGTTTCTTGCATTTTTTTCTACAATTTGGATTGAAAAGAAGATGCATTTGAGTAGAAAGGTGCTTTAATACATCTTAACCATGATTGTTATACACTTTCTATTTGGATTTTCAGCCATTGACAAGCATCCAACACCGGGATTGAAGGTGAACGGGAATAGCGGAAAAACAATTAGTTTAGCAAAAAAAAAAATTGTTTACTGGGTCCTCAAAGGGTTGTGGAGCAGCCCTCTGGAGGTCCCAAATTTTCTCTAATGTTGAGCAAATACTTTTGAATATGAAGTAAATTAATGATCATGATAGTACATCAATATCAATGTATTACAATTCATATTTTACACCACAATTGAAGAGTTATAAGGCTAAATACGGGTCGTACGGAGGGATCCCTAAGGTCTTTTTAGGGTTAACTAATCCTCCAACCAAAGTTCCCAGAACCTATTTCCGCTATTTCGCTAGGAGGCTATAGCCGTGCCCTAGTAGGGAGCTATTGCCGCGACAATGAGAATAATTGGTGAAAACAGTAAAATAAATAGGATTTCGAAATGTGGAATTTAACATAAATTTTTTTTTTTTGGTAGAGTTTATGGTGCGGTATGTGGGATGATTGGGTGCAAACATAAAGCTATTTCTTGTGATTGAAGTTGCCCGAAATTGCTAAATTGGAAAACAAACATACTGTACAATGGCTATTTTCTGTGATTCAAGATGCACACAAATGCTAAGTTGCAAAACACACACGATGTACAATGGCGATTTTATTTTCAAAGTCCAAACAAGTGTTTACAATTGCATTGCATACTAGTAGAAGTGTCCAATACTTTTATCTCTAAGTCTCATACAAATTCATGCCACTAACAAGGGATTTAAACCCTTCTAGACTGCCCAAATGCAGTGTTAGTGATCTACACAGCACAACACTAACAAAACACATTAGAGGGTTAGGAAAAAACTCACAAACAATTGTGTACAACGCCAAGTTGCCAACTCGCCAAGGCAACTCCAAATCTTCAGTTCCTGCAATTTCACGCCTCCATTCCCTCCAGTCCGCGAGTGTCATCCTCCACGTGCAGTATCATCTCCAGCAGCAGGTCCCACTGAGTCTTCAGTCAAGGAAACTTGAGTTGCAAGGCACGCGTAACCTCGTGAAAACTAAGGACAAATTTTCTACAGTATGGAATTGAGGATACTGGTCCCACTGCTCCTAGTTTAGACATCCCCTTGCCGGCCAACCTTTACCACACTTTTCCATGATTCGATGGCTTCCTTGTAAGGGAAATTGTTAAGTGTAAAGTATTTATGGCTGAACATCCGCACAACAAGGGGCAAATGCTTCCCTAGCCTATTTCTTTGGCAAGATTTTAGGAACTTTAGAGTAGAGAAACATCTCTCATCCTCCACTGAACCAAGAACCAAGCAACATCCTATCTCAGCAAGCTTAAAATACTCTGAAATAAGCTTACTCAAATGCCGGGATTGAGAAAGTTTGCGCCACAGTTTGATGACTGGATTTTGCTGAAAGGGCGGGCCACACGCTGCCTCAGCATTGGCCTTCATCGTCACCTTGAAGAGGCCCTGCTGATTGTCCAAGTTGGACGGTGATAAAATTTCTGGAACAGTGTATGGCTGCCCTTTGTTAACCGCTCTTGATCTTGCAAAAAATTCTTTAAGCACCGCCAAGTGATGGCCAAAACTGGCATCAGCTCCGTCCTGTCGCCAGTACTGCGGATATATGATGCCGAATGCATCCAAGAGCTCTTGCTGTGGAAACCTGCGGTCAAGCTCGTCACTGAGGCATTGAGCAATCTCTGCACAGGTTCAAGTAAAGTAGTATGAGACCACAAAGTCAAGCAAGAAAGCAGCTTCCAGCACTCAACTCATTTTTTCACATATGAAGCCCTTGAGACACTTAATCCCTGCAAACACTACTTAAGCGCTTGAAACATCTACTACAACTCCATGAGCTGAACCTGCACTGTCAGCAAGCAAAAACTCTAAACACAAACAAAACACCGTGAGTTGAACAGTTGTCCACCTGAACCACCTGAACATGCTTTCCACCAAAAGAAATGGGAAACAAGCCATGTTAAAATGACCTTTAACAGGCTTCACCAAAAAAACAGGGAAAGAAGAAGCCAAGGTACCATCAGGTCCACTTGATTTCAAGGAAAACAAATGGGCAAACAAAAAGCACAGGTACCATCAGCTGTACCTGTTGAATTGCTTACAGTGCTTTGAAGAAAAAAAAATTGGAAACAAAAAGCCAAGCCTCCGTTAGCTGCTTATGCTTTCAATAAAAAAAAATTGGGAAAGAAGAAGCCAAGCCACCGTGAATTGAACCAGCAGAAACACATAGACTGGAATTGACAAAATTGAGGCCCCTAAACATACACCATGAATCCAGAACTATGAACATACAAGGCATAACATTGAAGCAAAACTGAGTTGAAGCACAATAGAATAGAGGCCAAGCAGTCAAGCACCAAACAAATGAATTTGACAAAAAAAAAGGGGGGAAGAGGCTTGCCTGAGAATTGTTGCTCCACATTGTCTTGCAACCGATTGTATTCCTCTTGCGTCACAAAGAGATGAGCCCCTGTCTGCTTATCATGGTACCTTGCAAACACGTGAGTCTTCTCAAAATTGAACAACAAGTGACAAATGCCAGTATCTCCAGGCAATTGTTGCCACTGCAACGGGATCTCTTTGCTGGAAAGGGAGACCAAGTCAGTGTAACAAGGAAAGTCGACCTTGTTGTATGCATTGGTTGCATCAAGGAACATGCGACTTAGTTCAGATTGGCACAATTTCACGGCTTGCAAGAAGTTGCAAATGAAGATATCACGGGCCTGTGAAAGCTTCATCAAGCAGTGCACGGCATTGATTAGCGGAAGAAACAAAGCCAAGGACAGGAGCACCTCTACATCGGACAAGAGGTCGAAATTGTCGGCAGCCCCTGCAGCAGGCTTCACACTAGGTCCGCCAGTCATGTCCACGCCCATCTTCACCAGCAAAGTGCGGTACTCTAAGAAAATTTGTGCAGCGGGACTCCTCATCGAAATCCAGCGTGTTTCCACGTTACGAACCATTTTGTTACCCTTAGTTTCCATGAGATCAGCGAGCCTTTGCAACTCAGCATGCCGCTTGTTGCTGCGGCAGAAATAAGCATATATAGACTGAAAGAGGCCCTCAAGACGTGCAATCAACAGAAACTTAGACAAAGTTTCCACGACAAGGTTGAGACGATGACTAACACAACTAGCGCCGATTAGAAATGGAGCCCACTTCTCTCGAATTTGAGTCGTGACTCCAGTCCGAGGGCCCTGAAATGTGCTCACTCCATCGGAACCAAAACAAATCAATTTGCAAGCAATTTCCTCACGCGTCAACCCTCCCTCCCCCATCAACGCATGCATAATTACCTCCGTTAAATTATCTGCAGTACCACCGCTCTCGGAAAGGCAGGATAGATGCAGTAGGTGCGGCACTCTATCCCACTGATTCATCGCATAAACATGTACTCCCACCCAAGAAGTGTTGTCCACTGCTGTAACTTCGTCAGCACTAAGGGAAATATAGGAGGCAGACCAAACAACACCCTTCAAGGCACCAAGAACAGATTCATGAATATGCTCACTCATTTCCTAGCCCGTCGTCTCCGACCAATGCTTCCTCGGAAGACTTCTTACCTTAACCTGCCTGAGCAAGTGCTGCTGGCGCTCATAGTCGCACATAGGACGACCGTGACTCAAAATGTGAAATAAGGTTGAGAACTGGACTCCCTTTCTCTTCAACTCGCCTTCAAGACCTCCCTGTAACTGATCAACAACCGTGGGTGATTTCTTCCGCCCTGCCCACAGTTGCACTAATTGGAGGTGCTTGCAATTAGTCTTCACAAAAGTATCACCCTTCTTCAGGTGGACAAAGGGGACGCCATCCTCCTTACAAGTGCACTTGCCCTCGTGCTTCTCCAAATTGTCCGCCTTTGGTACCATCACCTTGCGCCTCCCGGTAATGCTAGTGCAATTGCGACAAACAACCCCCACCACGTCGCCATTTGAGTTGAAGTCCCCTTCCGCCCACGCAAACTTGCAGGACCACACTTCCTGCCAGCGCCTTGTGATCGTCATTTGCGCTGTTTTCCTTCTCTTCCAAGCAAGGGCCATCGCAGCAGCATCGGGGACCTGGGGCGTCGCTGGCGAGACTACGGTGGCCTCTGAAATAGAACAGTCGCGGAGTGCTTCGGGAAGAGACTGCGAGAGGCGCGTCTCTGACACATGAGTCACGTCATCACCAACAGCAGCACCACCCACGATTGGAGCGCGCACGCCGTCACCGAAACCCACATCACCCCCAATCGAAGCGTGCACGTCGTCACCGAAACCCACATCACCACCGATCGGAGCGCGCACGCCGTCACCGAAACCCACATCACTCCCGATCGGAGTGCGCACGCCGTCACTGAAACCCACATCACCACTGATCGGAGCGCGCACGCCGTCACCAAAACCCACATCACCCCCGATCGGAGCACGCGGCAGCAAGTACTTCCCGACGCCACTAGTATTCCGACTAGAACCAAAAGTCCTCACTCTAAAGTTCTCAGGAAGTTTGAGTCGCAGCACCATGAAGAAAGCTCCAACCTGCACCCCAACGACAATTCCAACGCGGCCAACAGTACCAGCGCAATTGCAAACAACAAAATGACAACGACACCGCAGGCGCAAGCACAAGCACAAGCAATTGACAGAAAACAAGGTGAAGAAGACGAAGTTCCAGCGTCAACAAAATACAAACTTGCTGGTGCCGTTGAAGGCCAGCCGGCGCAGTGGCGCACCATCGAACATCGGTCGCTCAGGCAGGCAGGCCATGACGAATTCAAAATTCTCAAACTTTGTGCACACATTGACAAGCAGCCTCCAATTTCACAATGCAGTGAATGCAGGAGATTGTCAGGCGCTCAGAACGCAGAGCACTGAGAGCAGCTCCAGCCTCCAGGATTTCCACAGCAGCATGAAACTTGAAGAAATCGGACGCGCACAAGGAAGTGGCGCGCCAGGCGGCTAGGCGCCTTCAAAGTTTTGAAAGATGCGGGGAATCACTCACAATTCGAATGCCACTTACGCCAGACCATTACTGCTAAACGAGAATACTAAGTACAGACATTAATGTGAAAACACAAGTGCAGCTGTAGAACCTGGCGCTAATCTCCTGCAAGTTGGGAAAGACGACTAGAACCCTAGTTTGCGCTACATCGAGCCGTTCACTTCAGCCGCCATTGCTATGGGATCCATGGCCCAGGTCGTGCCACAGCTACTGGATGAAAAAAAAATCGCTGACGGATGCTACTGGCACATCAGATGAAAAGAGAATTTGGCCACCGAGGAATGTACATACTCTGAAATTTGGCTCAAAATTTTTTTCATACAGACATTTCTATAATGTACCGTTAGCAGAGTTTTTTTTTTGGTAGAAACTTGGCGCAATTTAGCCAGTTTAAAGATCACTGCTTCCAACATTCCTGTAGAGGTGGTCTACCTACAGCAATGAAGACGTACAAATGAGGCCCAAACAACGTAATTTGCATTAATGCAAGTTGAATGACATTTTAGATATCCTGTCGATTTGCATGAATTTAACAAATGTGAAAAGCTAAGCTACTTGATTTTATGGGATGAATTAGTTTGTAGTTTTGGAGTTATAGATTTAAATAGTTCAATAACTTTTGAGGGTGTATTTTTTAAAAAAAAAATGTGTTTCTATTTTTGTTTTTTTAAAGTAAGAAATTAAAAACTTGATTTGAAATTTTGTAAAAAGAAACTTGAATAATACATAATTGTACTGTGAATTTTGAATATGTGAAGATTTCAATTTTTGGAAGATTTTGACAACTAAAAATAGGCCTAAGTATTCATTTTTAATATTAAAAACTCCAATATAATGCGTTTCTTCTTCTCCAACTCTAACTTTCAAGGGGTTTTGAAGGATTAATAATATATATGAATATAAAAAGTGTATATGGAATGTCTTTAATTTTGTATTTGGTGCAACACAACTAATTAATAATTTAATATAACTAATTTTGAATAATAGACGATTAAAACATGCACACCTATATGGAAATTAAAGGTTCCATCAAATCAACCTGGAATAGTCACAAACTTTACAAACATTCCTATTTTTTTTTTTTTTTGAAAAGTTATAATTTTCATCTGTCTACAAATAAAAGGACTTTCTAATTATAATTTTCACTCTATCTATATACATCTACTTAGTTGAATATTTTTACATAGTTTTCCTTCACAATCGACTCAATGATCTCTACATCTTTTGCAAAAGTACAACTTGACATTTTTTTATTTTTGGGTGATTGCAAGAAACACTTGTCCTATTTTTTGTCCCCTTGTCCTTGGACAGGTGTTTTTTTGCTCATAACTTTTGCATCCTTTGTCCATTTGACATGAAATTTGGAAGTAAGGTACATATGATAGTTGCAGACATTGTGTAATTTTAAAAAAAATTTAAAATTAGTTTACTAATTTTAAACTGCCCCCAATTGGGTGTCTACTTTGGCCATTTTGGAATTTTTTAGTCCTATTTTTGACCCAAAGATGCAAATTTGAAGCCACAAATTGGACATTTTGGAGGTCTACTAACATTACAAGGATTGACAATGAATTTTTATGAAAATAGCAACATGTCAGTTGTTCACATAGGGTCAAAATGACCTTCCTAAGCGCGAAGGTTACAAAGAGGGAAAAATTTTCCTACATTAATTTTCTGGTGCAATGTGAGCGCAATCTTCTCTAGCAAAATGGATTCTTTTGTTTTTATTTTTTGAATTTTTTTTGAATTATTAAAAATAAAAAGGTGCACAGACCTTTTTTCTGCTGCTTTCTGCTCCCAGCGGCTTCTGTAGTACTTTGCAGCAGTCTATAGCTGCATAGTACTACATAGTACTGAATCGACAATTGAGATCTGCAGACGCCTTGAATTGACAGTTGAGATCTGCAGGGGCGCTGTGAAAACATAGTATTGCATAGTACTACATAGTAGTGCCAGTCCTATGGCCAAAAACTACATTTAGAGCCAAAAATGTGAAATGTTTCTTGCAATCACACATTTTTTTTGAACAAAAGGGAAACCCAATACATTTAAAAAAACCTACCAAGTAAAAAACGGCCAAACCAGAACGTTGGACAATGAAAAAATAAATACAACTCGACATTGACTAAGCTTATTATGGCCTAATTAAGTTTCCCCTAATTCAATAAAAGATATTTGCATATAGTTGTAATCCCATTTTAAAACCAAACCCTACAATTTTTGCCTAAAATATACAATTTCTATTCATAAGAGTCTAGGGTTACTGTTGAATATACCTATTTTCAATACTTTAAAAGTGTCCAAGAAATGTATTAAACATATTTTTAAGATATTCTTTTTGACTTTGTGTCCCCAATTTAAAAAAGACATTGGCAATTTAACGCTTAAAGGTCCTCACATCCCAAAAGTGGATGCGCCTTGGTCAACCTCGATTGTAACTTTCAAAATTATTTTTGGAATTTGATTTAAACTAAGAAAATGGAGCTTGACAAGTTTTGTTTCTACTCCATTTCAAAATTTTGAAAAATGGAAAAAATTGAAAATGTTATTGCAATTGAAAGCTCCATGTGTTAAAATCCAAATAACACAGTATGGTGTTTTTTTCATTCATAATTTCTTTAAGAAAATTATTTTATATTTAAATTATAGAATTATGTTTCTCATTCTATCCTTCATTTATGGTTAAAATTACAGATTATTCTAATATATACTATAATTTACAAAATTTAATTTCTACCTTTAGCTTTAAAAAATCACAATAATTTGATTTTTTCATCAAAATTATTGAAAAAAAAAAACATTAATAGAAAATGCATTTTTCGACTAGCAAAAAATATCAAAATTTTATACATCTATTCAATAAAAGGATAAATATGATTTAATGGTCAAATTTGGCTTCAAGGTCTTTGTTGTGGTTGTTTTGGATGTAAAAAATAAATTAACCAATTGAAAAATTTTCACACTAATTTCTATTGCTACTTATAACTCTTGAAAAAATTTCAAATCAATTGGATTGTTTTTGCTATTGTTACTTGTTTATGGTCACTTTTTGCAACAAAAATGATAACAATTACAATTTTTTACAAAACAAATTGAAATTTCCCACAATGATATATAATTTAGAATCTCAAGTGATAAAAATATAAGATTTTTTTTTTAAACACAATTTTAAATGCTAAATTTCGCTTGGAGAGAAAATTTGACCATTTCACAATGGATCAAAACGCTTAAAGGGTAATAATAGGACCAATGCTCAGTTGCTTATTCGAACGCAAATGGGTGTAGTTAAGCTTACGTCATGTCTAGTTCATGACTCAAAGAAACTTGGGACACGAATTGAGTCAGGTGTAAGAGGGTACCAGCAGGTAGAAGAGGGTATCAGCAGGGTGGAGCGGTGTAAGAGGGTATCAGCAGGGCGTCTCGCACCTCCAAGTCGGCGGCTGTGCTGTCCCCTGTCATAAATTTAGGTCATGCGTCCTCAATGACGAACCTTCTGTCACCCGCCATGAGATTTATTCTTGCATGTGAGTTGCGAGAGGCTCAGTCGTTGCCAGGTATGGCTCTTCCCAATTTCGTAGATCTGCAGTCTTGGAAATTTTCTCACCAAGTTATTTAGCGATGTTCTTTTCTGGCCGGACGCATCTGATTGTGTAGGGAATTTTGGAAATATTTATGATGGGAGCTCGATGATCGAGAGTTTTTTCTTGTTCGGAATGTCTATTCGTGATCGAGCTGATGAATTCTAGACTCTGCCTTGAGTGACCAGTGAGATTTCTCTCGTTGTGTGTGGTTGCTGAGGAGAATTGAGTGTCTGACAAAAAGTGGAGAGGTGAAGGGAATTTCGGTGTCTCTGATGGTTTGAATGTATGCGTACGCAGAGTTCAGGTGTGATTGAGAATAGCTTCACCGAAGGGAGTGATGCGAAGACTACCGGTCTTGTTGCTGAGTTTTGGACAGAACGCTTGCTGAGGATTGTGGAGTTACTACTGTAGTGATCCTTCGATCCCAATTTTAGCAATCGCAATTTTAGCAAAGGACCTTTGTAAGGAGATTTTGTAGAATCGTGACCTAATTGCCTTCGATGTGGCAGAAATTTGTTTAAAAGTTGCGTTGATGCTATTACCATGATTCGTGCGGGAAAATTTTTATTCGATTTCATGACTTTGATGATCGTTTATTGAGCGAAGAGGTGGTGTTTGCGCATTATGCATTTGGATCCTCAGTATCGCGCGACTTGCTTTGGTTGATTCTCACACCAGGTATTGCATTCGTTATTGAGTATATCCACCTGATATTTGCGCGGAGCTGTACGTACGTGTTGCATTTACCTTTTGCTGGTATAGGTGAAGTTCAATTGAGTTCTCTTTCCAAGCACTTTGGAGGAGGGAAGGTGCAATTGGTATCGGGAGCTTCCTCTAGCTATTCTGCACTGCCACGGGGAAAATCTGATATAGGGATTTAGACAGTCAAAGTTCTCAATGCTTTTTAGAAATTTTTTGTTGATAATTCTCAGAAGTGTTCAGTATTCCAGCTGCTTGAATTATAGTGGCAACAGTAGCCATCATGGCTGGGACGAAAAATTTGATTGTCAACCCTTCATTCATATGGGGCTCAGGCCATGGCTGGCAGCCTCTGTGCTGCTCGGTGTCAATTAGCGATGTTCTCCCTCAATGCGGAGGCCCGCCGAGTGGACATCAATTTTACTGCATTGCGCAAAATCGTACACAATTGTGGCAGGGTATTGCACAAGATATCACTGGTCGATTGAAGGTTAGAATCTTGCACTGAAATCAAGCGCTGAAGTCAGAATGCTTATATATATTTTACATCCAGTGCTTAAGAATGCATATATGTTTTACATCCACTGCTGTGCTTCCTGATAATACGTCACTGTCTGATGCCTCGTGCTGTATGGAAGAAGGTATTTCAAAATGTTAAGATGGATCGGATGCAATTAGTCTTGTCACTTATTACGCTCCTCACTCTTCATCTAGGCAGGTGTGGAGTACAACGTCGAAGCTTGCGTTTCCATTTCTGGTCATGTAGAGCTAGCCGATGTGCGGGCTACAGTAAAGCTTGAGAATGTAGGGGGCCAGGTGACTTACTCTACAATTGCCAGGTGCGTATGCGCTTCTGTACCTTGCAGAGTGAATTGTTCACGAATAGCCTGAAGAAGTTGAAGAAAATTGATTTTGTGAAGGGTTTATTAGAGTTGTTTTGAAGTATATTGGTGCCATTGAATCTGATAGAGGTAGGATGATTGTAGCAGAGAGTGGCTGACTATGCTGGTTTTCTGCCAGCTGCATGATGTGAACTCCCTAGTTCTTCGTTTTCGCTCAATCTTGGTGCATTTCTTGTTCTCACCATTCTTCTCAATATTTACTAGTGTTACTGTCATGTGAAGATAACCGGCATGTCTTATGTAGTACATTTTCTGAATGCAGTGGGCCAGTGTCGAAACGACAATGGGCGTTCTTAAAAGGCAAGATGGAAGTGAGCGTGGCACCTGTAAAAGCTTTAGTGTACTTGGAAGGACCTCCCGTGGGGATAGATATACTTGCTAGCTCTTTCTCTATCGTACCATCAAAGCTGGAACCTGTAAGTTCCGCTAGCTCAATGCCATTCACAGTATCTAGGTTTTATTTTGTTTCATCTTGTGATGGGCAGTCGGTTTCTTCAAGGTATATATAAAGGAGTTTCGATTTTTTGGTCGACTGTTATCACCAAGTGAAGGGATACTTTTGATTGACATACCAGGATAATGCCACCATACATTGCAGGAGTTTTCTTTTATAGAACCTAAGGAGGTGGACGTGGAGGGGAATGTCCTTGTCAACCCAACTTTCAACACTGGAATCCAGGGATGGTCAGGGATCTGCTGCAAAGTCATCCATTCGGGTTTACATGGATGGAAAGGCATTATGGGGCCAAGGGGAAAACCTTTTGCCTTAGCTTTGGACAGGGCAGAGGGATGGCAGGGGATCGAGCAAGACATCACTGCCCTAGTGCAGCCTGATGAAACCTATCTCGTGGTAGCAATAGTCCGCACTGCTGGGAAACCTCATGAAGCAGCCAATGTGTTGGCCACAGTTCGACTTGAATATAAAGGCTCCAACATGCGCTACTTATCTGTTGGAAGGTATGCATCTTCTATTGTCTCGAAAGTGTTTATTTCTGACTTTGACTACTGTTTTTTTCCGAATGCTGGCGTGACTGTTTGGGTACTTGTTCCTTCTTTATCTTTGAATCGGAAGCACTCCTATCTGATGAAGCTGGGTGAGTATTAGCATTTATTCCTGCTCTTTATGACCACACCTTTGTGAGTGATGAACTGATTTATTCCTGATGTAATGTTGACAAGCTGCTAGGGTGAAGGCATCAAGCACACAGTGGGTTATGCTTGAAGGCAAGCTTCATTTGGACGCACACCATCAAAAAGCAGTTTTCTATTTAGAGGGGCCTCCGCATGGTGTAGATTTACTGGTATCTACAGTTATTATCAAGCATGCTACTCCTCCGGGGTGTCAGGGTTCTCCTCTCAAGAAACTGGCAAGCACTCTTGTCAATTGTTTTCAAGTTCTAAGCATATTTACTCCTCTTGTGTCGCGTTCCAATTTGGGTTGAGCCCTGCAGCTCACTGTTGAAGTTTAGATGTGACGATCTTTGCTTAGAAAATGCGGTTCTTCAAATCTTTTTTCAAAATGTTCATATCCTTGTTTCTAGATGTGCTCTATGAACTCATTAGATACTGAATTGGCGTCTCTACTTTTTGCTTCTTATTAGAAGACAGAAGCTTGCGGTACAGGAGTCCGAGTTCTTGAAAGCATCGTACACAATGCAACCTTTACTCATGGTTTAAAAAACTGGAAGCTCAGAGGGTGCAGAGGGTTCGTGTGTTATTGTTTAGAGAATCCAGAAGTTCTTCCGTTGGAGGGAAAGTGTTTCGCAATGGCAACTCAACGTACGAACACCTGGTCCGGTATTGAGCAGACCATCACGGATCGGATAGATCTGGAGACTGTGTATGACGTTGTGGCTACTGTTCGCATTTCTGGACCTTGCTCCAAGGCAATTGTGAAGGCCACTCTGTACCTCCTAGAAGGTGACAAGACCGAGCGTTACATCACTATGGGAAGGTTGGTGGTTTAGCAAAAATTCTTCATCAGGGTGGGATCTAGTACCATTTGGGATTTGCGGATGTTGTGTTTCATTTTCATTCTCCAGTCAGCAGCGTAAGGCTCAAGAAGCTTTCGGAAATCTTCTATGCGCTTAAATTCCACCTGATATTAAATATTTCTAGTCGTAAGAATTGTAAATCATGCCACCATACTTGTTGAGTGTGAGCATGTGCGTTGTCATCCTTCTGATTCTTGTCAGTAAAAGAGTTGTATATGACTATTGGTGCAGTTTAGAAGCAAACGCGACAGAGTGGAAGCAT
Organism: Neckera pumila; assembly: GCA_963969595.1. Lineage (NCBI taxonomy): Eukaryota > Viridiplantae > Streptophyta > Bryopsida > Hypnales > Neckeraceae > Neckera > Neckera pumila. Next base: position 35,308,156 of record OZ018409.1, read on the forward strand.
TTGGAGGGGAGGCTGATATTGCAGAATGTACCAGCTAAAGTGTCTGTTTACTTAGAAGGTCCGCCACCAGGAACAGATATTCTGGTAGACAGCTTCTTTATCCAACCTACTGCGAAACCAGAGCCAACCAGACGCCCCATTATTACGGTTAGTCTTTCATGAGTTTATGCCGAGTTTGTTTCATGGAAAGTAACCTCAAATGTCAGCATCTCCATCTGATAAGCTCTTTTTGATACAGGAGCAGTTTTGCGTACTTAGAATGATAAATACAAGTTAAATGCACTCACTACCTTGTGAATAGTTTGACGCAAATTAGGTTCGTAGACAGGCTAATATTCTTCGAAATTTTTTAACAAATAAATCTGATTTTCACAAGCTTTCATTTTCAAATGCGTGCCTTCCAGTACTTTCACTTTTGAGAGAGAAATGGCAACCAAATTTGGCTGTTTCTTCTTGGAACTCATGTGGGACACCCCTGCGATCAGGGTTTAGTACTTCTTCGTAGAAGATATGATTGCTGACTTTGTGTGTATCTGCTAACACTGGCGAACATGGACTTTACGGCAGAATCCAAAATACGGTGTGAATATAGTGGAAAACCACAACTTTCAACATGGTGTAAAACATTGGTTTGGGCAGGGCTCTGCACGGCTTTTCATTTCCTCCGGGGCTCCGACTTGCGCCCCGCCAGCTGTTGCTCTGTCTCTACCATGCTCTCCTTGTTTGAGTGGAAATTGTCTTATTGCTTCCAACCGGACACAGTGGTGGGAAGGTCCTGCCCAAAACATCACCGACAAATTAGAGCTCTTTGTGGTCTATCAAGTCTCCGCTTGGGTGTGCGTTGGGAAATGTCATGGTAAGACGGGTCAAAAAGTAAATGTTGCGCTGAGTTTAGATGGAAAATGGGTGACTGGAGGAGAAGTGGAAGTTGATCAAAATTCGTGGAAGGAGATAATGGGATCATTCCGGCTGGAGGATAAGCCGAGTTATGTAATGGTTCATCTCCAAGGACCAGAACCTGGTGTAGATCTTATGCTTGCTGGTAAGGACCTTCTCAAGTGTCCTTCTCGAGTATTGAAGACTTAACTTCGGCTTCTTAAGTTCTATGATCTTTGCTCCAAGTAGCATTTCAAAAATACATTTTCAACTTTGTTTTGCCGTCAAAGAAGAAACTCTTGCCAATGATTGGCCACTATTGTCTAGACTGCATTCTCTTACGTATAGGTTTAGGAGATATTTGGGTTGATGTTCAAATTTGATGGCAGGATTGCAAATATTTGCTGTCGACAGGAGTGCTCGAATTCCAATCATGAAGGCTCAAGCTGACAAGGTACGCCGGTATTGTTGGGATGACGCCAGCATCAGTATATTGTTCTACTCTGGATGTTGCTTATTGTTTATTGTTCTGTGGCAGTGATGTGTTTCTGACATGTACAATTTCTCATAAACGTGAACTCTGCAGATCCGGAAGCGAGATGTAATTCTTAAACTACACAGACGAAGCAGCTTGCCTTTTCCACCTGGCATTTGTGTGAGGATTGAGCAGACGAGTAGGAGTTTCCCACTTGGTTCTTGCATCAACCGTTGGAGTCTGGACAACAGCAGCTACACGCAGTTTTTCCTACAAAACTTTAACTGGGCAGTTTTTGAGAATGAGCTTAAGTGGAGTTGGACTGAGCCCCACCGTGACACTGTGAGTGGTTTTCCTTTTGTTACATATAGTGTATGCTTAAATGTTGAACAAATTTGTCTTAAAGTTTGCCTCCATTCCTTTTACCTTTAATTGGCTATGATGTACGATTAGTTAGAGCAGTCTTGTTGTGCGTTGTGCACTTGTTTCCTCGCTGCTAATTTTGTGTATTCTCTAGCTCATGCGGTTGAAAGGAAATTCATGGTTTCGGGTCTGTTATGCAACGATGTCACTGATGGTTTTGTGCTAAGTAATTACCATCACAAGCATGTTGTACATTGAATTTCCAGGTACTTTCTCAACATTCTTATGTTACTTCTAAGTTTACTTGTGCTCACGATGATAATGTGTGGGCAGTTCAATTACAACGACGCAGATGAGATGGTGAATTTCTGCTCACAACATCTCATACCTATGCGAGGCCATTGCATCTTCTGGGAAGACGAGAACAACTGCCAGGATTGGCTCAAAAAGCTCACGTCTTCAGAACTGAGAGACGCTTTGCACACTCGAGCGGTTGATGTCCTGAATCGTTATAAGGGGAAGTTTCAACACTATGATGTAAATAATGAGATGCTTCATGGATGCTTTTATCAAAATCGGTTGAATCCAGACATATTGCCCTATATGTACAAATTAGCTCATCAGTATGACCATGAGGCAATTCTCTTTGTGAATGATTATCATGTTGAAGATGGAGTAGATGGAAACTCCTCTCCCGATAAATACGTTGAACATATTGAGTGGCTCCTGAAAGAAGGTGCACCCGTTGGAGCAATCGGGGTACAGGGTCACGTGGACACCCCAATTGGTCCTATCATTCGAAATTCATTGGACAAATTGAGCAAGTTGGACCTACCAATATGGATGACTGAAATCGACGTTGCGGCAGCTAATGAGCATATCCGAGCAGACGACCTTGAGGTACAATTTACATCTCATAGCCTCGCTGCATTGCTTTCAATTGATATCTTTTTGTTGTTAAGAGCACAAATATTAGGTGACTAAGTAATCGAGGTTCTGATTTTTTCGTATCTTTTTTGTTGTCATACTCGAAGGATTTGTCTTCAGGGGTCAGGTGATGGGATGTGCTTGGATCTCTTATATTTACCCCTACGTGCCCTAGAGTAGGAAAAAAGGTCCACTTTGGAAGCTAGTAGTTGATAATAGTAACTTACAAACATGTTTCTATCGTCCAATATTGTAGGGTATGATTTCGTCATGTTCTTGGTACATTTTTGTTACCTTCCTTGAAGCCTCTTAAATTGTTTATCTCAACTCGCATAGATATGCAAGCAGACATTTCTGGCCACTCGGGCATGCAGGGTGAAGTTGCAATGCACATAGGCTTGTGCTTTTATCGACTGTATTTGTAACTTTTCATACTGGGTTGTTGCTACACCCAATAACATTCGTTTAATAACATTCGTATGATATTTTGGTCCATTTCAAGGTTATGCTGCGAGAGTCCTTCGCTCATCCTAATGTGGAGGGAATCATGCTCTGGGGTTTCTGGGAAGGAGCGTTGTCCAGAGAGAACGGTCATCTTATCGATTCTGACAAACGTGTCAATGCCGCTGGTAAGCGTCTCATCTCTTTGAGGGAGGAGTGGACTACCAGGCTTCAAGGAAGAACTGATGAGTCTGGGCAATTGCCCTTCCGGGGTTATCTTGGGCGTTACAAGGCTTTTGTAGACTTAGGGGAACTTGGTGAACATGCCGTAGAGTTTGAGGTTCTGAAAGGGAACAGCCCCTTAGTCATTGAGCTGTCCCTGAATTGAAGATTTTTTATACAGAATTCAGTTGTGAAATTTTTCGAATCGGGTAGTTTAGATGCTCCTGGTGCTTAAATCCAAGAAGATTCTAGCTCCATCCTACTTTGTTTAGTGGAGTGAGCAGCCGTCTTAGATTTACAAGGTGATCAAGGTCATGGCATTATTAAGTATGGGCAGAAGGCTCCCCTAAAAGAGGGTGCTGCTTAATACCAGATTTACGAACTTGAACTTGTCTTCTAACATGGAACCCTAATTCCTATAGTTGCTACTCATATTTTTTCAGGGTAAATTGAGATGTTACCGTGAAGGTTGTTTAATGGATAAGGTAAGAGGCAACAAAAATGATCCTGAAGTGATATAATTGGGAAATTAATTAATTTTTCTTGGAGGGTAAATTCAAAAATGATGGAGTTATATATAAAACAATCTGATTGTCATGTGGAATATATTGTTCTTTGAATACAAAAAATATCATTAACATGTTTGTGGATGCTAGAGTTAAATCTGCAACCAATGATCTCTACAATACATGAAAGTTATCGGACAGTTATCAGACAAGTTACATGAAAGTTATCAAACTCTCATCATACTACTTGCACATGCAAGGTTGTTTCATGATCATACATGAAAAACATAATGTCCATATTTATTTGAATTTTTCACACTATAATATACAATGTACACAGTACAAATGCAAAGTCTTATTTCAATATATAATATAATGAGAATTTTCCAGGACTTTAAACAATGTATACACAAGTTCGAAAGGATCTTAAACCTTGTAAGGACATTGAGATCAAAAATTATCCTTTGGATGACTTTCCAAATCACTATAGAAATGAAGGATGCACCTATTGGTCCAAAAATCAGATTAATTTTGAATGACTACCATGGTCATAGGCCAATGTTCTTTCAAGGTTAATCTAAAAGGACACTGCCCCCATGACCAAGGTAGTCACCAAAATACTCTAATTATTGGACCGATAGGTGCATTCTTCTTTTCTACCCATCAAATTGTTTAGGCCCATGCAATCTTTACAAAGTTAAGGGTAAGGAGGGTTGTCCATAAAGCTTCCTATGCAATGACCAAAGATTTTTAAAGGGGTTGCTCACAAGCATTTCTCAATCAAGTTTCCTTGAAAGGCAAGTAGAAATAGCATTAAAACCTCTTATTACCAAAAATAGTTTTGGGACTACAGTAGAACCTCTCTTAGTGCATAGTGTGGGGATTATGCAATAAGAGAGGTTTATGCAGGAAGAGAGGTTCTGTCAAAACTTTGGCTAACGTGGCCTCTCACAATGGGGCCTCCAACTATTGTTCACAAATATCACAACCTCGCATAGTAAATATATATGCACTAAGACAGTATGCACTAAGAGAGGTTCTACTGTACTATTGAATCAGTTACATGAATCAGTTATAAATTTTAGAAGCTGGAATTGGGGGTGCTCTAAAAGTATCTCCACCCTGCAGGCACATAGAAAATTCCAATATGTACCCGTAGGGGCAGTTTAAGCACAGCCGACCTTAGTTACTGTGTACTGCTGGTAGTTTACACCAGTCTTGCTCACCTCCGCTCAATTGCCAGACCTGTCCATCGTACAAAAAATTCCTGACAAAGACATCAATGTCAATTACATGCATTCAATTGCCTCAGGGCTCATGCTAATTCCAACTCCCTTATTTAAGAGTCCAGGGTTAAAAAGCTACACATACAAGGAGGTATCTTCAATGGGAAGATGACAAATCCTTGATCTACAATAATATCGTTTTGGGCACAAATACATGCACAGAAAAGAATGGAGAATAATTGCAGGGAGTTTGTGGACTCAGTCCCCCTCCCCCCAATAAATAATGAAGAATATCTAAATGTTGGAACTTCCAGATCCTTTTGTGGTTTCAGGGGTCTTTTTCTTCATGTTGGCATAATCAGTCAGCACCGTTGACAGCTTCTTGTCACCTTCGAGCACATCTGCAATGGCATCCAGGGTTTCCTTCACCATTTTGGTCTTGGCCTCCACCTTGAGCGCCAGATCTTCCGCTTCTTGGGCAGACAGAGCAGCTACGTGCGCCATTTCTTCAATATCATCTGCCACTTTGACAACCAGCCTTGCGCCCGCGTCAACGAAATCGGCTACTTTGTCAATATCCTCTGCAATCACATCAATCAGGAAAAATCATGAGTTTGAGTTTCACGTTGGTAAGCAGGTTCGAAGCATATGTTTCACATCATTAGACATCACTCAGGTTCGTTGGTTTTCTTTGCTTCCACTGCAATGCCAGACACACATCCATTCGCAAATACCCCTCATTTGTAATCAATTTTGCACCCTAGACACTGGATAAAAAGGTTAGAAATGAAATTAGAATATATCAAAAACGTTTAGACAGCATCTTAAGGAGAATATTCTTCATGATTCTTGAGGAGGTCTTCCCATGATACAGAATCACCCCAGGATCTTATATTGAGAATACACGTCAAAATAGATAGATACGACTGAAACATACTTTCAGCTTGCTTCACGTAGGGGGTATATCCACCACCGCAAAGCTTGATAATGTAACTCAGTCTGCACCCAAGAAGAAACAAACGCTGAAAATGCGTGCAACATGAATTGTGCAAACGTTCATGCTATGTGCTTGAGCAGGTAAATCACAAGCTCCTAATCAAGTGGATAATAGCAAGTGTCTCTACCCCAAATAAAAATACATAACTTGCTATGTAATTTGTAATATGACACTTTGCCTACAACACTTTCATAAGTTACCTTACTAATTTTCACAAACCTTAATATAAAAATGTCTGCTTATTCTCACATTAGAGTTAAGCCATGTTGTGCCTCTATTTCATTAGTTTAAGCATTCGTAATCAAACATACAAATAAAATTGAAAAATATCCAACCGTCACATATCATTTTTACTGATTGAAAATTTCAAAACCCTAATCAAAAACCCTAATGTCGATCTAAGAACGCCACTATTCCTACAATTTGGTTACAATTCTAGGAGATATAAGAAATTCATTTTCATTCTTAAGTTAAGTTAGGCATGACGGACCCCAATATGCTACTATTACCTTTTATATGGCTCAATTTCATCGGACACAAAAACTTTCTCCATTGCTAAGTCTCTTCGCTTGCTTAGAGACAAGAATGTAAATCCAATCATGGTCAATTCTGAATTTGCAATGAAATGAAGAAATGAAAAAAACTCAGATGAACTTACATAGTCGAGAAAATGCCAGCTCCGAAGGTCAACACCCCCAGCCTTTGAGAACTCTTTTTCTCTTTCTCTTTGGGCCTGCAGCGCCATCGATTGACAAGTAATTCAGGGAGAATCAGATAACAGCTAACGACGAGAAAGAGCTGCGACATACTCACGACACATTGAAATGACATACCCACACCATACTCGTCTTGCATTTCATCATTATTATGCCAAGTATTATCAACATCAATGTACCAGGACTCTTCTTCTGCTTGATGTGCTGATGAATCAGATGTTGATGCAGCTGACTTGAAATCACGAGACACTCCGGATGTCAATCCTTTCAGGCTAACGAGGTTTGGATTTGCACGAGGCGATCCAAAACCGGGTTTAATGCCTGCTCTAGTTACAATGGAGCCGTTGGTGCTGACAGAGGAGTCCATAGCTCTGCAGATGTTGAATGATTTCCAGGAGTTCGCCGAGTTTAATCTTGCAGAGACGAAGCTACTGTGGATGTTGCTGTTGCTACAGGTCAATGCTGGCACAGCTTGAAGTCCAGGACCCAGTTGATGTCTAGAATAGATAGCAGTGTGAGATCGAAATTGTTGAATTCTCTGAATTGCCAATGCTCTTGCGGCTATCACACCCATGCCACCATGTAGGACTAAACCTGGAACAGACAATTGAACTACACATCAGATTCGATCAAGAGGGCATGAAATAGAAGAACAATGAACCCTCCATTTGAACCAACTGGACCATACCGTGAGCCTAAAGCCAGAGCTTGGAGTGAGCTGAAGGAAATGTTAGGGTGTAAACGCTCGAAGACGGAGTAGAGGTAGCCAAAAAATTTAAAATATGAAGGCGAAGATGTTGCAAACGTAAATTTAAGTTCCTGCTGTAACACTTTCGCTTCAAGCTTCATACAAAGGGTGAATTAGAAGTTGAGTCGCACATTAAACGTTCCACTTGACAACTACCAGATTCTAGGTGGAGTGCTGCTCAGGAGACACCCAGTGTATGTTCTACAGCGAGAATGAACTACAGATGTACATTTCAAGTGTGGTGTTCCCTGAGCAGTTAATGGCATACGTAACGTACAACCTGGGACTCAACGTGATGACGAACTGGTTTATGGGTAACGACAATAACGTAATGGCATCTGAAATGTCACTTAAACTGAGGGTGCGGTAAACACGGAAATTGGCCATAAACAAGAAGATCTTGAGTTAGTATCTCAAACAAAAGGTTACTAATTGCTGATTTCAGTTTCCAATCATGCTCCAAAATTCATATGCAAACATAGTTGGCTCCTCAATCTCAATCCACATGCAGAGTATGTAAGGTTGGCATGCACAGAAGGTCAAGTTACTCACTCGGAATTTTTTGAGCTCCTTGTAATATCTCCCCTTTTCGCAAAAACTTCATACGTCCTCAATGCATCAGCGACCCCAAGTAGCGTAGCTTCTAAGAATTATACATGACTTCTGCGAATTCCCATGAGTCCCAGCGAGAGAAAGAGAGTTGTTACAAACACCTGCTAAGGACGAGCCCACCAATCAAGCTTACACATCAAAGCTTCCGAAACGTCTCGAGCATTAAAAGCAAACACATCATGCTCTTCATTCACAGTAGGTCAAGTTACTCGGTTGGAATTTTTGCGCTCCTTGTAATATTTCCCCTTCTCGCAAAAGCTTCATACGTCCTCAACGCATCAGCAAACCCAAGTTGCGTAACTTCTAAGAATCATACATGACTTCTCCCAGAAGCATGATTTCTGCGAATCCTCATGAATTACAGAAAGAAAGAGTCGTCACAAACACCTGCTAAGGACGAGCCCACCAATTCAGCTTACACATCAACGCTTCCGAAACGTCTCTTGCATTATACGCAAACACATCATACTCTTTCTCCAAGCTCGGCAGCGTCCACCAGGAGCCTCTCCCCATGTCAAACAGATAGAACCGATGCCCATATCCCACTCTCCATTCCTTCTCCGGAAGCTTACTCGCGAACCCTGCCCCTTCCGTAACCAACATCAATCCATTACAAGCATGAATCGCCGTATGCACGCCATAGTTCAAATCTAATCTTGAGCCTCGCCTCGTTTGCTTCGGAATTTTAATACCTCTCCGTGAGTCTCCGTACTCCACCCCTTGTAACTCCACGATCTCATGCCCAGCAGGCTCTAACACAAACACTTTCTCCTTCACCGCCGCCGAGAATTGCAACCTCGCAATCCCCTCACAGCATTCCAGTCCAGTAAGCAACTTTTTCCTGCAATCGTAAACCCCCAAACTCTCACCACGCGAGGGGTTATGTCCACCAAACTGCATTCGGTAATCGACATAGCCAGTGATAAACCCTTGGTTTAGGGTTTCCCATTTCTGGAGATTTGAATCATAAACTTCGGCTCCCAGAAGCTCAGGACCAAGAGCGCCGACGAGGGTTAACCTGTAGCTTCGGGCTCCAACAAGAAGTTGAATCATGCGAGGCTTGTGGCGGATGAGAGATGGTAAAGGAAGTGTTCTCCAGTCGTTTGTTAAGGGGTTGCAGACTAAAATGGGAAGTTGTGAACTACCAGGGACGAAGCAAACTAGTCCGTTGTCGGAGACGCAGAGCGAGTGACGATAGTCCTTACTGAGAGTGTACTCGCAGTTGTGCCAGGTGAAGGAGCGGCTGTCGAAGAGCTTGAAGCGGATCTTGCTGCGTTGGGGATCGGAGCGCATCAGGGCGAAGAGCTTGGGACGAGCTTCAGCGCAGAGGCGCTTGAAGTGCGAGTGGGGGGTCATGTTGAAGCGCCAGGATTTGGAAAGGGAGCGGAGAGAGTCGATTTGGGCGACTGGGAGACGGGCGATGATGAGCTCCAGAAGCTCGTCGGGGAGCTGGCTCCATAGCCAGGGGCGCATGAACCACGGGCGGAGAATGACAATACTGTCATAGTCACAATCGGATGGACATTCAAATGCAACCGCATGGAGCTCTGGATTTGAGCGTTCCACTTTCTCGTAGGATTGATCCGCGAACTCCACGCCATCTTCCGATGAGTCCATGATCCTCAAGCGCTACGCAATCCGAAACCCAAACTCACAGCTTTCTCCCAAACTATCCAAATTGTATAAACCCTAAACGTGTCAGCACACGCTATTCAAAACTTGCGTTGTTCTGCGGACTCTGACTGATGCACCTCTCAATCTCCAAGCTCTCCTCAATCCGAAACCCTAACTTCCCAAACTCTCTTCCCCAATCCAAACCAACAACCGCCGAACTTCAGCACCCACTAAACCAATCAGTAATGCGTGATCCCCCACCATCACGCACCCCTCAGTTCTGTTTCCTAAATGATTTGTCCATCTGTAATGGGAATAACAGCTTTTTATGCTTCGCTTTTTACTGGGTCAACTATGGCAGAAAACGCCTGTTAATGCGCTTGACGAAATCAGTGGCGGGGAGCTTTATGACGGGAAACAGATCTACATTGATCCGCCAATACTCCTCACACCTCAACACTCAAACCAAAACCAGTGCACGCCCGTATGCAAACCCTAAAACACAAGAACAGTAAGGTAACAAAACCCGAATTCCCTGAATCCCTTGAATCCCCTGAATCCCTTGAAACTCCACCCACCCTAAAGAGCAATCACCGCCGCCGCAGCAACGAGAACAATCACCTTGGAATTCCGGATCTCGCAACTGAACGTCTCATACCATGATGTCGCAAGCTCTCTCTGATGCAGCAGACTCGACGACTACGGATTGCATCCCTGAAACCCATGATTCTGGAGCTGTGAGAGGGACATAAAGAGATGAATCCAACGTGAAGAGAATGGAATGGAAACTGAAAACTGGAAACTGGGGAAACTGGGGGCGTGAAGACGACAGACATAACTAAATCACAGAGTGATTTGAGGATTGATTTAGGGAAGGGTGTGATGAGATCTTTTTCTGCACTGGGGTGGGTTGTGGACCTTGTTGTGGGTATGGTGAGATGGAGGAGATGGCGCCTTGAAAGCTAAATAGGAAGGTCGCCATGCGAGGACTTAAGGGGCATCGAGGTCTCCACTTCTCCGTCACGAATGCAATAGGAGAAAACAGCAGTAATCTGGCTACTTTTGACAAAAAATAAAATAAAATAAAATAAAAATAAAAATTTTCTTTATGAAAATTTCCTATTTTGGATTGTAGCCAACTACTTTAGTGAAAAATCATGCTTAAGAAAAACAATGCTACAACTGTGAATGAAGGTGGGGAGTGGGGACTTAGATTGTTACATACTACCGACAATGGATTGTAAATACAAACACAAAATATACTTATTACGAGAACGTTTCACAAGGAACTCAAACCAACCCACCGTAAAGAGAGATCAATCTCCAAAGAGAGTCTCCACACCCCCAAGCTCCGTCTTATATAATAGAAACTACAGTGGAACCTCCCTAACATAATATTCTCTAAACTAATAAAAGTGCTGTTCGGAAATATTGATTGCCGGTCCTAACTTAGCAATATGAACCACATACAAACATGATGCAACTCCCTAATGTAGTAACCTCTCTAACTTGATGTGTCAGATTGGTCCCAATTCTTTTACTTTAGAGAGGTTCTATTGTATCTATAAAGATTATTACTCTTTAAGATAGACTGGGACTTTTTTCTATCTTTAGCTTTTTATCCTTGGTTCTGTCTAGAACCATCCACTAAATTAAAAGTCCTAGTTTTACTTCTTCAATCATATCTTATCCAAATCTTAATCTTCTACTTGGAGTTATCTAAGTTCTCCAAGTTCCATCACACTTGTCTTTATTTGGAAGTTGTCTAACTCCAGTGCATAAATCTATGGCCTTCACAAATATCTATCTCCAAGCACTCCAATACCCTTGTCATCCAATTAGAGTTGTTTAATTCTAATACACAAATCCATCATTTGAAGATATCTATCTTTAATTAATCTCTGCTTGTGTATATTTTATCATGAATTAGTTCATCCATTAAGTCATTCATCCATCAAAGGTCATGAAGGTCATGACACAATTATCCCAAATTCTTTCATTTATCAATACATTCATTCATTAGCAAGGGTCACAAAAGTCATGACACAATCTTTGCCTTAACCCCTAAAGTTTCATGACTATGTTCTCACCAAAAACGCTCCAAAACTGCCATTTCTAATACAACTACCAAATTTTTGGATAAAAACAATTTTTGACACATGTAACCGTAGGATCTTGTAGTATGATATTTTGAAAACATGTGGTAAAGATTTCAGAAAATTCCACCGTGTGGATCATAAGATATAAGCATTCAAAGTCTTGAAAACCGTTTTTTCAATCCTGCGAAAAACCGGGCAGTTGCACTTTGCAAGCTCACTTTTCAATGAAAAAATGCCGAAAAAGGTGGTGCTTCTTTGAATTTAGTTTCCTAAACAAGTTGTCTATATGCTTGAAAAATTTCACATCATTTGGAATTGTACAACATATAGGAAAAAAATAGTAAGTAGAAAGAAGTAGAAAATGATTCAAAATACTAAATTGTTAAAATTTTAATCATCGAATTTAAAAATACCAATCCCAACGGTTGTAATGTTGTAATAATCAATTTACATCCTAGGATTTTTTTTTCCAAAAATATTGAAAAATTGAGTTAAATAAATGACTTTAAAGATTTCTTTAGAATAGACAATCCATAACTGCCTGCAAACCAAAAACCCTCATAACTTTTGACTCCTTGATTGAAATGGAATGACTCAAAGCTTTTTAAATATATATAAATGTAGAGAACCAATTTCAAAAAAACAATTCCGGAAAAAATCATTTTTTTTGATCTGCCCAAACTGCCCAGTTACGAAGAAAAGCAACATATTAGGTCACAACTTTTGACTCGTATTTTGAAATGTCATGAAACTTGGTACACGTGAAGATATTCCTCACCCCCACCTTCTATTAAAATTTCAGCTTCAAATATGGATATCTCTAGTCACACGTACCTGCCCAAAATTTCTATACAGCCAAAAAATGCATGTTGGTCCTTTAGGGGTTAAAATTAGTAAATGTCCTTAATGACCAAACTAGGATAATCATGCCAAAAATCAATCTCTCTTTTCCAAGAACTTTCATCTTCATGATAACCTTCCACTTTATCAACAACCTTTGAAATGGTTTATTCCATAGATATTGCATATCAACTTTTATTATCCTCCATGCTTTTGCAAGTAATGATCTTTTAAGAGCGGCTTTAGGAAGTTCAAGTAGAATATGCTTGGGATCAAAAACATATTTCTGTAACAAACTTACATGAAACACATTGTAAATCTTCAACTACTAGACAAGTTCAATTCATAAGCCACCAGTCTTATATATTTGATAATTTCAAATGGACTACAAAATCAAGGAGATAACTTCCTTGCATGATTTACCAAGGTTTAGTCCTGACTGTTGAGGTGTAACTTTCAAAAACACTTTATCACCTACCTCAAATTCACAATTACTCCTTTTCAAATCAACATAATATTTAGATCTCTCTTTAGTGCTTCTTATACTCAACTTTACAGATTCAATTACTTCATTTATATCCTTTATCATTTGATTTATACTATCAACCTTTGAATTAGGGGTTGATAGACAAATTGGAGTCTTGCATTTTTAACCATAAAATGCAAAGAATAGACTAAGTAAACATTGATGTTACTATGAGTCGTATGGTTATAAGAGAATTGCACCAAATGTAGTCATTTATCCCACGAGTGTTATTTCTTACCAACATACATCCTAAGTATATTCTTAAGATTTCAATTAGTTCATTCCATTTGATCATCAGCTGCACGGTAATACATTGTAATCAATTGAGTTTTCTTCCATATAGCTTAAAAAGAAATGACCAAAATTCACTTATAAACTTAAGATCTCTATTACTTATAATTTATGAAGGTAGTCACTAGTACCCAAAAATATATTTTATAAATAGTTCAACTATTCTAGAAGTAGTAATAGTGATAATTGTCAGAATAAATCAAGCAAACTTTGTCAATTGGTCCACTACAACAAAGATGCTATCATATCTTGTCAAAATTTTAGTTAGATCGAGAATAAATCTATAGTTTTTAAACTTTAATTTTAAACATAGAACTTCATGAGGTTGCAAGAATCCATGACTTTTAATTTGTTCACTCTTTGCATTTTGACACTTCAAATACCTCTCTATACATTCCTTAATATCTTTTTTTCATTCTTTGCCAATAATAGTGGTGTTTAATATTTAAATAGGTCTTTTGAAAATTGAAATGGCCTGCAATAGGTACGTCATGAAGATCATGCTTGGCATTGAGTCCAAATTCCCCTAATTTGGGAATGTAGACTCTTGCATTATACTTTATACTATAAGACATTGTCTTCTAATTTATATGCTTTAAATTTCTCAATCTCATCAATTGACCTAGATTCCTTAGTTGAACTTTCATATGGATATTGGAAAGCTTCATCATTGGTATGATGAATTTTAATTAATCTCATCTATCAAAGAGTTTCTAATACATGAGATTGCATTTGCCAACGGTCATCTAAAAGGAGCACCAACAACAACATTTTTTTTCCTTTAATATATTCAATCTAAAAATCAGATTCTTGCATCAATTCTGTCCACCTACATTACCTTCCTTTCAAAGTCAATTGAGGTGACAAGAACCTCAATGATTGATGATCCGTTCTAATTTTAAACTTCATCTCTAATGTCTCCAAACTTTCTAGGCATGAATGACTACCAAACATTTTTTTCCATAGATAAGATAATCTAATTCCACTCCATAAATTCATCTTTTAATTTGCAAATATCTATCTCTAAGCACTCGAGTGTCCTTGTCATCCAACTGCAATTGTCTAATTCCAATACACAAAAACCTATTTTAGAACCTTTTAGAATTGAAATTGTAAGTTCCTATTATGTGATTGGTAGAAATTCCACAAGTTATTCCAATTAAAGTTTTATAGTGGCAAATTAAAATTGTTAGGTACTTGAAATGTTATTTGTCTAAAGTAGTTGCTACAAGCCTTTCTAGAAAGGGTGAGAATTCACTTATTTATTTTCAATTCTTGTCGTAGAAGTAGAAAAAATATTTACCACAAATTTTGGGTCGTCCATTTTTTACTACCAAATTTGGATTTTATATTTCAAAGTATGAATTCAAAATTTTTAAATTTTATCATCCATAGTAAATAATATATTCTTGTGTTTTTTTCAAAGTAAAAGTTTGAAGCAAAGCTCATAATTTTTACTCTTTCTAAAAATGCTCTTAGCTCTAGTATAGTGGAGTCCACTAAAATGGGCTCCTAATTTTGCCTAATAGTTATTGAAATCTAAATATAACAATGGCTATCTCCAGCCTATTTTGAACCCAAGTAGATTATCAATGTGGATCTTTAAGGATGCTACTATTCACATCAAAAGTACAATCTACTTTAGCAAAAAAATTGATTTGATTTGTAACATCTTTGATTACAATTTCTCAATCGAGTTGAATAAAAAAATTTAGAATATGGCCACATAGAAGACACTGAAATGCTTGCAATGAATGCTTACCCATTATGAATTCTCTATCTAATTGTGTTCTTATCTACAATTCTCCAACATTTCATGCCCTAAAACATTAAGCAATTGTATAAAAATGGACGCCATTGGGTTGAAGGCTCATAATGGGTATTTATACCTTATTTACAATTTGAGGTAATTCCACTATAGTGCAAAAGTTTTAATACTCTATTTGAAGACATGATTGACAAAAAAATACTCCTAGAAATAGATGCCAATTTTTTTTTTTAAATTCTTTAAAGAACATATATTGTATGGCAAAAGAAATAATTCTTTATTGAAATTACTATATTTTTAAAATGATAGATATTTTTCCTAGCTAGCTTATATTAATAATTTGGCAGAAAAAGTCAACCCTTATCAAAAGGTATAGAAGTGTGAGATAATTCACATTATTTTTGGACAAATTTGGATGGATGTGATATAATTAGGGTGAACCTTTGGATGAGATTCAACTGAACATTGAATGAAAGTTGAATGAAAATCATTGTATTTGAGATAGTATGAAAATAGTGAAGACTATACTATATTTAATTTATCAAAAATTCTACAAACTACTATAGTAGTATACTTCTTAATTTTATGAAATTTCCACTATTGTTGTGAGTTAGCATTATTAATATAGGACATAGGAATTGAAAGAACTTCTATAGTACATATTCTAACTTTAGCAAGTTAAAAAAGAGTTATAATGTCATTGTATATTCAAAATATGTCATATTGTATACATGTCAAATTTGAGACTTTCACATATGTAAACTTGTGGAAAAGCCATCAATCCTATAAGGACGCAACTCCTTAGACTAAGTTAGTTATAAAAATATTCTAATTATTGCACCAATAAGTGCATTAGTGACCACAATGTCATTACAAGGTTAACGTCTGTAGCATCTTGACAAGGTTAACTTAGTATCCCTTCCACCCCATCTAAAATGCATTACACCCTAAAACCTAAACCTATAGCTATATATATATCTGTACATGCTCAAAAAATGTCTTATTGAATACACACTATCATGTTGAATTGCACATGCCCATAAAAGGTCAAAATATGTCATGTTGAATAAGCATTTCATTAAAGAGCTTTTGCACACCATACAAGTTGAAAACATATAAAAATCTACATCTAAAAAATGAGGTTGTTTGTTTTGTTTGTTTGACTGTTATGGTGAAATCTCTAGAACTATGGGGGGCTCCAATCACATTCGTGATACCACTGGAAAGTTCTCTACTAGGAGAGGTGCATGGGCTTTGTTACCATTGGAAAGTTCTCTACAAGGAGGGGTGCATAGGCTTTGTTTCATAACACTTGGACCTATTGTACAATACAATGTGAAAGATATTAAATTTTGAATTTTTTTATGAATAAAAAAATAAAAAAACAACTTTTACAAAGTATTTGGATATTTTGGTCCTTTTCAAGATTGGGACTAAAATGATTGTGACACATGTCCACAAGTAGTGAGCAAGAAAGTAATTCTTGAATGATCAAAATTGGAAGACTCTAGACAATGGCTACTGGTGAAGAGTACTTTGTAACTCCCAAAATTCACTGTAATTCCAATTTTGGGAATAAAATTCTGAAAATTTTTGCAATCCCCATATTTCGTATCTTCCTACATGGGAAAAAGTTCCACCGCCTCGTACTGCACACGATCTGCTCATTGCTTAAATAATGATCGACCTTAGTTCACAAAGTGTACCCAAATTCATTTCCCAAGATCCATGCAAATACCACTTATAAATGTCGAGCCTGAGTGATCCCACCTTTTAGGAACACCTAAGGTTCAGACTCTCATAAGACGCACCGGATGGAGGGCAAAGATATATACAGTTGCTTGATGGAAACATGTGGTAAACTGCACTTACATGTAAAAGAATGCAGTAAAACTTGAAAGTTCTTGTGAACAATAAAAACAATTCAACACTATCGCCACCATGCAAATCTGGCAACAAGACTAACTTAACATAAAGCACTAATCAGCCATAGAAAGATCAGATCTGCCTGCCTTCTTAACATCCCATCTGTACAGTGTACCAGCATGCCTCTCTCTGCCTATACATAGGTCACTGCACATCCTTGAAGACTAAGAGCTGTTGAAGATCACTGGACCTCACTTGCCGGGGTTCAATACATCTTCACGGTTGCAAACCACCTCAAGTGAAATACCACGTCCACCAACAACCGAGATCTTCCCAGTCCGAAAAGCCATTATTTGTGCAGACAACGTCCCATCATTGAGTCACTTTGAGGTTATCTTCAAAGCTCACATTGCCGACGCATGAACTGGCTTCAACCACTTCTTGATATGCTAAAGCCAGATATTCCATAATATTAGCCAAAGGTGAGAGATTCAAACATTTACTGAAGCTCTTCCTCACTGTCGTAGTCATCATCATCACCAAAGGTGAAGACGGACGCATCTGCAGCACTGGCCGCAGCAATCGCCTTGAAATCACTTGGAGCCATTGCTCCACTTCTTGGACTCTCGTCGTGCCTGGAGAGCACAGCAGAGGCTTTCTCGTTTGCTCTATTTACTTCAACTTGAGGTGCTTCCACTTTCTTAGCATCACCAACATTGGCCTCCTTTAAGGAATCTCCCGCCTGTTGAACACCAGCACTGGACTCCACAGGAGGAATTACCGTGGATTCCCCTTGTACACTAGAATTATCGGCAGATGGTGCACTACCTGCAAAAACATGCAAGTCTTTACTAGAGTATTCAATTCAGAGTACTATTCTCACAAGTTACTGAAACCTCAGCAAACACACAATCAAAGCAGACAAATAACCCCTCAGTAGTCAGTTGAGATTTGAGATCTGCAGATAGCAAGAGATGTACAGCGACTAACAAAGGTGACCATCCAAGAGAAGCAGAGATGGTTTCGGACTTCGCCTAAAAATTGCGCCTGACTCAGTCAACATGGTAAAAGATCAAGCAATAATATAAACAAGCTGAATGCAATCTACAATCTAGTCAGAATCTTTACCTTTCGATTGATCAACATTTCTCTCAGTTGGTGGATCTACAAGTTGAGATAACCTGCTTCCTTCTTCTGTGCCAGCACTCTCTTGAGGCAGAGGAGTTGCCGGTTCTTTTGTAGTAGTTGCAGACTGAGATGCTGTTCCTTCCGCTGTTTTCTTCTTTGGAATGGGTGCATCATGGTCTAAAATGACAACTTCAACTTGAAGACCTGGCGATGGAAGTCGTCTCTGCATTACCACCACAAAGATTTCAGTGGGTACAATCACACATGACTTAAGTCTTACATACAAAGCAGACTCAATAAAATAAATAAAAAGATCAAAGATTGCACGCTTGCACCTTCTCAAAGCCATCAAGGTCGGAAGTCTCCATTATCTGTCGAGTCTCCATCATATTTGTGTTCAACCAGCTGCATATTACAAATCAGCTCCAATTGTCAGTCTAAGGAAAAGAAACACCAATTTTGCATAATTCCACTCTTGGATATTAGAAGCCCACGTCAGATAAATTTTCACAGTTCCATAATAACAGGCACAGGCACAGCCATACTATCATACAATATCCACCTTCACTAAAAATCTGACCTCTTTATACAAAATTGGCACTTATAAGAGGCTTCCCAACAACATCTGTTAAATTGAGAAATGAAAAGATGGGTGGACGTGCGTACCAGTAAAAGTCTCCATGTCGATCACTAAACTGAATTTTGAAATCCCCGTTGATATCTGCCACACACCGCTCTCCAGGAAGGGCGAACACAAGCACACCTTTTCTGGGAGCATTGAACCATATATCTTCTGACTGCACATAATTAACATCACATGTTAGAAGTGCTATAACTGCATAGATCTCATAGCAGAAGTAGGACAAAGAAGCCCCAACTTATCAGCAAAATTAACGCGGATAAATTTGTTCAGGCACAAACCAGAAGGTCTTTTGTTCGAGGATGTTTCTTGCTTGAAAAGAGCACACCTGAACAACAAGAAACGTTTTCAAAAAGCAGCCTCGCAAATTATAATCCTCTCAATTATGGAAACAATAGCTTCCAGCTATTACGAATATATTTATACTCTGTTCATGTACGCTAGTCATGAAACTTGACTCCGATATTTCTTTTCAAGTGAGCTTGTAAGAAATCCTAAAGTGCTTTATATTCGTCACAAAGATACAAGGTAGACAAGATGTTAGTACCATTGTGGTCAGAGATGGTGATGCCTGGCCGGACCCAGTAAGGACATTTGTGAAGCCTTATTCCCCTCAAAATGCACCTGTGAACAACAAGAATCCAAAGTTTAGAAGTTGATTTCAAGCATATGATTTTTGTAATTGATTGAAACGCACATTGTAGTTAAGCTACAAAAGAGACGTAGAACCCTTACTTTCTGCCCTGCGGGGTCTCTCCGTGAAACTCCTTGAGGACGCGCTCGAAGTACTTCACATAACGCTGCAAATGAACTCAAAACATATTACTTAAATGTATGTGTACCTTCTTGCCCCCAAAAGGGTTCAAGATCATAAGTAGAGGCCACAGATACTAAAGAACCCGTACTGTGATGAAGGCTGCCGCTAGAACTAGCAAATATACGAAAAATAGCTTGCGTTCTAGTGGTAGCAGATTCGAGACTCTTACTAGCTGGCTTGGTAGGATAAGACCCTTGCCATCCACACAACGCTTCTGGTTGTAATAGTTGATAGACTCTTCTGCGGTTGGGAAAAACTGCACCACATAAAGTCAGTTCCATGTTACAGTAAAGGTAAAATAAACTGATTAAAGATGGCCACGCTGTATCGTCCCATAGTCTAAATCCGCTGTATGATTTGGGGTTCTGTACAAATAACGAAAACACTCCAGACAAAATTTGATAGCACTATAACCAAAAGGGGCTGCAATCACGACGTATTCTGTACTTCTTCAAGACTACTGTATATGGAGACTAAGATAGAATAATGCGCATTGTCAACCATCCCCAATCAAACGCGAGTAGTTCTAGGGACTGGGAAAAATGTATGATAATCAGCATATGATTAAACATCATGCTTATTGTATTCGACTATATAACTGTAAAGAAACAGCTTTTCAAAACAAGACCGAGACTTCTTACGACACATACACCGAAGGTTTAGAAGAGTACCTTGAGATACATAAGGAGGCAGGTGATCATAAGGCCAGTGCGAGCCATACCGGCTTTGCAATGAACAACTACCACATTCTCAAGATCGCCTTTCAGCCATGAATAAGCACTTTGACAAAACGCTGCCACTAATTGTAGCGGAGGACAATTGTGATCATCAAAGGGGAAACAGGCCACCTAAAGCACAATGAAATGGTTTTAGTACTTCCAACGTATCAGCAATCTATGTCATCTAGCAAGATTAGTTAGATCTTTCAAGCCTTAAATCTGCACACCAGAAAAAATCAAGGTGAACATACGAAATCTGGCCAGATGATCAGTGGTGGAGGTGAAAGTACTACAACGAGGTTCATTGACCAACCTTTCCTCCGAAAAGTGAAGCGTCGTAAAGCCGCTCAGAACAGAGGTTATACACTTTGTACTTGCCCTGCACAGCAAAGTAAGATTAGTAATTTGCTGCTGCAGTAGTTGAGGACATACCATCCAGTGAAGTACACAACATAGATTGAAACTCCTCCAGAATTGTTTTTACAATATGCATACCTTATGGTGAGTCTCGAAAAACTTCAAGACCTCCTCCATGTGATTGCGATAGAACCCCTGTAGCGAAGACAAAGTAACTCTAAAGATAAGTTCCAAGGATGACAAAAAGGCACGGAGCGCCTAAGCAAACAAGAAATATGAAGCGCAGATGAAGCCACTCGGCGGCAGTACCTCAACATAACCCAGAAGGCCAGAACTCTTATCCCCGGCAGGAAAACCCATGGCGATAATGTTTTCAGTGATGTATGCCATGTCTAAATCGAATCCTCCTTCCTGATCAATAACCAAAGGTAAGCATGATGAGAATGTCGGCAGGCTTCAAAGCAACTTTGAACTATTCAGTCCTCAGTTTGAGCGAAAAAGAGTAGGATAATCCTGTAACAATCCCAATCCGATACTCCGGATGCCAGGTCCAGAAATGCAACGAAGGTAAAGGACACTGCCACTGTTAGGTACCTGATCCCGTCTCATATACTGATACCAGTTACCGACAGTAACCCATCTTTCCATACACTTGACTGCGCAAATAAGCAAATGGTGCAAGAATGACATGGCTGAATGTCTATGGTCACTGATCATCGAATGGAAATCGAAAAGTATTCTACTACAATCCCCCACTCTGAAATGGCATAAGAAATGCGTGCATAGAGGTAAAAATTTGACCTCAACAAGCTCTTGTACACAAATATCTCTACACATCAATACATACATCTCAAAAATGCCCAAATATTGTCCTACATATGTCCAAGTACTTAAAAAGGTATACTCAAACAACTCCACAATTGAGTACTGTAATTAGGTCAAATTAGCAGAATTTTCAAGACAATCATTCATGTCATAATGGGAAAGCCAGTATGACTAGGAGAAGAAAGAAGCCGGTACCTGATACCTCCGCTTGTTTTGAGAGACCAGATGTCTGGCCTTCAGCTGCACAGTCCGCACGGCATTTCTGGATGAGTCCAGAAACCCCTTAGTAAAATTATCAAAAGCATTACCCTCTTGCACTCCAGCAGCCACTGAAGGAGCTGCGACCGAGTCATCTGTTGACGGGCTCTCCCCTGTGGAATCGGCAGGTGCTTTAGCAGGCACACGCTTGCCAAATCCACCTGTAAGCATACTAAATGGTGAGGCTTTGGGAGTATCTGATGATGATCCCGAAGACGATGTTCCTAGTGACGTTGGCAATCGAAATCCTCTCGCCCACTGAGAAAATCCAGACACTGGACTGGTTTTTGCGGTGTCTTCCTCTGCAGATTTAGGGGAACCACCAAAGTTGAACGAAAAAGATCGTTGCGTTGCTTTTGGGGCGGCCTCTTGGGAAGGCTTCTGATTCCCCAAATGTGACGTCGACCGTTGAACAACAGGGGGCTCACTGGCGGCAGGAACGGCCAAAGTGGGCTCTGCCTCCGCTACGTCTGCCATCCTGGCGAGCTTGATTCAACAGCAATGAACGCAGAAGCCGCTGAAAATTGAAACGACACAATAACAAGTCAAATCCTCTGGATCGTACATTCCTTCTCAGTTACAATCCCTGATTCTAAATTCTACATTTCTGCACCAAAACAATGCTCCAAAATCACAATGCCTCACGAAATCTCCAAGGTCCACCTCTCACCTTAACCAACCGATGGCACAGCTTCTCTTAAGTCCTATCTCGCAACCACATACACGAACCACCACAATGAATCCTTCCCATCAACAAGCAACCTTCTACCTGCGTCTGCATCACCACACAGCACATCCGGGGGGGGAAATTAGGTTTTCCGAACCCTCTGCACCAGATGCCTCCCCTGTCCACCCCGCATTCTACTCCCAGTTCCTCCCTCGCAGTCCTTACTCGTCCCCCATACATAAAAGTCCCCCCAGGATCAAAATTCACAAATCAAGCAAAATCACACAAGGAAAAAAATAAACTAAACTGATCCTTTCTAAACAGAAACCTCTAGGGTTTTACGAAAGGGTGGGCATTCCACTCCCCATACAAACCAATTCCCCTCAGATCTCTACGATAAGACCTTCTCTACGGTATCCAGTACACTTGTGACACTATCATCAACTTGTCAAACATTCAATCTAAGTCATAGTTTTGGAGACACCAAGCATATAGAGTAAAGGGAAGAGCGTGTCCTTCCTCGTAGTCCTAACTCATCCCACAAACATCAAAATCACATCAGGTACTCCCAATTTCGGGAAAAAAGTGCCAGGCAGCACTGCATTAGAGAGAAACACCCCCGGAGACAACCTCGAAAGCCAAATCGGAGCTGAGACATTCGGAAACGGAGGCTCTAGGGTTTTTGCTTGCCAGGAGAGGATCTCAGCACAAGTGACGAAATGTCTCAGTCACAGTCTTTGAGAATGCAAGCAGCCAGAGTAAAGAGAAGAGAATGTCCTTCTACGCAGCCCTACCTATCCCTTATAGATCAAATCACACCATTTCGGAATCAAATTTCAGGCAGCGTGAAAATGAGAGAAAAAAAGAAAGAAAGAAAGAAAGAAAGAAAGAAAGAGAGGACCTCGAAAGCAAATCAGAGCTGACACATTGGAAGAACAGAGGCTCTAGGGTTTTGGCTTGCCATGCCAGTGACGGGATCTCAGAGCACAAGTGACGAAATGAAGGGGCGAAAGAAGCAAACAGGAGAGAACAGCGACGTACGTCAAGGAAGCGGATCGAGCAGGGGCAAGAGATGGCTGGATCTGGCGAAGATTTTGCAGCAACAAGAAACCGGGATGGAGAAGATCAGTCCTCGAGAGAGATGAAGGCACTTAAGTTACTTGGATCGCGCTGACAACGTCTTTCGCTTGCTGATGCTCCTGTTGATAGGGCCCCATTCCTCCGCTCCCTCAGGGTCTGGCGTGCTCCTTGTCCGATGTTGGGTGGATATCCGTGTAGGACGGGTATGTCATTTTTGGCATACCCGGTGGTACGGGTCTTAATCTCCAAATGACCACCTCAAATTTTTTTTAAAGTTTAAAATGTGAAGATCAAACTTCATTTATATGAAATAATTTCATAAAGAGCATCAAAAGAGTGTCAAAGAAACCGAAAACAAGTGCACATCGAGAGAGAGGTTGCATGGGTTTTTGACCTCCTGAAGCTGCCTAAATAATTATCCACAAGCCATGGGATTTGAATCCCACACCCAACGGTTTGTAGTGGGAATTCTTAAGTATTTTGTTTCATGTGTAAAATCAAATGTTGTTTTATTAATTTAAAGAAAAAAAAAATATAAGATTTATGATATATCAATAAAATTTCAAATAACAATTTTCAATCAAATTTCCCTTATAAGGCAAGAGGAAATCAATTCAAATTCAAATCATTTTGAAACTTAGTAAAGTTAATTATGAATTTTCAAAGTGATTGATCAAATTTTTTGACAATTTTTTCAACATTCATTTCAACACTCTTTCAACATATTTCATTACCAACCTTTTTTTTTAGTGTCATGGTGTCAAAAAGAATGTTGGCAATGAAAAATGTAGCAATATCCTAGATTCTAGGATGGTAAATCCTAGAAAGCAGTAGCACAAATTTGCCAAGTCCTAGCACCATGCTAATAAAGTAGTCTGCTCTATAAACGTCCATGCTCTAAAAGTGATCGTGATACAAAGGTGCATTGAAAGAAGTGGTTGCTTTCAATGGTCAACTATGTTTCAACTTCAAAAATTTGTAACTAATTCCACAAAGGTGCAAAAAATATGAAATAACTTGGCTTAGATGCCAATTCCATTTTTCTTTGTACAAAAATTTTTAGAAAATTATTTCAAAGAGTTTGGCTTCCTCCAAAAAGGCAATGAGCTCTTTAACGATTGCTTTTAAGAGCAGACTACCTTAAAGACAACGACCTTGCTCACTAGCTCTGACAATGGCAATGTGGCGAGGGTCATAGGTTGCAACCAATGTTTCTTTTTTGGGCCTCATGAGGCCAGACTTTAGTGTTCTGGCATAGTCACAATGGTCTAAATCTAGAGGGAACATCCACCATTAACTGCATGGTGTGTTCTCAATTTGAGAAAAAATAAAACTAACTGCAACCCTTGCAAATCCTTCCAGGTATGGACAGTGCTTCGGTTTTGAGAGAATTGAGCTCTATGGGAGAGTCAATTAGAGTTCTGCTATTTCGTGTCATTGCTTTGGTACTGTTTTTTGTATTTCTTCCTTTTGATTGATTGTTTTGGTTTGATAGCTTCAATTGCGTAACGTGCTTGAGACACCCTTGGAATCCATGAACATCGAGGCGAAGAAAGAACCTCAGATCCATTTTGTGCACCATCTTGAGCTCATTCATTTATAAGTCAGCTACTGTAGCTATTTCCTTCTTGCTTGCATACATCTGGCTTTGATATATCGATTGATTGTATACTTTTGGTTGCTTGAATTGCGTAACATTCTTGAGATACCCTTGGAATCAATGAGTAGCACGTATGCTTGCTTGCAGTTTTCAGGAAATTGGCTTTTAGGGTCGTGCACTCATCATCGGATGATTTTGATTTAGCAAATAAATTTTGTTTGTGAATGCAACTGAGGTTACGATCTCTGTGAATTGAAGTCAGTGCGCGTTGCTAATGACGTCGGGTTGTGCTCATTAAGGTGTTGAAGGAGCTCGCTACTGCGGCTCATAACGAGTGACGGATTATAAGTGCACTGTAGAGCCTTGTTGTTATTCCACAATTCTTGGCAGAGCCGGACAATGGCTAAACATGACTATCAACGGGTCTTGGTAGTGCTTTGGAATGAGTGATATCCAATTAAATGCAGTCTTGATTGCTAGTATTGTATTTAATGTCAATGGAAAAGGCACTATTTTTTAACATACAATCAAAACTTGATAACGCCCATTTCATCGTGCAATAGCAATATGGCAATGAAGCCTCACCTCCGCAAATCGTATGAGGATTGGAGGATTGAAACCCAAAACTTATCACCCAGGATCTACTATTCAGAAATTAGAAACACTTTGAATTATCAGAACTGCTGCGTAGAATGAAAGTGGAAATGCGAAAATGCTAGAACATTTCGCAATCAAAACGAACAAAAATATCGCAGGAACTCGATCCACATGGAAATTCAGCTTCGGGTAAACTTAACAGAAAACGATGCAACACAAACATGACCTGTCAAGTCAGAACGATGCTCTGGAGTCTTCAATAACTAACTAGTGTGCCCTGTGCCGTTGCCACAGCCAAAATGAAAGGAAAAGTCATTTTTTAATTTTTTAATTGATAAAGAAACTTTGAAATTCAATAATTTTCACACCCTCATTCCAAATGCCACGAAACATAGCTCGTTCACCCCTCCTTGCCAAGAGCTTTCCAATGATACCAAGAACGCGACCAAAATCGAAGTGAAAGTAATTTTCTAATTTTTTGATCCATAAATATTTCAAAATTCAATAACTTCCGCACCATAGGTCCAAACGCCACAAAACCAAGCCCATGCACCCCTCCTCGCCGAGGGCTTTCCAATGGTACCAAGCACACAGCCAGGGGACGCGCGGTCCGGGAGATCTCAACGTAACAAAACAAACAAATTAGGTCTCTAAATATAGGTCAAAAAACCATGCTAACTTAATATATGGATTTCATATGGACAAGTAGGATTCACATCATGAGTTATTTTGACTACAAGTTCCACTATCTGGTTATCACAAGGGCACCTACTGCCTTCTAACAAAGAGAACAAAATACTAGATTTCAAAATCTTACTGAACTGTGCTGTGCTGTGCTGCTAAAAGGTAAAATCTTACTACACAAATTGACAGATTTATGCTGATCACCTCACAACCTTGAAATGGTTGGGGAGAGGATTAAACTTCCAGACAAAACAACCTTGTTTCGTTCCTTCACCTTCAACTTGTAGTCTACCCTGCAAGTCCAGACACCGAATGAATAAACTATGAATTTTCAAACTGTTGTACCCAAAAGCGACCTCAGGCTCTCATGAATAGGCAGGTCATTTCACGCAAGAATCTTTAGGGGTCGGGTTTAGCAAGGGGTCCGGAGCAGGTGCAGTAACCTTTGAACCATGCATCAGCGGATATAATGGCAGATTTGGTCAAGGGTCAACTAGACTGTTATCTATGAGCTACAGAAAAAGTACCAATTAATTACAACAATCCAACAAATCAAGGACCAACAAAGGAGAAAATGACCTGTTGTGAATTTTGTCCGTCCACATTTCTGTAACGAGAGTCTCGCCTGGAAAGACATGGAGCAAGAAACGGCCTTGCACGGATTGCACCATCGTTGGGTCTCCCCCACATAAACGTGTCACCACCGCCCTAGTTGCATAACCAAGCGTACATAAACCATGCAAGATGGGTCGGGGAAACCTGTGCATTCCATTCCATCAATAAGCACATTCAATTTCTGTTTCATGCCAAATGAACACGGTCACATTGTCCCCACAGAAAGGTCAAAAAAATATTAGTGAAACGAGGGACATTCTCGTCAGCTCTTTAAAATCTTGAATTTGAAGAAAAGACTGAAAAAACAGGATTACATACTACAAAGCCATTCCTTACGACGCAGGAGCTTCTCACAAGATGTTCATAAGAATTAAAGGTAATTGAATGTAGATTACACACCCAGCTTTTCGAGCATATGCAGGGTCTGCGTGCAGAGGGTTGTAGTCTCCTGACAACCTGTACAACAAGGCCTGCACCAAATGGCCTAGACTCAGACTTGAAAGTTGCAGTTTCAAAACTGAATGGAATTTGAAAAAGTTCTTAGCATCACATGTATTAGATTATTTTGAAAGCGCTTAACATAATACAAAATGAGCTACAGTGCAATCTTAGGTGCACAGGTGGAATATGGTCTATTTGGGGCACAATATATGGAAATACACAAAATTTGCAGCAAAAGCCTTGCCTGTGATTCGTAAGTGCGATCTTCAAACACATAATCCGGCGGTTTGTCAGCTATTGAGGTGCCCTTCTTGGGAGCGGTCTTAGGAGGTGTGCAATCCGAAAATGAATATGGCTTTCCTGAAGTCGAAAACCCTCCTGCCCCTCGCAGGAATATTGTGTTTCTGAAAGGACAACCGAAAACATTCAGCAAAAGATGATCTACAAGGAAAATTCAGTCAACCAACAAGAGAGAAAATAATTTGAACATGGAAGAAACTTGCTGACACGGAACTGTAACAAGCATGTACCAAAAGCATGAACATGAGCTCTTAACCCCTTAGTGCCAAAGCCAGGAGTCAAAATTGGTAACTTTCAGAACAAATTCAGAAGGTAGAAAACGTAGAGTGTGATTACTTCTCTATAATACTATATTGAGTAACCTCCTTCGAAGCTTCCTAAATGATTTATTTCAACTTTTATAAATATGAAAGAGGACATTTTTGGTCATTTGGGCACTTGGGGGTTAAAGGACCTGACCTATTCATGCATAGAACGTCTCCGGTGTCCTTGTTGTGGCTGAGAGTCTCCAACTCCACAACTGCCGCCTTACCTGCAGCTCTTCCAAATCAACAAGATCAATGTCTGCACTGGCATTGCTCTTCAAATTACAGGAACGCAAATATCACATGAACTTAGCACGAAACCTCTAGGTTAAAAGGCTGACCCTTGTCATGAAGACCTGAAATCCGTATACTGCTTTCTATCTGCATTCAAACGAATGGTATAGTTTTAAATTACTGTAAGATATTTAAATCACAAGCCAGTTCTTAATTTTCACGAACCAGCCAAATTTACGTATGAGGTACTGATCATACTAAGAAACGTGAAGCCACACTCGTCTAAATTACAGAAAGGAACTTCCAAACACTTCTGCGTATGAGCCCCCAAGATAACTCACATTGGCAGTAGTTGGAAGCGGCTTGTAGATTTCAAGATATTGTTCTCCATGCAGCAATAGGCTTGAATCATGGCTGCACCCAAAAGACGTCAGGAACAAGGGATTGACAAAGAACAATTTGAATTATAGCTGTCTTTCATTGGATTCTTTTTTTTTATAAAGGGCTCCATTGAAATATGGGATGAAGCCCACCAAAACCACCACAATATGCCTTGAACCCTAATTTCCTCTTTTCTGCAATCAAAATGTAAGGAAAATCTGATAGTAAATACAAAAGAAGGTGGGAAGCACGCACTGTAGGCCTGGTAAGTTTTGCATAAGCTCAACAAATTTGCTGGGAAACAGCACTGTGAAGGTGGGCAAGACCTGCAAAAGATAACCGTCATTTGGATATGGATCGATGTAAACAAAAGGAAAAAGGGAAAGGAAATTGCAAACATATTCCAAAACCATGCTTACTAGTGTTCAAACGTTTTCCAAAAATCCCACCTTAATGGCAGACTGTCCATCTGGATGATACACGAAAGGAAGCTCAGAAGGGTTGCAAGCATCCGCTCCTGCAGCTCCCACTCCCAATGCGTACAGAGTTACATCCCTGGTAGCAATCACATTTTCAAAACAATCCTATTATGAAAAAAAGAATTCGCATGTGGCCAAAATTTCATATGACCACAATCGCTGAAGAACATTGCAAGTATTGGATAAAAAATATCTAAAATGGGACAAAGAAAGTCCCATTCGGCCTAATCAAAATCGCCCAGAAAGAAAGCCCTGATTTGGGCAATTAAGGCACTTCGGGGGTAATAACCACAACGCCATCGAAAAGTCTCGCCCAGAAACAAGAGAAACAAGTGGAATTATTAAATTACGGTTAGGAATACCTTTCTGTATACGTGAAGTTCACCTACACCAACCAAGGAAACCATAAAAAGGGTGAGCAAATTCTCTAACCTTCCAACTCGGAAAAACTATTTTCGCACTACGAAATCTCCAAATGTTCGGTAACCAATCTAAGCTACAAAATATCACCAGAAAAATATTCTACCAAAATTTGGACCAGTTTCTGAAGTTCCTGAATTGTATTTAGACCCGATGGAAGGAAGTCTTATCTTGAGAATTCACACACACCGACTAGCCTACGACTTCTCAACTAAACAATAATGCACAAGGTTTCGTAAACAAAGTAGCATCCATGATGATCCTAAATTCAGATGACTCCGAGAGATCGACACAGGTGAAAGGATCCGAAAGCCTAAACCCTAAACCCTAATCACACCTGTGGGAAGCGGAAGGCGAGCACTTGTTGAGGATCGATGCGGGGCAGGGACGCCATGGCTGGCTATCGTGATCGGCTGCAAGACACAAGCTCAAGAAAACCAAAGTTGAAGAAAGATGTGAAAGACGAAGAAAAGAAAGAAGGCATGAATGGTTCTTCTCCCTCCAAATCTGAAAATTCGCTGAGACACACGAGGGTGGACCTCACTCATCAAGATCAATATTACAAAAGCGATGGTCATGATTTGTTCGAATAATATATATACCGGTTTGCAGTTCGATCACTGCCTTTCTATGGCAATGAGCATCGAAAATACCTGCACAGCTGTGACGATCGCGTCCACCACTGAATTCACAAGTTTAAGCGTTTTCGATTGAGGGAGTCCACGGCTGGTAGAGATTGGTTCATAGCTGCAGAGTGAATCAACAACACATCATCGAGTGAGTAATTATAGAAGCCAAATTTTGGTATCATCACAGCAAACTGATCGACATGGCTGAATGCTTCAGCTGAGTTCTTCAGTGTCTATGTCAACAGAGATTATACTGCTATCCAGAAAGGGTGATTCCTAACAGATCCACTAATTCGACATAATCGCGGTGCGTAAGTTTCATAAAGTTCTCATAAGGCACTGATAAGAAGAAGTACACAGTATTCAGTGCGACAGAGAGGATGTTCTTGTTTCACATAACAATAATCAAGAGACGGTAGAAGAACTAGCCGCTTTCTAATTTTCAGGCTTGAATCACGAGGATGTTCTTCTCGTGATTCAAGCCGGCGCCAGAAATGTTCTTCAGTCCATCTGTGAAAAATTCGAAAATTCGTTGAACTAAGCCCTCGAGGGTACTCCCCCCGAACCTGAAAATTTGTAACTAACTCAATGTAGCACCAAAAATTACTCCTTGACAGAAGTTGAGCTCCACTCTCTATTGCCTTCCACGTAAATTAAGGAAATTTATTTCAACTTCTCAATTTGAACACTTCAAATTCCAGCGGCTCAAGGAGAACTACCTTAAACAACTCAACGTCCGATGAGTTGTCACTCTTTCTCGTTTACACACACC
Source organism: Neckera pumila (assembly GCA_963969595.1). Classification (NCBI taxonomy): domain Eukaryota; kingdom Viridiplantae; phylum Streptophyta; class Bryopsida; order Hypnales; family Neckeraceae; genus Neckera; species Neckera pumila. Next base: position 35,339,217 of record OZ018409.1, read on the forward strand.
AGAAAGAATACTAAAACTTAACAACAGATACTCTCGAGAATTTTACGCCATGTAGTGATCTCTCTTTCAAAGATTCCAAACCGAGGTGCAATTCGAAGTTCGAAACCCTAAACCTGCGAACGACCAAAAAAACATAACCGAGTGGATTTAACCTAATATTAATTAAAAAATTTTAGCGAATTCAGGGGAACTACGTTAAACACCTCAATGTACTGTACTGTACAGGGTTGGCACCCTTTCTCCTTCACACACACCAGAAATAATACAAAAACTTACCAGAAAATACTCTCGAGAGAATTTTACGCCATGTAGTGATCTCGCTTATTACATATTCCAATCCGTTTGACATTCATACTTCTAAATCCTAAACCCGCGAACAAACTAAAACCACAAGCGAGTTGATTCAACCAAGTAATAACGAATTGCTTTCTAATCTCTTATTCACTCTAAGAAAACAGATCACAAAGAACAAGAACACGAACACGAACACGATCGCGATGACGAGACCAAATTCCCGGCTACCTCTTCAGCCGAAACGCAAATCTCATCGGCCTTCTCCTCTGCTTCCTGGCGGATGAACTGCTCTTCTTCAGGTGTTCTTTTTCATTTATTCATCAGGAAAGTACCCCCCATTGAAACAGTATTGCTTCAACGGGTTTACAGTAGAGTATTGAAACTTTACTGTTAGATTATTGACGCAGTATTGCAACAGTATAGTTTCATTACTTCATTGTAAACCTTATAGTATTGCAACAACACTGACACAATTGAGCATTGGGGTTAGTTCCCAATGGTGCCAAAAGCGTTGCAAGCTATTTACATCCATGGAATAGATGAAACCTACAATTTATGGATGAAGTTTTATTTATTTTTTCCAAAAGAGTGTACATTCATCCAAACTAGAGCGGTATAGTCCCAAGATTTGGCAGTATTTTAAGATTGCATACACTACGAGAGCACAAATATACCAAAATATTCCCTAGAAAAAAAAATCATTGCTTTTCAACAAGAAATTGCTCAAAAAAAACACCCAGCTGCTCTTGCTTCTCAACTTCTATGTCATTCACCTTGACGGATCTTTGTACTAAGACCTTAGTTGTCAAAAAAAAACTTTTTCTTCTAACTTCAAAGGGTATTCTTATGTGAAAGTTGGCCTATAAAACCTCGAATGACCGTTCCCTAGCGCCAAAGTTCCTCCGTCAGGGGAGTGTCAGTTATGGGCCTTGTCAGTGCCTCCTGACAAGGCCCATAACAAGTACTACACCAAATTTTGATTATTAATTTTTTTTTAAATGTTTTTTTATTTGGACTTTTAGGGCACTATTTCAAAATGTGGTAGCCCTCGTGGGGCCTCATATTTTCTCTAATGAACAAATTTTGACAAAGGCAATGACATAAACTCTTCTTTTCCTATTGGGAGCATATAGCCCCTCTAAGGATATCTAGGCAACTTAGTTTTAGTTTCTTCTAACAACTTTATGGGAAAAAATTGGAAAGACAATAAAAAATTGCTAGTCAAAAGTCAAAGTTGACTTCATTTAATAGCTACAAATAAATATTTAACCCCTAAAGGACCATTGTCTCTTTGGGGGACAAATGGGATTTTGGGCAGGTACCTACGGGTTGAATTTTTGTCGGGATTTTTTGAAATTTTTTTTGAAGATAGAAAAACTGCTAAGCTTCCTGGGAATATAATTTTTTTTTCAATCAATGCCCGGGAAAAATAGTTATGCGCAAATAAGCTCAAAACAGGGGACATGGGGCAGCCTAAAAAATTTTGCAATTTAATTTTTTCATCTTTTTTCATTTTTTTCATTTTCTGTCTATCTAGAAAGCTTTGATTCATTTCATTTGGATTTGTTATGAGAAAGTTATGGACAATCTTATTTTTCAGGCACTTAGAGCATCTTCCTGAAAAAAATAACTTGTAAGATTAATTTCTAAATGCAATTTTTACAATTTTTCAAAAAAAAAAGTTCCATAAGGTCTAGTTTTTTTGCTAGAACAATCTCACAATAGGAATTAGTGATTTTTATTTCTATATAAAAGATATTAATATTTTAGATTTTCCTTCTATCTCATACCTACTTCTACTTAACAATTTTTTTAATAATAAAAATTAATTTTTTTTGGATTTCTTTTTACCTGGACTCTCAACTCAATACTCCAATATAAAGATTAAAAGCTCAAAACTCTTTAGTGCAAAAAATTAAAGTTGAAAATGTTCAAAGTCATAAAATCTAGTCTCGCAATGTGTTGAAAAACTTGTTTTTTTCACTTGAAACGCAGATATCTTGCAATTTGTGCTGTCAAAAATTCTAAAAAAATTTCCACACATTGTCATACTAGTTAGGTATAAGATCCTATGGTTAGATGTGAAAAAAAAACAATTTTCAACTTTTTTTACTCTTTGCTATAGAAATGACAATTTTGAGTCTTTCTTGGCAGGAAAAAGGCCTTGGTTCTTTAGGGGTTAAAGGTAATTGCGCCTAATTGCATCATGATAAACAATTGAATGTTGTTCATAATATTAAGCTGCCTAAGTTTTTATTGCATCTTATTAGAAGTCAAAGAATACTATAGATTCTTTTTGCATGGGTGTTTGGGACACTGCTTGAATAAAGAAAAAATTGTAAGATGTGAAATTTATATAGATGTATTTAGACTAAACAACTCTACACTTTCATAAATAGATAAGTACATGTTAAGCAAGAATGTTCAAAAGTTGTTCTTAGAAATTAGAAGATTCACAATGAAGTGGTTCACCTTTACCAAAGAAAGATGTTGAGCATTAATTTTAAATGCCCGATGAGTGTTTTCAAAGGAAACTATAGAAACATGGCAAATTTCATTAACCCCTAAAAAATCAACATGCGTTTTTTGGCTGTATAGAAATTTTGGGCAAGTATGTGTGACTAGAGATATCCATATTTGAGGCTGAAGTTTTAATAGAAGGTGGGGACAAGGAATATCTTCATGTGTACCAAGTTTCATGACATTTCAAAATACGAGTCAAAAGTTGTGACCTAATATGTTACTTTTTTTTGTAACTGGGTAGTTTGGGCAGATTAGAAAAAATCATTTTTTCCAGAATTTTTTTTTTGAAATTGGTTCTCAACATTTATATATTCTTAAAAATCTTTCAGTCATTCCATTTCAATCAAGGAGTCAAAAGTTATGAGGGTTTTTGAATTGCGGGCAGTTATGAATTTTCTACTCTAAAAAATCCTTTAAAGTCGTTTATTTAACTCAATTTTCAATATTTTTACAAATAAAAAAATCTTAGGATGTAGACTGATTATCACAACATTACAACCGTTGGGATTGGCATTTTTAAATTCCATAATTAAATTTTTAACAATTTAGTATTTTGAATCATTTTCTTCTTCTTTCTGTTTACTATTTTTTTCCTATATGTTGTACAATTCCAAATGATGTGAAACTTTTCAAGCATATAGACAACTTGTTTAGGAAGCTGAATTCAAAGAAGCACCACCTTTATCGGCATTTTTTCCATGAGATTTTTCCATTGAAAAGTGAGCTTGCAAAGTGCAGCTGCCCGATTTTTTGCAGGATTGAAAAAACGGTTTTCAAGACTTTGAATGCTTATATCTTATGACCTACATGGTGGAATTTTCTGAAATTCTTACCACATGTTTTCAAAATATCATACTACAAGATCCTACGGTTACATGTGTCAAAAATTGTTTTTTTCTAAAAATTTGGTAGTTGTATTAGAAATGGCAGTTTTGGAGCGTTTTTGGTGATTACATAGTCATGAAACTTTAGGGGTTAAAAATGGCACAAATTCCTTGACTTTGGCACTTAAAACCCTAAATGCCCAAGGCACCCAAATCTGGTGTTTGCAAAACTTTGAAGTTAAATAAAACCTAACCAAGTTGCTATTTTTAGTAGTTTATATTTTTAGAAGGTTCTTCTTGAAGTCTAATTCTAGCACCAAAAAATCTTATCTTGAAAATAAATGATAGTGATTTTTCTATGCAAGTTTTTGTACAAGGGTACCCATTGCAATCTTGACTTCTTGTAGTGTACAGAGCTCTTGAAAATGAGCCTCAAATACACTAGATCTTGGAGAAAAAATCACATTCAAAATTCATTTAAAAAAATTATGGAGTACATTTTAAGAAGCCATAAATTGATCGGGGTTATACAAATTAGGCCCTTTAACCTCATATATTTTTGGTCACCAACTTTTTAGATTTGATTTGTGTAAAGAAGATTGAAAGATTTTTGCAGTTTTAGCATCCTCATGGTCAAACATTATAATCTTTCACTCCATAAGTGGCATTGTTGTGTTTTCTTTTCCTACGAGATCTCTAACATGTCTAGTTTGAATTTGTACAATTACAATTAAAAAAAATTGATACACCTTATCAAAATGTTGACATTTTGTTCAGTTTAGAGCAAATTCCAAGAGGCCTGAAACAGGCCTTGGGCATTTAGGGGTTAACAATTTAGATTAGGCAATTTGAAATCTATAATTGTCCTAGATGTTTGAAGTCTACATTGATCCTAAATATCTGGAATCTATACCAGTCATAGACTTTTTAGACTACCCAATTTGAAATCTGTATTTTCTTAGATGCATGAAATCTATAGCAATCCTACAAGTTTGAAATCTATACCAATCCTAGATGTCACTTGGAGGTTTGGATCGCACGATTTGAAAAAATGGCAGAGGAATATTGTCATTTTAATGAAATTCACCATAAATGAAGAATGTTTTGTCCATTCATCTAAAATTTTAATAAATTTTTGCTAATTGCCTTGGTCGTATCTAGAACAGCATCCTTCAAGACTTCCACACAAATAAGCAGAGATATTATCAGAGGCTCTCTCCTATAGCACTAGAAATATGAAACAGGTAAACCGAATGGTAATGAAAGAATAATGTCTGTTTGTATTTTTTTATTCTTTAAAGTGTCTCGCTCTTCAATCTTCAAGAATATATATATATATATATATATTGATTTTTTTGGACGAGTCTTATTGGTAGTAAGACAAGGATTCTAGATTCCCCTAGAATGCATTTTCTAAAATACCATATTAATAAAGTATGAATTTTCAAAGTAGGTCAACAAATAGGTCATTAGGTGGATGATGAATATTGTAGAAAGTAAACTTCATCCTATTCATTTTCATTGAGAAAGCTTCAAGAAACATTACAATATAATATATCCAAAAAAGAAAGAAGAAAGGATTTTTTATATGGATCAAAGATGCAAATATGATTAAAGAATTTCAATGATTTGTTTAAATATTTCAAATGTAATCTTACTATCTAATATTGAGCACTATAAGGTTAAAAGATTGCTTCTAGGTGATATTCTTCATTCAAATAACTTTTCTCATCCAATATAAATATTGCTAGGAATATTCAAAACAATTATTCAAACTTTTATTTGTAACAAATTGGTTGAGGGTATAATTTCATTCATTTTTGTAAAACTACGTGTATAAACAAAATTTGCATAAGTTCTAAGAAATAAAAAAGATTTTGAACATTAGAAGAGTTTTAAAACCAACATGCATGTATAGTCTAAGATACAAGAGTAATTATATGCTATGCATAACCAATTGTTTCTTGTTAGGTACATACATCCGTAACCAACACTGTCCAAAATACAACACCTACCATACATTTGGACCAAAATTAGACAAAAAAAACTAACATTGATTACACAAGATACACACAATCCAAACATGAGGGGCTATGAGAACCTCATGGTCATATTAGGTCCATCAAGAAGCAATACTTTGAAAATTCATAATTTATTCATACATTGTCCAAACAATGTATACTAAAGTGCATCAAAATCCCCTTCCAATTGTCAATAAAAGCATATAAAATTAATTTATGCTTAATGATGGTCACTATGCTCACTATTCAATTGTAGATTACAAATGCGCACACTTTATAAGGTACACCAGCCCATTACTGTCAGCTTCCCAATTCCATCAGTAGACCAAACCAATTTTGTCAGCCCACTTGGGTCTAATTCCATCTACAAAACATCTAAATCCATTTTTTTAATGATGAAATCAGAGAATCTTATGACAACAAAGGGTAACGTGTCACTTCATTAATGGTGAATACTTAGTACTTGACTTGGCGGTTATGGGTTGTTTATGAGATGTTTATAACTGTAGTCTACGGGAGGTTTTGTAATTTTAGGGTTGAACACTTCAAAAAATCATACAAATTGCAACTTTAATAAAAAAAAAATTATAATTCCTCTTGGATTAAATTTGTGAAACATATGTACACCTCTAAAATATATGTGCCCTTCTTGGCAACAAATTCAAATTGTAAATTAGGGTGGTAGCACGCTAGTGTCCCTTAACCTCTAAATGCCCGAGGCACCAAATTTTGGTGTTGACAATACTCTGAAGTTCAATAAAACCTAACCAAATTGTTGTTTCTAGTAGTTCATATTTTTGTAAAATTCTTTTTGAAGTCTAGTTTTAGCATAAAATATCAGATTTTGAAAATGATTGATTACAATTTTCCTATTCACGATTTTGTGCAAGGATATCCATGCAATCTACACTTTCCCTAGTGTTATGGGCTCTTGAAAATGAGCCTCAAATACAATAGATCTTAGAGGAAAAATCACATTAGAAATTCATTTAAAAAAATTGTAGAGTAAATTTAGAGAAGCCATAAATTAATTGGGGTTGTGCTATGTTAGGCCCTTTAACCTCATATTTTTTTAGTTACCAATTTCTTAGATGCGATACGCAAAAAGAAAACTGAACGATTTTCATAGTTTTAACACCCTCATGGTCATTATAATTTTTTGATTCATAAGTGATATTGTTATGTTTTTCTTTTCCTATGTGATCTGTAACATGTCTAATTTGAATTTGTACGGTCACAATTCAAAAGAAATCGGCACAACTCATCAAAATGTTGGCTTTTTGTTCAAATTAGAGCAAATATCTAGAGGCTCAATACAGATTTTCTTTCACAGACAGAGTCCCCTGTTTTGTAGTGTCCACTTGCAAAGCTATATTTCCTGACAGTCTGTTATCCGATCTTCACTCAAGCCACGGGAACCATGTGGGTCCTGCAGACAAGATGATAACTTGATTAACTTCATTTACAAATTTTACAAAATCGGTACTGTAGCTCCTGGCAACTGTTGCTGACGGACAGATCCTTCACTCATCCTGGCCATCCAGAGGCTTGCCATTGCCCCTGGATGGTCCACCTGGACCTCCAGTGGGACCTCCAGGCTCTAGTCCGTGAAATGTGGATTCACAGAGCTGGAGGCCCTAGAAGGGGAGCTGGAGGTCCTAGAAGGGCAGCCGGACCCTCCCAATTGCGGATAAAGACAAAGTTAATCATCAGGAGTTGGCGTGCTTTCAGGTTGGAGTAGCTTTGTGCTCACTTCCAGTTGGTTGCTACTACAGGTTGCCGCTACAGGCTCGCCACATAGTGTCTAGTTTCTAAAGGTCCAGCCGTCAATGGAGGCCACCTCTTCTCTGACTTCGGGGTCGGGCCCCCTCCAGGAATCGGAGGTCCAGCCCGCAATGGCAACAGGCTCTCAATTAGAGCATCCCCACCCGTTTTGCATATTGGATGACTTGTTAAGAGAGGCTTGCAAAATTGCCCCACCCGTCTTGCATAATGGATGAACTTGTTAAGAGGCCAAGCCAAAAGGCACCAGTGGCTTGCAAAACCAGGCTCTTTTGCAAGCCAAAGGGTGGCTTGCAAACTGGCTTGCAAACCGCATGAGACAAACACTTTTCCACTTTCCCAAAAAGCAAGGATATGATCCGTGAATGTGGACGTAGCTCATTGGATGGCGATGGCCTCTTAAAAGGCCAAGGGTGGGGCGACCCTTCTTCCCCGGCTTGCAAAATGGACTGCCAGGCTTGCAACCTGGCTTGCATTTTGCAAGCCGGGTGGTGATGCTCTTAGAGCATCCCCACCAGCCTGTTCCCTATCCGTATCCCCAAACCAGTTCTTCATCAAAATTAATACGGATAGGGAACAGGCCCCCCACCAGTCATTCCCCAAACCAGTTCCTTTTGTAAACCAGTTTCATAAGTTACCATCCATACTTTCAGCACGGGGTAGTATGCACCATCCAAGTGCTCATTGAGTAACAACAACAGAGTAACTGTTGAGTAACTGAGTAACAATTGTTAATAACAACAGAGTGTAATAACAGAGGAGTGACAATTTAAAATTAAGTTAAAAATTAAATATATTCATATATTCTAATTATGTAAACATTATTATTATTAATAAAAGAATTTACCAATGTTTTATTTCATTAGTTTAAAAAGAATACAAATGATCATTTACCAATGTTTTACTCCCTCATTAGTTTAAGAAGAATACAAGTTATCATTTAACCCTAGTTGCCATTGAAAATTGAGTTCAATCTGGAGTTGAATAAAGGACTTCAAAGTTTATTTTGGAGTAGAGAATCTATGAGCATCCGCAAATTAAAATACCTCATAACTTTTGACTCATTGATCAAAATAGAATTATTCTAAGCTTTCTATGCATGTAAAAATCTGGAGAATTAATTTCAAGTATTTAGTTTTGAAAAAATATATTTTTCAAATCCACCTGGCCTGCCTAGGTTGAAAAACAAACTACATATTAGGCTATATCTTTTTACTCATATTTTCAAATGTCTTGCAAATTGTGAACATGAAAGACACTCCTTGTCCACAATTTCTATTAAAAAAGGCCAGAAATATAGAAATCTGTCCTCACATGCAGCTGCCCAACAAAGTTATGTTGCCAAAAAAGACACTTTGGTCCTTCAAGGGTTCAATAAAAAATAGTTTATTATTTTTACAAGTAGTGAAGAAGTCACATAGATTTTTTTGCTATTGTCTTCTTATAAATTAATATGAAGACTGCTACTTTAAACCTTGACCTACAAATTCATGTTTCCCTTTCTTGCCCAATTGAAGAAGATGATGAAAATACAGATTTAGAAAATAGTAGTCTCAATGTGCAAGATGTATTTGACACACTCTTCCCAAAAAATTATTAGTGGAGGGTAGTCAAATAAAATTAATGGTAGATACAATTCATGTAAAACTCACAAATCACCACAAAAAATGTTGGAAAAACACATTACATGTGTTGAAGTGATAATATATGTTTTCCAATTGTAACAATGATTTCTATCATTTTACATTTCTATTTGCAAAATGTTTTCACCTTAAATAAGTATGGTTTTGATTTTCTTGTAAAAGATGAGAATTCTTGCATTCATCTTTAAATTTGTGTTCAATCTTCATTTCAAAGAAGTATGATTATTAAATTTTTCCCTCATCATTGTATTTCTAATTTATTGTCATTAGATTTAATGAAACCATTACCTTATCAATCAAATCCTTGATTAATTACCTTAATTAACAATAATCCCTAAGTACCTTAATTAATAATCAATTACCTAAATTACCTTAAAATCCTTAATTATTTTAAATTTCCTTCATTTTTTAATCAATTAATCCAATTACCTTAATTATTTAAACAAATTTTTCAGTTACATTAATTAATCAATCAATAACCCTAATTAATAACCAACAATTACTTAACCAGTGAATAAGAAAAACGCAACAACTCAGAAACTAATTAGCAACAGGAAGTCAGGAACCGAAATGAGAGCTCATCAGCAGCCTTTTGAATTGAATCAGAGGAACAGTGCCGGATAATAAAAACCAGTGACTTTAACTTCACGGTCAAAACAACAGCGACTTTATACTAAATTCGGTTTAGGGTTTACCGAGCACCAGTTCCGTATATGATTTGAAGTTTGCAGAATTCGGACCCCGTCTTCCCCAAAATTTTCCGATACAGCACTCCGGTGGGGGGAGTTTCTTCCCTATCCGGATGAAAAACATCCGGATAGGGATACGGAACCTGACTGGTGGGGATGCTCTTAGTCTCCATCATGCGGAGCCCGGTCCAGACCTCGTTCTCTCTATTGTGTGGCCTTCCTTGCGTGGAGAGTCCTGGAGACCTGGATTGCGTCGCTTACAGGTAACTTACGGGGTTGGAAAAGTCGGAATTCTTTCCAGCAGTGTCTACACGAAGGTCAAGATTGTCCACAAATTTGGTCCATTTGGGGCCCTCCTCCAGGCTTGTCCATGCTCGTTGCCTCGTTGGCCTCGTCCTGAATTGAACGATCACCACTTCTACACGCTGCCTATTCCAATGTGCAAGGGTTGTTCAGTACACTTGCGTATCACAGTTACGTTACCAAAGTGCCCATTGGCAAATGAATCAGTGCACAGGATTCGTGCGGAATATCCAAGAACGAGCTTGGGGTAATGAAGTTACCCACCACCGAGTCTCCGGCTAGAAGCTAGACGAGTCCGTGTTTTCAAGAGTCCACAGCTCATGTGTCGTGCACAACCAACGTTAGTGAGCAGCCATGATCCCCGCGAGTGCTTTGAGCACTTCTGTGTCTGATCCTCAGCGGTCTGGTACTGCTTAGAGTTTGCTGCTCGTCGTCTTGAGACGAGAGCACCTGGCCTCGAGAGAGAGTTGTTGATAGAACCATGAAGGACTATAGCTAGTGATTCTTGCACGGTTGGCAAGCTTGAGTACCCACATCGATCGGGGTGACCAGTTACATCCAACTTGAAGATTCACTGTCCCATGTCCCTTTGATGCGTCTGATACTTTAGAGCACAGTGAGAGTAATCGCTTTGTTCTCATGCTTTAGCTAGATGAAGGTCTTGGTACACAGTGCACACGACCTGTTGCAAGAACTTCACTTGGTAGAGAGGCTTGTTGTTGTTAAAAGTAGGAGTGGTCTTTAATTTCGTAGCGACGATTGCACGTTAGTGACGGCGTTGCATGTAACTTGGGAAGTACGTGGGTTCACGAGGTATTTGGATTGCCGAGCAGGAAGAAGGGTCGTTGGGGTTTGGAGGTCCAAAGCTTCCACTGTTGCAAACCTCGACCTCTCCTTTACCATCCCATCTTCTATTTGTCTATGAGGTTTTAGATTGAAGCTGCATGGGGTTGAGAGCAGCATGAGGAAGTTTTCGATTTTTCCTAGTGTGGCTTCTGAACTTGGAAATATTTCTTCCTTCGTTGGCTTCGGAGTCCTACCTCCCATCTAGTAGAGAGACTGCGGGCATTTGCTTTTGAGGGCATCTACTTTGGATTTTTTAGGTTTACACAATGGCATCGGTGGGCAAGGCAAGTTACTGTGAGTTTCTTGAGGGATTTGTTTCATCAGAAATTGTACTCTGTGAAAAAGTGAACATCATACTTGAGAAAACAACTCCCTCGAGAAACTCATGATAACTTAGAAGCATTTGTTGACGCATTTCGTTAGTTTGTTGGCAAGAGAGTCAGAAAATTTAGTCTCATGTGTGGAGATGGTCCCGCAATTCCATTTGTTAAGAGTGTGTGAGTGTATTTCTCAGAAATGATGTTGTTCAAGATCTCAAATTTATCCTTGATGGTATAAAGAAGAAAATGGCAAAAAATTGGTTGTAGAGTTTAGGGCCATTATTACTATGCCTTACAATTTTTGAATCCTTATTTGGAATGGAAGCGCCAAAGTTGAACAGCGATGGAATGAAATAAATTTTGAAGCCTTTTCAAGGCCTCTAAATATATCAAAAAAATTCTCTAACATCAAATGCTTAATTTGAGTATGCAAGTAGTATATTTGCGTCAAGCACATCCTTCAATACACTTTTATTAAATAGTGAATCATCTAGAGTTGAAAAAACCTTTACATCTTTTTTATGTTTGAAGTTTTACTAATTTATTTTGAATGGTTAATTAATCATTGATTGTGATTGTAGGATATAGCAATAATGGTCATAAACTCCAGAGCCAACTTATTGTCCACCTTCTCCTTTAAATCATTGAAGATGAGTTTGAGATCTTGAATAACATCATTTCCGAGAAGTACATTTATATACACTTGACAAATGGGATTACGATTTTGATGAAGAAACGTTGCAATGTAGGGGTCTCTCCTACAATTACAAATTTTTTGATAAAATCATTTTTGTATTTGAAGTCTTGCTAGTTCATTTTTTAACGGTGTTAGTATGTAAGCCCAAGAATGCGAGCTTGTGAGCATTGAGCCTACAATATAGGTACCTATAATATAGATACTCCACACTATAGAAGGTGTATGTATCATAAACACCTATAATATAGACATTTATAACATGTATATACTATAATCATAGACGATTTCTATAGTATATACACCTATAACATAGGTGTATAGTATTTTAGGCTCATGGGCTTACATTCCTATGCTCACATAATAGCAACTTTCGTTCATTTTTAGTAGCTTACTATCCACTTTTTTGTGATGGATCTATCATCTATTTTATGAGATTATTCCATACTAAAATTATACCAAAGATACAATAGAATAACAACTATATAGTGTTCCAATCAATCTCTTGAAGTCCTATGTTTTGATATTTCTAACAACACTAGCGATTGGCGCTTGCTTTGCTACACATTAAATATATTACTTTCATCAATTTTTCATGTGATAGAATGTAGATAAATAAAGTATGTATAATCTTTAAATGAAAATATTGACATCCTCATACAATATTCTTTAAAAAAATTTATCTAGTGCAATATCAAGTAATTAAGGAAAATCTTTATATCATAATTTTTACAAAATAACCTTTGTAAAGATGAAAACATTGCAATAAGAATAAATTAATCAAGTGAACAATGTAAGTAGAATCTTTACATTTATATATGTAGAGCAACACTAGTGGTTGGTGCTTCCTTATTCTTTAATATCACATTTTAAAAAGACATGGAATTTATCTATAGTTTTGTTGTCTGAAAAGTTTCTTTGAAATTTTTTTAGAAGTATCCATTTGATTTTTAAATATTTCACAAAAAGAATACATAATATATAGTACAAAGTATCCTATGGCTATTACAAAAGCAATTGAATTTCTATAATATTATTCAAAACTGAATTCTGATATTATAGAGGTCGTTGTGATTTTAGTAGTATGATGGAATTGAAGGTATAGTTGACTCCACTAATGCTTAAGAACAATATTCTTCTATAGATTATTCTACTAAAAATTCTGGCAATGAATCATCAAACACTGATGAAAGTTCTGCATCCACATCTTTAAGCCCAAGGATACCCTCTAACTCTATCTATTGTATTTTTGTAGACTTATCTATATAGTTCTGATGTCTTTTCTTTGCGTGGTATGTTGTCGTTATTTTTTTTATCTATGGCAATGTTTACCCAAGCAAGTCACTCAAAAAGCCTCTAACACCTTTAATTTGCATATTGCAAAATTGTAAAGTCACAATATTTGTAATCCTTGATTATAGGTCCACACCTTAAAATTGCCCAAAATTTGAGGCTCACAAACTCTAAGGCTCTAAAGCTCATGCTCCAAAACTGATAGAATAGCACTCCCGCATCTGTACAATTAGATTCATCAATGCTATCACCACGGCTATCACCAATATCTTTCTTTAAGTTTTGAAAGAAAATATTTAAGATTCCTTCTAAATTCAATTACAAGCAAAATATTATCATTTTTTGAATAAAATTTATTAGAATGGATTTGAAAGAAAGTTCTCTTGATATGGTGAATTTATAAAAATTTTGTGTTCATAAAATCTATGACTTCATTTTTGCAAATCTAGTTTTGAACTAGAGTCAATGCAATTTTGGCTTGGTCAACCACTTGACATATTTGCACATTTGTAATTTAAGAAGAATTTGTACTTTAGTAATTCCAAGTCCAATCATTAGATAGGACAACGACTTGATAAAGTATCTCTACAAACTAGGATGACTTTCATTCCAAGTAGAATGTGAAAGAAATAAGAGCTTCGTTGTCCAGAAATTGGACGTCGGAGTGTTGAGGGGTTTTAACCTTGCATCTAGAGTCAATAATGTCAAATTTACATCTGTGAACAGCCCATAATATTATTAATCCTTCAATGACGAAGGCTATTCTGTGACCAATGGATGACAGAGAATCAAACTCTATAGAATATAAGTGCAACTATTCATCCTCAAAATTTGTTGTAAAAACGGGAGATCTTTTTCATTAGCTTAACTTCCAATAGATACTTTTGGATTTTTTAATATAGATGATGTCACATGGTAATGGAAAAGAATGATTTCCAGGGTCACCCCTTTGTCCTTTAGGAAATAATTCCTAAAGGGCCGACAGACGTTTTTTGATTGTATAGAAATTTTGGGCAGGTATGTGTGACTAGAGAATTCTATATTTAGGCTGAAATTTCAATAGGAGGTGGCGCGAGGAATATCTTTCATATGCACTAAATTTCATGACATTTGGAAATGTGAATCAAAAGTTATGGCCTAATATATCACTTTTATCATAATTGGGCAATACGGGCAAATAAAAAAATCACTTTTTTTAAAAACAAAAATTTGAAATTGATTTTCTAGAGTTATATATATGTGGAAAGCTTTGAATCATCCCATTTTGATCAATGAGCCAAAAGTTATGAAGATTTTTAGTTTGCAGGCAATTATGGATTCTCTACTCTAAAATAAACTTTGAAGTCCTTTATCTTGCTCAATTTTGAATATTTTTTGAAAAAAATAAAATCATATGATGTAGATTGTTTAATACAACATTGCAAGCATTGGGATTGGCATTTTTCAATTCTATAATTAAATTCTTGACAATTTTGTATTTTGAATCATTATCTATTATTTTCTACTTACTATTTTTTTCCTATATGTTCTACAACTCCAAATAATTTGAAATTTTTTTAAGCATGTAGCCAACTTATCTAGGAAAAAGAATCCAAAGAAGCACCACCATTTTGAACCTTTTTTCATTGAAGAGTGAGCTTGTGAAGTGCAGCTGCCCTGTTTTTTGCAAGACCAAAATAATGATTTCAGTGACTTTGAATGCTTATATCTTGCAATCTACACAGTGGAAATTTCTGAAATTTTTTCCACATGTTCTCAAATCAGTATACTACAAGATCCTACGTTTACATGTGTCCAAAAAGTTTTTTTTTTAAAAGTTGAGGTACTTGTACTAAAAATGACAGTTTTTGAGTTTTTTTTCGATGAAAACTTAGTCATGAAACTTTGAGGGTTAAGCCATATTTGGGGGTTCCCTTTGGCTCCCTCCATTTTAGGGGCTGTTGCTACCTTATGATTGGAAGTATGCATGACAACATTGTAGAACAACAGCCAACAACCAATCTTGTATTCGGAATTCAACCAAAGTCATAATAAAGAAGGCATCTTTGTAAAGTTATCCCTTGACCTCAAGAGCCAGTATCAATACAATGTTCTGAGAACACAACCATTCTCCAGGTGTCCATCGCACAACGACCGCTGACATGGCACCTTCACCGGAGATCGCAAGTCCCTTTCCGCTGTGACACCGCCAGCTGTCCAACACCCGTCACCTCTCCCGCGCTTTCCGCCCGCCACCTTCACATAGCCTTCCCGCAAGCACTCTCCCCTTCACATCTCCAGCCGTTTCCTTTCCATCGCTTCCATAGCCTTTTTACGAAACGAATTTCCATTTGGGCAAGACCGACATTGTTCACTGCTGTTGTGGTTTAAATTGGCTGAGGTGAGCAAATCTGCACTTGATCCCTGTTGAATTGCATCTCTTGTTTTGATATTTTGAGCTCATCTCAGAGTTTTGTGAGATGGAGAGATTAAGCCGTGACGATGTGGATGGACTGGATCACAGGAGCACGTCTTCAAAGCCTACGAGAGACGCGTACACAGCGCATCCAGAACGAGACTTGGTACCAGGGGATTCTGATTTGGGTGGAGGTGCGGCACCTGAGCCGAAGAAAACCATGGCGGAGAAAGTGAAAGGGATGTTTAAAGGCCACCACCGAGACGGTGATGACGAGGAGGGTACAGATTCTGCGGTTGGGTCTGGCGTTGGACATACACCAGAGGCGAGTCCTTATGGAACTGTTCAAGACACGGGGAATGATTCATCAGGGAATGCCGTGGATCCTACCGTGCCCGGGAAGGAGGAAGTGAGGGATGTGCAGCCGCAGGGAGAGACGCCGGGCGGGGAAGCGCTCACGGACCACCAGGGTAACCTGAAACCTGGCCCGCACACGGACAGCGTTAAGAGGGATTCTATCTTTACCAAGATTAAGGATAAAGTGCACGGCTCCAAGTGAAACTTCGAAACCTGCTGCTTACGAGGTTTTGTATTCTTAATTAGTGCTTGCAGATTATTTATTACAATCTCATCTGCAATGCTGCATTGATGAAATTCATGTTTTGGGAGATTGGATAGCAGTTTGTTTATTCCGGAAGAAGGAAACTGTTCCGTTGATACTGGAAAGATCGTGCAAGGTGGCGATGGTCTCCTGTTTTTTGTAAAATGTAAACCTGTTGCATAAAATCTTTTCTAGCTTTTATACTGTTAGCTTTTGTACTGTTACTGCTTGCAGATCATTTAGTACCGTCGCGTCTGCAATGGTGCATTGTTGAACGGCTTTTGTTCTAGTTTTCGGAGATTGGCTAGCAGTTAGTTTCGACAGGAAGAAGCAATCTGTTGCGTTGATACTTGAAAGCTTTTAGAAGGTGACGATGGTCTCCTGCTTGTTGTAAATTGTTGTACAGGTTGTATTGCAATTGATTACGAAACTTTCCAATTCCAAAGAAGATGTGCACCTCATGAATTGATCACGAAGCTTGGGCAAACGTAAATTTCTGACTTCTGTTGGACGATCTTTGAAAGCATATCTCATTGTTTTGTATTTTCTTGCACTAAGCTTACGTGTTGCAGTGACAAAGTTGGAATGGTACCTTGTCAGTGGGGGCACAATACTTCTTGGATTTATGTTCCCTCGTTGTTCACTAACAAGCAGCTTGATGTCCTCGAGTTATACATACATAGTGGTCCCAAATGTGATTTCAGTACATGATCTTAAGTTGTAAATAACATTGTTAAATGAGCTAAAATTCAAAAGTAACTCTGGTATTCACATATTTTGTCGCAATAAACAAATTTTAGTAGAACGTTTGCTAATTTACATTAATTTCCAAGAGTATTCACATGGGGATTAGCGCCCTTTAGCGCCCTGTAGGTTAATGTAGAACCACCATTCCCAACCACGGATCAATGCCCAACCTATAGGTGCCACTATTTCCAATCAAGGCTTAGAAAGTGTTTTTTCCTCTTTTTTAAGGTTGGGACTAATAAGATCATGACATTTGTCCTAAAGTATGCAAAAAATAGCAAGAAAGAAGAAAATGAGAAGATAGTTTTTGAATGATCCGAATTGGACGATTCTAGAGATTGGTTACTGGTTTGGAACACTTTTTGGCTCCTAAAATTCACAATAATTCCAATTTTTACAGAAAATTTTCCGTCCCAATATTTCTTATCTTCCTACATGGGGAAAATTTTTCATCACTCGTTTTGCTCATTGTCTATCCCAAAATCGCTCATTGTCTATCCCAAAGTGACCGGCAGTGGGTACCTCCACCTTAAACATCAATCAGTAATGATGCAAGACTAGCTTTCACTGAGCAAACTTTTGAAAAATCCCACTAAAGCACCAACTGTACTGTACTGTACTGTACAAAGAGTTACATTGGCTATCAAATTCTACATTGGATCTTGACCAATCATCACGTGGTAGTGGTGTCATCGCCAACATATGAAAAAAATTGTATAAAACAGTTTCATTGCTCGGATAATTCGAACCCCTTATCCCAAGCTTCATAGCTAGTAAAATGGAAGTGACAAACATGAAGATCAAACTACACCCCAAAGATTTTCAATCCTTGAAGAGGAAAACAATTCCATTCATAAATCTCGTTATCCCAACAGTACTCCCAAGCCAAATTCATGGATTCTTGTGCTTCAGTGTCACAGGAGCACCCATAAACTGATCCACCTTGGGAGCATTACGGATACAATTGCACTCATAGTTATGGTTCTCTCCTTCACCGCACACCCAAGTGCAAGGCAAAGGTTTGTGTGCTTTGGCATGAGCAGCGGTCATCTTCTCAGCTTCCACAAGTTCGTCCTTCTTCGGGGCATTGGGAACACAGTTGCACTCATAGTTATGGTTCTCTCCTTCACCGCAGATCCAAGTGCAAGGCAAAGGTTTGCGTGCTTTAGCATGAGCAACGGTCTTCTTCTCAGCGTCCACAAGTTCGTCCTTCTTCGGAGCATTAGAAACACAGTTGCACTCATAGTTATGGTTCTCTCCTTCACCGCAAATCCAAGTGCAAGGCAAAGGTTTGCGTGCACCAGTAGTCTTCTCAGCTTCCACAAGTTCGTCCTTCTTCGGGGCATTATGAATACAGTTGCACTCATAGTTATGGTTCTCTCCTTCACCACAGACCCATGTGCAAGGCACGGGTTTGGGTGTTGCCCCATGATGATTCCCCTTCAAGGTCGAGACACCAACTGCTTCCATAGACTCCTCACGCTGCAAGTTGAACATATCATT
The DNA here is from genome assembly GCA_963969595.1 of Neckera pumila. NCBI lineage: Eukaryota > Viridiplantae > Streptophyta > Bryopsida > Hypnales > Neckeraceae > Neckera > Neckera pumila. The sequence continues at coordinate 35,357,695 of OZ018409.1, forward strand.
GGGGAGCACTCGGCCTTCTCCATGGTGGGCAAGCACCAGAAGGAGCCATAAGGACAGCAGTACTACTAGCCCCCGCATCATGTTGACCTGTGCCACAATCCAACACACTCAAAAGGTTATGTTGATGTCAGAGGATACGAGTAATTAAGCACCAAGAGCAAACAGCTTGACATTCTCCGTTAATTGGGTTAGGGTTCGACAACAACCCATAACTGCCCTCGACAAAAAGCAAGTCATCAATGGTCCTCGAAAGAGCTGAATTAAGAGAAAGAAAGAAACATTGAAGCAGAAGAGCCTGTTACGGTCAAACTCATTAGAAAAATAACGCAACAAACCTCTCTACAGCTACGACATTTCTTCTGCAAAAGCAATCAATGCTAAAAAGTAAGAAGAGCTAACAGCTTGACAATCTCAGTAATTAGGGTTAGGGTTTAACAACAACCCTTAGCTACCCTCGACAAGAAGCAAGCAATGCATGATCCTCGAAAGAGCTTAACTAAGAGTAAGAAAGCAACATCGAAACAGAAGGGCCTGTTATGGCCAGACTCATTAGAAAAGTACGCAGCAAGCCTCTCTACAGCTACGACATTTCTTCTGCAGAAGCAATTAATGCTGAAATGCAAACAAAGGAACTCCGGCAACTCCCATTAAGACACCAGTACATCTAAAAGCAGAGAAATCAAAACTTACAAGCTTCGCACAGAGAAGATATCCACCGAAGTTTTCCAGTCAAAAAGGCGAAGGAAATTGCTGAAACTAAAGCGCAGTCAAAAGCTTTGAGAGAACAACCTAGATGGAGAGGATGGAATGGTTAAGGCTCTTGGAGGTTCACCTTTTATAGGTCTGGAATTCATGACTACCGAGGCCGTTCTTCTTGGCTTCACAAGGTGAATGAACTCTAGCAATTTCTCGGTAGTTAAGCACAAAAGTATGGGCCTCACACCAAATGCATTACAGAGTCTGCGTTGCTACCGAGACAAAGAAGGTAGACCTGGATAGTTGTTGGATTCAATCCACCTGTCGAGTTCACAGCAATCCCACGTCCATTGTGCAACGGCAATGGCTGCATCCCCTGTTCCTGATTCTTCTAATTCCATTGAGGGGTTCCTTTGTTTCGGAGACTGGTGCTGGTGGTCAAGCACGACAGCAGATTAGCAGTGACCAGGTTGTCATGACCAGATTTGATTCATTAGAGAGTGAACTTATAAGTGGTTTCAAAGAATGCTTAATTCGATTTTTATAATTGTAATCGTTAGAATTGAAGGCCATTGTAGTGCTCCTTTGCGCCATGCATAAACTAAACCAAAAATCATCACAGGGTACCACTGTAAATAGGGTTTTGTGGAGTAAGCAGATACTTCAATGAAAAGCAGATAGACCTAATTCATTAAACTCATGGCCTAAGGATGAAGAAACCTGTTTCTGTATCGCAAACAACAAAAACTAGAGCGAACGTATAATAACGACACGGATAATTTAACACAAAACAAACAATAAATTACCAAAGTAGGGTTTTATCGCGAAGTTGCGAAGTTTAGGGTTCAGAGTTTAGGGTTTCCCTCTCTTTTTGATAGCATAGCCTCACAGCACAACGCAATCCCAATCTTGAGGATTTGAACCCTAACCCTAATTGCCAGTAGAAAATAAAAACAGCGTCCAGTAGCGCCAACTACAGTGAATGGCGGAGAAAAGCTGCAACAGGAAGGACGACCTTGAATTGCACTGACAATTGGAAGAAGAGTTTGAAAAACTTACAAGGCAACACCGATGACCTTGAGTAGATGGAGGGCAAGTGAAGTGCACTGAAGCTCATCCTTGATTACTTCAAATTACGGTAGGACTGAAAATTCAAGGAATTTTGGACTGACCCAGTTCTATGTCAATCTGCTTGCAACTGATAAGTTTGCAACAGAAGGTTTTAGGGTCCATCCACCAGCGCATGGTCACAGAAAATCATGTCCATAAACCCGACCTAACTAGGGTTTAGGGATGTGAACGAAGCCATACTGGTTGCAATGCAAAGCTCTGGCTCCTCGAGTATACGGTACAACTGCCATTGCTGTAGGACGATTTACCAATGTTAGTGGCAACTGAATTGTACGACAAGTGTTTGGTTTCATAATCCTAAACCCTAAACCCTAATTTTTCAAACACTGCAAATTTTACATACTTACATACTTACAAGAAAATCTACTGTAGTACTTATTGTTTACTACAACTAAAATTGCACAAATGAGCAATTCAGCATGGTTCCCATTATTATATTGAATTTTTTTTTGTGGAGTCTTGTTGGTAGTTAAAAGAAGATTCTAGATTCTCTTAGAGTGCATTTTTTAAAACATTGTATAAATAAACTATGAATTCTCAAAGTATTGAAAACAGGATTTATGGTAATCAACTATAGATTCTCATGAGTAGTGCAAGTACATTTTTGGCAAGAACCTTGATTGTGCGGTTTTAGAAAGCAATCAAGATTAGGAGTAAGGTAGAGCTACCCATTCTCAACTAGTGACCCAGTCTCGATCTATAGATGCACGTATTTTTGACCAAGCTTAGAATGTTTTTTTTTCCTTTTCAAGGTTGGAACTAATAATTACATGACACATGTCCCAAGTTGTGAGGAAGAAAGTAGATAATAATAATTAGAAAAAAAGTTATTGAATGATCGGAATTGGAAGAGTCTAGAGGTTAGCCAAAGGTCTAGAGCATTTTTGCCTTCCAAAATTCGTAGTAATATCAATTCAAGCGATAAAATTACAAATTTTTTTGCAATCCTTGTCATTTCTATCAATATACCTCTAAAAAATATTTGTTTTGCCTTCACTACTCTAGATTATGTTGGAATTTCTTATTTGATCAGTTATGGGTGGCTCTACCTTAGTTACCTCAATACTTCAATCATTGGTTGGAATTGGATAATAAGGTTTATAGTAATAACCAGCCACCGTCAAAAGATAAACCAAAAACAAGGTGTAGGGTAAGAAGCTCTAATTAAAGGCATCCCTTAAAGATTGATTTAGCTTTTGGATAGGGCTTGCATGTTTCCAAATATTTTTGAGTAATTCTTCTTTTAAGGGTAAATGAAAGCTACACGGCATAAACCACCTGTATTTGAAGGGACTTTGTAGAATTAGTAATGAATTTTGAAGTGGGAAGTAAAAAAGACTCTAAAAGGGCCTACACCTTGAAATGTTTATTGTTGGTACATTGAAGATGTAATCGGTACATTAACCCCTAAAGGACCAACATGCATTTTCTGGCTGTACAGAAATTTTGGGCAGGTACATGTGACTAGAGATATCTATATTTGAAGCTGAAAGTTTAATAGAAGGTGGAGGCAAGAAATATCTTCATATATACCAAGTTTCATGACATTTCAAAATACGAGTCAGAAGTTGTAACCTAATATTTTCTATTTTTTCGTAACTGGACAATTTGGACAGATCAGAAAAATCATTTTTTCCGGAATTTTTTTTTGAAATTGGTTCTCTACATTTATATATACTTAAAAAGCTTTGAGTCATTCCATTTCAATCAAGGAGTCCAAAAATATGAGGGTTTTTGAATTGTGGGGAGTTATAGATTTTCTACTCTAAAAAAATTTAAAGTTGTTTAATTAACTCAATTTTCAATATTTTTGGAAAAAAATAAAATCCTATGATGTAGACTGATTATTACAACATTATAACTGTTGGGATTGGCATTTTTAAATTCTATGATTAAATTTTGAACAATTTTGAATTTTGAATCATTTTTTACTTCTTTCTACTTACTATTTTTTTCCTATATGTTGTACAATTCCAAATGATGTAAAATTTTTCAACATATAGACAGCTTGTTAGGAAACTAACTTCAAAGAAGCACCACCTTTATTGGCATTTTTGCATTAAAAAGTGAGCTTGCAAAGTGCAGCTGCCTGGGTTTTTGCAGGATTGAAAAAATGGCTTTCAAGACTTTGAAGGCTTGTATCTTATGATCCACACGGTGGAATTTTTTGAAATTTTTATCACATGTTTTCAAAATATCATACTACAAGATCTTACGGTTACATTTGTCAAAAATTGTTTTTTTTCCAAAAATTTGGTAGTTGTATTAGAAATGGCAGTTTTAGAGCGTTTTTGGTGATTACATAGTCATGAAACTTTAGGGGTTAAAAAATGCAATAAGTATCTTTGTGTTAAAGAATACTTTTAGAGTCTTAAGTGCTTTTGGACCTCCTACCAAATGGTGCTGTAGTATATACATTTTTGAAGATGAAATGCGTCTGAAAATTTGCGCAGTATATTTGCAAAGATGTAGATTGTCACCTTGAATCCCACTTCACGTAAAGTAGAATCCAACATTCAATTCCGCCTCATATATAATTAGGTAATGCACATTCTAGAATACAAATGTATATTGTTGATATATGAAGGTTAAATTGTTAAATGAACAATAACATCTATATTGTCTACTAGTAGCCTCAGAACTACTGGTGGAATAGTCAAAGAATGCCTAAGTTGCGCATATTTATAGTCTTTGTCATTGTGGCTTATTTTGCTTCTCGAGGCTAGGTCTTAATTATAGAAAAGAGTTCTTAATTCTTGAGGAATTGGCTCAACACTAGGAGTTAATTGTGGTGATTTAGGAGGGGACTTTTGTAAAATATTTTTCGAACTTTGAATGGATGAATTGCCAAGAATCACCCAAATAAGCTTAAAAGTAGGATTATATTGCCATATTTGGATGAATAATTGATGTTTTGCCAATTATTTACGTAGTAATGGACATAGGCAGATTCACCCCAATTAAGACTGCAAGTTATGCTACCTTGGAAAATAAAAAATAAAATTATTGCCGAGCATCCTTAGAATAGGAATTTAAATTTGTTTTGTATACACTTTTAACCTCATGTTAGATAGAAGGTACAATAAAAAGACGAATATTGGTCATTCATTGAGTGCAATGAATGTGAGGCTTTTGAGTAATTTTTATTGTCATTTACAATATTGGATGTTATAATAGGTGAACTTTGCCCTTTTGGATGTAAAATTGTTATAGATTTATAATTATTATGCATTAAAAGAAATTTGAGGGATAAAGAAGACTGCGAGTTATCAGGATGTTCTTAGCCTAGGAACACTACCACACATACAATCTGACGTAGTCGAGATAGTGCCATGTCAAGTTTTTTGAAAATAAATAAATAAATAAATACACACATACATATATATGTATATATATATATATATATATATATATATATATATATATATATATATATACATATTTAATTAAATTTTCACTTTTTAGCAGGGTTTTTTTTGACAGCATTGCTGTTGGTTCATAACAGGGGAACAGTTAAACAAACTGCGGGAACAGGCTTGAAATGCCCCCCCCGGAGGCCTCAAATCTCCTCTAATGTATAAGACATTTGTCTGCTCTACCTTGTTTTGAACTTGTACAATTTTCTAGAAGTGTTGCTTGAAAACAACAAAAACACTTTGAGACTACCAACAAGTTGTCTATAGCTTACAAATGTCCTAGATATTTATAATGCAATAAAGTATGAGCACACCTCAATACTCAATGTTCAAAAAGAGACACAAAAATCTAGACATTGATTCCAAAAGATACATACAATTAAATTATAAAAGTTTAGTGTTGATTCTTGGTGCATTGTGATATAATATTTTAAAAACTCATAACTTATTATATAATGTCCAAATAATGCATGTAAAAGTGTTTGAGAATCTTCTTCCACTTGCCAATAAGATCCAACAAAAAAGATTAGCTTAGGTATAGTAAATATGTTCATTTGCTATTAGTAGTGATTATGGGTGCACTTATCTTATAGCAAACTTCTATGCAAGGGAAATCAACCGGAGCTAGCAAATGAGACAAAAATAATTTCACTTTTTTGTTTGGAAGTTTGTAACATTTGCTTTCTAAAATGGGATGTGTAGGCCAGCATGGATTTTATCCACACCTTTTGAAAAGTGGGAGAAGCAAGTTTCTAGCAAATTTTTGATACACTATTTTTAACATTAGACTTCAACTTCTGGGTTGTTTTTAACTTGGCAATTCCAACTTTGCAAAACATGAAAGTTCATATTTCCAATTCCTTTTTTGCATAAAAGTTTACCCTATATATTAAAGCATTCTCTACAGTCCACTAAATTTTAACAATCCAAGTTGACAAAAAATGGTAGCTTTCCAATCAAACAGACGCTTAAGGCATGTACAAAAAGCCCTTGCGGCGCAATTTAAGGCTGCAATACCTCATTTTAGAAAAGGAAGACCATATGCAAATCATACACCAAAAGATAGTCAATATGCATTCATTCATTTGCAATCTTTTGCCTTGTCTTTTCCTTTTGAAATTGCTTGACAAACAGAGTCTAGCGGCAATCACTAGAAGAGTGGCACACCACATAGCTAGCGAAGGGAAGGAAATCTTATTTCTTAACAAAACCTATCAAACCTTTACATTAGAAGAGATTTCAAGGCATTGGAGGGCCGTTTCAACCTCGTTCCCCAATCTGGCCAAATCTATTAATAGGCGGTATGGGCTGTCAAAATTTTTTTTTCAGAAAAAACAAAATAAAAATAAAAATAAAAATAATAATAATAATAATAATAATAATAATAATAATAATAATAATAATAATAATAATAATAATAATAATAAAATAATAAAATTCTTCCAAATATCATTTCAGGCAAAAAAAAAAAAAAAAATTTCGAAAATGATGTGACATTGTCTCAACCACATCATCCAGCAACTTTCCTGCGTTCTCGCAGTCTGGGAACGCAAGATAACTCGTGGGCTCTTGGAGGCCTCAAATCTCTTCTAATGAATTCAGGCTCCACGCACCCATTTGAAGGACCGTAGGAGATGCTCTCAGTCTTGTGTATCCAAAACTACCACTGGAATGATGTGTAGATTACGCTCCCAAATCATTAAAACTTACAAATTAAAGCAGTCAGCAAATGGAATGCTGATTAGGGAATTGATAGTAAGGTAGAAGGCTCTTAAAGCGAGCATCTAAGGGCTGGTCCACCTTTTTCATGTGGTTTCTTGGATGGGATTATTTTTTGCTCATTTTCTAGACAAAGAAAAATAGATTCTAATTGTAACCCAAGTCATTTCGTATTTTTTGAAGCATTTTTGAATTACTTATGAATTTTCAAACAAGATGTGTCATAGGTCCCTATTTATGACCCTAAGTCTTCCATAAACCATTCACTTGCAGCTTCTAGAGAGACATGGAGAAAGCAAGACAGCAATTGACTCTGACAATAAATAATAGTTTTTTTTATTGATCCATTCAATGACTATAGAAGGTCCATTTAAAGACCACCTCATGTTCATTCTAAACGAGTCTATATGGCAGTTCTAAATGACCCTCCAGAATTCGAGCCTCCTACCTTAATGCCAATGCATTTGGATCAGGGAAGTGTTCACCAAATTCTGGTGCAATGTATCCCAGTGTGTACATGAAATGAACCGTGACAGGTAGAAGAGAAAAGCATGGCAAGGTGCCACGTGGCCTTGAGCCATTTGTCGAGTTTAGGATATAGAAAAATAGAATCCAGGTGGTCCTGGTTGTCCATTTGTATCGGAAACCAGGACTTGGGTTTGCCATTCCCTGGACCCTCAAAAAGGCCTGTTTTGGTGCAGCTAGCATATTATACCCATGCATCACATCAGGGTTGGGGATATTTTAAAAAAAATGTCTTAAAATAATTTACAAAGGAAATACCGGTATTATTTTTTGGGACAGAGGGAGTACCGGTTATTTTCCTTCAATTCTCATGTTGCACCGTTTTTTTAAGTACCACGTCTGTTACTTTGTATATTTTTACTCTAAATAGAAATTTTTAAGTTTTCATTACTGGATTTTTTCCAATGTTTCAAATTGCAATTAGATTATTTTTTTTTCCCAATTCCACATGTTGATAATGAACTAACCATTGTTTTTTCTCAAAACATTGCATCAAATGTCTTATTGATGATACTATAAAGGAGAGTTGAAAGAGTTGTTGCAACCTATAATCAACAGTAATAGCAAGTGAGCATAATTAGTACTATTAGATATAAAGAGTAGTTCTGTTGGGCTGGATTGACAATTGAAAGAGGATTTCAAAACACTTTAGCATGCATTACTTAATTTGGACCTTGCATGAATAAATTGTGTCATTTCAAAGTACTATCTCCAAGTGTCCTAAAAAACAACTTCAGATTCTCCTAAGCTTCTCATGTTTGGATTGTGTATATCTTGTGTGATCAAAATCTAGGTTTCAATGTAGCTTTTTGGTTCAAATGTAGGTGCCGCGTTTTGGGTAGTAGGGGATGGGTGCACATACTATGGATACATAATATGGATGGAATGTCAATTTTGTTATGTTGACATGACTTCGAGCAACAAAATTGTCAAGGCACTTCACTACTATTTATTTAGATATCAAAAGACCCAATTGAAAAGTGAGAAAAGTAGAAATAATCAATAATCTGAGAAGAATTAGAAATGAGATAGGAAATGAAGGTCACTAATTTATTTGATAAAAAATGAATTGGAGCAATTAGATATGAAAAATACAATTGCATGCAATAATTATGTGCGTTTATACACAATGAGATATGCCAATTTCCATATAATACAAAAAAATACATAGAAAGAATTATAAAAGTTGTGTCTTTTTTCTGTCTTGAACAACATTGGTGGCAACTTGGGGGGAGGGGGAGAACACATTCAAATGGATGGCATAATTGGATAGGTATTTTTGGAAAAGAAGGTTGCTTTAAAAAAAAACATGATATATCATATTATTTATAGCAATATTTTCAATGTTTTAGAATGATAGTCAACATTTTTTTTTTTGAGTTCCTTTTCCATCTTCTGTGGTAAACATTGGCCAACTTCAACTACCCCTATATTAGTGTCAATTAGTCACTAAAAAAGCAAAATTAATCATGAACTTGTATCCGAATTTTGAGTAGAAGATTTTGTACATGCCTACATTGAATGTTTTTCATATTAACCCCTAAAGGACGGAGACTATGTTTTCACTAAAAACGCTTCAAAACTGCCATTTCGAATACAAGTACCAAAATTTTAGAAAAAACACATTTTTGGACACATATAACCGTAGGATCTTGTAGTAAACTGGTTTGAAAAGATGTGGAAAAAATTTCAGAATTTTCCACCATGTAGATTGCAAGATATTAGTGTTTGAATTGAGAAAAAGCCTTTTTTTGTCCCTGCGAAAAATCGGGCAGCTGCACTTCACAAGGTCACATTTGTATGAAAAAATGTCCAAAATGGTGGTTACTCTTTGGATTCATTTTTGAAGTCAAGTTGGCTATATGCTTGAAAATTTTCAGATCATTTGGAATTGTACAACATATAGGAAAAAAATAGTAAGTAGAAAGAAGTAGAGAATGATTCAAAACACTAAATTGTTAAGAATTTAATTATAGAATTGAAAAATGCCAATCCCAGAGGTTATAATGTTGTAATAACCTATCTACACCCAGTGTTTTTATTTTTTTTCAAAAATATTGAAAATTGAGTTAAATAATGGACTTCAAAGTTTATTTTAGAGTAGGGAATCCACAACTACCCGCAAATTAGAAACCCTCATAATTTTGATTTCATAAACCAAAATGAAATAATTCCAGACCTAAAATTGCATATATAGATCTAGAGAGCCAGTTTCAAATTTTTATTTTTTTTAAAAATGATTTTTTAAGAATTTTTTGAGCTGCCCGCCGAGCAATGAAAATGACATATTATGCAATAACTTTTTGACAATGTAGTCAAATGTTATGAAAATTGTTGGGCCTTAAAGCTACTCCTCGGGAGAATGTTGTGTGAAAATTTCAAAGAAAAAAAACAAAAACTCCGCTTGTAGTGAGCTGCCCAAAAAAGCTATGTTCTCAAAAAAGCATGTTCAGGCATTTAGGGGTTAAACATATATTTTTAGACATTGATGAGGTGTATTTTCCAATGTTGATTGCTCTAAATGAATCATGAAAGCAATGTAAATCCAATCTAAAGGTTCTTGAAGTGAATCTTTTATGAGGTTGCTAGCGTTGCAAGCCTATATTTGTCCTTTTTTCATAGGTCAATGTCAAGAACATTGTATATATTGTGTGAAAATTCTAAATTCTCTCAATACCAACAATGGATTGCCCTAATTTTTGTATAACAATTGCCTATCACTCATTCTCTACTTGGATATGGTTACTTCTTATTGGGCTTTTTTCACTTTGTCTCCTCTAGATCCTCCATATTCCCACATTTGCTAAAAAATTTTGTGTATATTCTTGCTTTGACCAAAGTAGCTTTGGAAATTAAAGGGTTAAATAATCTTTGTAGAGTGTCTCTAACTTTACACATTGTACTACATGGTCGTAAATACAATACCTATATGATATTTATGTAACACTTGTGTAATACTTGATGATGTCTGTATCAAAGGTAGGTGATATCTCAATAAAAATTTGGTTGTTAGACTAAAAATAGAACAACAATCTAACTATTTTGATTGGAGAAAAAATGAAAAACCTTTTTTTCCTTTACAAAAAAACATCTTTTGGATGTAGCCTACTGGCAAGAAGTCATGCATAAAAAAATGTTGCTTTGAATAGAAAATTGTGTAAAATGTGTTGGTAAGAAATAGTTGGCCAGCGAGTGACTGTGATTACAGCTTAACCCCTAAAGTTTTTTGACTATATTTTCACCAAAACCGCTTCAAAACTGCCATTTCTAATACTAGTACCAAATTTTAGAAAAAAAACATTTTTGAACAAATGTAACCATAGAATCTTGTAGTACACTGGTTTAAGAAGATGTGGAAAAAATTTCAGAATTTTCCACCATGTAGATTGCAAGATAATAGCGTTTGAATTAACAAAAATCCTTTTTTAATCACTGTAAAAATCTGGGCACCTGCCTTTCACAAGGTCACATTTGTATGAAAACATTAGATGAGATTCGGGGGTCTTGGAGGACTCTGAGTTTCCCTGTTGTTTGTTGTGTTCCTAGACTGCGGGAACGCAGCAGTAGTAGCTAGCTGACGTGGCACAGCGATTGCCACGTCATTTTTTGAAAAAAAATAAAAAAAATTGCTTAAAATGATATTTTGGTAAAAAAAATTATTTTATTTTATTTTTTTTGAAAAAAAAAAATTCTTAACACACTCGTACCGGCATTCACTGAATTTAGACAGATCAAGGAACGGGTCTGAAACGGCCCTTCAAGACCCCCAAATATCATCTAATGAGTGTCCACAATGGTGGTTACTCTTTGGATTCATTCTTCAAGGCAAGTTGGCTACATGCTTGAAAATTTTCAGATCATTTGGAATTGTACAACATATAGGAAAAGAATAGTAAGTAGGAAGAGGTAGAGAATGACTCAAAATACTAAGTTGTCAAGAATTTCATTATGGAATTGAAAAATGCCAATCCGAGCGGTTGTAATGTTGTAATAAACAATATACACCTAATGTTTTTTGTTTTATTCAAAAATATTGAAAATTGAGTTAGATAAAGGACTTCAAAGTTTATTTTAGAGTAAAGATTCCATAACTATCCTCAAACAAAAACTCCTCATAACTTTTGACTCATTAACCCCTAAAAGCTCGTTATTCCTTTGGGGGACAAATGTGTTTTCAGGCAGGTACCTACGGGCTGAAATTTTCTCCTGATTTTTTGAAACTTTTTTGGAAGGTAGAAAATCTGATTAGCTTCATGGGAATATACTTCTTTCACAATCCATGCCCGGGAACAAAAGTTATGACCAAATAAGCTCTAAATAGGGGACGGCGAGCAGCAAAAAATTTTGCACCTTTTAATTTTTTTTTTAGTATTTTTTTTCTCATAGATTATTTTTTTGTCTATCTAAAAAGCTTTGATTCATTTCATTTGGATTTGTTATGAGAAAATTATGGACATTCTTGTTTTTTGGGCAGTTAGACTATCTTTTTGAAAAAAATAACTTGTAGGATTCATTTCTGAATGCAATTTTTTTAAAATTTTCAGATTTATTTTTTGGCATGGTTAAGTTTACTTGTTAGAACAATTTGACCATTGGGATTAGTGCATTTTAATTCCATCTAAAATATATGAATATTTTAGATTTTCCTTCTATCTCGTACCTACTTCTACTTAACAGTTTTTTCAATAATGAAAATTAAGTTTTTTGAATTTTTCTTTTTTTGGGTAGATTGTCAACTCAATTCTCCACTATAAAAATTTAAAGCTCAAAACTCTGTAGCATAAAAATTTTAAGTTAAAAATGTTCAAAGTCAAAAAATCCAGTCCCACAATGTGTTGAAAAATTTGTTTTTTTCACTTTAAACGTAGATATCTTGCAATCTATGCGGTCAAAAATTCTGAATTTTTTTCTACACATTCTCATACTAGTTAGGTGTAAGATCCTATAGTTAGATGTGGAAAAAAAATATTTTTAATTTTTTTTCACTCTTTGCTAAAAAAATGGCAGTTTTGGGTGTTTTTTGGCAGAAAAAAGGCCTTGGGCCTTTGGGGGTTAATCCAAATGGAATGATTCAAAGCTTTCCAAGTATATATAAATCTATAAAACCAATTTCAAATTTTAATTTTTCAAGAAAGTGTTTTTTCAAGAAATTTTTTGAGCTGCCCGGGCTGCCCGCCGAACATAGAAAATTACATATCATGCAATAACTTTTTACCCATAAAGTCAAAAGTTATGGAAATTGTTGGGCCTTGAAGCTACTCCTCGGGCACATCTTATGTGAAAATTTCAAAGAAAAAAATCAAAATTTCCACTCGCAATGAGCTGCCCAAAATTGCTATGTTTGCCAAAATATGGTGTTTGGTCCTTTAGGGGTTAAAATCTCCATTCTCCATAAAATCTTAGGACCATAAAATCTCCATTCTATCTTATCTTCTACGGAGTAAGTTATAATAAGAAACCTAGGGACTGAGCACTCTTTTCCATTAGGAGCTCCGAACTGGAGAGCGACAAGCCTCCACTCCGCGTTTAGGGGAATTGGAGACATGGAGGGCCTGGTCTGTCAACCGGAGGATATCATTTCTAGGAACTCAGTGTTTTTTTCTTGGTTTTTGGAGTAGTGTTGAAGTGGCCACAAACAAAAAAATGATGTTGCCTAAATATTTAGTATTCATTTGTATTTTGGATAGAACTTTTTTTTCATCTACGTATTTGGATGAATTTCTTTTAAAGTTGGCGACTTCATCCAATTTATTTAAAAAGTTGGAACAATTCAAGTGATTTATGGTCTTTTTATTTTTATTATTTCTTGTAGCCTTGGTGCCAGTTAAAAAAAGTTGGTGCAATTTTGCTCCAAATCGCCGAAAAAAAAAACACTTCTAGGAAGAAAACAAAGCTCAAGAGCTACAGTGCCTCTGCTTTCAAGTGAAAAGTGAAAAGTGTATTAATCCCTAAAGTCCCGTTGTCCCTACAGGGGACAAAATGGATTTTGGGTAGGTTCCTATGAGTTCAATTTTTTATGAAACTTTCTGAAATTTTTCCATAAGATAGAAAAAATTATTAGCTTTCTGGAAATGTAATTTTTATTTCAATTGGTGCCATGGAGCAAAAGTTATGCTACAATAACCTCAAAACGAGGGAGACCGGGCAGCAAAAAAATCCATATAAATTTGAAATAAATTTTTTGAATTATTTTTTCTAATAGATTATATTTTTGTCTAAATAGGAAGCTTTGGTTCATTCCATTTGGATTAGGGATGTGAAAGTTATAGAGTTTTTTGTTTTTTGGGCAATCAAAGCATCTTATTGAAAAAAAAAATTCTTTCACTTTGAATGCTGATATCTTTCAATCCGTACGGTCAAAAATCACGAAATTTTTGTAACATGATCTGAGAAAAGTGTAGTACAAGATCCTACGGTTAGTTTCTAATTTTTTTTTTTTTTTAATTTCTTAGATGAACACAATCAAAGTAGCAGTTTTAAATTACTTTTGACAGAAAATGGCCTTGGGACTTTAAGGGTTAAGGTAGAAGTACCAATAGTCAACCACGTTCAATACCCAACCTCTAGGGGTGGAGTATTTTCAAATTTGGAACAGATTTCTAACGGATGTGTTTTTCTGGTCTTTTTCAAGGTTGGTATTAAGGGCCTCCTTACATGTACCGGTGGGTGGGTGTGGTCAACAATGCCGAAATATAGAAGTCACTTTTACGTTGTTTCTACGATGTAAGATACACTAGGATCTGTAGAATTCTCTTCCTCCTTCCACGATTACCAATCAATTGGTGCTACTGTGTTTGTCTTCTAGTTGCTTTTTCTAGCCACCGGGCTAGCATGTAAGCCCGCCCTAATAAGGTTATGACACATGTCCCCAAGCAGTGAGCAAGAAAGTAGGAAGTAAGGTAGGCTTGCCTATCTTCGACATCTGCCTAGCTCCGCCATCCCAGTTTTGGCCCCATCTTCACTATAGCACTCATCTAAATCCATTTACTTCTCTAACAAAATTAGAACCTTAATTGTAACAAGAATATTAACGCATTAGAAGGGATTTGGGGCCAAGGGAGGGCCATTTCAGGCCTGTTTCTAATCTGTCCCCATGTTGTGAGCAATGGTATGGGCTATCCAAAAAGTATATTTTCAAAAAAGCTTGTTTTGGAACATCCCTTTTCAAGGCATCATTCTATTTTTGCCAAGCATATTGTTTCCTATTAGAAGCCTCTATTTTTTATCCTTGAAATAGATAAATAAAGTCCCATTTTTCTTACTGTGCATTCTTTTGCAGATTCTCCATTGTGTATAACTCACTCATAGAGAATATTTTTTTCAAAATACATAGCCTCTATTTTATTTCCTTAAGACTAATTGGAATAACAAGGAGCTAGCTAGGAAAAGACTCCTTATAAGAAAGAATGCAAGTCCATCACTATGGCTTTTCTAAAAAATGCATTGTATTTTACTTTGAAGCAAGAATACATGTTTGGACTAAGTTAGCTCATCTAACATCCACAGTTTTGCATATGCACATACTTACATAAAGAATAGAGTAAGTGGTTTGCTAAAATGAATCATAAAAATAGCTCCACAAAGTTGTAGCCCTCACCTATGCCCATCGTAAGAATCCAACAATCCAATGTTTAGTTAGTGAAGTGCATTAGGTGTCTACAGACTACAATGCGTGTTATAGCTTTCACATGGGGCAAATCTTTAATCAAACAACATAGCAAAAAACACAAATCATATTATCAACAAAAGTTTCCCTATCGAATTTGGTTGCCACTGGTGCGTTGTGATGCAGCCATGTTTGCTTTCTCTTGCTGAAGGACTCCACAGACCAAGTTTTGGAATAAGGTCTCAAAACACAGTACGCAAAAGGCTACAGTAGCTCTCACGGCATTCTAAAAAAGACCAAACCAAACCAAACTATTTGATTCCCTGGGTGAGTAGTGTTTCATAGCCACCAAGCTGAGTTATTGTTACCACTTCACTAAGACCAGCAACGAACAATGATTAACTAGCTTCTTCCAAATACACGGGTTTAAGAAGCTAACCATCCCTTAAATTGTGGCGATGTGGTGACAAGAGCGGCAGAGCTTGTAACCTCCTCTGTGCAACCTTGCCATCAAGATTAAATTGAGCATTTCAGGCATCAAGGGCCCAGATCTGTCCGTATTCATTATGTTCCGTTCTTGTCATTTTGAAATGTTTGCACCAAATACTTAATGAGGCTTTCAATATCGGTTAGTTTTAAGATTGGTGGCTAACTTACTTAATATGCAATCTGTGGCGCCCCAGGGTTACCAAATCCTCATAGATTTGCCCTTTATGTTTGAACATTTTGCCAGCATATATATCACAACTTAGATACAAAATTGGAAATCAAAAGCTTTTATTTATAATTGTCTATAAATTTGCATCGTCACTATATTATTGAAGCATAATATGTGACCTATTTTAAGTCAAGAATCTGACACTAGGCTACGAAAGCAAGAAAAAAAAAAATTGCAAATTTCATTTTAAGAATTTTTTTATTTTTTTATAAATCTGATGTGGCCAAAGTTCGGCCATGTCACCCTGCTGCAGTGGCGCAATTTCAGCAATCGGGGACTATTCAAAACTTGTGGAGAACTCATGGGAACTTGTGGCCCTCCCTTGGCCCCAAATTCTCTCTAATGTGTCTGTCCTTTATTAGTAGATACTTTAGTGCTAATAGAGAGATGGAATGGCGGTTATAGGTTGTTTGTAGGACGTTCATGGATCCAATCATGAGGAGTTTTGTAGTTTCAAGGCACACCACTTCAAAAATTTATAAAAATTATCATTTTTAATCAAAAAATTGTAATTCTACTTGGATTTGATTTGTGAAACAAGCGTACACTTCTAAAAAATATAATTCCATCCTACTTTTGGCCCTAAGATATTCAGATTGCAAATCAAGGTGGTAATAGGCATATCTACCTCAATAAGCTAGAAAGTATTCCTTGAATGATTGGAATTGGAAGTATCCAATTTAGACATTAGCTATTGGTGAAATGCACATTTTAGCTCCTAAAATTCCATGTAATTTCAATTTTGGAAATAAAATTATGAAATTTTTGCAATCCCTATATTTCCTATCTTCTTACATGGGAAAAGTTTCCACCACCTCTTATTGCGTAGGGTTTGCTCTAAAATTCCTTGACCCCTAAAAGCCCAAGGGGTTTGGACAAAATACAAATGTGTTATAAAACATAAGTTCTAAAACTTTTTTGAAGTTTGCATCAAAGAAGATAATGTGAAGCACAAAAAGTAGAAAGCATCCGTACGGTCAAAATTATAAAATGAATTTTAGATCTTTTGAAAATAAATTTTGAAGATATAACTTCAAAAATTCACCAAAAATACAATTTCTATTTTTAGCATTTGAATTTTTTTTGATTGGTCAAAATTGTGGTTTCTGTTGATTTGTGAAAAAACGCGTGAGATCTAGTAGTGAGAACACCAATACTTTCCCCATATAGTAAGTTTTTCAACACTAAGCAAATCTAGATACTTTGTGCTATTTCTCTTATAGTTTTTGTTTGACCGTAGCGATCTGAGTTTTGAGTATAAACATTGATAGACAACCCAATCTTTTGCTAAATAAATAAATAAATAATTTTTTTTTTTTTTTTTGCCCGAAAATTTTGCCCGAAGTTGGGCAACGACCATAAAATGGTCGCTTGAGCGCTTAGGGGTTAAATGATCAACTATGGGTGCTTCTACCTTATAATGCATTGCTGCTGAACTAGGCAAATAGTAATTTCTAAAGTAAGTTGATGCTCATTAATCCGTTTGCAACTTCAGGAAGCTAGGTTCTAGGCTCTAGTTCCAATCAAAATGACATTAAAAATTTAGGCCAAGTTGGAATTCTGGTGACTAGCTTCCAATTCTCTTTAGCAATTGGCTCTCTGATCCAGTAATGCACTGGAGAAAGTTTGGACCTATATAGGGCCATTTGACTTTCAACAAACGTACAAATATAGTGAAATAAAAAATTAATAAAAAATATTTTTTAATCAAAAATTTCGAGACAAGATATATTGTATACAAGTTGACTTTCACAAGTAAGATTCTCTATGAGGTAGTTTGGATTGTTTTTTTTTGCTATTGTACATTTTCATGCAAGAAAATGGCCCTCCCAACGTTTGATTTTTTCTCTAATGGCTCTAAGAATGTTCCTTAGAGCAAAAATTTGAACCTTCATAATATTATTAAGTAGCCTATAACCATTCATCCTAGGAAATTGGAATAATCCCTAGATTCTTGAGAGAGAATTTAGTTTAATTTGTAAAGATTGAGGCATGGGCTACTAGGAAAGTCGCTATCATTAGGGGACATTGGAGGCCTTAACACAAAATAGTGAAATTAGGTTGCCTTGTCAATTAGGTTGCCTTACCTGAGATACATTACCTCATGCATCAATGCTTGTTCCACATGCCACTCTATGAACCACGCCTTAAATTGGTGCTCAAATCTACACCATATACATGGCTCTGAATTGAATGCTTCATTGTACAAAAGTAGTGAATATTTCTATAGTGTGAATTATCAAGAAATTAGTGTGGGGCAACCTAATTCACTATTTTGTGTAGAAGACTGCAAGTTCCCCCTGCGTTCCTAGACTGCAGGAACGCAAGGGAAGCAGCTAGTTGATGTGATTGACACTGTGCCACGTCATTTTTCGGAAAATGAAAAAAATAAAAAATGTTTGCTTAGAATGATATTTGGGGACAAAAAAAAATTTGACAGCTTGTACAGGCTGTTCACAGAATCGGGACAGCATTGTGAACAGGCTTGAAATGGTCTTCTAAAGGACTCAAATGTCCTTTAATGGTAAAGAGCTCTTGCTTTCAGGGGGAGCAAAAGAGAATTTCCTAGTTTATATTGGTTAATGATGTTATGTTTGCTCTAAACTTTTTCCTGTGGGAAAAACAACAAAGCATATAGTTTATTATGGACAAATTTTTTGGAAAATTTGAATTCATATATAGAATTAGATGTTCAAAAATTAGGTTGGAGAGGTGACAAAATACTTTGGGGTGGCAACTCAGTTGTAATAAGTTTGTACTTATTAAACTCAATTGTACATATTTGTAAACTTACAATATTATGTTTTCTTAATCTTGATTAATACTAGGATAAGAGATTTCAAGGAATTTCATAAGATATATAACTTAATTATTAAAATATGATAATAATATCATTCAAAAAATCAATTGATAAATCTATAATAACTAAACTTAAATATGTCTTATGTATATAGGGAAGAAAGGGGAAATTGAAGAAGCCATCCAATTTTTAGAACTTATTGCATAAATATTAATATAACAAGATAAATATGAATTTTTTTATTAAAATGGCGGTATTCCGTGTGCCATTTTGACAATGTGCCATTTTGACCATCTAGAATAGATATAGATTTTATAACATTTGAATCATTTAGGACAAGTATAGACTTGAAAATGGGCAATTGGAACTGAGACATTACAAAAAATATGAGGTCTGCAGAAGGCCGCTAAGTGTGGCCCCCCGCGGTGATACAATGGAAAAAAAATTCAAAATTCAAAATTCAAAATGTGACATGGTCGCATTTTGACCACATTAGTGCCATGTCATTTTTAATATTTTTTTAATATTTTTTTTTGAAGGAAAAAATAATTAGTTTATTTATTTATTTATTCCCAAAACTTTTCCATGCCTATTATTTACCTTTGCAAGAAAATAATGGACGTCGCGAAGGCTTCGCAAAAAAAAAAATTTGCGTTCAGAAAGCCAATCCTAAACCGCCACATCCCAATTCTCTAGAGAATGTGCCAAAAATCACGCACTCGCAGTCTTGTTGAGGCCTGGAATTTTTTGTAATGAAGTGCCAAAGTACCAGTATGGCGCCATTTTAATGAAATTTGCCATAAATATTATTATATATTACAATTGTTTTCAAAAACAATTATAATACTCCATATGTTATAATAAGTTATGACTAGTGTGCCCTGTGCCGTTGCCACAACCAAAACAAAAGGAAAAGTCATATTTTTATTTTTTTTATTGATATAAAAACTTTGAAATTCAATAACTTTCACACTGTCATTTCAAACGCCACGATTGAAAGCCCGTCCACCCCTCCTTGCCAAGAGGTTTCCATCAATACCAAGAATGCAATCATAGTCAAAGTCAAAGTAATTTTTTAATTTTTTGATCCATAAATACTTTAAAATTCAATAACTTCCGCTTAATAGCTCCAAACGCCACAAAACCAAGCCCGTGCACCCCTCCTCGTCGAGGGCTTTCCAACAATACCAAGCACACCACCAGGGGACGCACGGTTCGGGAGATTTCAACGTAACAAAACAAAACAAATAAGTCTCTAAATATAGGTAAAAAAACCATGCTAACTTAATGTATTGATAGTAATTGCTCTTGAATCAAAGTGAGATTTAATTTAAATTTATAACACTTTATTTAGTTTACATATGGTATTCAATCAAGTAGAGCCTCTCCAACTTCAAAGAATGGATGGAAGAATGGACAAATGAATTTAGAATAGACAATACATTAGAGAAAATCTAAGGCCATTAGATGACATAGGAAGACTATGAATTTTTGGAGAGTTTCCTGCATTTTCAGACTATATTCTCGCAGTTGCAGTAGCTGGCTAATGTGGCTGGCATTGTGCCACATCATTTTTTGAAAAAATAAAAATGAAAATGAAAATAATTTCTTTTTGCTTATAACGATATTTGGGGAAATTTTTTTTTTTTGAAAAATAAGTAAATTCTAATAGCCCGTATCGATGTTCACAAATTGGGCCAAATTTGAAAACGGACCTGAAATGGCCCTCCAACGCCCTCAAATGTCATCTAATGCCATTAAAGGACTGCTCCACATTGACATACAAAGTTATTAACAAGCTAGTCTAACACTCCCCAAAAAGTGCCAAAGTGAGCAGTCAGCTCAAATGACTCTTGCAAAAATAGTCAGGTCATGACTGTTTTTGGGTTTAAAAAAAAAGGTTTTTATTTTTTATTTTATTTTAAAACATTTATACCATTGTAATTGCAGTTTTTAACCTTTACATTTCCTTGAAGATTCTTAATTGAAGATTCTTAATTGCTTAATTGGCAGTGGTTTCAGTTACGTCCAATTAAACTCAATCAAGCCACAAAACTTGACTTATTTGTAATTACTTTGACTTAATTGAAACAATATAAGTGTCAAATAAGCCACTTGTTTGGTTTTGTGAGTTTGAATTTGTGGAAAGAAGCTCTTTATACTAGTGGGATAGGAGTAGGGGAGATAATGTATGTGGGGTATATGAATTAGGAAGAAAAAGAGCTTGGTTGCTCATTTTGAAGTAGAATCCAAAATGAATAATAATTGAAATTTTAGAGCTCATTTAGGTTCAGTAGAAAAAAAAATTGAAAAAACTTTGAATTAAAGAAAATCTTCAAAAATCATCTTTAAAAATCTGTTTGTTTGAGGTTTTGAGCCTCCACCTAAGAATTATGGACAAATTTAAAAGAGGGGTTGGAAAGGACATTTTTTTGGACATTTATAAACACCTTCTTTCGAATTTGTCCATAACTTTTAGGTGGAGGTTCAAAACCTCAAATAGATTTTTGGAAATGAAAAGTAGCATAATTCCTCTACTTTTTGTAGTTCAAAGTTTTTTCATAGATTTTTTTTACTATGCTTAAATGAGCTCTGAAATTTTGGGTTTTTACATCCATTTTAGATTCTACTTCAAAATGAGCGACCAAGCTCTTTTTCTTCCTAATTCATATACCCCACATACATTATCTCCTCTACTCCTATCCCACTAGTAGAAAGAGCTTCTCTCCACATGTTATAACCCACTAAACTAAGCAAGTGCCTTAATTTGACTTCAATTGTTCAATTTGCCAAGAAAAAAAGTGGCTTTTGGAGCTAATTGCGTAAGAAAACTAACTTCAAAAGCCACTTCATTTGGCTTAATTTTTTTAACCGTAACTTAAGTTAATTAGAAATCAAAATTAAGATGCATTAGAGTGCCTTAACAATGATTTTTTAACTCTTTAAAATTGGTTTCTAGGCCACTGCCAAGCATCCGACAGCCTAAGTTTTGGTGGGTGGGAATAGGGAAAACATCTTTTTTAGGGCAAAAAAAATCCCATTTTGCAGGGTCCTCGAAGCCCTCTAGAGGCCCCGTTTTTTTGTAATGTCAATCAACTTCATTAAATTGATAGAAATCCAAGACCATGACAATATATTAGAAATTGTCATTTATTTTTAGTCAAATTCGTTACCATTCCATTGGATAGTTAGCCAATAACGTTATATTACTTAACCCCTAAAGTTCCATTGTCCCCTCGGGGGACGAAATGGATTTTGGGCAGGTTCTTATGGTCTCAGTATTTGTCATAATTTTCTAAATTTTTTTGTGAAGATAGAGAATCACATTAGCTTTTCAAAAATGTAGTTTTTATTTCAATCGGTGCACGGTAGCAAAAACTCCAAATTTTAGTTTGACGGGTAGAAAAAAACCTTCACAAAAACTTAAACTTAAAATTTTAAATATTTGTTTTATATAGATTTTATTTTCATCTACATGGGAAGCTTTGATTCATTCCATTTGGATTTGTTAAGCAAAAGTTATGGACAGTCTTATTTTTCGGTCAATTAGAGCATTCATCATCTTTTTGAAAAAATAACTTATAGGATTCATTTCTGAATTCAATTTTGACAATTTAAAAAAAAAAAGTTTCACAAGGTTAAGATTTCTTGCTAGAACAATCTCACCATTGAGATTAGTATATTTCAACCCTATCTTAGAGCTATTAATGATTTCATTTTCCTTCAATCTTGAACCTACTTCTACTTAACAAATTTTTAATGAGTGAAAATTAAGTGCTTCTTTTTTGAATTTTTTTTCTTAGATTCTCAACTCAATTCTTTACTATATAAAATTAGAAATTCAAAATCATTAGAGCAAAAATTTTAAGTTAAGAAGGTTAAAAGCCAAAAAATGTAATTGAACAAGGTGCAAAAAAACTTGATTCCTTCACTTTAAATGCAAATATCTTGCAATCTACATGGTCA
This sequence comes from Neckera pumila, assembly GCA_963969595.1. Lineage (NCBI taxonomy): Eukaryota > Viridiplantae > Streptophyta > Bryopsida > Hypnales > Neckeraceae > Neckera > Neckera pumila. Next base: position 35,380,272 of record OZ018409.1, read on the forward strand.
AAGTTTCTAAAATTTCTTCCACACATTCTTACACTAGTGTAGTACAAGATCCTATGGTTGAATATGCAAAAAGCACATTAAATTTTTTTGTTTGCTCTTTGCTATAGAAATGGCAGTTTTGAGTGGTTTTTGATGGAAAAACAGCCTTGGGACTATAGGGGTTAATGTTGTCCCTCTTTTCTAAACCCTTAGATTTGCAAAAAGTATACATGTGGACGGTTGTGATGAACTTTTAGGACTTGACATTATGCCTTGTAATGGTCTGGAACTCCTCTACTCTCCAATATTGTCTAATCTTTACAAGCCAGCTCTGGACTCTGGCTGGCTGCTCTCCAAGTGAACGCCGTGTAACTGTGGTAGCATTAGATGAGATTTGGTGGTCTTGGAGGGCTCCGAGTTCCCTTGTTGTCTGTTGCGTTCCCAGACTGCGGAAACGCAGCAACAGCAGCAGCTAGCTGACGTGGTCAAACGATTGCCACGTCATTTTTTGAAAAAAGAATTTTTTTTTTTTTGCTTAAAATGATATTTTGGTAATTTTTTTTTTTTTGAAATTTTTTTTTTAACACACCCGTACCAGCGTTAATTGAATCTGGGCAGATCAAAGAACAAGCCTGAAATGGCCCTCCAAGACCCCCAAATATCATCTAATGTTGTGTCCTGTTCTTCAGGCGTCCCAAACCAGGTGCAGGCTTGCGAGCCAGATCGCCCACGGCAGATTCATATGATATTTATTAGTATGCTCATATTCCGCATGCCCCTCTGGTATCAAATCTGTCATTCATGATTCATGATTCACACATGCATGATGGGTTTCCTGACTGCACATCCCAACTCTCAAAATATGGCGCACCTACTGCCGCAAGGCAAGGAACCTACAGTAGCCTGTGACCACGCATAGCAAAACTTCCTCCAAACTGAAGTTGAGTTTGCAATGCAATGGAATTTCCACTAACCCCTAAAGTTTCATGACTATGTAACCACCACAAACGCTCCAAAACTGCCATTTCTAATACAACTACCAAATTTTTGGAAAAAAAGCAATTTTTGACACGTGTAACCGTAAGATCTTGTAGTATGATATTTTGAAAACATGTGGTAAAAATTTCAGAAAATTCCACCGTGTGGATCATAAGATATAAGCATTCAAAGTCTTGAAAACCATTTTTTCAATCCTGCAAAAACCCGGGCAGCTGCACTTTGCAAGCTCACTTTTCAATGAAAAAATGCCGATAAAGGTGGTGCTTCTTTGAATTCAGTTTCCTAAACAAGTTGTCTATATGCTTGAAAAGTTTCACATCATTTGGAAATGTACAAAATACAGGAAAAAAGTAGTAAGTAGAAAGAAGTAGAAAATGATTCAAAATACTAAATTGTTAAAAATTTAATTATGGAATTTAAAAATGCCAATCCCAACAGTTGTAATGTTGCAATAATCAATCTACATCCTAGGATTTTATTTTTTTCCAAAAATATTAAAAATTGAGTTAAATAAACGACTTTAAATTTTTTTAGAGTAGAGAATCCATAACTGCCCACAATTCAAAAACCCTCATAACTTTTGACTCCTTGATTAAAATGGAATGACTCAAAGCTTTTTAAGTATATATAAATGTAGAGAACCAATTTCAAAAAAAAAATTCCGCGAAAAATGATTTTTTTTTATCTGCGCAAACTACCTAAATTGCCCAGTTACGAAAAAAAGTAACATATTAGGTCACAACTTTTGACTTGTATTTTGAAATGTCATGAAACTTGGTACACATGAAGATATTCCTCGTCCCCACCTTCTATTAAAATTTCAACCTCAAATATAGATATCTCTAGTCACACGTACCTGCCCAAAATTTCTATACGGCCCAAAAACACATGTTGGTCCTTTAGGGGTTAAACTTGTGACAACTTCTCCAAAATATCTCTTATCATGCATTCATTTTTTTCTCCATTGCTAAATTAGGCATTTTCTGTGCGACTTCCAATGACTATCAATTACTGTACAAGAAGTGCACTTTTTTTTCTAATTTCATCAAAAGTTCGTCCAGTAGGGGTAGTCACAGCAGGTTCAGAGCCGCAATGAACAATGGAGATTCAATAGTGTAGAGTGTTTGGTGGAACCAATGAGAAGCCACGTTTTTTGAACATGCTGTGACCACCCTCTTTGTCGATTGGTGATAACAATGAATAATGGATAATGGAGGCACTCACTAGTTGGACGGAAGTAATTTGTGGAACTCTTGGAGCCAATAAAGAGGAAGCAAAGGAATATTCTTAGCGTGTTATTGATTGTTCACCCTCAATCTTCACCTCCGGAGGTGGATGTTGAGGGTGAACAAACAATAGCATGCTAAGAATATTCTGGCCAAAGGAAGCCAACCCTACACTGCTACGACATGAATATTCATTGTTCACTGCGGCTCTGAACTTGCTGTGACTACTCCTAGTGATTGGTTGAGCATGTCGAGGGAAATAATATCTCAAAGCCTTATGAATATTTAGTGTTACTTACTTCAAAGGTTCGTTCAGACTTCAGAACTTCAATTTGGGCTTAGCAGTTGCACGTATAAGGTAAGGTAACTTAGGTAACCGGCTCTGAAATCACAAAGGCTTTGAAATCGTCCACCCTACTCAAATGTACACTGCTTGTACATGTTACTTTTTCATAGCCTTCAGCAATGTACAAACCGTGTACATTTTAGGGGGTGGACGATTTTAGAGCCCTATGCCACTTCAACTTCTCAATTTCATAACTAATTCCAGAAAGCTCCAAAAAATATGAAACAACTTGGGTTAGATGTCAATTCCTCTTGTCTTTCAAGGAAAATTTACTGAGAAATTATTTCAAGAAGCTTTGCCTCCCCAAAATTCACTTTCAGCTCTTAAATGAGTGATTTCTGGAACTGTTACCTTACTAGCCAGGCATGATTCTCAAAGTTGCTAACTGAACAGAGACAAAGTACCTAGCTTGAGTGTACCAAGATCTGAAAACACTCCATCCAACATAAAGTCCGATCTCAGGTGCAGTATAATTCACATTTATAATAAGCGCCTTACATAGATTCTTAGGCAAATCCACACATCAATGATATCCATACATTAAGTTTGCATGGTTTTTTTACCTATAATAAATAGTTACCTACTTTGTTTGTTCTGGTACGTTGAGATCTCCTGAACCATGCGTCCCACGGTTGTGTGCTTGGTATCGTCAAAAAGCTCTCAGCGAGGAGGGGTGCACGGGCTTGGTTTCGTGTAGTTTGGAGCTATGATGCGGAAGTTATTGAATTTTGAAGTATTTATAGATCAAAAAATTAGAAAATTACTTATATTTTGATTTTGGTTGTGTTCTTGGTATTATTGGAAAGCTCCTGGCGAAGAGGGGTGGATGAGCTTTGTTTCGTGGCATTTGGAATGACGGTGTGAAAGATATTGAATTTCAAAGTTTTTACTATGCATTAGAAAATTAGAAAATTATTTTTACTATGATTTTGGATGTGGCAACGGCACATGGCACACTAGTTTACCCCCTAAAGGACCAAAATGCGTTTTTTGGCCGTATAGAAATTTTGGGCAGGTACATGTGACTAGAGATACCCATATTTGAGGCTGAAATTTTAATAGAAGGTGGGGACGAGGAATATCTTCATGCGTACCAAGTTTCATGACATTTCAAAATACGAGTCAAAAGTTGTGACCTAATATGTTACTTTTTTTTGTAAATTGGGCAGTTTGGGCAGATAAAAAAAATCATTTTTTCCGGAATTTTTTTTGAAATTGGTTCTCTACATTTATATATACTTAAAAATCTTTGAGTCATTCCATTTCAATCAAGGAGTCAAAAGTTATGAGGGTTTTTGAATTGTGGGCAGTTATGGATTGTCTACTCTAAAAAATCCTTTAAAGTCGTTTATTTAACTCAATTTTCAATATTTTTGGAAAAAAAATAAAATCTTAGGATGTAGATTGATAATTACAACATTACAACCGTTGGGATTGGCATTTTTAAATTCCATGATTAAATTTTTAACAATTTAGTATTTTGAATCATTTTCTACTTCTTTCTGTTTACTATTTTTTTCCTATATGTTGTAAAATTTCAAATGATGTGAAAATTTTCAAGCATATAAACAACTTGTTTAGGAAACTGAATTCAAAGAAGCACCACCTTTATTGGCATTTTTTCATTGAAAAGTGAGCTTGCAAAGTGCAGCTGCCCGGTTTTTTGCAGGATTGAAAAAATGGTTTTCAAGACTTTGAATGCTTATATCTTATGATCCACATGGTGGAATTTTCTGAAATTTTTACCACATGTTTTCAAAATATCATACTACAAGATCCTATGGTTCCATGTGTCAAAAGTTGTTTTTTTTCCAAACATTTGGTAGTTGTATTAGAAATGGCAATTTTGTAGCGTTTTTGGTGATTACATAGTCATGAAACTTTAGGGGTTAATATATAAATTACCTTGTACAAAGTCCTATTTTAACTGTACTACACATTAGGAAGCCTTAATTTGGCTCAACTTCACAATGTATCAATGTATGTATGTTTCTATGTTTAATTATTTATTGTGATTTTCTTGAAGTTTTCTTTTTGGTAGAAATACGGAGTAATGGTGAATTTCGTTAAAATGGCGGCATTCCATTACAATGGCACGTTATTTCAGTTCAAAATGGCCGTTCTGAAATCTACAACTGTGATATATTCTGAAAATCTAAGCATTTTCTAGATATCTAAAATCTATGCCAATCTTAGATTTTTTAGAACGGTTGGTCTGAAATTGATATGGTTCCTAGATATTTTAAATCTACAACAATCTTAGATGTCTGGAATCTATACATGTTCTGGATGTTCATAATGGACGATCTGAAAAAATGGCATAAGGAATATGGCACAAGGAAAGTCTGGCACTGGGAATACCGCCATTTTAAAGAAATTCACCATAGTAATTCATTGTAGAAGAATGTAGAAATACCGAGAACTTACCACCGAGAAAATTTCAAACATGCTGTCGAGGATTGCCTAAAAATAAGGTTGAGTCGTTGACTGGGGTGTGTGATAGGGCCAAGAGCCGCTTAAGACGAACTGCCGGACCTACCGACCTTATTGCCTCCCAGTAGAAAGTAATGTTAAAAAACGAAGTGTAATTGACTGTGAATGTGTGATCTTCCGACGGTCGGGGTGAACTTGATCCCCTCGCTCCGCCCGCCCAAGCCATTCCGTTCCAGGGGTGCATGTAATAGAAAGCCGCCTATTTTGTGCCGTGTTCAATCTATGTTCTTCACCTCTCCTAGCTAATTCGGGGCCTCTGATTGCAAATATGAATTCATAATTTGCATATTTGATCATGTGTGGCAAATAAAAAATTTCAGGGTTTTCCTTGATGGTCAAGCGAGCGAGGGGGTCGGTTCACCCCGGCCATTCCGATCTGGCGGCAGGGTTATCACATCAGACAAGTCACCCACCCACCCGTCCGGATGTCTGAGACGTCCGGTTGAGGTTCCGTCTGTCCGATGTAGTCAACGTGTAGTTGACTTTATCCTTAAGTCCCCGCCTTGTCTTTATGTCCCCACCTTTAAGTCCCCGCCTAGTCTTTTAAGTCCAAGTCCAGTCCCTTAAGTCTACGCCCCATCTTTAAGTCCCTGCTTAATCCTTTAAGTCCCCGTCTAGTTGCCCAGCTCCATGGTTTCAATTTCTGTGCAAACCGGCACGGATCGTTCGTCTGTCCGGTCCGGTTCGCCCATCTGTCCGGGACTTCTGGAACCCTAGAAGGCCTGATGTGACAACCCTGTCTGGGGGCCAGCATACTTCTTATTGAAGTACACTTCCGTATTAGTCACGTACTTGGGCTCCAAAAGTCTAATATCGTCTTTCTTTAATAGTAACCAACCCGAAACCAGACGCACTCTTCACTCTTACTAAAATGCAACCAAACCAAAATCTCCATTCTCATGTCGCAATCACTTGCACAACTTTACACGAGCCCTGACTGTACAAACAAAGTCAGCAAACTTATTACTTCCCAATACTTACTTTACATTCATTCAAGCTTTTTTGAAGTCAGTGTGGAAACGCCCCTTTCGGTTGCACACCGACCAGCAAGACTTGATTCTCAATCAGTTTACAAGGCAAGTTCCCGGCAGACCTCAGATTCAGGCATACAGTTCCAAAATCTGATAAACTGTTAAATATATATTATTTGCTATGTGTTAGAAATCTTGTACTCCCTACATGCAATATATAGAGAGGTTAAGAATAATATGTATGTTAATTTATTAGCTTTTGGCCTGTTCAAACCCATAGCAAAGAATGAAGAATTAGTATGTTTAGCATCTAACATTTCTCTTTGAAGAATCTAGGAGAAGGGTGAAATTCAAGGGTAAAATTCTGTAACATGTATGAGATTTTAACAAGGTTATCGAGGTAACAAGTACAATGAGGTTCGACTTTGTAATGCTATTCACTCCTGTCTTGTTCATGCAATCGAGATCGACGACTCACAGTCTCTCCCATAAGAGATCCGTGAGCACGTGGCAGGGCGGTTTCACCCTGGACCATACCAAGTGGTCAAGTATTAATCCAAGGTCAAAAATTAATGTGACTGACTTCGTCCGCTGAATCCTCTTGTCCACTTGTGGATCACGTCTACTCAACTTCCTACCTAGAATCCTGGATAGCGCATTGACATCGTCTTCCCCGGAGTTGCCGTTCTCCTATTTCGGAACTCTAGCTAGCTGATGAGCTGCAGCTACGTGACATATATTGCTTATATCCTCTTGACACAGGCTTTGGCCGAGTTTCATGCTAGCTTCGGAGCTTGCTGTTGTCGATCTAGCTACCACTGGAACAAAGACGTTTTTTGCTTCTGAGCGAAATCGACTCTGAAAACAGGTACCGAAGCATACATTGTACCAGTCGAAAATCCAGTCAGTTCATTCTATATATGTCCTTGCATCGACGTGCCGAAGTTTCGTTTTAGCGTCTCCCTAGATCATTCAAGGGTTTGCTATATATCGACCGTCAAGAGATTTCAGCTGCAATCACTTTCTGAAATCAAACAGGATTCATTAGATTTGTACTTGACCTAGTGAAGCACTGGTAACGATGAACTTGATGATTGTTCACATTCTTTGAAATGGTCTATTTTGGAGGGCCGAAACGGCGATGGAAGATCAAGTGCCGAACTCGCACGGGTGTTTGGCGTCTGAAACAGCGCCTATTTTGACTGCAATCTGACAGTTCTTCGATTCATGAACCTAGCTCCTGCAATGTAATCTGGGTGACGGGACTGTGTTCTTGCAGAGTTTGCCGTCGAAATGATCTGTTTCTGAGTGCCGAAATGGCGATTGAAGTTCAAGTGTCGAACCCTCACTGGTGGTCGGCAACTGCTTCACTCGAAATTTGCCTTTCTGTCGAATCGTGAAGCTCCTGAAATGTAGTCTAGGATGACGTCATTGTGGTCGTGTAGAGTCTGGCGTTGAAATGGTCTGTTTCTGAGTGCCCAAACCGCGAAGTTCAAGTGCCGAACTCGCAACTGGTGTACATCTTTGAGGTTCAGTTGAGCTACTAATTGTGCGCCAAATTGACTAAAACTGCGCCAAAATGACGGAACTCTGTCATTTCTCGAATCATGAAGCTCCTGCAACGTAATCTAGGTTGACATGCTTGTGCTCCTGTAGAGTTTGTCGAGATGGCGACGCTTCAGAGACCCGGCACAGGGACACAAGCTCCGACCACGGCCACCGAGCGGGCGGAAACCGGGGCCGAGACGGCGCGCGTGGAAGGCAAGGGTGTTGGGGGCCAAGTGGCGGAGGCGGCCAAGAATGTGGCCACGGGACGAGACGAGCGAGGACTCCCGGCAGCAGGCCCTGCAGAGGTGGATCGTAGTGGAATGCTGGAGCCTGGAGGCGCAGCGTCGACGAGCACTATTCCTCATCACCACCATCACGACAATGGCGTTTTGGGACGCACTGAGGAGGAGTTCGCCAAACTGCGCACAAGGACGCATGTCACGCACGAAGGCGAGGCGTATTGTCCAAATCCCAACACCCGAGATCTGGTATGCATGACGGGGCATTGGGTCTGTATCGTGGTACTAATTTGCCGAAGTTGACTCTGAACCGAAAGGTAGGAGGCTATGCAATGGCAGGAGCACTGACAGAAGTTTGAGATTGTGGGAGGAAGTTTGAGTAATGAGTACATTTGAGCGTGGAAGTTTGAGTTCATGTGCCTGATGTGAGGAAGTTTGAGAACTCGTGAGGAAGCTTGACTGCATACGCGGGGATTTGAGTCCATAGGAGAAACTTTGAGTCCATTTATGTGCCGAAGTTTGAAGTTTGAGGGTTTAATAGGACCTTACTCGAGCCAGTGCTACAGACTGGGACAGAGCTCTCTAGTAGCGTAGACTTCGTACCTGCTTGTTTCGATCATCTGTGGTATTTGCCGAGGTTCTGTGATACTGAATTGTGTCGCTGGGTGTATGGTTGTGTATATATTGTATATTCTTTCAAGCGCTGTGTTTGAGAGGGCCGGAATTGTGACAAGCAAGTTCTGAACATGTAGTTGGACTGTGTATGTTGGATTTGAGGGTCGACTGGAACCCGAATTTAACCAGTATGAGGACTTGATGTGTTAACTGTCATGCAGCCTCGGGAGTTTGAGACCCGGGTGACGGTCATCCAGCGCTACCCTGAGATGCGAACGATCGAGAAGACGGACTTTATTAAAGAAATTCACCATGAGGATCGCACCATCATTGTGCCCAAAACGCGCATCATCATGGAGGAAATCGAGCGCATCGACCGGGTTCCAGTTGTGCGGCAGGTGCCCAAGACGAGAATCGAGATTATCCACCGGTAAGGCATCTAAACCACTTGATTATTAATTTTTTAGGTTCTTCGACACTGCTATACATGTATGCCGACTTGTTGCAGATTGAACATGCGGTCGAAAGGGTCCTACAACGTAAATTTCATTAAAGTGACGAGATTCCGGTGCCACAAACTGTGACTCAGAAAGGTCTAAAATCAAGGACAGGTATGGATTTATGTTACAGACCACCGGTTCGTAAAGGTGCCAAAGTATTGGAACATCGCCATTTTCACGGAATTGATCTAAGTTATAATAGTAAGGCTATACTAATTTGGCCTATTAGTAAGGGTTTAGGGTGCAAAATCAATGTCGCTACAAAATATTATTGTTGTTGAAATGGGTTCAATAACAGTGTCTTGGACAAAGACCCAACAACTCATTTGAGTCGCATCCTAACTGGAAGCAGTCGAAGTCACTGGACCGTACGACAACCGTTTTCTTGGCCCGGTGGGAACAGAAACGGTTCCCTGTGGGACTTCTTGAGCTAGTATTCTGCTGGGTTTTACTTCTTTCGCCGAGGTGTTATTCACCAGGTTCAGTGTGATGTTTTGATTTTTCGTGGAAGAAAGTATTCGCTTGTTTCCAAAAAAGAAAAAGAAAAAATTGGTTCAATAAAATGATATTTTAACATGCACTAGTTTGAAATTGTGTGACTTTTGCAAAATCGGTGTATGTTTTTTGTTGTAGTGGTACAGTGGTAGTCTCTGGGACTGGACGCTTTGTCAGTGCAGCGTGTTTTAGAGCTCAGATGAAATTGAACTTGAAACTAGAGACTTAGAGCTCCCAATGACTTACTTGATAGTCGTCAATTTTGTTCATTACGAAGATGCATTTAACGTCAATTCGTGAAATTGGCGATATTCCATTACTTCGCGTGGCCTGACTCCAAATCTAAACTCGTCCTAGTTTGTGGTCTGAGATTAGACCTTTGTGAAGATATATATCACACTTTTCGGTGTTTGGAAAATCGCCAATATGACGTTATTTGAAGTTTCAGACAGGCGACTGAATCGCAAACAACTGAACCAATATTAACGAATTCATACGAGGTCTGCATGCCAGGGTTGTGACGGAGGAGCGCGAGGTGATGGACATGGCGGAAGAAGTGGAGTACATCGACGTGCCCCGGATTGAGATGGTACCCCGTGTCATCACCGAAGACGTGGAAGAGAAAATCATCGTCCCGGTGGTGAGAGAGGTGCCCGTCACGCGCATGGTGGAAGTGCCCACCGGAAAGTATGTTCCCTACCTCATGCACCACTATTGTAATTCAATCTTGTATGCATTCATTCATTCCTTAACTTAATTCGTTATCTCAGAATGAATTGAAACCGCAAAATTAATCAACGTCCGATCCGGGATTTTGGTCGTTCATTGATAAGTCACAGGAAGATCGATTATCTCTGGTTCCCGGAATCTCATTCTTGGGTAATAGTGTTGGCAACAGGAAGAATTTATGGTACTGGTTTCCTTTGTTTAATTGCCGGATCCCCCGTTGTTAATGAATCATCGAGGAAACCCTTGATATTCCCAATTCAACAAGCAGCTCATATCGAATCCCCTGTACACAAGAGGTAAATGGTCCCATACCAATCTTGAGAAGCTGAGACTCTGAGATCTGCTAGGTACATTTTTCGCTCCGGGATTTCATGTGAGCTGCTTGTACCCTTAATGGAATCAAGGATAATCTACCTTTGAGTTTTGTGGTCTAGTGACGCTGCATGCATGTACGGTCGCATATATGTCATTGGAATGGGTTGTGTCAAATTCGCCAATGATCCGTCACTTTAATGAAATTTACGTTATTGTGAGTTTGTGACATTCAATTTTCGAGAGCTTTAATATCAACGACTGGTATAGACGTAAGCTTGTAATTGAGCAACTGAAACTCGATGCGCCAATGTCACTGAAACTTTCCATTTTAACCATTATGACTCAAGTCAATTTCGTTAAACTGGCAGAGTTCCACGACTTTAGCATGTTTGAAGGCGCCTGGCCTGAAACATAAATCTACACCGGTTCTGGTGTGTGGAGCTTTGTGTACATGCAAAGGAGAGCCTCCATTAACCATACTGTTCATTATGGGCAACATTAACCATACATGCATGATTGTGAGCATTGATTTGTGTTTGAAGTGTGAAATCAATCTATTCTATTGACATTTAGTACTTTGCAATTGATTTTTACCTTAATACTGAAGGAATATGCAAACTTTTAGATGACGCAAGTTTTTCTAGATTATTGCACGGGAAAGGCTCAAAGTTCACCTGTATGCTGAATGGAACCTCTCCCTTTCTGTGTGGTGAATGGAGACTTACACTGCGTCGTACTTGACGATTGAGGTCAATCATATTCTGATGGGATTTGATATGCTTTGCTATGGTTGCAGCTTCTGCGAGGCACCCGTGGGCGACTTCATCAACCCTGGGCACTTCAACCTCATCAAAGGTCGCAAGCACCACAGCCACAAGTCCAAGACCCAGAGCGGCGGCTTGCTTCACAAATCCAAGAGCTCCTCCTCTTCGTCCTCCTCCTCCGACTCCAAGGCCACTGCAGTCCCTGTTGTTGCAGGTGACTCTGTGGCTGCGTCCACTGTCGAGCACCATGCCGATGGATCCGCAACTAGCAGCCCCTCATCGTCCAAGCGGAAGAGCTTGTTGCAGAGAATCATTCATCACTAGTACCTGCCGGGGGGCTTCAATGTCACCGAGACTGTCGATCTCTAGTTTCAAAATTTCATGTGAGTAGGGCAAGACTGTCGCTGGGTTCATGCATATGATTAGGGCTACCGGCATGCATGCATGGACTTAATTAGCTGGGTTGATTGGCGCAGTTAATTTACCAGAGAGTGATCGAGTGGTTACCAGTTTGCTAGATTCTGCGTGTTTAATTTGTTTCCATAGTGTACAATATCATGGTCCATTGTTTTCGTCCCGGTTCTGGCAACTGCAGCCCCTGTTGTTGCAGGGGACTCTGTGGCTGCGTCCACTGTCAAGCACCATGTCGACGGATCCGCAACTGTCAGCCCCTCGTCGTCGGAGCGGAAAATCTTGTTGCAGAGAATCATTCACCACTAGTACTCGCCCGGGGTTCCAAGTTCACCAAGACAGTCGATCTGTGGTTTCATGTGATTAGGGCAAGACTGCCGATCTCTGGTTTCATATGATGAGGGTTACTGGCATGCATGGATGGAATTAAATAGCTGAATAGACTAGCGCAGTAAATTGAACAGAGAATTAGGGGTTACCAACATACCACGTTGCTAGATTCAGTTGCGTGTTTCATTTGTTTCCATAGTGTACAATACACTGGTCCGTTATTTTCGTCTCGGTTCTGGTGTTAACTCTTCGTTGAGCTGAATGGCTCTACAGTGGTTCCCATTTATTTCCATGTATGACTTGTGCATCTTTTCAGCAGTTTTACAATTTACGAGGGTTGGTTTCAATTGTTTCTGCAATTTTCGACTCGTTTTGAATCGGTAGAAGTGTTCTATGCAGCAGCAAGTTCTGTTACAGCTATCGAGATGGACTGATGGACTGGCTTCACACCGCTGGTGGAGAATTTCGTTATATTGGCGGGACACGAGTCACGTGACTTCGAACCGTTGTGACTCCAGTGCGGAAAGCTCTTAACCTTTTAAGGACCGTGGTCGATTTGGGTGGGCGTAGTTTTTCATACATTTATGTAAAAGTGTTGTTCCATGCCCTCTTCTAAGATGTAAGTTTATATAGATCAGATTGTATAAATTGGTTTTAAAGGTTAGATCCTTGAATCAAACAAAAAATGAAAGTGATCCAACGGTTCACATCTTGTAATTACTCTTTGAAGATTGATGTGTCGTAAACACCCTTTGGCACTAGTTCTAATTAGGGTTTGCTACAATTGGGCATAAATTTGAGTATATGGTCTGAAAATTGACCAAGAATCTTTTGGCTCCTTTGCATACATATAGTTGTCTTTTACATAAAATATGCTTTTTTCTTTGAAAACTCCAATATGAAAGGTTAGTCCATTTCAAGTTTAAACAAGCACAATTCATTCAATTTTGTACACATTTTCTTGAAATTGACTTTGTTAGGAGTGTATGAAGACACTCTAATTGCATTTTTCTCTAAGTTTTTTGAAATTAGATGTTCTATGAATAGTAGGAGACAAAAAGTCGTGAAATCTATCAAAAAGTGGTTGACCGGTCTTTAAAGGACTAACCCTGAAAGGACAGACTAGTGACCATGGAAATCATCCCTTTAGATACCATGAGAATCATTGCCTTCAAAAAATGTAAAAGTACTCATTGGAAGTCAAACTATTGTAAAAGTCCTCTCTTTTTCACAACAAAATTCAAGGTTGAATAGTTGCACTTTTGTTTTATACCCAAGAATTTTCTGTCATAGTGTCATTCATCAGACACAAAACATCCCGCCGTGTCGTTTATGGATTAAAAGATGGGTGATGGATGACCTGACTCTTCATTACAGAAATAAAGAATGCACCTATTGGTTCACTAATCCAAGCATTTTGGTGACTACCTTGATTATGGGGGTATAACCTTGGAACACCGTCAGTGTTAGTCTATGACACTTGGATGACAATTCAGTGAGCTATAAAGCTAATGGGAACATCTTTTCATCCCCTTTTCAATGCTAACCTTTCATGTTGGATTACAAAGAATATTCAATTGAGATTGTAGTCTTGTCAGTATGGCAGTATTTGTCTTCATATAAAAGAGAAGCTTTAAAAAAAAACCATCACAAAATATGTTATTTTAGTGTATTTTGGGAAGTTGTTGCTCTTTGCTCTAAATCTAAAAATTTTCCACAAAAATGATATTTTTTGAGTTACAGCCCAACTAACAAAATGAAGGTCATCTACTCTAATTTCTTTTCCAGTTTCAATTTTTAATTTTTTCTTAATACTGAATATTTTATTGTAGTTTGAACTTTGGATGTATTTTTAATATCTATTATTATTTAATTATGGAATGATATAGAAATTGAATTTATACTATGATATTTCTTATTGTAATATACACATATGGTGAAAAATCTTCAAATTTTTCTAAAATAATTTTCTATTTGATGTGATTTTACTTTACTTTTTCTTCAAAATTCTCAAAAAAATTAGTTTTCCACCAAAAAAATCGAAATTTTTTTGTGAAGTAAAGAAGGCGTATAATTTCATTTCCAAAAAATAAAATTTTATAAACGTATCTAGTTGCAAAAATGGCAGTAAACTAAATGATGGGTAATGAGGCATGAAATCAATGGTCATGGATCCGTCATTTAGGAATTAAAGGTGAACTTTGGAGAAGACACGTATGCCTAAGTTGAAAGTGTCAAGTGAGTCCTAACTTGGAAGGTTATACAATCTTTAATTCTTTCTTTGTATTGAAGAACTATGGATGATTTAATCCAATTTTTTGAAAGTTTAGAGGAAAAATTAACAAAATTAATTCTCTGAAGTTTAGTTTCTACTCTGCATGAAAGTTTTGATTTTCTTTTAAAAATGAGCATTTATGTGAGGTTCAAAGTTACAAAATGAGAATGAACAACCACATTTCTACAAGTGTCGTATACACAAATTTAAGATGATTACCATTAGAGAAAATTTCAACCCATGGGAGGGCTATTCCAAGTTGACATGCCATGCTATTTCATGCATGGCCTATCAACTTGGAAAAGTGCCCTTGGTCAGCAGTCAGAGTGTATAACTACTCGCCGGAGCAGTCAGATTTTGCAAATTTTTTTTTTAAGTTTAAAAAAAATTTAAATTTTTTTATTAAGATTAAAAATTTTTAAATTTTTTTTTTTAAAATTAAATTTTTTTTTTAATCGTGAATTTTGATTCATGCACCATTGTCACAATAGAAACCGCTGCGCAGAAATTGGGGAAAAACTATTTTTCCAACCTCTTAAAACTAAATTTTAGGGTACTAAAGGGGCCCATAGAGCAACCCTTCGGAAGGTTGGATTTTTCTCTAATGCATTGCCCTCTTTCTCAAATTCATTGTTTGGTCTGTTTAATTCTTCATAGTTACATCTGCTTCAAAATGCTAGTTTCACAGCTTACTCCTTCTGTATGGTGACCTTTTAGCCGATAACTTTCTAATTTTCCATCCACTAACAATGCCATTATATATTGCCTATTGGACTTGATTGAGAACAAATAGAAAACATCTTGAAATGATCCAATGCTACTAAATCATTTTATAGAGTCTAGGGGAAATTGGATAATATTAAGGATTTGTATAGAAATGAAAAAGATTAATTATGTGTGATTAGTTTTTTATTTCATTCAAGAAGAAGTTTGACGGCAATTCCTTAGATGTTATGTGGAAAATGAAAGCAATGCAACTTTAACATTTCAATATTAGAAATTTGAACTGAGAGTCAACTTTTTCAACTTTAATATTTTAGATAATTTTATATTTAGATATCCTAAAAAGTCAAAAGGCATTTCAAAAGGATATTCCACACATCTAAGATTTCTATTCATTAAAAGAAATTTCAAGCTTTTGAAGGGCTGCTCTAAAGTGACAAACGAAGCGATTAAAATATGGGTCTGACTTTTGCAAAAGTACTTGAAGTAAATAGTCAACTGGTCTGACTTTTGCAAAAATATTTAGGCTATAACTATCTTCACGACTATAAAATGTATCCACAATTTTTTTTGAAACATATGGACCATTGTATCCGCAGCTTTTAATGTTACAAACAGTATTCAATTGATAATTGTTTCAATTAAGTCAAATTAAATCCAATCAAGCCACACAATTGGCTTGATTATATTTACTTTGGCTTATTTGAAACTTCATTTGTTTCAAGTTTATCAATTTGTGAGTTACTAGGTGAGAAAAGGAGCTCTTTATCGAAGTAGGATAGTGGTAGGGTTAACAACCCATGTGGAATATGTATCTTCACTCATTGTCAAATGCAGGGTTGTCATGATGTCCTAACGTTTTAACTCACATCTGGACGTGCAGTGTCTAGAGATACTACTTTCCTGGACATCCTATAACATTTACAATTTTGGAAGGGTAAACTTTTTTACCCGTCTGCCGTGGTTGTCCACCAACGTTTGCAAGGGTTGTTTGCGACGTTGTTCGCCAAGCCATCCGCCAAATCCAACGGTTGCGATTGAATGGACCATTTGACGTCCACCCCATCCGACGGCAGAACCACGTCCGCCTAATTGGAAGGCCAGGATGAGGCAAACGATTTGACGTCCATCAAATCTAATAGTCGCAACTGGGCGGACTATTTGGCATCTGCCCTGTCCGACAACGAAACTACATCTGCCTAATTGGAAGGTCGGGATGAGGCGGACGATTTGATGTCTGCCAAATTCAACGACCGAGGCTGAACAAATTACTTAGGGGCCGCTTCGGGGCCAGATGTACAAGTGGGCGGACAGGCGGACAACTGCACAGACATCCACTATGCGCTAGTAGTCAACTTCTTTTGCAATTTTTGACTGCAATTTTTGGAATTTTTGAGCGTATGATATACTGTTAAAAGGCCGTAAAAGAACCTTTTCAATGGTATATCATACACCCCAGAAGTTCAAAAATTGCAATCAAAAATTGCAAACGAAATTGACTGCTAGTGCATTATAAACGTGTGCTTTAAACTATACAAATGATGATTTGCATATGTTTTGCAATTTGTGCAGGTCCATTGTAACATTGTTGTTTGAAGTATCTTGGCAATTTTTGCGGCTTGGATCAATTATCAAAGTCCAATCATTATACTTTGTCTTCAATGACAATCACTACAGATATCCTCAAATTTGAAATAGCCTATTTTGGTTGATTCATTTTGCTTTTATAAGCTTCAAGCCACCTTCACTACTTTTCAATGTACTAGCTGCAGATCATGTTGTGTCGTATAGTGTCATTTTGCTTGAGGGATTTGTGGTAATGTTTTAGTTATTTAGGAGATTGAAACTAGTAAATTTGTATCCTCGCATTGCAATTGAAGACCTCAATTTTATGACCCTAAATAGTTTAGGGTTTAGGTCTCTTCCTAGAACAACAAAGATGTGCATCTATTTAGCTAAAAAATACTTAGAAGTTGTAGTTTGTCTTTTCAATTGAAAATGTAAGCTCTTGCATACTTGTACCATATATTAGACATTATATTAATGTCATTTGCAGATGTGGGCAACTGGTCATGTTGGTTAGGTGTCTTTGTCCAAAGAACCAAGCAAGATTACACTCGTTGCGGGAGCTTCTTTTGGGCCGATGAACTTGGCACATCCAACATCTAATCTAAAGAATTAAGAGAACAAGGATCTTGGAATTTCTTTCCACATGCACTAGACCGCACAAATTTTGCACGAAATGCCACACACAAGGAGATTGATCCAAAGAAAATGTAGCCACAAGCGAAGGGAACATAAATAAACCTCCAAAGTTCCGCTCCCTTACCAATGTCTGACCGAACGGAGTTTCCAAGACCACCTTGTCCTGAACGCCCCCGCTAGCAGGAAGTTGACTTGGTCAATCTCGATGACATCTTTGATGTATGCGACCGTGCATGTGATTATGTGGAACAACCACATCTCAGTCGGGTTAGTGACCAAAACAAATGTAAGAAAAAGCGAACAGTATTCTCTCTGGAAAGTTCCAAAACAAAGTACAACTCTGAGAGCCAAACATTAATTCCAGTATCTACTCCAAATTTCAAGGACACCAGTGACTATGCTTGTAGTGCAGATGGAGGTAGGCACAAAGTTGTTTTTATTGACCTTACTTCCGATTCAGGTTGTAGTGCTCTTATTTGTTACATATAAATGAAGGTGCTATTATATTGTTTTTCATAAATTCAGGCATGTTTATTATAGCCATAGCTAGGATAAGTATTGATTTGTAGGCATTTTGATCCTTGAATCATGGCACTATGTGTCAAAGTAAAGCATTGATGTTTGCACAGAAACTATATTTAGTATTTCGATTTTTAATTTATAGGATTTAGAATTAGGACTAACTCCATGTATGCTCGGATACCTAAGACACTTTCCATAACTTCAAAGCGTATAGGATTAAGAGTGCAGGTTTAAATGTGCGGAAGATTAACTTGAATCACCTATTCATACATTAATGCTACATTGAATGTTTATAGCATTAGAAAGCAATCTTTAAAAGCAGATATGTACTTTTTGGAATCCAATATTTTAGCAGATGAAGACTTCAAAAATATTAATATTAATATTAATTAGAACACAAGTTGCCTGTGACGAATGAGCAAACAAATTGGATGGCTAAACGGACAGCCTAGTTTGCGTCTAGCCCCGAAGCGGACTACGTCGGTTTGCCTTGCAGACCATAGGTCAAGGAGGCGGACATGCAAACAAGTGAGCAAATAGGCGGACAATTGGACGAACGCACACTACGCTAGCATTCAAATTCTTTTGCAATTTTTGACTACAATTTTTAGAATTTTGGAGCATGTGAGACACCATTGAAAAGATCTTAAAAACGCCTTTCCAGTGATATATTACATGCTCCAATTTTCTTATAAGTGTAGTCGAAAATTGCATAAAAAGTTGACTGCTAGTGCATAGTGGATGTCTGTCATTCAGCCAATCCATCCGCCAGTCAGCCCGTCTATCATCTACTACGTTGGTTTATCCCATGGTAACTTCTTTTGATGGCGGTTTTATCCATTGGTAATATTCATCTAGGCATCCAAATATCTAGAATTTGGACGTGATTTTGCTCAAGATGTTGATTTTGGTCAACCCTGGTCAAATGAATGAAAATACATATCCCACATAGATTGTTAACCCTACTACTATCCCACTTCCATAAAGAGCTCATCTTTTCATCTTATAACTCATCAAATGTCAATGAAGTTAGTCCTTCACATTGCCACCAAAAAAATTTGGTAAATGATGGTCATTTGATTATTTTTGGACATTTCTTTTTTCTGGTACAATTTGATTTATATGCAAGGTGCATCTAAATACAAAGTGTTAAAGAATTAGGGTTAAGGTGCATTTGGATACCTTAACTTTGATTATTTAATACTTTATATTTGGATTTAAACCATTGTCATGCATTTGACATCGCCACTTCAAATAAGCAGATATAGGAAGAAAAGCAATTTGTATGCAAAAAAAATAAATAATCTACGGGGTCTTCAAATGGCTATGGAGCAGCTGGAAGCCTTGATTTTTCTCTAATGTGGAAGGAGCTTCCTAAATCCTAAAATCATGATCATTGCAAAGTCATTAAACTCAATTATTGTGGAAGCGCGTAAAATGCTTTTTAAGGCATGGGAGGACCATTTTAGGGCTATAAACTAGTATATTGCTGTCAAAATATCAAATATTAAAAAATTCAATTTTGTTTGCTAAAAAATTAAAATAATTTATTTTATTTTTAAAGTAATAAAAAAATAAATTTATTTTTTAAAATATTAAATAATTAATTAAATAATATTATTTGACATAGCAGTCTCCCGACCACATCAAATTATTTATGTGGCACAGTTTTCTAAATTCTTTACTATCCGGAAACTCGCAGCCTTCTTAAAGTCTGAAATCTCATCTAATGGATGGAGATGGATATTTTATAGGATCATCTAATTGTGAGTAAGTAGATTATAGTAGAAAAAGATATGAGTCATTGGAGATAATCACCTTGTGTGAATAAACTAGTCTTTTGTTGTATAGCTTAAGTGCCTTTGAAATAGTTTTAAGGTAAGTGCACCCATAATTGTCACTAAAAGAAATTTAACAAATTATTATTATTAAATATATATATTTTATTGGACTTTATTGGAAAGTGAAAGAAAAATCTAAAAACTATTAAAGATGCATCATTAAATAATAGAAGTGAGCATCAAGAAATAATATGGGAAATTTAATTAAAATGGAGGTATCTATATGCCATTTTCTCAATAATTTTTTTTTTAGATCTAAAACCTAAGACAAGTATAGATTTCAAATAGCACACTCTAAACATCAAAGTGCCAAGTTTGTATGATACCGTTGTTTTAATGAAATTTTGGTTTAGAATAAAAGCTCAATACTAAAGGCTATATAGACACTAGTATATAAGCTAGTGCCTATTTCTTGAATATGGCATCTGGCATTGAATACTTACTCTATTTTTTTGGTTCTCAAATACTTCCTTTCTACTAATGATTTAAAAACAACATATGAATAAATTGTGAATTTTTAGTATATTGCTTTAAGGTGTATCAAAAATCAACTTTAGACTCTCATAGGCTCTCATTCATGATTGTATATATCTTTTGTAATCAATATAAATCTTTCTTCATTTTTAAATTTTTTTTAAATTTAAATTTAATTTTTTTTTAAATTAAAAAAATTCAATATTGTTTTTTGGTCCAATTGTAGGTTTTATATTTTGGACAGTGATGATTAGGAACTATGTAGCCATTGAGACAAAGATGTTTTATAGGGCTTAGAGGCGTGGAGAGCTACAGAAGAATCAACAACTTTTGAAACAAATTTTCAATCTTTTAGATGGTTGTGCAAAAAGTGGCAGACTTGAACAATATTACTATGTATGGTGCATAAAATGTGGTTCTAAACCAATCAAAAATCCAAGAAATTAGGAGTCAAGTCAAAGTGGACTATTAAGTATGCACGTATATTAGTTGATAAAATGGTCTGTTTTAGAATTCCAAGATTACAACATAGAGTTGAGCAAAGCTCTAAAAACTAAGACTTGTACAGGGACTTGTATAGGTGGGAGATTTCGTTCATGCATCTCAAAATCTATCAAAATATTGAATTTAATGTGTATGATGATTTATTAATAAGTGTTAGTGAACTTATTACATTTGGCAAAAAGTCTTTGCATTTGGTACTATATTACCATGTGTACTATAAAAGTTCTATAGGCGATGGACTTATAAGAAATTTAAAGATCAAGAGAGTACCCCCATACACAAACTATGACACATGTGCAACCACAATCATTTGTGCTCAAAATGCAACACTTACATTTGGATCAAAAAGTGACAATAAAACTTAGATGTTGATGACAACAGATGAATAAAATTGGGATGTTAGAATCAAAAAGAGTCTAGTGTTGATTTTTGGTACACCTGGAGACAATAGTTTGAAAATGAAAAATGAAAAGAAAAAATAATTTAATTAATTAGTGCAATAACCAATTCAAGCGCATGCATAGATATGATTGATGAGTTATTGCAAAATCATCCTAGTTAATCTTTTATACTATATTATGCACCTTTATAATTTTGGGAATTAAAATTTTTCTTGAGCATTAGGGGCAAAAAAATGCATAACATTCTAAACAATGTGCAATAGTTTTTTCTTTAGTGGTATCACAAATAAAATATTCTTTTTGTACTTCCATTCATAGCAAATTAAGTAGTGCTTTCTTGTTGGAGGGGGCTTATAATTTAATTATAAGAAACTAGCATGTGCGATTAATGACTCACATTCATAATAATTATCCATGATTTAGTGTATGTATAATATTTACAAATATTGGTAACAAAATATTTGTTTTCAATTTCCGAAGGTAGTGTAACTTGCAATATTGATCAGAATGATAAATCTATTTACATCCATAAAGTAATATGTAGATCATGGATAAAACACCATTTATTTATGAATTCAAATATATTTACATTCATCCAAACATAGTAAATGTCATCCTACATTGAAATTATTTTGAATGGATTTGACAACTTCACCCATTCCAAAATGCAAAATATTTTGAAAAATGCTCTATTTTTTCTCCTAATAGATTATTATGAATACACAATGAAACAATTGATTTCAAGGACAAACGGAGAATTGGCCGTCACTTCCATCGTAAGGCGGACAGAAACTGATATTTGTCCCTTTCGCTAAATACACTTGGTTTAATTTTCTTTTTTAAGAGAAAAAAACAAAAAAAACACTTTTCTCTCAGAAATCGCAACTCTGCAGCAAAGCAAATAAAACAACCCCGGTTAATTGGTGATGAGGAATTCGATAGAAGGGGTTTGGGAGCCTTGGAAGGGGGTGAGTCTCCCTATATTCCCAAATTGCGGGAATGCAGTTGCTGCAGCAGCTGGCTAATGTGGAACGGCGATTGCCATGTCATTTTTGGAAAACAAATGTTTTAAAATGATATTTGAAAAAAAATTATCACCAAAAAAAAAAAAAAAAAAAAATTGATTGTCCATACCGTTGTTCACAGAATTGGGCCAAATTGGATAACAGGCCTGAAACGGCCCTCCAAGGCCCCCAAATCCCCTCTAATGCAATACTTTAAATTAGGTTGTTTGTTTGTTTTGTTTGTTTTGTTTATTTGTTTGTTTGTTTGAAACCTAGAGTCTATTCCAAAAGTTAACCAAAGAACAAACTGTGAAAGCCAAGGGCAATGTCTTAGAGACAAATAACCAACAAACTAACTTGTTTTGTTTGATAAGAGGTTTGATACATTGAGATTTGAGAAACCGTGAGGCTTTTGGTGGTGATCTTGGTACCATTAGAAAGCTCTAATCAAGGAGGGGTGCACAGACTTTGTTTCATGGTGTTTGGACCTACAATGTAGAAAGTTATCGAAATTCAAGTTTATAATAATTAGAAAATTGAATTAAACTATGAAAAAGCTATAACTTTCATACTGAATGTCCAACACCACAAAACAAGGCCCTTACAGTCTTTCGTGCATAAAACTTTCTATTTTTGTATTAAGAATGCAACCTCTTACACCACAACTAGCCATTGTACTCTTTCGTGCATAAAAAAATTATTTTAATATTAAAGAATTAGAAAAAAAAATTTACTTTTATTTTGAATGTAGCAATGATATAAGGCACACTAGTCTATTCCTTAAATTAGGTTGTTTTTTTGTTTGATATGTTGAGATTTAATAAACTGTGAGTTTGCCTAAGCGGTGCTCTAGGTAGTATTAGAAAGTTCTTTGCTCAAAAAGGGGTTCAAAAAAGTTGTTTTGTGGCATTTGGACCTGCGGTGGGAAATTATTGAATTTTAAAGTTTTTATTGAATCAAAAATTGGATTAAATTAACTTTCATTTTGGAGAAGACATAACATTTACATTGCATGTCCAAATACCACAAAACAAAGCTTTTGCACTCTTTTCCTTATAAAGATTTCTATTTGTGCTAGTTTCATGGCTTTTGGACCTATGGTGTGAAAGTTATGGGATTTTTTAATTAAGAAACTAAACTGAATCATCTTCTATTTTGAAAAAATCATAATTTTCACATTGCATGTCCAAACACCCCAAAACTCCTTTGTGCATTAAAAATTTATTTTCAAATTAAAAGATCAAATTTTTTTTTACATTTATTTTGACTGTGGTAACGGCACAAGGTACATTAGTATACATGAAATGTAAATACCTATATAAAAAGATGTTTTGCTAATAATAACTAACATCATATAAATTAATTCAATTTGTGTAAGCATTTTAGAGGCTACATTAGTGAAAAGGTCAAGGTCCCAACTTTAAGTTCCAAGTTTTTCCTTGTGTAAATTTACATAGTAAACATATAATTGTATAAATCAATCAGAAGCTTTTTTTTTCTTTAAAAATTTAGGAATTTGAAGTATGAAATCTACTATCAACATTTTCTACAAAATCACCAACAAAGATGCTTAATTTGTTGTTATTCTTTTCATTGTATATACAAAACAGTAGACGGGATTTGGAGTTAGAATTGGGTCTCTATTTTTGCTATGCCCAACTTTGACTCCAAGTCCCTCTTCTTAGGCACCAAAACCTCCAAAAACCTTACCAAATAAAAAAAGAATAGTGCACCAGACTTTAGGATGAAAATTGTGTAAAGCCAATTTAAGATCTCCACTAAGCAAATGTTGAGAATTTGGTGGAACTTAGGACATAATGAGAACCAACCCTTAATACCATATTAGGTGGTCAACAAGAAAATATTATTAAAATTAGATGTTGGCATTTTACCAAAAAATTCTTTCAAAAATTTTCTATATGTCAAAAAATAAATGAAGCAAAACATTTTAAACATTAGTTGAAACATTTTCTATTTAAACATTAGTTGAATTTTGTTTTTGGAAGAAAAATGAATATTCTTTAGGCAATGCCAAACTTGACCGTTGGATTTGATCCTGCAAAACTGAATCACCAATTGGAATAATTTTAAGTGAATATGATAAAATTTGTGTAAACCATTGGATGGATTTAAAATAAATATTGGATGAAAGGTGGATGAATTCTAGATGAAATCACAATATTTTAGACAATATAAAAATAGTATGGATCACACTATATTGAATTTATTTATAATACCATGAAATACCATATTAGTACACCTTGCATATTTATATATTTTCAAAATTAATATAAGTTAACATTATAAGTTTGGAGTGTATCACTCAAATTAACTTGTATAGTATTGTAGTACACATGTTGACCCTTAAAATCCCAAGGCCTTCTTTTCATTAAAATCACTCAAGAATGGCATTTCTACTATAAAAAGCAAAAAAATTATAAATTGTTTTTTTCATATATCTAATTGTAGGATGTTGTGTTAAACTATCATAAGAATGTGTGGAAGAAATCTATATAGTCAAAAATTTTAATCACATAGATTGCAAGATATTAGCATTTAAAGTTAAGAAAATGAATGTTTTTGCACCTTGCTTGACTAGATTATAAGACTTTGATTCTACTTAGCTTACAGTTTGTGCACCACAAATTTTGAATTAAATTTTTTTTGGTTGAAGAAATAAATTGGAAATCTATGAAAGACTTTTTTTTAAATAGATTTTTACATTTTTAAAAAACTATTAAGTAGATGCATTTACAAGATTTAAGGATAAACTAAATTGTTAATAGTTCTAAGATGGAATTGAGATACACTAGTCTCAATAGTGGGATTTTCTTAGAAATTATTCTAAACTATGTAGTGTGAGCGTTTATTTACCCACCGTTGATAAATAAGTGAGCACAACCGGGCTCTAGTTTTTGTGTGGATTCTTATACAACCTACGGGTGCCTAGCGCCAATCCATTGTGCCTTCCATGCAATGGATCTTCTTTTCCTATATTCCTAACACCCACAATATACACGAAAACCAAATATTTGAACTACTTGACGATTTCTATCCTAACTTCTTAAGTCAAAAGAGGTTACGGTGATTTAAAACTCGAACTATTTACAGTCTATATTTATCTATCCTAAGTCATAAAGCATCTCAAGCCATTTTCAAAAACATAAAACTCGACCCTAGCCCCTTCTCTTAGCAAAAATTATGAGCGGATGAAGTTTAGCCCTTCCAAGTCTGTTTAAACTTCATCCACAATTTAGGTGATGTTCCCTAATTCAATTAGCTTTAAAATTTGAACCTTAGTCTTAGAAAATCAAGACCTAACTAAAACCTAAGTTTTGACTTGGATGAATGATTTTAGGTCAACTTCATCTGTTCCTTGACCTAAACTTCATCTGTGAATAATTCCTAGGATTTGTAATATTTCTTAAACTTCAAAACACTTTAGGGTTACTTTAAGGTCTTACTTTGACTTCCTAATCCTAAATTCTTCTTTTTATTAGGTTAAGACATCCAAAATCTTTCTACCCTTGTTCCTTGAGGTTTTAACTAAGCTTTGGTAGATTATTATTTTTATGATTTTCAAATTTGTTCCTTCTAAAGGCTAACCAAAGCTTCCCAGAATGTCCTCTTGCTTGATATTTTACTTATCCCATCAAAAGTTATTGTTAGGATTTTCAAATTTGTTCCTTCTAAAGGCTAACCAAAGCTTCCCAGAATGTCCTCTTGCTTGATATTTCATTTATCCCATCAAAAGTTATTGTTAGGATTTTCAAATTTGTTCCTTCTAAAGGCTAACCAAAGCTTCCCATAATGTCCTCTTGCTTGATATTTCACTTATCCCATCAAAAGTTATTGTTAGGATTTTCAAATTTGTTCCTTCTAAAGGCTAACCAAAGCTTCCCAGAATGTCCTCTTGCTTGATATTTCATTTATCCCATCAAAAGTTATTGATGGATGAAGTTTGATCGCTAATCAATATTTAAAACTTCATCCGTTGATTACTCCTAACCCTAATTTGATAATTGAGTTTTACTTCCACTTTTGAGATCTAGGTTACTTCTAATTATTATCTCCTACTTTGACTTGCCTTGTTTATCTTCTAATTACTTTTCATCCAAATTAGGTCCTAAACTTCATCCCTCCATATCTTGCTCGTTTTAACTCCAAAGCTTAAGTGGAAGATGGTTTGGAAAACCCTAATCCTAATCTACAAGTTTCAAAATCTGAACTTGAGAAACATTTAGGTTTGATGCTCTGAATTGGTCTCCTAATTCGGCTAAGTGTTTAGCATTGCTAGTCTAAACAATTAAAAAGAAGGGAAAGTGTTTAATAATTGACCTCAAGTTGGTTTTCATCCGTGGCGTTGTAGAGTAGCTCCTCGAGATATTCCCGGTCCGCCATCTTTGGGGGCTATCTTGGAATTTTGCTCACCGCTTAAAAGCAAGTGTTTAATACAATGTTTTCCTAATTCTTTCCTACTTCTTTTTCTTTCTATTGCTTCTCCTTCCTTTTCTTTTGGTACTATTCTACTTCAATTATTTAAATATCCCCAAGGTTGACTAATCTTAGAATAAAATAATTGAAGTCAACTTCTAACAATAACTGACTCTTCAACTTCTTGGTCAATTATTATTCTATCCAAATTTTAATGGTTCTAATCGTTTTTCCTAGCTTTCCACCTAATCCTATCTCCTTCCTAAATTCCCTTCATCTCCTAAATGGTCACTTCATCTCTCTCAATGTTCAATGTGGTTTTGAGAATTCTTAAATCTTCTACTTTCTATGGTTTTTTAGTCTCCTTTGCCAATGAAAACGTTGTCAAGGGGGATTCTAACCTTCTACTTTCTCCTTCACTAGTTTCTACTTTTAATTGTTAATTGTTTATGAATTTTTTTCCAAGCAAAGCTAAGGGACGTGAGTGCTAGTTTGTTGGTGTTTTGGAGATGTATCAGTGGTATTTTTATCTTCTCCAATTTTTGAGAGAGTTTTGTTTAACAAGCACCACCCCCAACACACACCCAGTTCACAATCCAACAACCCCAGTCCACAACCCAGACACCCTAGTACACGGCCTAGAGACCCCATTCAAAAGACCCCAGTGAACCCTCGCTTGGAGACCCCCTCGCCGTGCCACGTGGCGGCGCCTGATTCATGGGACCCCTGCTGTCGCCGGCCGCGTGGCGGCACCTGACGGGCTGCGCCCTTGGTCGTTCCCCAGTCGTGGTGGCCCGAGGCCGGCCTTGGTCTATTTGTATTTCTGCTGGTTCCAGGGACTCCTTAAGTCTGGTTTGTATTTCTGCTGGGTTCCGGGGCTCCTCGGTCTGGTTCGTATTTTTTGCTTGTTAGTGGCTACTGGATCTTTACAGGACTTAAGAAAAAAACAAGAAGTCTAACTAGGCCTTAACCCCTAAAGTCCCACTGTCCCCTCGGTGGACAAATCAGATTTCGGGCAGGTACTTACGGGCTCAACTTTTAGTGAAACTTTTTGAAACTTTTCCATAAGATAGAAAACTGATTAGCTTCGTGGGAATATAATTTTTATTTCAATTGGTGCCCGGGAGCAAAAGTTATACCACAAAAAGCCTCAAACTGAACTCGACGGGCAGCACAAATTTTTTTGCAAAAAGTCAAAATAAATATTAATTTTTTTCTCTCTGGAACTTTATATTTTTGTCTACATGTGAAGCTTTGATTCATTTTATTTGGACTAGTAATGAGCAAGTTATGGACAATCTTGTTTTTTGGGCAATCTAATCATCTTTTTGAAAAAATAACTTGTAGGATTCATTTCTGAATGCAATTTTCACAATTTTTTACAATATTTTTTTGGAGAATGTTGTGTTTTCTTGCTAAAACAATCTCACCATTGGGATTATTGTATTTTCAATCCCATCTAAGAGCTATTAACGATTTAGTGTTTTTTTTCAATCTTGGACCT
Source organism: Neckera pumila (assembly GCA_963969595.1). Lineage (NCBI taxonomy): Eukaryota > Viridiplantae > Streptophyta > Bryopsida > Hypnales > Neckeraceae > Neckera > Neckera pumila. The sequence goes on from OZ018409.1 coordinate 35,408,119, forward strand.
ACTTTTTTGCTTAACAATTTTTTAAAGAATGAAACTCAAATGTGTTTTTTTGAAATTTTTTTTTGAAGACTTGCAACTTACATCTTCAACATAAAAAATTTTAATTTCAAAGTCTGTAGTGCAAAAACTTTCCAAAAATGGTGGTCAAAGTCATCTAAAATTGCAGGTCAATGTTCAAAATAACTTTTATTTTCAACGTTGAATGTGAATATCTTCCAATCTATACAGTCAAGCTTCATGAATTTTTACGAAATTACCTTTGACAAGTGAAGTACAAGATCCTACAGTTAGATTCTAAAAAAATGTTTTTTTTTGTGTTTTGGGGTGAATGCAACCAAAATGGCAGTTTTGAGTGGTTTTTGACAGAAAAATGGCCTTAGGACTTAAGGGGTTAAGAATTCTAGCCTTTTGGCAATTTTTTAACTAGTACCCCTAGTGGATTGGAATTTTGGTGAAGTCAAAGCTTCGCCGTGTTTCTTATAATCACCAAAATACTAAAACTCTAAGATTTTGGGAAGCCAAAGCTTTGCCGTATTTCTAGTAATCTCCAAAATACTAAGATTCTAAGACTTTGGGAAGCCAAAGCTTCGCTATATTTCTAATTTCACAAGAACTTAGGAGAACAATTTGACAACACATGGTTAGCATGACTTGGTTAGTACGTCTCTAAAACACGAATACACGTTAGTGGAGAGTAGTTAGAACACCAAAGACCTTCAAAGAAAACTCTAGAATTGCCCCCAAGGCGGCATACACCTAGGCACAAAGGGGGGAAACTAGGATTAGTACAAAGATTAGTAGAAAATAACTTCAAATTGCTACAACAAAAAACCACGTTAGTATTTTAGTCAAAAATCCAAAGACAAAGACAATCTTTGAAGGGACCCTAATGTCCTTCGAAGAAAGCTTGAAAATTAGCAATAACGGAGCTTAAAATGCTCCCAAAACACAGATTTACAACTTTAGGCTCAAAAATGGCCAAAAAAGTCCAAACAAATGGACCAACTTGTTTCGAAAGCCAAAATAATGACCCAAGGGGTATTTGTGAGAGAAAAGTGAGCCCCTTATACAGATTTTCAAGGGTGCTCACCCCCCTCTCTTTTCCTCTAAGTAATCTTATCACTTGAGATTTTCATCCTAATCTTCTAATTTTTGACTTTCTACGTTGGTCCAAACTTCTAATTTTTAGAGAACAACTTCAAATCACAAACGAATTGCGCTATTGGCTTCAAAAGGCCATTTTTAGTTCAAGGGTCCATCAACCCCCTAATTTGACCTCAAAAATGCAATAATACTTAGCACTAACTAAACACTAAAAAGGGATAAAAATCCAGATTTTGGAGTTTGACTTTTCTGAGAAAAGTAACTAGCCTAAGTTCTTTAGAAGATCTAAGGGAGTAAGAGAAGACCCAATTTGGACCTCATTCCGATCCTGCGTGCTCCCAGGGTGCCGGTCAACTCCACCGGATTCTTCAAATTTGGCAATTGTCGGGGAATCTCGCCGATTTGGGCACTACTGGCAATTAGAAGGTCTGGAGATTTGTTGAGGCATCTTATTAGCATAAAAAAAGCTAGTCCAATTTTTAGTGAGATTTTACCGCAATCTGGGTGATTTACAAGAAATTCTCGTCCAAGATTTTGGCAATTGACCATTCGGAAAGGCATTTTCTATTATTCAAAAAATTCCTAATCTTTTTATGGAACCTCTCATATAATTCCACAAAACATGTGCAAGCTCATATTCTTACTTTGCACAAAGGTCATAGGAGAATCAAAACTTGTCTTCTCCTTGTGAAATCGGTGACTAGGGAATCTTCTGCATATGGGAGAATCTTGTCAAACCGATTTCGCCGTTGGCCTCCAAATGTAAATTTCACCCAAGAACAACATACTGTATCTCCAGATTCCTCCCAAGTGTCCGTTTTGCGATTGTAACTCCTGCAGGCCTAACAATTGGGATTTCCACTCTTTCTTCAATAAAATGGGGAAAGTGAAATCTATTGTCGAGAATGGACATATGACCTCAACGGTATTTCCTCAAACCAAATTTAGACCTAAAAAGTCACCTACACCGTGGTTCTAGCCCTATTTACTATAAACTTGTCTAATCACGTGAAATCCCAGTTTTATACCTATTTACAAACGAGAATTGGATTTAGTTGAAGGCAACTTACTGATAAAGGACCAAATGCTATATTGGTATGTGACACATTTGTTTTGGTCTTACATTCTTTTTTAAACTTTTTGTGACTAAAAGTACACTCAAACTTACTATAAACGAAAAAAAGAAAATAGTGAGTCCCCAGTGACGAATCGGGACTTCACATGTGGGACAATTTTTTTAAATTGTGAAAATTGAATTTTATAAAAAATTCCAATATATTATTTTCTCAAGGGATTTCTATGATTGCTTGTAAGACAAGAAGATCCAAACTTTCACACCTCTAATCCAAATGGAACAAATCAAAGCTTTCCATATAGTCAAAAATACAATCTATAGTAAACTATTTATTAAATTTTTTAATTTTAAGTTGTTGTAGGTTTATTTTTTTGCCCAACAACCTAAAAGTGGGCTTATTGTGGCATAACTTTTACCATTAGGCACCTATTGAAATACAAATTATATTCCCCCTAAGCTAATGTGTTTTTCTATCTTCAAAACAAGTTTCAAAAAACTGCACCAAAAGTTGAAATTATAGGATCCTGCCCAAACTTTCATTTGTTCCCGGAGGATACACTGGAATTGTAGGGGCTGATTCAATTTGTTCAAGAATTTGAACAATGTGAGGGATTCTCACATTAATTTAGATACTTTTTGAATAAATGAAGTTTGGTTATTATAAACCTTGGAACAAAATTCTATTGAAGTTCAATTGAATAAAAATCAATTTATTGGAGATATTCAAAAATAATGTGAATTACAATATATTGAATTTACTTAATGTATTGTAAACTACTATATTGGTTTACCTTACAAATTTATATAATTCTGGAATTTTAGTTAGCATTATCCGTGTTGAGTGAAATTATTGACTTAACACTGAAATAATAATAATAAATATTATTATTAATGTTATTAATATTAATATTATTAACAATAATAACATTTTTAATATTAATATTAATAATATTAATAATATTAACTTTTACCCTAATGTTAGTCATTGTTGGAACAAGTGTCAACTATATAATAATGGTGGAAATATCAGCAGAAGTCCCAATCGTCACAAGATCCAGCAATTGTTTTGTAGGATTGTCTAGATTTGGTAAATTTGGGTATTCACCCAATAACTCAAGGTAGTCTACTCTTGAAGCAACCTTCTAAGGACTAATTGAAGCAACCTTCTAAGGACTAATTGCATTTGGGGGAAGCTAAACTCCTTGAGACAACTCTCCGTAAATTTATTTAGGAAGAAAAAATGAAATTGACATCTATCTCAAGTCATTTCATATTTTTGGACCTTTGTAGAATTAGTTACAACTTTTTGAAGATGAAATGCATTGGTCACTAAAAGCAACCACCTCTTTAAAAATACACTTCTGGTACATTGAAGAGTAAGGTCGCTTTTAGAGCACCCTATTTTAATCCTTATATGCCCAAGGAACAAAATTTTGGTATTGACAATACTTTGAAGTTAAATATAACCTAACCAAGTTGCTATTTTTAATAATTTATGTTTTTCAAACTTTCTTTTTGAAGTCTAGTTTTAGCTTCAAAAATTCCTATATTAGAAGTTCTAACAAAGCCTTGGGCATCTATATAAAATAGTGAGATTAGGTTTCTACATACTAATTTTTTGATATTCAACACTATATAAATATGTACAGTCATTGCAGTAGAATGCAATAATGAAGGAACTGTGTACGTTGTATGGGTTGGTGCACTGTTCATGGCTTGGGTTTCGATAATTGTATGCGCCTCCATGTGGACAAGCAATGGCTCATGAGTTAATTTTTGTCACTAAAGGCAATCTAATTGCTGAAGGTACCCAATTTTACTAAGATAGGATGCTCTAAAAGCAACCATTTAAGGATTAGTCTGCCTTTTTTGTAGGTTTGCATGAATAAAATACTTTTCACTCATTTTTCAAAGAAAGAAAACTGGATGAAGAACGTAACATAAGTAGAATCATATTATTTGAAGCATTTTTGAATTACTTTTGAATTTCCTAAGATCTTTGTTGTAGATACTTATTGTGACCCTAAATCTCTCAAAATGCGTCCATCTACAACTTCTAAAGTGATTTGAAAAAATCAAGGCCAATGACTGGCTCTTGCAATAAAGAATGTTTTTTTTATGGATTCAATCAATGACTAAAGTGGTCCATTTAAAGACCAACTCATATCTATTCAGTACCATTAGAGGAGATTTGAGGCATTAGAGGGCTGTTTTAGGCCCGTTCCCCAATCTGGCCAAATTTGTGAACAGCTGGTACGGGCTGTCAGAAAAAAAAATTTCAAGTAAAATAAAATAAAATAAACTTCTCTCCCAAATATCATATTAGGCCAAATTTTTTTTTTTTCAAAAAATGACATGGCACTCTCTCAACCACATCAACCAGCAATTTTCCTACATTCCCACAGTCTAGGAACGCTGCAAGAACGCAGGATAACTTGAGGTCTCTTTGAGGCCTCAAATCTCTTCTAATGCACTTTGTAGGGTCGATTTGAAGAAGCCGGTCACTTTTAGAGCATTATATAGGGATTAATAAATTCTCCAGCTTGCAAAACTATAGCAAAAGTTCAAATACAGTACAAGGATTCTGTAGCTAAGGTGGCAAGCAGATGAGGGGGCCATTGTAGGACGTTAAATCCCCCCATCTTTGGTGGGCCAAGCAGGATAAATTTGGATTTTTCAAGGGTAAAAGTAAACAAAAGCCCCCTATATTTGAGCCGTGTCTTGGGATAATTACTAGCCCCTCTAGCTAATTTGGAGCCTCTGACTGCAAATATAAATTCAGATTTTGAAAAAAACAAACTTCTGGCAAATAAAAAATTCCAACGTTTTTCCCAAGGTAAATTCGGCCTGCGGGGCCCACAAAGGACGGGGTGGGGTGGGGTGGGGTTAACATCCTGCGGGTCTGTCCGACCACATTTGCCTATTCGTTTGCCAAGTGTCAATCCATTCTGCTTTGTTGTCCTTTTGAATCCACCAAATTCTTTTGACTTTCTCCCAATACCTAATTGCCATGTTGTGCTACAGTTAGTCAAGCCAATGGAAGGCTAATAACTAGTATAGGTGGATACCCCCCAAACCGCCACTATTTGCTACTGTGCCTAGGTACTATTATTAGGCTGGTCAAAATTTCAAATTAATTTTCTTATTAAAAAGTGAAATGGGATTCCAAAGCACTAAAAAATGGAACATTTGGATACCGTTGCAAAAGTTATGATAAAGTGGCAAAGTTCTTTTCAATAGGGGTTTTGAAATTGTTTCTTCTACACACATACATATTCAATTTTGGAGATGTACATAGTGATGATGACGATTATAGATAGGGTGCAATTTTGAGGTGTGCTCATGTAAGACCCGGTGTACACCAAATTGAAAGGTGAAGGGGCCAAATTTTTGAAGGTTTTGATTGCCTAAAATCAAGAAGTCCTTGGAAAATGGTTTCTCACCACAAAATGAGATTTAGATCATGGAGCTCCAAAAAGGCCCAATGATTTGAAGCATATTTTTTTTTGTATGTGATAGTAAAAATCTTCAAGTTCTGAGTATCCAAGATTATAGTCATACCCACTTCAATGCATTAGGAAAAAAATGAAGCTATAAAAGGGCTATTTCAAGGTTGTTTACCATATTAAGAATCAACATAGTGTTGGTAAGAATATTAAATATTTTAAAATCTAAAATATCAAAATTTCAAAAAAACAAATTATACATATATAATAAAATAAACAAACAACATTATCTGATGTAGCAATGTCTATGCTAAATCAACAGCCTTTGTGTACTAGAGATCTTCAACTACAGTGGAGCTCATGACTTTGAGAACATCTAAAAAACTTACGGCCCTTCCAAAGCTTCATTTTCTTTCTAATGAAGTAGGTCTAATGAAAATATCTAAGGTCTTTGACAAAAAATTGTGTTTTTTTAATATGAAAGTAAAAAAAATCATTTAATCCCTTCTTAGAAGTTTATTCCAATCATCTCCAAAGAAGAATTTTTCAATGGCAAATGATGGAGCTTATAAAAGGAGACTTTTTAATTTTGGGCCCTTCATTTAAAGTATAAACCAGGTCTAATTACCCAAAATGTTTGTATTGAAATTTAGTAATTTAAAATATAAATAAATTCAATAATGAAGACACTTAAGATAATGTAAATGGCATTATAATTAATGGATGAGGTATTGATAGAAGTGTATTTGTCCTTCAGTTAGTGCTAGGAAAGAATTTGCATAGTTAGTTCAATTCAAAAGTCAATATATCATACTAAGTGGCTAGGATTGACAATATATTTATAAAACTAAATGATAGAATAATTTTAATATTATCATTTTTAATTCTTTGTATTGAAGAAAATGAAAATTGTAGAATATTTATATTTTTAGTATGTAAAAAAAATGATTATTAAAAAAAAATATATATTTGACAAAGATGTTGAACTTGACAAACTTATAATGTAATTTTTGTCTAAGACCTTCACTATTATCACTCTTGACACCAAGTTAGAACATCCTCTAATTGAGCAATGCTTTCTACTAATATAAACCCAACATATTGCTTGATTATTCAATAATATTCAGAATTGCTACCATTAGAGTAGGATAATAAATACTTAGTTTCAATATTTTTAATGAATGTAGTTTTAAACATTAAATATCATTACCAACATATAAAAGTTAATTGAAAATTGTTAGCAATTTCATGAAACCAATGAATTAGTGACTTGTATTTAAAAAGCTAACCACACAACAATTTTTTTTTTTTCAAAAGACGGATTGCTAAAAATTTTGCACTTCAAATAGTACAAAACTTACTTTGTTCTTGCTAAGTTGAACTCGTTACCAATTCCAACACTTCCCAATTTGGAGGCTTTGAGGAGTTTCATCCCACGAACTTTATTTTAAGTCACTAATACCTAGTTCAATTTTCATCACTAGGATCCCCATAATATGTTCTTTTTGTCAAAATTTGGCTTGTGGTCCCTCATTTGAGACACTTTATGATTTAATTTTCTAGTAGCAATGTAATCTTATTTGATTAGGGGAATGCTGTTCAAAAAATGGAAATCCAATGAGGAAAAAAAAGTTGACAAGGAAGGTAGAACTTGACATGCAAATGCTTTTTTTTTAATCTTTGCGTTGATTTTAGATGTATTTACTAAGAACATTTACAAAAAGTCACAATGGATGAATGATCTTTACACCTTGCTTAGACTAGTCATTGACAACAAAAATATTTTTGGCAATTTATGGCCCAAAACCAATATGGCCTAGAAGTTTGCAATTATATAGGAAATTTAAGTTTTTTTGGAGCAACTTTTTGTCAATTCCATTTGCTGGAAGTCTTAGCCACAAATTTGCCAAATCTTTCTAATTTTAGTAATTTATAAAACTCAATTGGATCAATAGTTAAAAATAGAAAAAATTTATTCATTCTTCTTTTTTCACATGGGCAGTACAGAAACTTTAGGCTAGTTATTGGCTAAAAACTTGCTCTTCCAACCAACGATCCTTGAATTGGATAAAATTAGTTGAGTTTCTACCAAAAAATTCTTTACATTGTAAAAAAGACCTTTAATGAGACACTTTAGCCAAAACTGCAACTTCCTCCACATTAGAATTAGCATCTATTTATTTAGTTTTTGTGTTATGGTACTCCCAATCATCCCTCACAACTTGCAAAATCCTTTCTTTTCTATTCTTTTTTGATACTACTCACTCTCAAGGTTGCCAAAGTTGATGCCTGTTTGTCTTGAAGGTAGCATATCGCACTAAATTTCATAAACTAGTTCTGGGATCGGACGCTTTCCCACCGTCAGACCCCGTCAGACTCGGCGAAGTCTCACCCTAGTCTCGGTGGCCGAGCCCCTGCAGCAGTGCCGCCCCGCAGAAATCGAGGATGCCAACGCGTACGAGCCAGGTACAAGAACGAGTACTGAAATCAATGTACCGGCACAAGCGCCAAATCCTAATCGTGACTCAACACCTGAGGAATCGGATACTACGGCACGTGGTGGACCAATTCGGGAACCATGCTTCCCGAAATGGCTGCAGTGCCAATCTTAAGTACTCGCCCATGATTCTCCATCTTAAGCTATTCTCTTCTAAGCACTCTTGCATTCAATCCTCAGTCTAGCTCAAATCCTCAGCATCGTCACTTCAATTTCCAGGTGAGCACACAATGCTGGCTCTAAAGTTGCATCACAAGCAGCTGTGGAGTGTTTTGTGAATTCAAGCATCTGTGGGGTGTTTTGTGGATTCAAGCATCTGTGGAGTGTTTTGTGGATTTGATTGCAATTGTGACATTTCAGTGACATCTCAGTGGTTTTGCAGCACTTTTACTGAATGTATAGTAGTAGCGAATTGGAGGAGATTGTACTGAGATTTGGACATTTTTTTTTTTAATGTGGGTATAGGTGCAAAGATTTGATACGGAAGCTTGTTTCGGGAGTAATCAGAGATGGCCACAGTAGGAGATCGTGCAGCTATGGGAGCTGAAACTGCCCGCATGGAGGGCAAGGGCGCAGGAGGTCAGGCCGTGGACGCTGCGAAGGCGGCTGCGACGGGACGTGCCGGGCGCCCCCGTCATCGTCGCACCAGGTTGCCGGGACATAGCCGGAGTGTTAGTAGGAGCAGTAGCAGCTCCTCGATGAGCAGCTCTGATGAGGAGGATATTCGCCGCCGAGGTCATGGCCATCATGGTGTTGAGGGCGTGCGGACAGTTGTTAGCAATGAAGGCGAAGCTTACTGCCCCAATCCGAACATGCGCAATGTCGTAAGTGACGTCATGTGGATCTGTTCGTGCATGTACAATGTGATGCCCGTGTTGGTGCAATGTCTGATTTGGTGTATGTGCGTGATGACGCTGTGCAGCCAAAGGAGTATGAGACCAGAGTGCAAGTTATCCAGCGGTACCCTGAGATGCGTACCGTGGAGAAGACGGAGTACGTGAAGGAGATTGTGAATGAAGAGCGAACGATCATCGTGCCGAAGACGAGGGTGGTCTTGGACGAAGTGCAGCATGTGGATCGCGTGCCTATCATCAGAGAGGTGCCGAAGACAAGAATCGAGATCGTGCACATGTAAGCCCCGTCGCTAATTCTATAGCCTTTGTCATTTAGCAAGCGATCATGGTTACATTGATCTAAATCTTGACTGTCTTGATACAGAGTTGTACCCGAGGAGCGAGAAGTGACGGACATGGTCCCCGTGATCGAGTACGTCGACACGCCCAGGATTGAGAGGGTGCCCCGCGTTATCGTTGAAGATATTGAAGAAACAATCAGAGTGCCTGTCGTCAGGGAGGTTCCCGTCACGCGCATGATCGAAGTGCCCACCGGAAAGTAAGTTTCAACGGTTTCGCATAATTTCTCGCTTCACTGTGGTTGTGGCCGTCTGGCATATGTTCAGAAAAAGAACGAAGAAGAAACTCGTATTTCCAAAGTCATGTGAATTTTTCAACTAAGGAAAGATATACTGAAATGCAATTTCTAATGTATCTTGTGATCAATCCGCAGCTACTGCGAGGCACCTGCTGGCGAGTTCGTGAACCCCACGCACTTCAACCTGCTCGGTCACAAGGACGGTCACAAGACCCTAGGTGGTATTCTCAACAGAACAACGAGCTCGTCGTCTTCCTCCTCCTCCGACTCAGACGCCGAACACAACGGTGCGATCCACACAACCGGCACTCACGGTCACCATCGCCACAACAGGACCACAGGAATTGGTCACCAACACAACCTCGACGGCACTACCAAGACCACGACGACTTCCAACCCGACGACATCAAGAAAGAAGCAGGGATTGCTGGGAAGGATCATCCATCACTAATTTCAACACAGCGCCACGCTTACATTCATCGAACTAGAAAATCTTGACGCTGAAGGCGAAGACGATTAGAACTCGGCGAGAACTGTAGTTTAGTTAGGGTTTCAAAGATTAGGTGGGAAAATTTCCTGTTGCGGTGGAATACCACATTGCTAGATTGAGTTGCGTGTCTTATTTCATACTGTACTGTACATTGGTCGACTGCAGCAGCTTTCGTATACAACAATTTTGGCGGTTTAAGTTAATAAAAAGTAGGTTTCTATTTTCGTCCAACTTCTGTTTTCGGCGTGTTCAGTATTCTAGAATGCACTCGAATCTTGTTGCTGACAATCGTCAGTCCGAGTTCCGAACGATGGAGAGGAAGACATAACCGGAATACCGGTAGTTACACTCGAACTGTAGTCGACGGAATTAGCGTAAAGCTAGGTGTGGAACAAGTCTCCCAAACGCTCTCCTCTTTTTCCGCCATGAATGCATCAATTTCGGCTGTCAGGAGTATTTTAATGCCAAAAACATTTTCCCTCCGAAATCAACTTATGAATTGGCTTCGTCAGCACAAGACTTTGTCACGGCAGAAATGCTTTGCCTTCTAAAGGCACCACGCCAATGAAACGTGGTGAGTTCTGAGAAATGCGTATAGGCATTTGTGACACTGACTGATGAGCTTGTTCTAGTCATGTCGTTCACGTTTTCGTTGCAGTCATGTCATTTTTTGAGATAAAAAGGCAAATTTTCGTAGTCCTGTCATTTTCGGTTTTCTCATTTTTCATGAAAATTTTCTGAATTAGGCAAGTGGCACTGTTGCAAGCTGATGTTCCGGAAGAAGCGGTGGGCGCGCGAGCGGTTAGCTGACAAACCCGGGAAGCGACTGCCAGAATTAGGCGGAGGCACTTAAGGCATGGCCATGGAGTGGAGGAGCATTGTTCTGCATGCGAGAACATGGAGAACTATGCGTGGCGAGTAGCATTCGTTGTTGCGAACAAGGATGTCGCGTGATACGCCATCTCCGCCTGATCTTCGTGGTGACGGCCCTCCAACCTTCAAAACTGGAGATGTACCTGCTCTTGGCGAACCTTCGACACCGACCTTTGGCCAACCTGCATTGATTGTGGCCGAACAACGATTCAACGCGGCGGACTCTGGCAACCAGCTCTTGACAGATGGCTCGGTAGATGAGCGGACAGAAATTTGCAGAATGAAAAGAGACGACGAGTTTTTTGCGTCGAAGACAGCAGTTACGAGCGAATTGAACAATGTGAGGTCGCCGTCGGCTCTGGAGGACCTAGAAAGACGGGCGAGAGCTGCATCGGCTGGACAACTGCAGTATAGCAAAAGTTCAGGACGAGAGATGGAGGAGCGCTTACCACCGAGGGTGCGCTTCGATGATGAGAGTAGAGGCACCGAGGGGGACAGAGTTGACAATGGTTGGCACGAGAATGACACTCTAGAGAAAGTCAGCTTGTTGAAGGAGGATTCGGTTACGCCGCAGAGGAAGTGGCGGGCGAAGAGCTTGGACATGAGCAGTGGAAGACAAGCGCCGGATTCTGCAGGAAACTTATGGCGGAAGCAGAATAAAGAAACGACCATCGAAGTGGATCCCGTTTCGTCGTGGTCGTTGAACAAGAAGAGTGGTCTACCTCATCTTCCCGAAACGCAGATTTACTCGCAGTCGGAGTCGGAGATGAGCAAGGACAACTCCGCGTATAGCTCCATGCGCCGATTCTCGCAGGTGGACTCCGACTCCACGGATTCCTCCCAACGCTTACCTGCATTGCTCTCCAGTCTCGCATCCTCGGGGGATCATGTCACAAACATTCTTGAGAATCCTGCATTTGACAACAAATTCGATCGCGGTGAGGAGCTCGGGAGTAGCCTGCGTTTGCGCAAGACGAGTAATCACAGCAGCCAGCGTCATTCGTTTCGAGATGAGGAGCTTGTTACGAAAGCCTCAGCAATTCCCGCGAGTCATTACAACCGAGCGAAGTCGCGATTTGCGGAGCCGAGGAAGCCATTCGATCCGAAGAACGGCACTCCACGAAACTCCGGGCCAGGCAAGTCCGGCATTCTGAAGTCCGGCCCGCAAAGGTCACAGCAGCTCCGCTCGGGGAAGTTATGGTCGGGGCAGCTTCGTTCGCAGCTTATGAAGTCGGGAATGCTGCCTGGCGGAGCATTAGGCCGCCTGGAGGAGGAAGAAGAAGATCCTTTCAAGGATTTGGACCTTCCTGACCGACCGAAGACGCAAAAGAAGTTAACCTGGGGAGTTTTTTTCGAGTGGATAGCGCTCATCGTCCTCCTCGGCGCTGTGGTTTGCAGCCGAGCGCTTCCGCAACTGAAGCGTGTGACGCTCTGGGGGCTTTTACTCTGGAAATGGATTCTTCTTGCGCTCGTCATTGTCTGCGGCCGTTTGGTGTCCGGCTGGATAGCGCGTACATTAGTTTTCGTTTTGGAGATGAACTTCTTAACTCGACGTCGCGTCCTCTACTTCGTCTACGCATTGCGACGCACCGTACGCAATTGCATATGGTTAGCATTGGTGCTCATGGCCTGGAATTTCATGTTCAACGCGAAAGCCCGAAGCGCCAGTAAGAAACTTGTCTATGTGACGAAGGTCTTGCAATGCTTTCTTCTCGCAGCGTGCTTGTTCCTTGTTAAAGTCTTTTTAGTGAAGGTGCTGGCTTCCTCTTACCATGTGGGTACATACTTCGAACGCATCCGCGATTCTTTATTCAACCAGCATGTTTTGGAGGTCCTCTCTGGGCCGCCGGTAGTGGAGCTTCAGCAAATGAAGGAGGAAGATGAGAAGCTGATCGATGAAGTGGCTCTGTTGAAGAAAGCGGGTGCGACGGCGCCGGGGTTGGCGGGGTTGCCAGGAATTAGTGAGGGGAATGAAACCCTAAAATCGAATAAGACGTTCAAGAGGAGTAAAACGGGTTTGTCTGGGGAAGTGAAAGGCTCCGGACTCACTGTCGAGCATTTGCACAAGCTGAACCGGAAGAATGTGTCCGCTTTCAACATGAAGCGGCTCATCAATTTGGTGAGATATCAAGGCGTTGCCACTCTTGGTCAAGGGCTTGATACCGATGCGGCGGAGGGTGCTGAGGGAATGGATACCGAGATCAGGAGTGAGTGGCAGGCCAAAGCTGTTGCTAAGGAGATTTTCGACAACGTTCCTCGACCGGGCATGGCGTAAGCACGTCTTCCTTGTTTACAAGCTGCATCTTTTACTATTGCGTATACTGAATGAATTGCATTCCAAGACTTTCTCCATGATAACTAGATTTAGAAGTCTGAAACAAAAATTGAATTCAACATGTTAGCAGAATTGTTTGAAAGAAAATAATTGTCTTTATCTTGGATATCCTAAACCTTCCTTGAATAGCAGATGTGCCCAAAGTTTGGGGATCTGATTTCAAGAATGTTATGTTTCTTTTTACTTTCTTTTTACTTCTTCTCTAACGGCAGGAATAATTGGAATTGTCGACTACAGATATATTACCGAGGATGACCTAATGCGATTTATGCCAGATGAAGATGCTATCCGTGCACTTGCTCTCTTTGATGGTGCTATGGAGACGGGGAAAATTACAAAGAAGGCTCTGAAGACCTGGGTGGTATGCGCTCCCTGCTTGCCTGACGTGCTTGCTTGTTTTAGTTGCCGTACATTTAGTTCTTCTTTGCAAGCTAATCTGGTACTGAACTAATTTACTACCTCTCGATCTTCTAGTAACTGATAGTTGCTTTACGTTTTCTTTAGGGTTTGGTATTTTTCTACAATTAACTGATGTATATGTGACACAATTCTAACCAATTCTTTGATGTCTATAGGTGAATGTGTACCAAGAGAGGCGAGCACTTGCTTTGTCGCTGAGTGACACCAAAAGTGCTGTCAGCAAGCTCCACCGCATGATAGATATTATTCTGCTTATTGTGGTGGTCGTCATTTGGCTTCTGATCTTGGACGTTGCTACTACCCAGCTTCTGGTCCTTGTTTCGTCTCAACTGCTCATTTTGGTGTTCATTTTCGGGAACACACTGAAAACTGTTTTCGAGGCCATCATCTTCGTCTTTGTTTATCACCCATTCGATGTGGGTGATCGCTGCGTCGTTGATGGGACTATGGTACACATACTCCCAATGATTGAAACAAATGTTTTAACCAGGCATTTTGCTTAGCCCTGATTTCCCAATTACCCTGCCCTTTTCATAATACAGCGATAGTATTCCAGAGTTGTATGTATTGGGTTTTTAACAAAAGTTTGACTCAGAAAACTGTTGCAATGTTGTGGCAGTATGTGGTTGAGGAGATGAACATTTTGACGACGGTGTTACTTGGAGATTTTAACGCGAAGGTTTGGTATCCGAACTCGGTGCTTGCCACCAAGCCTATAACGAATTACTACCGCAGCCCTGATATGGGTGATATGTTTAAATTCTTCATTGCAGCGACCACCACTGCTGATAAGATCGGACGGCTCAAAGACGGTATTTGCAGGTGGGTTTCAGTTCGTGTCCTCTATTTTAGATTTTTAACTTTTATGTTGAGTTTTACAGCAGCTTATTGGTCAGTTTAGTCTTTTTTGTCCGCGGTTTTTGTTGAAGTCACGAAGCACCTTTCAATCTTGTGTTGATATACTGGCTTTCTTTTGCAGTTATCTCACCAGCAAGCCTCAGCACTGGAAAGACGCTTTCACTCTCAATTGTATGGATTGTTCGCCAGAGACTGGAAGGTTGGAACTCATTTTGGGGCTCACACACACAATGAACTTCCATAATTTTGGGGAGAAGACGATCCGGCGCTCTGATCTGATTTTGGAAATGAAGAGACTGTTTGAGGACCTCAAAATTGATTATCATCTTCCTACTCAAGAAGTACACGTGAAGTCTGTTGATGGAACGATGATCAACCTCAACCGGTCACTGTGACTTCGTTTCGGAAGAAAATTGGAGGTGATGCATCAGTGACGCGATTTGAGTTCCCCGACTTCTCTATTGGTTTCAGTCGCTTATCCGATGGATTAGAAACTGAAAATATTGGTCAGCAACTAGACGCAGACGCTCTTGGAGGTGTATCTTGCAATGCCAACGCTCGTGCTGTATATCATACTCGAAGACGGGTTGCAGATATTGACCCAATGCAGGTTTGACGTTCTCCTATTATCAGAGGAGAGAGACTTATGGTGGCAATTCTTTCGTAGCCTGACTGAAGGGCTACCACGTGACGTATGCAGATCGGTAGAATGCCATCTCAATGTCATAAAATCTTCCAACTGGTGGATATGACCCAATTCACTTGCGGCATGGCTCGTTTTAGTCAGATCGAGAAGTATATTGAGACAGATGTAGAAAATTAATTAGAATTAGTGAAAATTTTGGTTTGAGCACGCACTGGTAGTACCTTATTCAGGAAGTACCCCCACGCCTCTTGTGAACTTGGAACTTTTTACGCGGCATGGCTGCTGGGCAACCTCAACTTGGGACCCGGACTGAGAACCTGCTTGGAAGACTTGAATTATTTATTAAAATTCTTTTGGTTACCAATGTTAGAGATAAGCTTAGTAACTGACTGGTGAAAGAGTTTGTGAATTTGTGTGATGTGGTGAATGCCGATTGGGTGCTTCTCGTTGTGGAGTTGTCTGCCAGAGTGTAGCTGTTGTCAACCACAGAAGGACTGGAATATTGTACAGTACTGGATGCCAGTGCACCCCAGCCCTCTCTGACTGACTGTAAGTTAACGTACTCTGGAATTGAGCATTCCCAAATTATCCTGAGAAGAGTACAGGTCAAGTTTGAACTTTGAACACCACGTGGCTTGTCCCACAAATCCCAAGATTACAAGGGGGTGTCATTAGCCACATCCTCACCTCAAGAATTTTTCATTCTGGATCTTATTTTATTCTACCCAAAGGATGTGTTTCAAGCGGTTCGGCAACGTTCAAGAGGGTAAGCTTGGCTTGTCCTACAGCCCTAAGTTTTGAGACAAGCCAAGCTTACCCTCAGTTTTGAGAGAAGCCAAACTTACCCTCAGTATACAGCACATGGCTTGTCCCACAAGTCCCAATCATGGAATTTCATGCTCAACTCCCATTAAGATTCAACAATAGGTTACACAACTTGAGATAACCACACCTAATTTTTGACACCTTTAAAAAACGAACCCCTGAGAAACACAAAAAATCATAACAAATTCATACTTTGTCTAAAAAATAAAAAAATAAAATTTCAATTGCTCTCTCCATTTCTCACATTTGTCTTGGAATTTCGGTTTGCTGATTGCAACATGGCAAACCACTCGTTCGTTCTGCCTGTGTCATAGTCTGGTTTCACCTTACGTGCAGTAACCTTACCAAACCTCATTTGTTTGGACTTTGGAGCGGGAATTTCACAGTCGACTTTCTGCTGGCACCCAAACGTACGACTTGACTCAGTCATTTGAGCCAGCAAGAACGGTCCATTGCTAAGCTTACTGTAACTTCCAGTAAGGCACTATACGAAACTACTGATGATCGACAGCTCTGTCTGTCTGTCTGTCTGTCAGTCGTCCTAAGTTAAGTTAGTGCAGAACTGCAGATTGCGAGAGCTGAGCTTATCTCGTGTGAGGCCATGGTGTGGGGTTGGAGCCAAGTCATTGTACCTCTGCAGCCAACAACGAAGCTAAGCTAAGCTAAGCTTTACTTTCTGTCAACATTCAAGCGTGAGATCGAAGCCTCTGTCTGTTTGTCTGTCAGTCGTCCTAAGTTAAGTTAGTGCAGAACTGCAGATTGCGAGAGCTGAGCTTGTCTCGTGTGAGGCCATGGTGTGGGGTTGGAGCCAAGTCATTCTCATTGTCTGCAGCGAACAATGATCGAAGCGAAGCGAAGCTTTACTTTCTGTCAACATTCAAGCGTGAGAGGCGTCGTCTGATCGAGGAGAGTCTCTGTCTGTCTGTCTGTCGCTTTTTGTTGTCAGAGGATCGATCACCACCTAGCCTTACGTCGGCCTGCATGGAGTCCGTGGACCCATCGCCAAGCCATCTTTCAAGAGTCTGGCTGCCAACCGCTAAGGTCGGACCACCCATTCCCAACCAACCTGGAGTCCATGCATGGCGCTATTTCCAACCTTGAACAGATTTCAAACCGACTAAGACTAAGGGCCAGCTTACATGTGAACCCGGTGGGCAGAAAAAGCAACTAAGGTCGGACCACCTATACCTAATCACTTAAGCTCCTGTGGCGCAGATAGTGAGCAGTTGAATGTGATGGAGATTTTCCCCACGTAGGAAGATAGAAAAGACTCAGATTGAGAAATTTTCAGAATTTTTTTTGCAAAACTAAAATTTCTGTGAATTTTGGGAGCCAAAAAGTGTTCCAAACCAATTCCCAATCTATAGAGTCTTCCAATTCCGATCACTAGCTTCCTACTATCTACTTTCTTGTTACTTTCTACATACTTTAGGACATGTGTCATGATCTTAGTAGTTGCAAACTTAAAAAAGAGTAAAAAACACATTACAAGCCTTGATTGGAGATAGGGGCACTACCGGTTGGGAATTGGTCCCTGGTTGGAAATGGGTGGTCCGACCTTAGAAGACAAACATAGTACCACCAATGATCGATAAGCGTGGAAGGAGGAGAGAGAGTTCTACTGATTCTGGTGTATCTCACACTATAGAAGGAACATACAAGAGCTGCTTCTATATTTCGACATTGTTGATCGCACCCACCCACCGATACATGTAAGGAGGCCCTAAGTGTGCCCTTGTGCCGTTGCCACACCCAAAATAAAAGTGAAAGTAATTTTTTAATTTTTAAGAACCAAAAATAATTCAAAAACCCATAACTTTTGCATTGTGGATCCAATGCCACAAAATCAAGGCCGTGCACCCTTCCTCGCAAAGAGCTTCCCAACAGTACCAAGCATGCAACCAAGGGACATACGATCCAAGAGGCTCCACCATAACAAACAAACAAAACAAACAAAACAATTAACAAACAACTTGTCTTCAGTTGGAATGTGTGTTTTTCTCCTTTTCAAGATTGGGATTAATAAGGTCATGACACATGTCCCACACTGCAAGAGAAGTTGTGAATACAAAAATAGGAAGTAGTGAGTGGGAGAGCAATTCCTGAATGATCAGAAATGTATAACATTGTTAAGTGGGCTGAATCATTATCCCTCAAAGGAGAAACAATTTCTCTCTAGATGCCTAACAACAAGTTCAGTTAAAATACAAAAGAAACTATCGGCTGGCTAGCTTGTAATTTATCAATAAGCTAGTAGTATTGCAGCTGGACAGGTGGTATACAGTGCTACATAGCGAACCAAATTGGCTACAATTACTAGTGTTTGCAGTAAACTCAGAAGTTACAATGCTTGGGGACTCTTACCTTTGTAGGGAGCAAAAAGACTCTTTTCCAGCGTTGGTTAACAATGTTATGTGGAAAAGTCTAGACATTGGCTATGGGTTTCAAGTACTTTTGGGGTCCCAAAATTCACAATAATTTCAATTTTGGGAATAAAATTACAAGCTATTTTGCAATCCCCATATATCATATCTTTCTACATGGACAAAACTTTGCATCATTTTATACTGCTCATGATTTGTCTCAGATTCATTTAAGTGATTGATTAGGGGTGGTTTGACCTCAGGCCACAGGTCAGTATCTCTCTAACTCATGTAAATTTTAGTTTCAGATCTTTCAATATAATAAGATGTATCACCTATTTCCAACAACGGCCCCATTTGTGCAATATAGGGTGATTTATTTTTGCACATGAGGGGAATATAATTTGGTTTAGCAACTTCATTGCTGTGTGACAAATAATACATTGACACCTTCTAATGATACATTTCAATTTTGCACTTCTCAAAAATAAGTTTGCCTATACATCAAAAACAAGTTGGACTATAATCTACACTTCCTTAGTTTTTACTAATTCCAAGCTTGATGAAAAATTAGTGGAAAATAGTGTAATCTTCATTATTTCTATAACTTGACCTTGCATGAGTGAGAAATTTCCCCCCTCTACCATCACTCGATTGGACTTATACTAAAATGCTTAATATTGTTGGAAATAGGTAGTGATATACCTTAATCTCTAAATGATCGAGGCATTTTTGGATTTAGAAACATCATTGCTTTTGAAGTGTTATAGGTCTAAATGTCACTAACATAAAGAAATCTCAACCGTACAGTCTTGTAGTGTATGTGTTATACATGACATGAATTAAATTTGGAGTCATTTGGCTACATAGATTGCAAGATTATTCAGTTATTTACTCAAAAAAGAGATAGATATATATATATATATATATATATATATATATATATATATATATATATATATATATATATATATATATATATATATATATATATATATATATATATATATATATATTGATTTTGTTTATATTTTAACCCCTAAAGGACTGAACATGCTTTTTTGAGAGCATAGCTTTTGGGGGCAGCTCACTACAAGCGGAGATTTTATTTTTTTTCTTTGAAATTTTCACACAACATTTTTCCGAGGAGTAGCTTTAAGGCCCAACAATTTTCATAACTTTTGATTACAGGATTAAAAAGTTATTGCATGATATGTCATTTTCATTGCTCGGCGGGCAACCCAAGCAGCAAAAAAAACTTCTTTAAAAATCACTTTTAAAAAAAATAAAAATTTGAAATTGGTTCTCTAGATTTGTATGTAGGTGGAAAGCTTTGAATCATTCCATTTGGATCTATGAATAAAAAGTTATGAGGATTTATTAGTTTGAGGGTAGTTATGGAATCTCAACTCTAAAATAAACTTTGAAGTCCTTTATTTCACTCAATTTTCAATATTTATGAAAAAAAATAAAAACCTTGGGTGTAGATTGTTTATTACAACATTACAACCGTTGGGATTGGCATTTTTCAATTCCATAAATAAATTCTTAACAATTTAGTGTTTTGAATCATTCTCTACCTCTTCCTCCTTACTATTTTTTTCCTATATGTTGTACAATTCTAAATGATCTGAATTTTTTTCAAGCATGTATCCAACTTGTCTAGGAAAATGAATCCAAAGAGTTACCACCATTTTGGACATTTTTTCATACAAATGTGTCCTTGTGAAGGGCAGCTGCCCAGATTTTCGCAGGGACAAAAAAAGGGTTTTTGTCAATTCAACTGCTATTATCTTGCAATCCACATGGTGGAAAATTCTGAAATTTTTTCCACATCTTTTCAAACAAGTTTACTACAAGATCCTACGGTTACATGTGTCCAAAAAAGTTTTTTTTCTAAATTTTGATACTTGTGTTAGAAATGGCAGTTTTGGAGCATTTTTGGTGAAAACATAGTCTCCGACCTTTAGGGGGTAAATCAACTATACAAAAATAACACAAAGAATTCTAAACTCTATGATCAACCATCAAAAATATTCTAAATAGCATCAACAATATTGCCACAAATAATATCTTTGTATTCAGAAAAAGGATGCCAAAAATTTTCCTAGCAACACATTTAGAGGTGAAATTTGATTTCTGAACCTACTCAAATGAAAAAACTTCAAACTGTAAAGTGCTTCAAAACCAGGATACAACACATTGGTGAAAGAAAATATCATTCAATTGACTTCTTGTGCCTGCAAAATGGTTTTGAAATGTCATAAACAACAAAAAAAATTGCAAAAAATACATCTAGGTTGAACCTCCTACTAAAATGCTTTTCACTCACTCATAACTTTTTGAATTGATATGAAATTTTAACCACACAAAAGAGTCTAGTATGTGCAACTTATGCCTCAAAGAAATATTGAAAATGGACACTATATGAAGAAGAAACAAGCCGTTAAAATTCACAATAATTAAAAAATGCCTAGATTTTGAATTTCGAACTGCTCCCAAACATTCAATACAACTTGGATTGATATGAAAATTTTACCACAGTTACTAGAATTCAAGGGGAATATGATCCAATAATTTTTATTGGAAAAAAAACTTCATTGAACATTATTGAAAACAAACATTGAATTAAGGAGATACCAACTCTCGAAGTTGCATCAAAATGCAGTTTGGTGAATTCAAATGGCCCCCGTGAACTTTGATGACTTTCAAAAAATCAACACATATTTGATTGATCTAAAGCTTTACCACACAAACTATAAAAAAGAGCACAAAATTCCCAACAAATTTTATTAATTTCGGACATCGGATGCAAAAGTTAGAACACTTTGAAATGGACTTTGAAACAATGCGGTGAAGGACACTTTTGATTCTTTGGGGCGCTTGGGGATTAACCCTAAATGCCCAAGGCACCAAATTTTGGTGTTGACAAAACTTTGAAGTTAAATAAGATCTAACTAATTTTCTATTTTTAGTAGTTTTTGTTTTTGACAAATTCTTTTTGAAGTCTAGTCCAAGCATCAAAAATCTGATTTTGGAAATGGATGATTATGATTTTTCTCTTTAAGATTTGTGCAAGGGAACCCATTGCAATCTTGACTTTCCATAGTGTTGAAGGCTCTTGGAAATGAGCTTCAAATACATAAGATCTTGGAGGGAAATCACACTAGAAATTCATTTTTAAAAAAATGAGTAGATTTTGAGAAGCCATAAATTGATTGGAACTATACGTATTATGCCCTTCAACCTCATATTTTTTTGGTGACCAATCTTTTAAATTTCCCATGCAAAAAGAGAGCCAAAAGATTTTCATAGTTTTAACACCCTCATGATCAAACATTATAATCTTTCAATCCTTAAATGATATTGTCGTGTTTCTTTTTTCTATATGATCTTTAGCATGTCTAGTTTGAATTTGTATAGTTATAAATAAATAAAAATTGATTCAACTTATCAAAATGTTGACTTTTTGTTTGATTTAAAGCAAACTCCAAGAAGCTCAAAATAGGCCTTGGGCATTTAGGGGTTAAAGTCAGTACACCCAAAATTAAACCAACATAGGCATAATATTCATTAGCCTTCAAAAAAATTCCCTTTTTCTTTTTTAGTCTACATCTACAGAGCTCATTCCAAACATATCCTGGTAGAACATTATTTAATGGTAGTAGAACACACTATACCTAGATAGCAACTTTGACTTAAATTCATTAAAATAAAGTGTTGAATTATTTGCTAATTCTATAACCAGGCATCCAAATCTACAAAATAATACATGTAAAGATGGCTTGCCAAGAATCTAAAGAATCCATTGAGTAAAATACCAATTTATCATGTGACCACTTGCCATCAAGAAAAGTTTTGATTGGCCATATGAAGAAATTACTTCATTGAAACTTAGTGGGAACAAAGGGTGGAGAGGTTGTTTTTATGATGAAATTTGTTTTCCATCATGAGTCCTCAGAAGAACATGGGATAATTTGAAAATGAAAACTTGACCACTCTTTATTAAAACGGAATAATTGTGTCTAAATAGAATTTTATACCTCATTTTGGCATAATAGAATAATTTTTTCCAAAAAATTTTGAATGAAAAAAAATATGGGAATTCAAGATAACAAATGAAAGTTACCTTAGTTTTCCAACTTTTATTTATATTAAATTTTTTGAAAAAAAACTATTCTCCTATGTCTAAATTAGGTTTGAAATTCAACTTCAAATACAATTTCTACTTCTGACTTAACTAGGAGTAGTTGAATAAGCTCGTACAAATCTTAATACGCATATTTAGCTTAGATTCACTAGATAAGAACTGCATTTTACTTGTCAAAAACTACATCTTATATGTCAAATCTACATTTTACTTGATAAAAACTGTGCTGTACTCAACATAAAAGTATGGAATTGATTTTGTTGAGTTTCCCTTTAAAACGTAAAATTTTGCGTGTCAACATTTTAACACAAAATTTGACAAGTAAAACGCAAAATTTTACATTAGAATGCAAAACTTTCCATTACAAAGGAAGAACTCAATAAAACTAATTCCATACTTTTTGGTTGAATACACCGCAATTTTTGACAAGTACAATGCAATTTTTTTCTAGTGATTGTTTTACTATCTACACCCCACTTGTATAAAGATCTTGTCTTGTCATTTTTGTATGCAAAAAAAGAAGTAGCTACAAGAAATAGATGTTGAAAATTTTGTTCTCATTGAACTTAATGCAAAATTTGAAGCTTCTTTTTGTACTTTAATTAAATATTTTTTTATTGTAGAAGTATAGAAGTTGCTATCTATAAGCAATATTTATAATTCTCTTGTTTCATGCCACTTGCCCTTGTAGTTCTTGGTGGAATGTGGAATATTCCACATCATTCTATTGGAAGAATGGTAGCCTCTTTGAAGACTATTGGATGTTATGAAGAAACAACTCCAACCCGTTGTAGGGTTGGAAGGGCATGTTTCTGTTAACCCCTAAAGGACCAAGGCCATTTTTCAACCAAAAAACTCTCAAAACTACCATTTCTAATGCAAAGAGTACAAAACTGAACATCCAACAGTAAGATCTTATATCATACTAGTAAGACAGTGTTTGGAAAAAATTTCAGAATTTTTGACGGCACAGATTGCAAGATATCTGCATTTAAATTGAAAAAAACAAGATTTTCAACACATTGTGGGACTAGATTTTTTGACTTTGAACATTTTTAACTTAAATATTTTGTACTACAGAGTTTTGAGCTTTAAATCTTTCTTATGGAGAATTGAGTTGAGAGTCTAGGAAAAAAAAGAAATTCAAAAAAACTTAATTTTCATTTAAGAAAATTATTAAGTAGACGATAGTATAAGATAGAAGGAAAATCTAAAATACTAATATCTTTTAGATGGAATTAAAATGCACTAATCCCAATGGAGAGATTGTTCTAGCAAGAAAACTAAACCATGTGGAACTTTTTATTTTGACAAATTGCAAAAAGTGCATTCCAAAATGAATCCTACAAGTTATTTTTTCCAAGAATATGCTCTAATTGCCCAAAAAACAAAATTGTCCATAACTTTCTCAGAAAAAATCCAAAT
Source organism: Neckera pumila (assembly GCA_963969595.1). NCBI lineage: Eukaryota > Viridiplantae > Streptophyta > Bryopsida > Hypnales > Neckeraceae > Neckera > Neckera pumila. Next base: position 35,432,057 of record OZ018409.1, read on the forward strand.
GAAATGAATCAAAACTTTCCAAATAGGGCAAAATATAATCTGCAAGGAAAATAAATAAATTTAAAAAAAATTCAATTTTTTGCAAAATTTTTTTGATGTCCTTTCTCCCTTGTTTTGAGCTTAATTGGGCATAACTTTTGTTTCCAGGCACCGATTAAAAAAAAAGTTATATTCCCACAAAGCATATCAATTTTTCTATCTTCAAAAAAAGTTTCAAAAAATCACAACAAAAATTCAGCCCGTAGGTACCTGCCCAAAATCCCATTTGTCCCCCAAACGAACAATGGTCCTTTAGGGGTTAAGTTGCACTTATGACTACAAGTAGCTATAGGAATTATACCAATATGATTATGTATCTCGATTAATTCCTCAAGTCGCAAAGCCCTTTTTTCATCAAAAACCACTAAGAAATGTCATTTCTATTACAAAGTGCAAAAACCTTACAAATACATTAAAAGGGATTTGGGGCCAAGGGAGGGCCATTTTAGGCCCGTTCCCCAATCTGTCCCCATGTTGTGAACAGTGGCATGGGCTATCCAAAAATTAGGAAAAACAAGTTTAGAAAATAAAAATAAAAATAAAAAATTGAAAAATCTAATGTGGCCGAAGCTTGGCCATGTTACCCTGCTACAGTGGTGCAGTTTCAGCAGTCGGGGACTATTCAAAACTTGCGGAGAACTCATGGGAACTCATAGCCCTTAAGAGGGCCCAAATTCTCTCTAATGGATGTTTTGTGCATTTAATCATAGGACCTTGTACAAATCTAGTGTAAAAATGTGTGGGAGAAATTTCAAAAACTTACACTCTGTAGATTGCAACATATTTGTATTTTAACACCTAAAGTCCCAAGGCCATTTTTCTGTCAAAAATGACTCAAAACTGCCAATTTTGCTGCTTTCATCTAAGAAAAGAGAATTTTCTTTTTTTAGAATCTAACCATAGGATCTTGTGCTTCACTTATATAAGTTCATGTGCTAAAAATTTCATAAAGTTTGACCGTACAAATTAGAAGATATTGGCATTCAAAGTTGGAAAATTTTATTTTTTTGAAAATTGGCTTGCAATTTCAGATGACCTTGACCGCCATTTGTAGAAAAAATTGCACTATAGACTTTGAATTTAATTTCTTCTATATTGAAAAAATGAGTTGAGAATCTAGGATAAAAACTTCAAAAAAAATACACTTGATTTTCATTCTTTAAAAAATTATTAAGTAGAAGTAGGTCCAAGATTAAAAAAAAAACTAAATTGTCATTAGCTCTAAGATGGGATTAAAACACTATAATCCCAATGATGAGCATGTTTTGGCAAGCAAACTTAGACGTGTCCAACAATACTTTGAAAATTGTGAAAATTGCATTCAAAAATGAATCCTATAGGTTATTTTTTCAAGAAGATGCTCTAATTGCCCAAAAAATAAGATTATCAATAAGTTTTACATAACAAATTCAAATGGAATGAATGAAAGCTTCCCATACAGATAAAATTACAATCTATGAGAAAAAAAAAATTAAAGTTTTTTTAAATTTTTTTGTGTAAGAAGATTTTTGCCCGCCGCACCAAAGAAAAGGACCTTTCGTGCCATAATTTTTGCTACCAGGCATCAATTGAAAATAAAAATTATATTTCCATAAAGCTAATGTGTTTTTCTATCTTCATAAAAAGTTTCCAGAAAAAGTGATGAATATTGAGGCCATAGTAGCTTGCTTAAATCCATTTTGTCCCCTAAGGGGACAATGGAACTTTAGGGGTTAAAGTAAAGAAAATGGGTTTTTGTGCACATTTCATAACTAATCCTCCCAACTTAAAATTTTTTCACCTCATATTTTGCATTTTTAAAAACCATTTAAAGAAATGAGTTGAAAGACTAAAAAAAAATAATTTTCATTCTTTAAAAATTTGTTAAATAGGTATAGGTACAAGATAGAAGGAAATAATAAAAAGTTTGATCGCTCTAAAATGGAATTAGGACATTCTAACCTCAATTGTGTGGCTGTTTTAACAATCAAACTGAATCCTATGGAATTTTTTGTTTTGAAAAAATGTGAAAATTGAGCTCAAAAAAAAATCCTATACATTTATTTTCAATAAAGTGCTCTGATTGCCTGCAAAACAAAAATATCTATAACTATCATATTAGTAATCCAAATGGAATGAATAAAATCTTTATATATAGACAAAATATAATCTATTGGAAAAAAAATTAAATTTTATATTTCAATTTTTTTTTTGTATTTTTTTTGCTGTCCAGTCTCCCTTGTTTTGAATTGTTGTAGTGTAGCTTTTGTTCCTAGACACGGTTTGAAAGAAAATTTATAATCCTTGAAAGATAATGTATTTTTCCATATTGCAATTTTTTTCCTAGAAAATTAGGTCAAAAATTGAGGTTTGATGAGCCTATCTAAAATTCATTTGTCCTTGCAAGAATAATGGAATTTTAAGATTTAGAAGGGAAGGTTTATGGTAGCACGAATTCCTTACATTTTATTATTTTGTAGCAGTCTTTGATTACTAAATATGTTAGCCCAAAACCAATACTATGTAGTATGTACATAATTTCAGGTTTGCAGTTATAGGTAGATGGATGCATTGAATTTTGCATGGTTTGCAAAATATTTTGCACTTTTGAGTTGGTTAGATATCCAAAATTTATCCATTTCACCCCTCAAAGTACAATGATATCATCACAATTGAATGAATATATACACCAAAGGATGAATAGTGAATATTTCATCCACAATATATGTATGAATATGAATTGTTTGCTAATTGTATTCTATAAGTGCGTAGGTTTATAAGAATTGTGATTGGCCATGAGAATTTATAGGCTTAGACAACTCCAATGCACAGGGTAGTGTATACTTACTCTAAAAGAAAGTGCCACAAACACAATTTTTACTACCTTTGATTCCTCATTATGTTAGTAAAACCACTGCTTATACCTTGAAAGGTACTCAAAATACCATTGTGCAATACTTGCTCTCTTACAAAGTCCTAAGCATCCTGTTTATAGAAATCAAACTTGCAATTTCAACTTTGAAGTCATTTTAATCCTTTGACCCCTAACGTGCCCAAGGCACCAAATTTTGGTGTCAACAATACTTTGAAGTTAAATAAAACCTAACCAAATTACTATTTTTAGTTGTTCATATTTAAAAAAAATCTTTTTCAAAAGCAGTATTTAGCATCACAAGTTTGATTTTGAAAAGGAATGACTATAATTTTTCTATTCAAGATTTTGTGCAAGGGTGTTAATTGCAAATCTTGATTTTCTAGTGTTGAGGGCTCTTGGAAACAAGCCCCAAATATATTTAGATCTTGGAGGAAAAATCACAATAGAAATTCATTTAAAAAAATTGTAGAGTAGATTTTGAGAAGCCGTAAATTGATTGGAGTTGTGCATATGCCCTTTAACTTCATATGTTTTTGGTAACCTATTTTGTAGCTTTGACATGTGAAAAAAGGATTGAAAGACTTCAAATTACTTTCAAAGTTTTAACACCCTCATGATCAAACATTACAATCTATTAATCCATAAGTGATATTGCTGTCTTTGCTTTTCTATATGATTTCAAGCATGTCGAGTTTGAACGTATATGGTTACAATTGGCAAAAAAAATTGATAAAACTTATAAAAATATTAGATTTTTGTTGAATATAGAGCAAATTCCCAAAAACTTAAGAAAGGCCTTGGGCATTTAGGGGTTAAGGTCCACATTTTTTCTTGATTTTTTCAATTTTTTTGCTTATATCTTCAAATCAGTATATTATTTACCTTAGTTTTATAAAATTGGTCATGAAGAAGATTGGAAATTGAATATTTAAGGATTAAATTGGATGAATGGAATGTTATTTGGACAAAACATCACCCTCTAAATACTCGCTATTCATAATCCAAAAGATGCCCTTTGGAGCTCTTAGGGTATGATTTTGGTTTCAAGAAATTGAGCTTATTTAGCAAGATACTAATAATTTCATAATATTTTTTCAAATCTAATGTAAAAATGTGAAATATTGAAATCCATCAATAATCAAATTCTTTTTGTGAATTTGATATTTTGTACACAAGGAGTTTTGTGTTCCTTAATTCCTAATTGCCTTAAAGTCCCAAAGTCCCCTCAGGGGACAAATGGTCATTTGAATAGGCTCATATGGTCTCAATTTTTTTCATGATTTTTTGAATATTTTTCTCAAGACAAAAAAATATATCAACTTCTTGCAAATATAATTTGGTATCTAGGAGCAAAATTATTCCACCCTAAGTTCAAAATGAAGTTTGCCGGGCAACAGAAAATACCCTACAAAACTTGAAATAAAAATTTTAAAAATTTGTTTCTCATAGGTAATATATTGTCTACATGAAATACTTCAATTAATTCCATTTGGATTAGTGATGTGCAAGTTATAGAGCTTCTTAATTTACAAACAATCATTGCATCTTTTTGAGAAAATACATATTAGATTTGTTTTTGAATTAGATTTTTACAATTTTCATAAAAAGAAGATCTACAAGGCTCAATTTGTTTCCTAAAACAATCTCATCACTGGGATTAGTATGTTTCAATTCCATCTAACAACTATTAACAATTTTGTTTTTCCTTTTGTATCTTGTACCTACTTCTATTTAACAGATTTTTAACAAAAAGAAACTAATTTGCTAATTTTGAATTTTTTTTCCTAAATTCCCAATTCTCTAACATACTTTTTTTTAATTCAAAATCTGTAGTACATAATTTTTTAAGTTAAAAAGATTTAAAGTCTTATAATCTAGTCATGCAAGGTTTAAAAAAAATTGTTCTCCCTCTATAGGACTAAAGTTTCCTTAGGGGACACTTGGGATTTTGGGCAGACTTATGTGACCTCAATTTTTGACTTGATTTTTTGAAACTTGTTTTGAAGATACAAAAGTACATTAGCTGTCCAAAAATATAATTTTTTTTTTCAATCGGTACCTGAAAGCAAAAGTTATGCAATCCAAAGTTTTACAAGCAGTTCATTGGATAGAACAAAAAACACACAATTTTTTTAATTTTTTTAATTTTTAATTTTTTCTGAAAAATTATGTTTTTGTCTACATTTAAAGCTTTGATTTATTCTATTTGGAATAATAATGAGAAAGTTATGGACAATCTTGTTTTCCAAGCAATGGCTATGCATCTTCTTCAAAAAACAACTTATTTCCACAAATGGTGGTCAAAGTCATCTGAAATTGCAGGCCAACATCAAAAAATATTTATTTTTCCAACCTCAATGCTAATATCTTCCAATCTATACAATCAGACTTCATGAAATTTTTTATCACATGACCTGAGTCAAGTAAAGTACAAGATCCTATAATTAGATTCTAAGAAAAATATTTTTTTGGTTTCTCGAATGATTGCAGCAGACATGGCAATTTTGAATGGTTTCAGAGCTAGAAAATGCTTTAGGCATTTAGGGGTTAAATACAAATCTCTTGTAATCTATGCTATTGAAGTTTCTAAAATTTCTTCCACACATTCTTAAACTAGTCTAGTGCAAAATCCTGCAGTTAGATGTGCAAAAAGAACAATTTTTAAACTATGTTGGTCTTTGCAATAGAAATGAGAATTTCAATTGATTTTTGATGGAAAAAGCCTTGGCACTTACTATAGTAGAACCACCCATAGTCAACTACTTAACCCCTAAAGGACCAAGGCCTTTTTTTGACTCAAAAGCACTCAAATCTACCATTTCTATAGCAAAGAGTGAAAAAACTTGAAAATTGTTATTTTTGCACATCTAACCGTAGGATCTTACACCTAACTAGTATGAAAATGTTTGAAAAAAAATTCAGAATTTTGTTCGCATAGATTGCAAGATATTTACATTTAAACTATAAAGTGAAAAAAACAAGTTTTTCAGCACATTGCGGGATTAGATTTTATGACTTTGAACATTTTTAGCTTAAATGTTTTGCACTACAGAGTTTTGAGCTTTAAGTCTTTATAGTAGAGAATTGAATTGAGAGTCTACGGAAAAAAAAATCCAAAAAAACTTAATTTTCATTATAAAAAAATTATTAAGTAGAAGTAGGTACGAGATAGAAGGAAAATCTAAAATATTAATATCTTTTATATGGAATTAAAAAAAACTAATTCCAATGGTGAGATTGTTCTAGCAAAAAAACTAAAACCTTATAGAACTTTTTTTTTGAAAAATTGTAAAAATTGCATTCAGAAATGAATCATACAAATTATTTTTTTCAGGAAGATGCTCTAAGTGCCTCCAAAACAAGATTGTCCATAACTTTCTCATAAAGAAATCCAAATGAAATGAATAAAAGCTTTCCAAATAGACAAAAATATAATCTATAAGAAAAAAAAATAAAAAACAAAAAAATTGCAATTTTTTTTTGCTAACTTTCGAACACTGTTTTGAGCTTATTTGGGCATAGCTTTTTTTGTGGGCATCGATTGAAAAAAAAATTATATTCCCACAAAGCTTAGCAATTTTTCTATCTCCACAAAAAAAGTTTCAAAAAATCAAGACAAAAATTCAGCCCGTAGGTACCTGCCCAAAATCGCATTTGTCCCCCGAAGGAAAAATGGTTTAGGGGTTAAGTGATTCCGCACATGTTCTTGAGCAGAAAAGGCAATGTGAATTTTCAACCTTGTAGAAAGATAGAAATGATGGGTTTGCCAAATTTTTGTGATTTTTTTCCTTTAAATCAAATTACTATAAATTTTGGAAGCCAAAAGTTGGCCTAAATCCATATCCAATCTATAGACTATCAATTCCAATCATTCAAGAATTACTTTCTTGCTCACTACTTTTTACTTTCTTGCTCACTACTTTGGGATATGTATCATGACTTTATTAGTCCCAAACTTAAAAAGGAAAAAAACACACATTCCAAGCTTGGTTGAAATCTATGCCAACCTTGGTTGCAAATAAATGCACCCTACATGTTGGATATGTCTCCCTGGTCAGGAATGGGTGGTTCTTCTATATATGCGATATAGTATTTATAACTACACAAAATAATGAAATTAGATTGCCTTGTCAATTAGATTGCCTTATCTAAGGTAAATTATCTCATGGATCAATGTTTGTTCCACATGGAGGTGCATGCCACTCTGTGAACCAAGCCTTGAACTAGTGCACAAACCTCTGCCATATACATGGCTCTGAATTAAATGCATCTTTGTAAAAAAGCAATAGTGGGGACTGTCAAGAAATTAGTATGGGGCAACCTAATTTCACTATTTTGTGTAGCCCAAAAGTTAAATATATTTTATTTGTTAGAGCATTTCTTGCAGCCCTCTACCCAAATTATTCCTTGAGTCGAGATCTGTCTTCAATTGAAGGAGATGGCTATTTGAATCTCCAACAGTACAACTCACTAAATATACTTCCAACTAATCACAAGTCACAAAACTTGCAAAAGCAATAAGTAAGCTATGACAATTGCTAATCCCAAGAGAAAATATAGAGGAGAGGGACCGTAAAGATCTGCACCAAATATGGATTATTTGGTGTGTGAAAGTGAAAATATACTGTGAAAACACTAGAATTTATTGCTTATCATCCAAAAATTAGAGGTGGAGGGATTCTCTGGAGGGGTGCAGGAGATGCTATTACTCCGTATACATGTTTATTCTCTATGTGTTAGAAGTGTTAGAAATCTTCTACTCTCTACTTGTAACAAATATAGAGGAGGTTCGACCGTATATTCGACCGTATGTCAATACTGGATGATTTCGAAGCATCTTGGCATATTCATCCCCTGAGGAGCATCTTCCCCCGTTCATTCCTCGGGACCGTGTGTTTTTCCGGCGAGGAATTTTCGAACGTGTTCCTTGCGGGCCACTCATCGTTCCTGCGCGTCGGCCACTTTTGCAATTCTCGTCACTCAACCTTCTTGCCGGCAACGCAGTTGCCGACTCCAATTTGGTGGCCGGCCTCCCAAATTTAGAATCCGCACCGGATTCAAACAGACTTCGGGTTTCTTAGGGTTGGGTTGCGGTGGGTTCGTTTATTGGAGTCCAGTAGTGCTTGCATCGAAAACGTAGAATTAGCTTTTTCCGGCCTCCCTCAAATCGGGTTTCGCTCGTAAAATTGCAGGTTTGCCCGATGCCCACAAGCGCGACCATGAGCAGTGCAGCGGAGGCCGTCCCTTCCGATGGCGCCCGCGACAGCAGGAAAGCCGCAAAGGGGAGGCGCCGAAGAGCGGCCGCCGAGCAGCGTCGAATCGAGCAGCAGCGGTGGGGGAAGTACCTGGATGAGGACGAGGACGACGATTATGCCGTGGTGATTGCGCCCATCCCTCCGGGCTCCCGTCGCCGTGCGAGACGACGGAGCGATCGGGAATCGCTCCACACCAGTTTCGATCACGCGATTGAGGAAGATCTCGATCCTGACTTGGCTCTGTCGTTGGCTTTGGCTTTATCTTTGTCTTCAACAACTGCGACGGATCCGGAGGACGCGCCCGCTCCAATTGCTCCGAGTGGAACCACCCTCGCCGATATGACGTACGAGAGCCTGGTGCAGCTCGAGAATGTGACGTGCGTGGCATCGGCTGCAATGATTGAGAGTTTGCCGGTGTGCGATTTCGTCAAGGAGCAAGCTGGGGGTTCCGAAGTGTGCGTGATTTGTCAAGGGGAATATGATCATGGGGATTTGCAAGTGAAGCTGCCTTGTTGGCATGCTTTTCATCAGGCTTGTGGCGCGGAATGGCTACGCAAATACTCCAAGCTCTGCCCTGTTTGCAAATATGATATTACCGAGGTTGCTTCTGAGGTACCCGATGTACCTGAGGCATCTGCGTAGTTAAATTCGTTCCATGTTCATATATTCTTGGATTCTCGTAGTCTCTTCTCTTGCAGCCACATTGGCTGCATTTCGTTGCCCATCATCGGAGCCATCCACATTCAGGATTGTAGCTTGTACATAATGATGTAGTGGTATGGGGGTGAGTAGAGGTGACTTGCTTCTTTCGTTTTCGTGGTTGGAGTGGAGGGCCGGCACCTGAAGCTGAGACACCAACAACGAAGTGATTAGGGTATGGTTGAGAAGAGGGCCAGTGCTATTCGTACGTGTTAATTTAGCGGATGCAAACACCTTCGGATTGTAGAGTGAAGAAAATTTGAAGAAATTGTATAGATTTCTTCTCTTCCGAGTGTCTTGCATATCTTGATCTCTCGATTTCACAAGTTCTGGCACTACACTGGACCCTCTCTAATTACACTGCCTTTAGAGACATATGAGTTGGGTTTCTGAATGCACTCTGAATTTTGTGTTCACAACTTGACATTTTAGAATTTGTTCAATCGCATGCCTACTGTACTTGCTCTGCCTTGGGGTGACAAATGTCACAAATGTCAAATGGGCTCCTTGCTCAGGAGCGTTGAACTTGACATGTGGACACTGTCCAATCAATCACCTGTGGACAGCATCTCTTTGCTGTCCTTTCCAGGGAATGTGCAAAACTACACAAAATAGTGAAAATAGGTTGCCTTGTTAATTAGGTTGCCTTTCCTGAGATAAACTTCCCGTAGATCAATGCTTGTTTCACATGGAGGCGCATGCCACTCTCTGAACCAAGCTTTGAAGTAGTGCACAAATCTATGCCATACACATGGCTTTGAATTGAATGCATCATTGTGCAAAGCAATGAATATTTCTACAATTTGGGTTGTTGAGAAATTAGTACAAGGCAACCAAACTTCTTTACTTTGTGTACAGTATTGGTGCTCAAAATTGTCCTCTTTGCAATTGGTAACTTACGTATTAATCCCTAAATGATTGACCCATGACCATTGATTTCAAACCGCACTGTCCATCACTCAATTTGCTACCATTTTATAGCTAGATATGTATGAAAAATTTTATATTTATTTTTCAGAGATGATAGTACATGTCTTCTTTACTTCAGAAAAAATTTAGATTTTTTGGTGGAAAATTAATTTTTTAAAGAATTTTTGAAGAAAAAGTGAAAAAAAATCATATTAAATAGAAAAATATTTCCAAAAATCTGAAAATTTCACCATAAGTGTACATCACAATGACAAACATCCTTGTACAAATTCAATTTCCATATCATTCTATAATTAGAAAATGATAGACATTGAAAATACACCCAATGTTCAAATTGCAATAAAATATGCAATATAAGGATTTTTTTTCCAAACTTCAAATTGGAGTAGAAACTAGAGTAGATGACCTTTATTTTTTTAAATTGACTCAAACTCAAAAAATATCATTTGTGTGAAGAAATTTCAGATTTAAAGCAAGGAGCAACAACTTCCCAAAATACTCTAAAATAGCATATTTTGTGATCCATTTTTTTAATAGCTTCTCATTTCTGTGAAGACAAAAAATGGAAAGAGTACAAACTCAATTGGATACTCTTCATAATCCAATGTGAAAGGTCAATAAGGAAAAGGAGGATGTAAAAAAGCTTTTGAACTCTTTTTAGCTCAATAGTATTGTCATCAGAATGCCACAGAATGGCATTCGCGGCGTTCCAATGTTAAGGTGAAAATGCCCATTCCCGTTCATGTACATGTTTTCGTCATAATGTACCAAGGGTGCGCAATTTCTTAGTAAGAATGTACTCTCTTGGTACATCACGACGAAATTAGGTACAAGAATGGAAATGAGTGTTTTTACCAATAAGAACGGTTCTGGGTGGAGACTCTTCATTAAGGCACCCAAATTTCAACTTCAATAATCCATAACTAATAAAGGTAAAGACTAAAGGAGATGACCTATTTCTGATCACTTAAGTAATTCAATATATTTTGTGTATGGGTTTGGTGAAGGGAAAATTTTTCCCATTTAGAAAAATACATTTAAGAAGGATTTCAAATTTTTGTTTCTAAATTTCTTTCCTCAAAAACAAAATTACCATAAATTTTTTTTGTAAAGATTTCGTTCAATCTATTCTTATTATATAGGTCACCTTATTTCCAACCATAGGCTAGTTACAAAATTGACAATGCTTCAATGTAAGTGATACATTATAAGAGATTTGAGGGCATTAGAGAGTTGTTTCAAGCCCGTTCCCAATCCTGTTCTGATTCTGTGAACAACCGGTACGGGCTATCTAATTTAAAAAAAAAAAAAAAAAAAAAAAAAAATTGCCCAAAATATCATTCTAAGCAAAAATCTTATTCTAGTTTAATTTTTTCCAAAAATGATGTGGCACTCTCTCGACCACGTTAGCCCAGCAGCTTTCGTGCGTCCCACAGCGTGGGAACTCTGCAGGAACGCAAAATAACTTGCGGGCTCTTGGAGGCCTGAAATCTCTTCTAATGATTGTAGCCTCTAGTACATCTTGTGATCATTCTATGCTTTCAATGTACACCTCTTCAATATTTGTGTTGTTCTTGCTCTGTGTGAGCTGTCACCTAAAGCAGTCTAAATAGCAAAAATGGGTGGTTGATCGGAAATGGATTAGCTCCCTTCCTACATTAAAAAGTAGCTTCAGTCGGCTGCAACTTCTAGTCGCGTTTCAAGGATTCCTTATGAATATCCCACCTTCCAAGTGTCATCAGAGAGGTTTGTTGTACACGCCACGAGAATCTTGAGATAAAGTAGACAAGCCTATTACCACCCTCATTTGCAATTTGAATATATTGGGGCCAATTCCAATAAGGACATGTATTTTTCAAAGGTGAACGCTTGTTTTACAAATCAAATCCAAATGGAATTAGAATTTTTTGATCAAAATTGTAATTTTTGTGAATTTTTGAAGTGTCAACCCTAAAATTACAAAACCGCTTGTAGACTGGAGTCATAAACATCATACTAACCCTTAACCACCCTTCCATGTATCTATTAGCACGTAAGTATGGACCAATGAAAATTTGACACATTAGTCTTTGTGATATCAATGCTCTGATTTTGTCAGGAAATTGAGTGGAGTTGGATGAGTGTAGTGACAGAAATGGGGCCAAAAATAGGATGGCAAAAATAGGAAGCTGGTGGCTTTAGGCTGGTTTACCTTATAGTGCGAATGTGCAATTACAAAGTGTGCAGTTAGAGAAGTTGAGTGCATTACTCACTGATTTGGATGATTCGCGGTTCATTCATAGATGGGATGACGCGCGGAGGCAATGCAATAGCCTGGGAACAATGTGATCAGGCGCTCTCACACTTCCCTTTATTACAGTACTGTAGCTTGCCCATCCATCTTTGAATACTTACAAGGTGAATACCCATTTGCTAAACAAGTGTGAATGGTGCATATCAATAATTGAAATGAATTCATTTCCAATGGGAAGACTGGGCAGCTTCTCCCTCAGCAACATTGTGTTTTATTAACTACCGAACTCACAAGCTGTGTCACTCACGAAGCACTGGGCAGCAAAACAATTGCTTTGTAGTCACTTGTGCAAGGTAGTGGCAGGATACGGCAAAGTGAGTCGTTCATTGACTCGGTGTTTGTCTCTGCTCTGACTTCTTCACGTAACTCATCTTGGGCCTGCAGCCACGTCAACAAAAAATCAACCAAATGATGGCAACTTGCTCTCTAGTAATCTAAAGCACTGTGGAGTGGTCCTCCATTTAGCCATCCAGCACATCAATAATCACTGAATAGGGTTGGCAGAGATCCTTACCTGCAATGAACTTGCCAAGCCCCCCGTGAAGTATCTCGATTGGTAGGCTCGCCTCAAGCGGTTGACCCAATAGTCGTTATCCTGAACACCAGAAAATGTCAACATGACCATAAACTAGATTCGAAAATGCAATGTACCCAATGCTCCCGTAATTTGTACATCTGAATAGTGGTAGGCTACTAATTAATACATCCAAACATTCACAGCGTGTGAGTGCAGGAAGGCTGATTTGAAGTCTGCTGCACATTTGAAGTCAAATTTCAGGCTACATTCGTGTACCTCTTGAAAGATTGCATACTGCCGTTGTTCAAGCTCCAAAACGGTTTCCACATCGTCATTGACTGTAGTTTTTTCTTCTTGCAGTTGCCTGATTTCCTCCAAGGTGATATCAACCTGAATTTGGTCATAGGCACAATGATGAACTCTACCACCAAGGAGGCAATGAAAACCATTGGGGAGTCCATAAAGAGCCATGATTTGGGTATGTAACATGAGAGCGACTGGTCCAAGTGTTCATCACTAGTCCAAAAATTATGAGGATGCAGAAACAAATAAAAATGGAAAAATGTAATCTCCGAATCTTCAACATTGTCAAGAAGAACTCTGGCGTCATATTGTAGGCTGGTTTTCAGCATCAAGAGTATGAATTAATGCAAGTCGTATAATTAAAAGTATTGTGCTATACGAAGTAGAATTGTATTTACCAACTCCCATGCAATGTCAGGATCACAAGAAAAATTGACAGCAACATGCCCAAACATCTCCTCATACAAGAACGGATTGCTGCCTCCCATGAATGCAGACACAGATGCATTGTACACCTGTCAGGATGGGCAACAGTTTGACGGTCAGCTGCTTAAAGGGACTCATTCGAGTGTCTTCGGAAGAAAATGTAGAGGAACCCTAAACCCTAAACCCTACCTTTCCATGCTTGAATCGTAGAACTTGCATAATTTTTGTTTCCAGGAACTTGCACATGAATTCCATCTTCTCCACGTCAAGGGCCTGAATGAAAAGAAAATTCTATCGATTTAGCGGTAGGAAATTCTGTCAAATTAGTAATGAACACAACCCTGTGCACGATAAGAAAAATATGATGAAATGTTGTCTGGAGCTTTCAACTTGGGGCATGATCTCTCACCACCAGGGGACCTTGTAAATGGATAGGAAAGGAGAGATAAACTTCACACTGAGATTCGACCATGTCCATACGAACTTCTTCCCTGATAAAATCAACTCAAAAATTACTCGCAAGGCATAAATTAAGACACGTGCATATCATTTGATCTGAATGTAAAGACAGAGGTCTATTCATTTCTGAAAGAGCAAGGCTAGTGCAGTACCTTCTGATCTCTGAAGTAGGAGTCACAGGCACAATTGCCAAATTTTTGGGGTCGAAGAGCATCACAGGCTTCTCTGGCTTAGGAATACCGCCCTTAATGAATTCAAAGCATTGTATTAGGACAAGGTTCCCTTAGCGAAAGATAATCATACCTGGCATGAGCAGAGGAATTAATGGGTATAGAACGCTTTACTAGAACAAACAATATACTGAAATGTAAATCGATTTTTGTTCAAGGAGTCAGACCCCCGCACAGACCTCAACAGATGGACAGGGATTTGATATTTTCCAGGAAACGAAGTAGATGATGAGCACAGTATTACCAGGTATTGCAATATAAGTGGCAAGGCCTCCTTAGTGTCGATAGCTCCAACGATTATCACTGTAAACGTGGAAGGGTCTACGTAACAATCATTAAAATATTGGCAGCCTTTCTTTGGATCCACTTTGGTGAGAGTTGCTGCTGTCCACGGCTACCAGTGCACATCAACCAGTCAAAAGCTCGAGTTAAGAATCAGCATAACAGTCATTTGTTGCCAAGAATGAACGAGGTGGACAAACGAACACATAAATATGTAGTCAGCAACACCTAACCTTGAACTAACCTTGTAGAAAAAAGAATCGCCAAGGTTGACAGCACGAATTCTGTTGTAAAATGCATTCTGCGGATCTCGATCTAGGGCCTTGAAATGCTCGATATATCTTTCGATCACCAGTTTCACTTCCGCATCGGCAGCCTCCACTTTCGTCTCAAACAATTGGTGCCCAAGCTGGAGCAAAATTCAGCAATCTCAGTACACAGTTACTCAAATATCCTCTCCCGGTATGCATGTGCACTTGCAAGGGCATCTATCTACAAATAAACCTCGTATACTGCTAATTTATTATTGGAGAAACCATAGGCAAGGGTAATTGTAGATCTGTAATATTATCTGATTGTAGCTGCTAAGATAGCGACATTTAGAACTTGGGCGCAATCTTCTCGCAGCTCCGTAGAAGAAGATCGCAAACAGGTATAGTTTGAAGAGACACTGTTACACTTGATAGTGACAAGTGCTTGTGTGGGCAGTCAGAGAATTTGATGAGCCCTGCTAACAGCCACAATGAAACAAGGAAGATTATTTTACCTGCAGAGCTGTTTCCAAGTCCGCTTTCGAACAATCTACGGCAAAAGCTCGCGTGTAATATCCAAGAGTTACGCTTGGATCAATCATTCTGCCAGCTAGCAGTTCATTCAGTATAGGTGGTTTATGGCCATAAATGCCCATTTCATGTGCGAAGGATCTCCCCATGTTGCATGTATAATAATCACTTTCATCTATTTCAGATATTCCTCCATATGCGAATCCACGCACGAGAGTCTGCAATGACAAAAGTGGAACCCAAGAGATGATTTAAAAATTTCTCAAGCATAAACTATTAGTTAAGTAGGTCTGCCCTTCTGCACAGGCAATAGACCAGCTCACAAATTGAGATACATAGAGGTAAATTACAGAGTACACATAGAACATGCAGTAAAGTGAATCGATAGATAAAAGGGAATGTTAACCTCATCATCATTGAAGTCTGTGCATTTATAGCACACGCGCATCCCATTGCTTAGAGTTATCTCTGTTGCTTCAAATTCGGGAAATTCCTTGGTCTCGGTAATCACTCTACACATCCCAGAAAACCTCAAGTCATGCACCCGTCATGTCCACAGACCATAACTCAGTCTGCTAAAACCACTCTACAGCCCTAACACCATGACAGGAACTAAAGAAGGCCATGCTGAAGCAATCGAGGTCATTGAGGTCTACAAACAGAATAGAAATCTAATTAGCAATTCCTCGGTGCACACAGCGATCTCCTTACCCTGGTGCGGGGAGATTCATAACAATGACTTCTGGGAGATTTTCCTCATCCCAAGTGGCGATATCACCCTGTTTTTCCATCTCTGCTACTTTCGCAACAACAGCCTTCAATTTCTCCTCGTCCGCAATCGCATGAGGTTCGGTAGTTTTAATTACACAGCTATGAGTTGTGTAAAAGTGCTCTGCAACCTTCGACACCTCCATAGCAGAGATGTCTGATATTTGGAATAAGAAGGTGTCAGAACTTCCACAGTTGTTGCGTCGATATTGAAATTCACTTCACGCTGTAGCTATGCTCCATAGAGCTAGCTCTCTGAGCGAAATTCTTAAACAGGATCTGTCAAATAGGGCAAAAGAGGGAAAAGAATGAATCTGTAAAAGGAACACACCTTCTACAAGAGTCTTCTGAAGCTGCGTTGAATATTCGATTGATGGTAATGCATTTCCCCGCAAGAAGTGCTAAAACACGAATCTCATTTGGTTAGCGTCAGTTGTCACTGAAGTCTCGTTCCCTTCGAAAATGGTGAATATGCTGTTCTTATGACGCGAAACAGAACCCGAAAAAGTACAATTCTTTGAGAAACTCTTATATAAGCAATATGATAAAATTCAATGCTTCCCATCTGCAAAAGTCCTTCTCGTTACCTTCAAATTGCATGGGACTCGATTCAAGAGAACGTCGATAAAAAATGAGAGCCTCAATGATTGATAAAACTCTTCACACCATCTTAAATCTCAGAGCATTATTTCTAGAATCGATCACTCCAAAGTCAGCTGCCTCACCTCAACGTAAATGTCACGCAAATCTGTGGACTGACGTTGGTCTCGCTGTAGATAATTTGATTTAAGGACCACCAGATGCTCTGCACGGGCAACTGCTATTTCCCTCTCAGAAAACCCGTGTAATCGTACTCGTGCAACCTTCACATAAACACAGTATCCTCGCAAATTAGAACAATGCCTTCGCGCTAATACACGACTTACTGATTAGAACTGTCGTTAAAGATGAGAGCATAAGAGCCTCACCTCTGTGAGCAATTGTTCCAATGCTCGACATGTTTCTCCTTCGGAGCATAGTGCACGAAGGGTGTAAACTATCACTGGGTTGGTTATGAACAGACTTGTCCCGTCGCCGAAATAAAACGGCCGATCAGTCTGCTGGGAAATCCTGTAGAGCCTACTATCTAAAGCATTGAAGAACATCGTTCTAGCCAGTTCCAAACGGATATCTTTTACTGTGTTTTGCGATGGTCTTGGTGCCTTGCAGGCTAGGTCGACTCCTGACTGAATATATCAAAATGAAGATTTTGATGTTAGGTCTTCTGACAATCAATGATACTTGGAAACATATACTCGTTCAACACAAAGAAGACTACCGTCATCCCAGTCAGAATAAATACATGAACTGGAAGCCTCTTTGACGACAGAGGAACACGCTTTGTTATAACCAAGAACCACTTTGTAATAACCATCTCAATTTAGAAAGTCAAAACCAAAGCGAAAGTGAAAGTGCAAAAGGTAGATGAGATGAATACTTACTCCTTCTGCCTCTGGATCCACAAAACATAAGAAGCGTGGTTCATCATGTGGAGGGACTGGGAATGTCCGGGTTCTGAGAGAACGGTTTGTGTCTTGAACATGACTTTGCTTAGCGGCGAACTCAAGTTTGATGAGTTTGACAACATCCTAGGGTAAACATGAAAAATTTAAAATTTTGAAAAACATTCCAACGAAGAAAAGAACACCAAAGGAACTCAATCAGAAAGGATGTTTTCGGCGTATGCAATCAATTTAGATACTGTTCAAAGCTATTCTAAGACTTCAAGAAGCATACCTTCGTCACAACAACATTCCACTTACTACAGAACAACGGCTACTGTACACCTGAAAAGGTCCTGGAGGTTTGAGCAAGCCAAATTCGTGCCACAAAGTGGAATACCTCAGAGTTGTCAAAGTCTCCAACCGCAACAACTGCCATGTTTTCTGGTCGATACCAAGTGCGGTAGAAATCTCGCACACGTTGCCCAGGCACGCTTTTTGTAACTTCCTCTTCTCCAATTGGTAGACGATCACCATACTGCAAGCAATCAGAGAGTTTAGCAAAGTTCATTAAGGAGTAGTTACTGTTGTCCGTACCGATGAGTAGTTCTGGTGCTCTAACTTGCAAGGAGCCACATGACCTTACTTGACTCCTATCATTAACAGAGGTGATCGATTTAACTCCCTTGCTACGGCCAGTAATAGTTGTCCTGGAACAAGTACGCGAACCTGTCTTAAACTACCCTAAAATTGCAAAAAGATGAAGATATGACACCTTAGAACCTTCCAACAAGACTTTCGTGTATGCTGTCCATGATCGCCCCGCGGAATTCCTTCCCTGTCTCCATTCCTCCAGCACAGCACCTCTCTCTTTCTCCAAATCCTCATCGGATGCCCGAATCTGAAAATTCAATTTCACATCATGCGCTTTGCAAGAACTCCCCCAGTAGATTGCTTCAACATATGAAACACATTAGAGGTCAGAGAAACTAGAATTTGCTAGAGAAACATTTATCTTGTAAGCTGCATCATACCTCTGTGCTATATTCAGCAAAAACATGGAGAGCTTTGGACAAGATTTCGGGTCTATCAACAGGAACCAATATCTCATAGACGGTCTCATCAAAAGATGTGTACGCATTGTTGCAAGGTCCCCACTGCGAGCCACTGTCTCCAAGAAATGAACCAAATCATGGTTTGAATAATCCTTAGTAGCACTAAAAGCCAAATGCTCCACAATATGTGCGACACCTTGCTCGCCGTCCTCCTCAAAAACAGACCTGCCACTCAACATTTCATTTCAAGAGATCAGGGTTTGATTTCACATCCTAAAGTACAATTTGAAATAATTCCAGCATCTGATGAGGTTCTAATTGCCAGTAAGCCTTGAGAAGATTCAGACATTCCTGAGAACTCACAGACGTCATTTGTCGCAAACAGAAACCGCCTAATGAAAGCCCCTAGCTTGACTATCGCTGAAACAAAGATTCTCAAGCAATGGTGTGCGTCAGCAGGATATTAACAAAATGAAAGAAAGAAGACTCTGTTCCATCGAAGCTTACCCTACCGGCACCACAAGTGCAAGAGCTGCTCGATCTCGCGGCTTCGCGTTTTTTCGGACATAGTACCGCATCCCATTCTCCAACACTCCGTACAAAGCTCCCGCCGGACCTGCAGGAAGAAGATCATCAGATTTGACGTTCAGAGGCTTCAGCCCCTCGAAACCTAGCACGAGCGGCTCTGCGGGCGCCGGGGGAGCGATGGCCACTTCCTCGGACTTCAACACCATCGAGGCCGACCGCACATACTTTCCAGGCTCCAGAAAGGACTTCTGTCTCTCAAACTGCCTCCCAGATGGCTGCCGTTGCATGCCTTCGCTCGCAATCGGCTTCGCTTCGCTTCCCTCCATAATTCACACTATCAATCCTCAACGCTTCAAAAATCGAACAAACTACTGAAACCGGAGTAGCGCAAATCTTATGTCCCTCACACACGAACTCCGATTGCCTCAATTTCACTAGCAAACTCGTTCCAGAGCTAATACTTAACAAGAATAATCTCCGGGAGCCTCTTTATGCTCAACCAAATCAAGTGGACTAATTCAAATACTCGGCGGTCAAATCTCTAGAGCATGAGACTATACAAAGTTCGACGCTACGAATCGAAGCACGTGCTTCCAATTCAAAACCTGCATCACATTTTAAAGAGCATTACATACAGTAATGCTGACTATTGACGGGAGCAACAATTGCGAAAACCATGAGAACTTCCGGCAAATTCGAATGCGGTTGCACAACAAGTTCTGCAGAAATTGCCGATTTTGACAATTGTTAGTGTCGAAATTCGTAGCACTAATTTATTCCATGATGGTTCCAATCAGGAGAAAAGATCATTTGACTCCTAAAGTTCTATCAAGAGAAAGAATTATTTCTAGTTACTGCAAAGTGATTGCAAATACAGTTTGAGTTGGACACGACATTGTGTCGAGTGCTTCAGTTGGTGCACTTGGTGGTATTCTGGTATATTTTGGCACATAGAATAACATCTCTACCACCAATTTGACTCCTCTGCAAGACGGTAAGTGCTTGAAATCTGGAGAGGATGGTAAAGCTTCGTTTCGATTCGGCGACTTGCAAGAATCAGTACAGTACCTCGACGATAGCACAAGCTACCTAGGCCTTCATGGTTTAGGCACGAGGACTATCTCCAAGCATAATGCCAAGTCCGGTTTTCAAGGCAAAGTTGTCACTCCATTCCATTGGATAGTCACAAAAGCAATATAATTCGTAATGCATCTCCTTTTTCTACACCCTTAGATTTGCGAAAAGTACAAATATAGACATATATGATGAACTATTAGACTTGGCATTATGTCCCATAAGGTAGACCAGCCTAAAACCGTCAACTACCTACTCCTACCAAGCTATTTTTGACTCCAATTCTGCTAGCAAACTCATCCAAATGCATTCACTTTTCCAACAAAATCAAAGCATTAATGCTACAAAGAACAATGTATCAATCTTTCATCAGTCAATACTTAAGTGCCAATAGATACATGGAAGGGTGGTTATGGATTGTTAATAGGACATTTATGACTCCATTCTATGGGCGGTTTTGTAATTTTAGGACAACTCACTTCAAAAATTCACAGAAATTACAATTTTAATCGAAAAATTATTATTCCACTTGAGTTTGATTTGTGAAACAAGCACACTTCTGAAAAAAACATGCCCTTTTTGGAATTGACCCTAGAATATGCAAATTGCAAACTAGCATGGTAATAGGCTTGTCTACCTTAACGCTCTTCAGCCTTTTGGTTCTTGAGCATTATCTAGTCTATAAGACTTGAGTTAACTTACTTTTTTAAAGTACTTTGAAGGAACGGGACCTTTTTATGATCCCTTTAAGGATTATTTTTGAGCAATGAAAATAAATGTAATAAATCTGGAACTTTTAGGGAGTGAGGGAGTTTGAAATGATTGGTATTCATTAAAAAAATTCAAAAAAGCATAATGTGTAATTTTTTTTATTTTAAATGTTACAACAAATTTGAATTTATATCTATGGTTGACCTTCTCACACTAATCTAACAAGGTGCCTAGATATGAACCATTTTGAAAATAAACATGTGATTGCAATTTGTCAATGCATTTGGATTTAGGATTGGGAAGGAATCTGAAAGGAGGAGTACTTTTTGTGGAATGGAATTGGGATTGTGAATGAATTTAGATTATAAACAAGTGCCTAATCTTTAAATCCTTTATCAATTAATTCCTGAAGGATCAAATGGCATTATTTGGCAACATAACAATTTTGGGCAACTCACTACGAACGGACATTTTACTTTTTTTCTTTCAGATTTTCACATAACATGTGCCCAAGGAGTAGCTTTAAGGCTCAATGATTTCAGAACTTTTGACTACATGGTTAAAAAGTTATTGCATGATATGTCATTTTCAACAATCTGATGGCAGCTCAAAAAAATTTTGAAGAATCACTTTTAAAAACAAATTAAAATTGAAAATTGGTTTTTTAAATTTCTATATAATATATTGTTATGTATTTTTGTTGATCTAACCATATGGATGTAGTCTATAAATAACAAATTATAGCTATTGTTTGAGAGTCATCATTAAATATTCTTCTAAGTTGCATTTTATAATAGATCTTTACAATTTTGGAAATCTGGACACCCCTCCGGTCCTTTAGAGGTTATGGGTAACCTTGTAAGGATGCCAAGGGCCAAAAAGTGGCCAATGGATGACTTTTCAAGATCAAGATTAATCCTTAAAAGACGTTGAGAACCAAAAGTGTCCAATGAATGACTTTCCAAGATCAAGGTTAATCCTTAAAAGATATTGAGGACCAAAAGTGTCCAAATGAATGCCTTCACTATTCACTAAACAAAGAATGCACCTATTGGTTCAATAATTAGAGCATTTTGATACCTTGGGGGATAACCCTGTAAGGATGCTAAGGCCAAAGTCCTTTCAGAGTCTACGTCCTTGGTTGCTACTACATGGGAAGATTGTTGGAGCCACAGTTGTGAACTTCGTGTTTAGGAATTTGCTCGTTCTCTCTCTTTGTTTGGATCTCTCAATGGCAATCACTGTGAAATTCACTCTTGGTTGAACATGGTGCGTCAGGTACAGTCTTTTGCTTCCGAAAGTACTGCCCTTGTTATGCAAATTGACAGCAATTCTTGTTGACAAATCAAACTGATTACGAGAGTTTCTACAATTGGCAGTTCAGTGTAATTGCGCAGGAAGAGATCGAAAAGAGTGGGCATTCGGAGTCTCTGTGGCAAAGTATCGATACGATGGACACTGGTGTTCGAGGTAAGAGTTTTCTACATTTCAAATGAAATAAATTCAGTACAGGAAACATCTGCAAGTGCTTCATCGATCACTATCTATCAACAAAAAGCTACTTGCTTCGTTTCTCACACTATAATACTCTCCCTTAATCGAAGGTCCAGACTGATGGTGGGTAACAGTTGTCGCAACACCGATGCTGTTTCTCCGAGACTTGCAAAATAGTTGAGGCAGGCAACCATTTGCAGGAGCATCACCATCAGCATTCCGAGCTCGTACGGCTTGCAGTTTTCTCCTGCGCTCTGTAAAGCTGAAGCGGAGCCAAGATAGATGTAAGCATTGTTACCACCGTACCTGTGCGTCATGGAGGATGCTCTATGGAGCCATTCGTATTGCACTTACAGGCCTTGGAGAAGTAGGAACGAAAATCCTTGTCATGCTATTCCAATTCAGTTGACTGTGATTCGTATCAAAAAGCTGAAAACTGGTTTTCAATCAAACTAGAGAAATTCATGAACTTTGAGAGAGATCATAAAGAAAGATTTCTTCGCCATAATTCATGAAGAGATCTCCCTATGGTCACAGTAATCGTCAAAAGATGCCCTATGTATCATCGGGAGGGCTCTGTATGATCACTGCAACCAAAAGGAGACTTCCCCGTGAATCATAAGAAGATTTTTCTTCTAATGTCGTCTAGAAGTTCCTCATAAAATCTAAAACATTGGTACTGAAAACATATTACTGAAAACATTGTTTTAACATGAGTGATGCAAGGTCAGAAACGAGAGCAACAACCCTATGCAAATTCACCCGTCCTTCGATCAATGGAACTTGATTGCTCACATTCACAAGAAAATGGCATACGGGGAAAATGCTCCATTCTACACAGCACGCTTGTTTCGTTAGTGATTTACAGCAACCCTAAACCCTAAACCGAAGACGATGAAGATTGAACAGTAACAACACGAGCTGCTGATCCGTAGTGCAAGTTTGTCAGAATCTATAGCACCATAACAAACTGTAAAAATGGTCTCACCTTGAATTGAACTCCTAGCAAACTTGCTGCAGAGTGCTTCACTTGATTGCTTACCCTAATCTTGTCAGAAGCTTCAATAAGATCGGCCGTCAACTCCACCATCGCTCGAGTTCTTTCCCCCTCACCCTACCTCAGACAACGGGTTCTACTCCCCAACTCTGGTGAAAGAGTTTCGTAGCACCAGCAATTGCACTCACTGCAAAGCTTTAATTGCTGGCAAACAGATCATCGACCTGGTGTGTTAGACTACTGCACACAAGGCCAACGGAAAGGGAGAAAGGCCAACTGAAGGGACTCAAAGCCTAAACCCTAACCCTACATTCACTAACAAAAGTGCCCAGACTGATTGGCACATCAATCATCGTCACGCTTTACTTTTTCTACACAGTTATGATTGGCACTATTGCTACAATAATCTTTCAAGCTACAGCTCGGGATTGCCTCAACATGAGGTGCTAATTCGAGATTAGGAGGAATGGGAGTTCTCAAGATTCTGCAGTGAGCGGCATTGCCTACCTCACGCACCATGAACGCAAGCTCGAACGCGGCACTGGCACATCGAGCGACTTGCACAGGAGTGAGAACCAAAAATAGTTGGTGGAGGGTTGTTAATCGGAGTTGGTCCGCTTGAATGAGGAGTTTCTTTAAGCGTGACATCCGAGGCTTGAGAACGGTTCTTAAATCATCAGTCCTCGTCTTAGAGGACGAAGACGACGACGAGGACGAAGAAGAAGAAGAAGACCTAGTAGTAGTAGTGGTAGAAGTTCTTGATGTGGATTCAAATTCTACCTGCGTTTTTACGGCTGCTAGGACATCTCGGTCGCTTATAAGCATCTGCACGTGTTAGCAACACTGTCCTTTAGCTCTCTAAGTAAACCCTAAACCATCACCTCCATCGATCAACTACTCAAGCTAGCTAACTAGGGCATTATTTAGGGTTTAATGTTTTGATTGATTCTCTAGTACCTGAATGTACGCAAGCTTCTTGGACAGCTTCCTCTCCACGTCGCGTGTGGTCTTCTGGACTTTCGTGAGGTTAGTGATCTGTCGATGCGAAAGCACGGCCGACGTGTTAGTCAAGTCGCGGAGTCCGTAGCCGAAGTTGCGAATCTCGTCCTCGAGTTGCACGCCCATGAGCGAGTAGACAAGCAGGATGGCGGACGAAGGGCGCCAGCCTCCCAGCCACGTGAACGTCGCCTCCATAGCTGTGATCCGCCCACCTGCGGGATGCAAGCAATCACATGAATCAAATGAACATCACCAAGAAATTCTAACGATTCTGACGAAGAATTTTGGGAGCTATCTAACTGGACTACGATGCAAACACTATCGACTGCAATAAGCATAGGAAACATGAGCATTCTGATACCATAGCAAAACCATTGCAAATTACTGTTGGAGAATGTTTAAAAACAACAAGAAAACTATTCAAGAGAACAGTGCAAATGGGTGGGATCGGAGTTAGCGTACCTGAAAGAGCAATGTAAATCTTCTCGTCTTCCAGCGACGAGTGGTGACGAATGGTCGCCATGTAGAGCGAGACGCACTTCTGCAAGAGATTCTCGATATCGCGGTTGGCTGTGGCGGAGTGCATTGCCTCCCGGAGAGCGCGGATGTGGGGTTGGCATCCCATCCACCAGCGTGCATCTCGATCACCTCTTGTGCTGCGCTCCGACTCCGCCATATTGCTCGCTCTCACTGCGATTTCGATTAATTCTTTCTCCACGCGAAGTTTGCAATTCGATTGTAGTCGAATTCTTGCGCTTCGTGATGCCTGCTTCGAGGAATACTGTAATGTACCGTGAACGCCCACAATTCCCGAGACTCTACTGTGATCATTATTCTCGGGATCCCAGCTCCCACTCCGATCAAATTCGCTGTCGGAATGTTTCGATCTGCGCGTTCGGTACCAATTGTATCTACCTAGCGAAGTAGCCGAAGTGGTGATACCAAAGAAATTCCTGAATTGTAACCTCTGAGCTGCGAAATTTGCAATGACCCCAAGACGATACCGATTCAACATTCGATTGCTTTCAATTGAATCATCTTTAAGACTAGCAATGCCACTATGAGCCCCCAATTCGACCTCAACCACACTGTTGAATGTCAAGGAAGAAGAAGAAATTCATCGCAAGAGCTGATCGACGCCTCCGATCTCTTTGACACCAAATACCGACAGCAACACTTGAATTTGACTTCGCAACTGCTGCAACGTCCAACCCTCGCATCCCGCACTGACATCGAGAAATCCAAACCTTCAGTTCCACCATGCAACTTCGAGGATCTCAAGCAATTCCCGAAATCAACTTCGAGAATCTCACTTACTTCCATAAACTTCAAAAATCTCGAACTCAAATGCAATGAGCCTCGATCGCACCAACACATCCATGACAACGTATCCAATCAATAAATTCGCTCACTGACCCCGATTCCGCAATCCTCACGACCTCCAAAAGCTCTCACCCGATCTATGACAGCTACACGATCTAATCCCGAATTGAAACCTTCAACAAATTCAAATCCGTCGACCCACCACGCAGCCACGAATCTCTCACAACCATGAACGACACAACTTGCCAATCGTGTAGCAAAAGTGTTCATAATTAAGTAACGGGACACCCATGCCACAAGCTCGAATCAATCAATCAATCAATCAATGGACTTGATTGATTGAACAAGCTGCATCCCATCGATCATTCAACCCAACACCCACGAATCTCTCACTACCATGAAAGACACAACTTCCAGATTTTGTTTCTAATGTATTCCAATTCCACAAACGGGACACACACATACAAGTCAGATTGAATCACTCAATGGACTTGATTAAGCAAAGCTGTATCCCATCTGTCAAACCAACACCCACGAATCTCCCACTACCATGAAAGACACGCAACTTCCAAATTGTGTAACAAATATATTCCAAGTCCACGTACAAACGGGACACACAAACACACACACACACGATCGAATCACTCGACAGACTTGATTGAGCAAAGCTGCATCGATCCCATCAATCCCCGTGCAGCATAGACTCCGATCCGTTACTTACCTCCAGTCAGTCATCGACCAGGTGTTGCCTTCAATTCACTACTAGCTCAAACCCACCATTGTCGCCTGAACTTTGAGTTCCATGGATTCGAGATTGGACAACTGCGACTCTGCGAGACCAACTGTCGAATGTTGGCAGATGGAATTTCGTGGTGGCGATCGGAGAGCAGTACTGTCAGGGAGTGCGTGCCCGCTTTTATTTGAGGGAGCGTGACGAGGAGATGCTGCGAGGAAGCGGGGGGGTGGACAAGGGGAGTGGCAGGACTACGTGTTGGGCGGTGGGAACCGTCCGGGGGGGGTGCGTGGCGGCTGGGAAAGCTTTCTGGAGTTGAGAATGATGCAAAAGGGAGACACCTTTTGGAGATATTTTGGTGCCGGTCGGTTTGGGGGGGCCGGTAAAAGGGGGAAAAAGGAAAATTCAGTTTTGATTCCTAAATTGGGCTGTGTTTTGACAATTGTCCAGAAACTCATGAAAGTGGAAGCAGGGTGTTATTGTTTTTAGCAAATTTTTGATAAAAAGCAAAACTTGTTATAGGGAGTATACATTCACTAACAAAATTGAGTACAAATTTGAAAAAATTTCAATCAAACAACCATACCAAGAGCATCAATGGGCAAATTCCAAAAGTTGATATACAAAAGTTGTAGTGTGCAACATGTACCTACATTACTATGGAAATTTCAAGAAAAAATTAGTTGTCATGTGGAAGAAAATTAATTTCAAAGTTAGCCATGTTGAAACTCGGTTTTGCTAAAAAAAAACTAATCACCAATGTTTCACAATGAATTTTCATGTAAATCCGTGAAAATTAAATAAAAAAATACACCAATAGAATTTGGCTTTTTGAAACAAAAGTTTGGTATGCTTGATTGGGATTGCATGAGATATCAATGTTGATTGTGCAAAAACAAAAAATGTCAACTCTATTTTACATTATGCAAGAAAACAGAATGGTCCAAATAGCCATCACTTATCTTTTTGGTAGGCCATTGTACAATAGAGAACCTAGAAATTGAAGTAGCAAGCCATAACAATTGTTGCATTTGTCTCAAAATACTATAGAATTGTAAGGCGAGATGTCATCAATCTACAAAAGATTGGAATCATAGTCTGGCGCCACTGGTTAAATGTGTTGACGGGCCACCAATACTTTCATATGAATTCACTACAAGTGCCTTATATTTTGTAAATGTGTGCTGTATTTTCTCTTTTCAAATTATGTGTTTTGATATTTTGGGACTTTACGGAGGTCATCAAATGAATGGTTTCGTCCATAATTTGTCAAATTGTTGATAATTAGTTAAATAAAGGTTTATAGATGAACTATTAGGATTGATTTTTAAGGCTTTTTTGTGATTTGTTTGTTGTTTTTGAGAGTGATTTGTATATTTTTTGGTGTGTTTGTATTCAATTTGGTGATTTTATATGTATTTTTCTCAATTTGGAATGTGATTTTTGGAGTTAGTTTTTGAGATGTCTAATCCAAATAGGAGTACGTGTCAAATTGTGTTTGGAATGAGCCAAGTTGGAAGTTAAGTACTGGCTAAGTAAATTTCCAAAATTAGAGTGATGTGGCAATATTCCAAGTCAAGAGGATAAGGGTATTTGTGTCCTAGTTGGAGTCTAATGGAAGTTATGTTTTGTGTTCCGATTTGGTAGTTTTCTTTTGTGGTTAACCCCTAAAGTTTCATGACTATGTTCTCACCAAAAACGCTCCAAAACTGCCATTTCTAATACAACTACCAAATTTTTGGAAAAAAACAATTTTGACACATGCAACCGTAGGATCTTGTAGTATGATATTTTGAAAACATGTGGTAAAAATTTCAGAAAATTCCACTGTGTGGATCATAAGATATAAGCATTCAAAGTCTTGAAAACCATTTTTTCAATCCTGCGAAAAACCGGGCAGCTGCACTTTGCAAGCTCACTTTTCAGTGAAAAAATGCCAAAAAAGGTGGTGCTTCTTTGAATTCAGTTTCCTAAACAAGTTGTCTATATGCTTGAAAAATTTCACATCATTTGTAATTGTACAACATATAGGAAAAAAATAGTAAGTAGAAAGAAGTAGAAATGATTCAAAATACTAAATTGTTAAAATTTTAATCATGGAATTTAAAAATACCAATCCCAACAGTTGTAATGTTGTAATAATCAATCTACATCCTAGGATTTTTTTTTTTCCAAAAATATTGAAAATTGAGTTAAATAAACGACTTTAAAGATTTTTTTAGAGTAGACAATCCATAACTGCCCACAAACCAAAAACCCTCATAACTTTTGACTCATTGATTGAAATGGAATGACACAAAGCTTTTTAAGTATATATAAATGTAGAGAACCAATTTCAAAAAAAATTCCGGAAAAAATGATTTTTTCTGATCTGCCCAAACTGCCCAGTTACGAAAAAAAGCAACATATTAGGTCACAACTTTTGACTCGTATTTGAGCAATAGCTTAATTTGCTTAAGTTGAATTTTATGTAATTTAGGTCTCAAACATGAATTGGAGTTCCACCCCCATGTTGAGTTTGAATGAATTAAACCTTCAGTAGAATGTCATCTCAAAATCCATTATAGATCTTATTTGAATTCAACTGAGTTTTAAATTCAATCACAACTCTTTTAAAACTCAAAAACTTGCATCCACATTAGGTAGATCCTTCATCGTTTTTGTTTTGAGTGAATATTTAGTCAACCTGCAAAAAATATTAGCCACTGTAGCTAAAAGCCACCAAACTAACAAGCATCCCCAATAAACACCCTAGTCCCTCCAAAACATATCGTTGAATAATCCAAAACCACCATCATCATTCTAGGTACATCTCCAAAATCAATATGTACCAATGTGGAAGAAACGATTGTAGAACCTCTAAAAAAAAAACTTTGCCCCTTCATAACTTTTTCATACCATATCCAAATGCCGTATTCTTTAGAGCGTTGGAACCTCTTTTCACTTGCCAAACAGAAAAAAAGAAAAATTGATCAGTCTAATAATAATAACTAGGCGTAGTAGCAAAAGTAGTGGTTTGGGAGGTACCCAACTTAGTTACATACAATTTGAATTTATTGAACTCAACCAACATTTCCAACTAAATTGCATGTGTTCCTAGAGTGGGCCAATATTCAAGAGGGAAAAAAACTACGCTGTTTTGATTTTGGACGGGGTGAATCACCCCCTCGCTCGTCCCCTCAAGCCGTCATTCTAGAGGTCATGTAGAAAAAAGGCCCCCTATTTTCTGTT
Organism: Neckera pumila; assembly: GCA_963969595.1. Lineage (NCBI taxonomy): Eukaryota > Viridiplantae > Streptophyta > Bryopsida > Hypnales > Neckeraceae > Neckera > Neckera pumila. The sequence continues at coordinate 35,461,520 of OZ018409.1, forward strand.
TGATTAATTTATCTTATACAACTCTCCTAGCTAATTTGGGGCCTTTGATTGCAAGTATGAATTCAAAATTTGCAAATTTTATCATGGGTGGCAAACAAAAAATCCCAGTACTTTCTCAAAGGGTAAAAATTGGGGCAATAAGGGGGGCAATCCTCCCTAGCGGTCAGTTCACCTCGGCCCTTGGAAATGCGTATAGAGGATTACTGTACAATAGGGGGACAAAAGTGTTGTCGCCCCTTTTTGTTCCCATATAAACGCCTCCATTTCAAACACTATTTAAAAAAAAAATTATGTGATTCTTGGACCATTGCATTCCTACTTAGTCCCAATTATGCATACCAAAATTTCAACTTCAAAAAAACAAAACTCTATTTTTGGTGAATTTACAAAGTCAATTTTCATGGTTTTACAAAATATTTTATTGAAAAAAATTAATGGATGAACTTTAAAATTCAATTGCGGATATATGTAGAAAATATCCATACACACATCTTATTTAACCCCTAAATGCCCGAGGCACCAAAATCTGGTGTTTGCAAAACTTTGAAGTTAAATAAAATCTAACCAAGTTGCTATTTTTAATAATTTATATTTTCAGAAAGCTCTTCTTGAAGTCTAGTTTTAGCATCAAAAATCCGATCTTGAAAATAAATGATAGTGATTCTTCTATTCAAGTTTTTCTACAAGGGTACCCATTGCAATCTTGACTTCCCGTAGTGTTGAGAGCTCTTGGGAATGAGCCTCAAATACACTAGATCTTGGAGAAAAAATCACATTCAAAATTCATTTAAAAAAATTGTAGAGTACATTTTAAGAAGCCATAAATTGATCAAGGTTATAAAAGTTGGGCCCTTTAACCTCATATTTTATTGGTCACCAACTTTTTAGATTTGATTTGTGTAAAGAAGATTGGAAGATTTTTGTAGTTTTAGCACCTTTATGGTCAAACATTATAATTTTTCACTCCATAAGTGATATTGTTGTGTTTTCTTTTCCTATGAAATCTAAAACATGTCTAGTTTGAATTTGTACAGTTACAATTCAAAAAAATTGATACAACTTATCAAAATGTGGGCATTTTGTTCAATTTAGAGCAAATCCCAGGAAGCCAAAAACAGGCCTTGAGCAATTAAGGGTTAAACAAGCATCTCCAAAAAAAATTCACAACTCCTTCTATAAAAAATTCAATATTGGAGTGACAATGTCTTAATTTTGGAAAATAGATATCTTTTTATTGTAATTAGATTTTTCTATTTAAAGGGGGGCGACGATACTTTTGTCCCCCCATTGTACAGTATCACACAGTAACTTACTGTACTACCTACTGTACTGTAGTGGAACCAGCCCTTTTTTTTTAGGCGAAATGGAGCCAGAAAGCACCATTTTATAGTGAAAATCTTTTTTTCGCCAAAAAAAAGTAATCTTTTTTCGCCAGAAAAGTTTCAATCCAATTTAAAATATGGATGAAATTGTCAAATTTGGATGAAAAAGTGTGTGAATTTGATTGAAAAGTGTTTTATCATACACAAGATGGATGTACAAAGAAATAAGATGCTTCACCAAATTTTAAGTGATCGCCATCCTGGCACTTTTTCAAAACCCCTAAAAAAAGGGCTGAGCGGAACTCTGTGAAGGCACCCCTGCATAAATGAATAAATAACTCACAGACGTCCACCAATCGTTGAGCACCCAGAAAGTACCCTTTAGTGTCAGCGGAAAAGATTTCGAATGCCCTACTGAAATGACACGTGGAAGTAAAGCAAAGGCTAACGTTCTCGCTCCGTCTGTCGGTCACTGCAACCCGCTTATAACTGGGTCTTCTCCCGGCAAAATAGTTTTTCTGACACGTGGAACGCGTGTTACTATGTTAACATGCCAGTAAATGGGTGCCATCTATGTAAGTTACTGAGCCAGCCAGGTGTCCGGGCTTCGAAGCAAGTACCAGAAGTAAGTTATTTTCATTTAACCCTGTTAGTTATTTCTTGAGGGTTAGGGGGAAAATCTAGTGGTGTTATAGTATTATGACTTCGTTAATCCCTTAAGAGTTCCCAACTTTTTAGGGTGTAAAAAACATCATTGTTTTTAAGTGATATAGGTTTAACCCCTAGGACCGAGGCCCTTTTTCTGCCAAAAAACACTCAATACAATATTGCCATTTCTATAGCAAAAAGTAAAAATATTTGAAAAATGTTTTTTCTTTTTACTTCTAACCGTAGGATCTTACACCTAACTAGTAGGAGAGTGTGTGGAAAACATTTCAAAATTTTTGACTGCACAGATTGCAAGATATCTGCGTTTAAAGTAAAAAAAACAAGTTTTTCAGCACATTGTGGGACTAGATTTTTGGACTTTGAGCATTTTTAACTTTAAATTTTTGCACTATAGAGTTTTGAGCTTTAAATGTTTATACTGGAGAATTGAGTTGAGAATCTACCCAAATAAATAAGTTCAAAAAAACTTAATTTTCATTATTAAAAAAATTGTTAAGTAGAAGTAGGTACGGGATAGAAGGAAAATCTAAAATATTTATATATTTTAGGTGGGATTAAAATGCTCTAATCCCACTAGTGAGATTGTTCTAGCAAGTAAACTAAACCATGCCGGAAAAAAAAATTTGAAAAATTTGAAGAATTGTATTCAGAAATGAATTCTACAAGTTATTTTTTTCAAAAAGATGTTCTAACTGCCCAAAAAACAAGAATGTCCATAACTTTCTCATACAAAATCCAAATGAAATGAATCAATGCTTTCTAGGTAGACAAAAATATAATCTATGAGAAAAAAAATACTTTAAGAAAAAGGAAAAAAAATGCAAATTTTGTTTGTTGCCTGCTGTCCCCTGTTTTGAGCTTAATTGGTCATAACTTTTGTTCCCAAGCATCAATTGTGAAAAAATGATATTCCCATGAAGTTAATCAGCTTTTCTACCTCCAAAAAAGGTTTCAAGAAATTAGAAGGATTTTTGCCCGTACGTACCTGCCTAAAAACGCATTTGTCCCCCGAAGGGACAATGGTCCTTTAGGGGTTAAATGTCACCAACTAAGGTACAATAATCTCAATTGTACAATCTTGTAAGGTCGGACTACCTTTAGTAGTCACTTAGAGCATTTCCACTACACTAAATAGTGAAATTGGTTTGCCTTGACAATTAGGTTGCCTTATCCCAAAGAAGTTATTTCATGTTACTTCATGAGTGGTTCATTGCTTGTCTAGATGGATTCTCTAATTTCAAGCCATGCATCAATGCATCCACCCATATTGTACACATGTCTAGTCCCACATCACTGCATCCTTCTACAATAATTGTGGTATTGATGTAGTGTAGAATGTCAAGAAATGAGTGTGGGACAATCTAATTTCCCTATTCTATATAGTGCGTTTAACCCCTAAAAGCCCATTGTCCCTTCGGGGGACAAATGCGTTTTCGGGCAGGTACCTACGAGTTGAAATTTTCTCTTGGTTTTTTGAAACTTTTTTTGGATAGAAAAGTTGATTAGCTTCATGGGAATATAATTATTTTTTACAATCACTACATGGAAACAAAAGTTATGACCAAATAAGCTCAAAACAGGGGACGGGGGGCAACGCGGGCAGCAAAAAAAATTTGCACTTTTTTTTTTTTTGTATTTTTTTTCTCATAGATATTTTTAGCTATCTGGAAAGCTTTGATTCATTTCATTTGGGTTTTTTATGAAAAGTTATGAACATTCTTGTTTTTTGGGCAGTTAGAGGATTTTTTTTGAAAAAAATAACTTGTAGGATTCATTTCTTAATGCAATTTTTCAAATTTTTGTTTCTTGCATGGTTTAGTTTACTTGCTAGAACAAACTCACCATTGGAATTAATGCATTTTAATTCCATCTAAAATATATGAATATTTTAGATTTTCCTTCTATCTCGAACCTACTTCTACTTAACAATTTTTTTAATAATGAAAATTAAGTTTTTTTGAATTTTTTTTTTGGTAGATTGTCAACCTAATTCTCCACTATAAACATTTGAAGCTCAAAACTTTGTATTGCAAAAATATTAAGTTAAAAATGTTCAAAGTCAAAAAATCCAATCCCACAATATGCTGAAAAATTTGTTTTTTTTCACTTTAAACGTAGATATCTTGCAATCTATGCGGTCAAAAATTCTGAAATTTTTTCCACACATTCTCATACTAGTTAAGTGTACAATCCTATGGTTAGATGTGCAAAAAAACATTTTTAATTTTTTTTCACTTTTTGCTAAAAAAAATGGTAGTTTTGGATGTTTTTTGGTAGAGAAAAGGCCATGGGCCTTTAGGGGTTAATCTAACGTGGCATGAAAAAGGTTTTGGGCCTTCAGGGGTTAATCTAACATGGCAGAGCAGATTGAGCGAACCATGGGGCGGCAAAGGCCTTGGGGTGGATAGCGAACCCCAACTGTCCCTTTTGTCCTTTACACTTGAGAACTTGTGACCCCACCTCCAAGCTACATTTGAAATCACGTGTCTGTTTGTGCGGCTTTGGCACCAACTGTTGCGACCCTGATACTCCCAGAACAACCATGCAGACAAGGTCTAACAACAAGAATCTCCCCAATTTGTGATCATGAAATGTATCACTCATGAAGGTTTGCTATTGTCGAGTGGTCGGGTGCATTTTGGAAGTGGCTGTTGTGAAAGTTGCGTGTGTAAGAGTCACAATGGGGGTTGAAAACTTGCAAGGGCCCGTTGGGAGACGTTGCGGGCGCACCCAATCCACCACAATGAAAAAGTTCTTAACCTCTAAAAGCCCAAGTGTCTATGCGGGGGACACTTGGTACTTTGGGCAAGCTCATGTGACCTCAATTTTTCACATGATTTTTAAAACTTTTTTGGAAGATAGGAAATCATATTAGCTTTGCGGGAAGATAAATCTCACCAAAATCCGACTTATACTCCAAAAGTTATAAGCATTTGAAGAAAAATTACAGTTTGGGAATTTGCTACCCCTGCCTTTGACTCCCAAGGGGCAGCAGAGGTGGCAAGAGAGGAGAGGTGCCAAGAGAGGCTATTGTTGTGCCTATTGGGAGGTTACATTAGGCTTTAGGAGCTTGTAGATGTTAGAGATTTTGACATTTTTCAAAAAAAAAATTTCCCATTTCTGAAGTACAAGTGCATCTTTCAATCCACCGTTCAAATTTCCTAGATCAAAAAATGTGTGATGGGAATTTTTTTTTGAAAATGGCCTAGTGTATTGTCATTTCTTGGGACATAGTGGAAAATTTTAATTTTTTTGAATGCCAGGATTGTCTTGGATTGCCTTGAAAATTAGCATGCACATGCCTAACATGTTTTCCCATAAGAATTTTTTTTTAATTGGAGGTCTGTAGTGGAAAAAAATTCAGCAAATGGCGGTCAAAGGCATCTAAAATTTTCGGGCACAGTGGAAAAAAAAAATCCGACTTTGAATGCAAATATCTTTCAATCGATATGGTCAAACCTCAAGAAATTTTTACCACAAATTTTCACACAAGTTAACTACAAGATCCCATAGTTACATTTCCAAAAAAACAAATTTTCAAACTTTTTTGATGAATGCTCTAGAAATAGCAGTTTTGGGTGGTTTTTGAGGTAGAAAAGGCCTTGGGCTCTTTAGGGGTTAAACAATTTTGAGACAGGTGGTGAGCAATATGAGGCAATGCAAATTTTTGCCATGTAAAAAGATAGGAATTGTAAGAGCTGTAAATTTTCTAGTAATTTTATTCCCCAAACTGAAATTACTATGATTTTTGGAAGCCAAAAAATTGTCCAAACTAATAGCCAATGTCTAGACTTTTCCAATTCCAATCATTTAAGAAGTCACTACTTCCTGCTTCCTTGCTCATTACTTCCCGTGCACTTTGGAATATGTGTCATGACCTTCTTAGTCCCAACCTTGCAAAAAAACACATTTCAAACTTCTGTTGGAAATTTGTTCCAGCCTTGGTTGGAAATGGATGCATCCTATAGGTTGGGTATGTCTCCTTGATTGGGAATGGGTGGTCCGACTGTAGTATACATATTGTCAAATGACGCGAATCAAATTTGAGTCATTTGGCCATGCATATTGCAAAATTATTATGTTTTTATGTTGAAAAATGATGCTGAAATTTTCCTAACAACACAGTAGAGGTGAAATTTGATTTCTAAGCCTACTCAAATGAAACAAATTTAAACTCTAAAGTGCTTCAAAACTATCATACAAGTACATAGGTGGAATAAAATATCATTCAAACAACTCATGGTGTCTGCAAAATGGCTTTGAAATGTCAAAAAGTTGTAGAAAAAGTTGCAAAAAAAACATCAAAGGTTGAATCTCCTTGTATTGGAATGTTTTTTAGCCATTTATAACTTTTTGGATTAATATGAAATTTTAACTATACAAACTAGACTAGTATGTACAACTTTCCTAAATTTTTTTAATTTGAAACAGATACTGTCGATATGAAGAAGAAACAGGTTGCCAAAGTTCATTGTAATCCAAAAATGTTTAGATATTGAACGTTGAATGGCTCCCAAACATTCAAAACAACTTGAATTGACAAGAATTTTACTGCAATAACTACACAAAATAGTAAAACTGGATTGCCTTAACAATTAAATTGCCTTTGTCAAGAAGACACCTTATGACTCATTGCTTGTCCAAATGGAGGCACATGCCATTCTCTAAACTTGAGCCATGAACCAATGCACCAATCCATGCAACACACATGGTTCCTAAAATATTGCGTCCTTCTACAGTAACTGAACATAGTTATATAGTGTACAATGTCAAGAAATTAGTGCAGGGCAACCTAATTTCACTATTTAGTATAGACTTCAGGGGGAATCTGATCCGACAAATTTTTATTGAAAACAAACATTGGATGAAGAAAATACAAGCCCCTGAAGTTGCAGCCATCAAAATGTGGTTTGGTGAATTCAAATTGAACCTGTGAACTTTGAATGGCTCCCAAAAAATCATTGCATTGTGGATTGATCTGAAAATTTTACTACACAAATTAGAAGAGAGAATAAAGATTTTCTATAAGTTTTAATAAATACAAACATTGTATGCAAAAGTTACAACACTTTGAATTGGACTTTCAAACTATGTGGGGACACTTTTGGTCACATGGGGCACTAACTTAAAGGTCAATTTTTTTTGACACGTCAAGTTTGTTGAAGAACACACTATAAGGATTTTGTTAGATAGAAAGGCTACTTTCATGCCAGTTAAACACAACCTGTTGCCGCCAGGTATCGAACCCACAATCATGCCATTCGGTTTGGGTACCTTTCCACCATCACTTGGTAGTTTAGGGTCATCTTGACCAAAGGTCAATTCTTTTGAAGTTTGCATAAAGTAGAGATGTTAAAGATTAATTTTAGAAATAATCTCTACAATTATTGTAAATAATGATAGATCTTTGTCAAATCAATGTAGAAAAAATGAACTTCAAAAATTCACCACAGTACGATTTCTATCCTTTGAACTTGAATCTTGGCATGATGGATTAAACCTATGTCCAAGGTTCACATTGTTGGCTTGACATGATATAATGGGAACATCAACTAATTGGTTGTATTCAACGCACCATACTTTTTTTTATATTAATAATAAATTTTGTAACAATGGTAAAACCTACACCCATTTTTATTTTTATTTTTATTTTTCTAATAAATCATAGTATGCATCCATAATAAACTCTCAATATGTTATGATAGATAGCATTTTTGTGCATCCAAAAATGTCCATCGCTAAGTTCTACAAGATTTTCAAAATTTGGATGAAAGTTCACATTGAAGAGAATGAATACTACAAATATGTAGCACCTTGCATTTTAGAGTTAAGTTGATGTGCATAGATAGAGTTAAAATTAAAAAAATGTTCTTGAAAATAAATGAAAATCACAAAGTATCAAAACAAAAACTTTTTTAGGAGAGTTTTTTGTAGTTTCTAGGAAATTCAAAGTGATTAAATGATGAAACTTTAAATTATCTTATAAGATAATCCTTGAATCACCTTTACAAAGCCTCAAAAGTTTTATCTGCAAACTTGATAGCTTGTTGCATATGGGTTTGCACCATGTAAAAAGTTGGATGCATTCTACAATGGCGGTTTGACATCATATTGGTAGCACTTCAAAAGAACACTTTATTATAGAATTGGAAGTGATTTATTTTAGATACTTGTATCCTAATTCACAAAGAACCAAATGTTTGTTGAAAATGGGCAATTGAAAATTTGAATAGGTTTCTTCAAAGTCAATTATGTACAAAGGTTTTTGAAATTTTGATACAAGATGTGTACATGTAAACTATTTTCTTTGTAAGAATGTTTTCTTTTGAGATTGGTCGCCTAGTTCAAAAGTTAGATGACCATGATGAGAAGCAAAACTTCTACATTATGTGCAAAACACTTCATTTCCTTTTCAATTTTGGCAAGTATGCAATTAACATGATAAAGGAGGCAAATGTAAACAAAATGTGTGTAAATTGCAATAATCTCACTCAAGGAAGAGTTACAGTCTATTAATCATGTCTAGCAAAGTTAAGATTTTACGTCTTCCTTCAATTGCTAAAATCTTTCAAAATTCCCAAAAAGAATTCACACACTAGAGTACAGTTTTGTATAGATGGAATTTGAAAAGTATATTTTGTTTCCACTATCCTAAATAGAGATAGTTTCTACCATATTACACCCATATCCAAAAGATTTAGAGTGTGGAAGTTGGTTATTTATGCTAGATAAGGTTTTTATACTACACAATATAGCTCAATTTGTGCAAGAATTTGAATAGTGCAAGACCCCTGATACTAGTTTGGATAATTTTGGATGAATATAATCCAATTAGAGTGAACTTTTGAATGAAGTTTATATGAACAATGGATGGAAATCACAATATTTGAGATAGCATGAGGGTAGTGCTGACCATTTTATATTGAATGAATTTTATCTAAAATATTTTTAACTACCTTAATAGTAAATATTGCTCTGATAAATTTGCATAATTCCAAAATTATTGCTAGTTAGCATTATTATTGAAGAGCACAATAATTGATTGAGCTTGTTTGGCATATTTTTGCACCTAGTAATGTCCCCTAAGGTACTTTAATTTAAACTTACAAAACAACCTAAGTGTGTTATGAAGAAAATCTTGTTTAACCCCTAAAGTCCCATTGTCCCTACGGGGGACAAAATGGATTTTGGGCAGGTTCCTATGAGCTCAATTTTTAATGAAACTTTCTGAAACTTTCCCATAAGATAGAAAAACTTATTAGCTTTTGGGGAATGTAATTTTTATTTCAATCGGTGCCCGGGAGCAAAAGTTATGCCCAAATAAGCTCAAAACAGGGGAGAAGGGGCAGCAAAAAAATTTTGCAAAAAATTTAATTTAATTTTTTTAATTTTTTTTCCTTATAGATTATATTTTTGCCTATTTGGGAATCTTTGATTCATTTCATTTGGACTTTTTATGAGAAAGTTATGGACAATTTTGTTTTTTGGGCAATGAGAACATCTTCTTGAAAAAAACTTTTTCTTTCACTTTGAATGCTGATATCTTTCAATCCGTACGGTCAAACATCACAAAATTTTTATTACATGATCTGTAAAAAGTTTAGTATAAGATCCTACGGTTATTTTCTAAAAAAAATTAATTTTTCTCATCTTTTAGATGAACGCAACAAAAGTAGCAGTTTTGAGTGATTTTTGACAGAAAAATGGCCTTGGGACTTTAGGGGTTAACCCTCAAAGCCAAACAACTTTTTGACAATGGAGGTTTCAATGAATTGTCCCACTTTGATAAAAATTTTGCACATAGATGTGCTTTAATTTTTTAATTTTAACCATACAGAAGTAAAGACTACTTTATCTAGTATGCATGGAATTAATTGTGAAAAATATTGACTGTTGGATTTTTAGATTATAACAATTTTGGATATCAAATTTATAAGCAAAAACAACAGCTTTTGGAGAAGAAAAATTATTTGAAGATGAATAGTTCTTCCCCCCCCCCCGGCAAAAAAAAATGTATTGGAATCTAAGGCATAATTTAGTATTTTTTAACATACAAAATTCTCTCAATTTTGTGCACATTTTCAAACAGAAGAAGTCAAAAGCCACAGCTAATCCGTCTAATTGAACTGGATCCTACAAAGTCTTAAAAAATTTATATGTGCACCATTTTTTGAAATTTAATAATTGATATAATTAGCATATTATTTGTAACACCTTCAAAAAATTTGTAATAATCCTAATTATTTTTGTATTCTTAATCATACGAGATTAAACCTTGTGTTTTTAAAATTACTAAAAATACAAATTTGAAATTTTCTTCTCCAATTAAAATTTGTTTTTGTAGAATAAAGACTAGAAATGTTCAAGAAAATATTTTTTTCCATCCCAACTATTCTTTTCATTGTAAAAACATTATGTTTGCTCTTTTTTTTTGTCAGACTATGTTTCCTAAATAAACTCTTAAATACTTCTCACATTGAAATTTGAAAATTTGAAAATGCAACAAGTATGTCACCTTGTTACTCTATAAGTCTCTAGTTTGCAAAATATTGAGATTTATGTCACCATTGAAAAGTTGAAGAAGCACATTGTATCCTCTTGGTCCTTAACCCTTTAAGGACCGATTGATCAGTTTTGGGTTGAGAATGCTACATTTACACTTCTAAGGTCAAATTAGTTGTAAATTGGGAGATGGAACAACGAGGACGGATGTGGGGAATTCCCAACTCCATCCATAGGAACAAAAACTAGGCCAATCTGAGTCTCTATGTAGACTCAGGGTTGAAATTAGTGACGGTTTTTTGGCTGAAAATGCAACATTTGAAACAGAGATGCATTATAACAAACTAGATTGCGCCGTAGTTTGCCACAAATTTCAATGTCATATAGTAAACCATTCATCCCGCATCCATCGGTATGGTAGGATCTTTGACATGCATCGTTTTGCTTCAACCACAAAATGCATCGTCCACCCCCCAAATCAACCACAGTCCTTAAAGGGTTAAGGGGTTAAAAGCCCAATCACTCAATAATGAATTTCATTTGGTTTAGATTTTATTGTTGAATTGTAAAATGCCATGATGTTCTACATCCTAACATAAATCTATAATGGAATTTTTAGATTTTTAAGCTAATTTTATATTTTATATGAATTATTTGTAATTTTTCTTTAGAAATTTCAAATTCTCAGAACAAAATTTGAAATTTTTATGACTTATAGAATTTATGTATTTCATCTCTAAAAAATAAAAACAAAAATTTCATTTCTATGTAGCCCTAAAATGGAAGCACATAAAATGAAGGAATTTAAAATTCAACAAATGAGTGTGGTCATTGGTCCGACAATCAAGGTCAACCTTTTAGGAAGTACCATAGTATGTTATGGCTTTTCTCTTTCAAATGATGAAAAATTATTTTTTTCACCTAAAGTAGTTCATTTACATTTATATAAATTAAAGATGATTTCGGTTTTTTAGTCTTGTAATTATTTCACAATTCATCATTTCTTCATTGTGAATAAAATGTCATTACCTTTCAAGACAATAGAGTCACTAATGCATCAATGTTTAACTTTCAATGAGTTTAACAAATCCAATCCTGAATCAAAAGTCTAAGCTTGAGATAGTTAGCAAGGAAGAGAAAGCATTACATCTAGATTTGAAAAGATGCTTCAGCATTGATTGAATAGTAAATATACAATGTATATGGACAGTGGATCTATTAAAAGCATTTTGATATTAATGAATATGAATGCCAGATGGTGTGATTCATCTATTGTACTAATTCTTGCTAATCTGAGTAAGTGCCAAGGGATTGCATACTTTTATATACTACCATAGTTATGTTGGCTACCAATTCTAAATCCTTCTAACATTAGCCCTTTATTTGTGAATCTATTAAAAGCATTTTGATATTAATGAATATGAATGCCAGATGGTGTGATTCATCTATTGTACTAATTCTTGCTAATTTGAGTAAGTGCCAAGGGATTGCATACTTTTATATACTACCATAGTTATGTTGGCTACCAATTCTAAATCCTTCTAACGTTAGCCCTTTATTTGTGAAGTTTTCGAGAGAGCTCTTAATTATTTTCTACAAATTTGTTATTTGTTTCTGAAATTTTTATAAAATTTGATTTTGGCATTAATGAATTAATAAAAAATAAAAGTCATGTTACACTACAGTATACACTGTTTTATGTTTGATTTCTAAAATATGAATTACAAATTAAAATATGGTAAGACATACACCATTGAAGAAATAATGCAACAATTAGCTTCTTTTGTTTAAATGTCATTTTGTCATCTAAAACTTATCATGTTCAAATATTGCACCATATACATAGATAATATATGCCTAATTTGGAGCTTTTGAGACATATAGAAGACAAAATAATGATCCAAATTTAATGCACTTCAACATGAGTACAAACTTCTAACACTATAGACAGATAGAAACTCCGGTCTTTGAAGAAGGCTTATGTGAATAAAGCAATGACAATGAACCAACGTCCACCGGATTAAGGGCCATTTATGCCACTATACAAAACAGTGAAATTAGGTTGCCTTCACAATTAGGTAGAAAGCTACTTAACAAGCCATCAAAGTCAACAAATTCTTCTACAAATATTTCCATTTGTACATATGGAATCCCAAATACAACAATACCTAATTCAAAAGTAGAGCATTCTTATACAATAATGTTAAATATTTATATAGTGTCAAATGTCAAGAAATTAGTCTGGGCAACCTAATTTCACTATTTTGTGTAGGTTTAATTGCCACAAAACAAAGCCCCCCCCCCCCCCTCGTAGAGAGCTTTTTGATTGTACCAAGAATGCAAAAAAGAGATCCACGGTTCCAAAGACCTCACCGTAAGAAACAAAAGAAACAAACATAACAAACAAAAAAACAAACAATCTAACTTAAGGTATGGATTGATGATGGAGGTGAAGCCCACTGGACATATGGTACAACTTTCCTAAAAATCAATTTTAAACTATTGCTAGGTCATTGCCTTCTTCAGCTTCAAGCAGTAAAGAGACAAAGAAATGTTTTGAATCAAGGCGACGAAACCATAGGTGGAAATTAGCCATTAATGAGGCCACACCTTTGAGCCTCGAGGGCTCCTTTTCCAGTCACCAAGATTTTGCACATCATCCGAGTCTTTCCACTGGAATTCCATCTGCAATGAATGACATGATAGTCACAAGTTAAGAGCTTATGAAATATGCAACCAATCTCAAGTGTCTAAGTTACCACAAATAGAAGTGCATAATTTTCATATCTCTATCCATAGAGTCTAAAAGTAAAATCTTATGTCTTATTCACATTGATTCAAAATTTGAAAACCCAATCATCAATATCAAAAGTCACTAATTCAACATTTTTATAAACACATGTCACAATTCCATACATAAGGAACAATGGGTCCCAATGTAATAATTCTGACACAAGTCTCATGTTCATTGGACACCACAACTTTCTACATTTTCAAACCATTGCTCACTCTCTCCTCTTGACAATCAATAGACAAAAGAATCAAGCCTCTTCATTACGAGCTCAAAAATGGCATTCTAGAACATCCTGCAAGCTTGCGACACTATCATTGACTATAATTGACTATAGCAAAGTTATTAAACATTCATAGTGAAAAGATAGGGACTAGAGAAGATAAGACTAAAGAAGTTTCAGTGAAAAAGAATGAAGATCTCCTTGGACATTGAATAATAAGGTTAGTCACAACCAGATTACAAGGTACACATCCCTCGAATCATCGGAAACATTCTTCTTGAGTTCAGCAAATCACAATGAACAAGAGACATTGCTCTATGCTGTCTGCGATCATTAGGCAATAAAATCATGCAGGACACAAACAACAGAAACTCCAGTCAAAGAAAGAAAAGAACTTACTTGACCAACAATTACAGTGTCTCCTTCTTTCACTCCTTGTTCTCGCAGTGATCTATTGACGCCACTAGCAAGCAAAACGTGCTGGAACCGACGTACTGACTCGAAGTACCTGCAATATCAGAAGTCAGAATGGAGTCGTAGAGGACAGTAACATTAAGTATGTTACTGTGATAGTAAGCATAGTCAGCGAAATGTCTACTGTCAATTTTAGTGTCTATAATCTCCCGCTTTGAAATTGCATAAGCAATTCATACGTGATAAAATTAGGTTTGGCTCTAGTACCAAAGATGTCTCCATAGCTCCATAAATCTCGCAAAAATCACACTCCTACATATATCAAATACTTGAAGCGATACAAATAGTATCCTCTTCCCTAAACAAAACCTGATTTCAAGTTCCCGTAGTCTCCAACAGTTGAAGACTACGCGTAATAGACCCAGAACAAGCCAAAAGTTGTCCTCCAGGAGCAAACGGAAAAAATACAAGAAGCTTTCACACGTAAACAAAAAGTATAACCTTGGAAAAAATGAATTCTCACGATTCTAGAAGCGGTAATAATAGTCAAATTCATAGCAATTGATAGAAAAGGACTTACTCCCAGTTTGTCATTTGTGTGAACCGATCTAAACCAGCTCCTTTGACTTCCCATGTCCGAGTGTGCTTATCGTTTATGATCTGGTATTCCTCAATTGGTGCATCGCGTAATTTTTTGACAACTTCTCCTACTTGTAACGCATCCTCGGGGATCTCCTCTTCTGAAATTTAGATGGATTTCAGTTCAGAATCCTCAAAATACATACTTGCAGAAGGCACATATAATAGAGAACAAGAGCACTGCCGACGAATCTACTAAAACAAGTGACTAAAACCAATCACAGTCACTGCGTGCCATCAATACCCGACCCCCTGACGCAGTATGTACACTTAATTCCAATGCTAAATCTTGCTTGTCCAACAAACATGGGCAAGGTAACAAAGTATTGAGAAAGAAATTCGCCAATTCGCAACAGGAGTAGCATAGAGGACCCTCCGTGCAGCCCTATCCTAGCATACTGTATGCTAGGCTTTCTTCTCCGGGTCCTCTATAATACAAACTGGCCATGATATCAAATGTAACATACATAAACTCCTCTATGAAGTAGGATCAACAGAAAAGACTGGCGGTAAATTTGAAATCAAGAAGATCAAACCTTCAAGAGTTGCCTTTTTCTGGCTCTGCAGAAGTTCAAAGGCAGCCCAAACCACTGGCATAGTTCCCTGTTGTGTAGCAGCACTCATACAGAAGGCCGTTACCCCTTTCTTTTCCAAGGCCTCTTGAAACGATGGCCATTGATCGGCTGCCTCCTGTGTATCCATTTTGTTGAAAGCAACGACAAACGGTTTCTCAGACAACTCAGGATTGAATAATTGTAGCTCCAACCGTACTGCTTCGTACTCCTCAACAGCTTGTGCACATGTGCCGTCCACCACTTGGACCTGTAACCATTGCATTCAAAATTCATGAATATATTTCAAAAAGTATCACCATTTGTTCAGCGACATCTAGACTCCTATCCTCTTCACCACCTGTTTCTCAAGACAAAGCTTCACAAGTTCAATTTCCAAAGCAACTTACAAGCACACTGCAACGTTCCGTATGGCGCAAGAATTCATGCCCCAAGCCGATACCTTGATGAGCACCTTCCATAAGCCCAGGCAGATCAGCAACGACCATGGACGCATCATAGCCGATGGGTACAACCCCCAAGTTTGGCAACAGCGTTGTAAAAGGGTAGTTGGCAACTTCAGGCCGTGCAGCACTAATTGCACTCAGAAGTGTGCTCTTCCCAGCGTTCGGCACACCCACAATACCCACATCGGCCACTAACTTCAGCTCCAACTCTATCCACCTGCATGAAAGCATAATTCAGATGAGGCAAAATTATGCTCCTTCCGTCCGAAAATAAGTGTCCTAATTGGACCTCATGTCTTTCAAGGCTGTTTCAAGACATGTGGAGGCTTTCTTGAGTCAAATTTCGTTTAGGTTGCAATGAACACACGCAATGTTCATTGACTCCGGAGTACAAAGTTTGGACCCTTCTGAATTTATGATTTTCACAATATGTTCAATGAAGTTAGTATCGAACGTTTTCACCAACATTGCAGACACATATTTCTGGACAAAGGGAGTACATTACTAGAAGCAGAGCTGAACATTGCACGTGTTGGTCAAGTGAACACAAAAAGTTGAACAAAAGAAGGCTCCCATGTACTTTCCGCAATATGATCAATCGAATTAGGCCTTCTAAAACCATGAAACCTCAGGCCTTCAGGGATTAAAAAACCTGCAAAAACGTGTTCAAGAAACAGGCCTCTGTATAATTTTCGCAATATGATCAATCGAATTGGTCACTTTAAACCATGAAATATCGGTGCTTTAGGGTTTTAAAACCTGCAGGAACGTGTTCAAAATTCTTCAAAGCAACATTAAGAATGAAAGGGTGTTAACAGATGACACTGGCATTTCCGCTTCCACTTTACCGAATTGGTCACTTAAAAACATGAAATCTCGGTGCTTTAGGGGTTAAGAAACCTGCAGGAACTTGTTGAAAATTCTTCAAAGCTACATTACAGATGAAAGCATGTTCACATGGCGCTCAGATTTCAGCTCCCACTTCACCGAATTGATCACATAAAAACATGAAATCTCCGTGCTTTAGGGATGAGAAACCTGCAGAAAATTGTTCAGTATTCACCAAAGCAACAATTACGAATGAAAGAGTGTTCGGAAGTCGCTCACATTTCCGCTCCTGCTTCCCCGTACTCCGCCAACTGCGGCGCCTTATTCCTTCCGGTCTTAAACGCACAATTCCCCCTCCCTCCTCTTCCTCCCGGCAACAACAACTCCTTCTGCCCTGGTTTCGTCAGCTCCATCAGCACTTGCCCTCCTCCTCCCACTTCCTGCCCTTCCGACGCTCTCACCACCGTCCCCACAGGCACCTTCACCACGCGCTCCACCCCGTTCGCCCCTTCTCGACTGGAGCCTTTCCCATGCGCCCCTCGACTGGCACGGAAGTGCACTTGTCTGCGAAAGGGGAGGAGGGAGTTCATAGCCGTGTCGGCTTCGAGAAAAACATCGCCACCATTGCCGCCACTCCCACCAGACGGACCACCGAAGGGGACGAACTTCTCACGTCGGAAGGCCACCACGCCGTTGCCACCGTCGCCGGCTTTAACATAAACCTTCGCACGGTCAAAGCAGCGCATTACTGCTGGGACACCACGCTTCTCTTTATCTGTAAGCTCTTCAATGTCTTCGAATTCTTCCATTTCCATCCCTCTACGCTTGGGGGCGCCTCCTTCGACCCAGATACTCTCCATCTCTTCGTCATCCTCTGGTTTGAAATGGCTTGAAAGAGGCGTCTCTATAGCTTCTATGTTTAATGATTTGTCGTAGATGTCCATTATGGAATCCTCTTCCTCGTGTTTGAAATGCCGGATCGGAGTGGATTCAGTGCTAAGTGATTTGTCGTAGATGGCCATTAGGGAATCTTCAGCTTCGTATCCCTCAATGGCAGTGCCGAATTTGACGTTTGTGCTGGCATCTGGTCTGATGTCGTCGTCAGCGTCCTCGTCCTCCTCCCATACTCGGTGCTCCCTTATTTCGCTCCTGTCGCCTAACCTATCAGCAGCTACCGTCACGGAACCTAAAGTATCGTCCTGCCGTAGAAAATTGCGCGAACGTCATTTCACAAAACAAGACGACATTATGAAACTCGTTAGAATCCCTGTGCTGCACTCAAGAATCCAAAGCCATCACTACAATTCTAATCCTAACTGGTAACGGTTAAGCCGAAGCAGTATCCGATCTGCGAGATCGTCACGGGAACAATGTGGTGGAACCGAGATTTGAGCTCGGAGAAGACAACTTACAGGTGAGTTTGCTTATTAACTACTGCCATTGCACAAGAATAGCTTCTCGAAACTAGCTGAGGGAGGCTAGAGGAGAATCTGAGGAAAAGCATCTTAGTGGCCAAAATGCAAGAACGTTCTATATTTTCTAGTAGTGGATGTTTCCGTCTTGCATTCTTCGGAAGGTCGATCTGTAGGGATTTGATGACTTTAAACCTGTGCAGATCTTTTTTAAAGAAAATTGAATTGAATATCTTTTACTTCCGTGGCAGGAGTTAATTTAAGGGATACTTTTAGGAATTGATGCAAGGGCCGAGCATTTGGTGAACTAATGATGTGAAGCGTAGACCTTCTGCAAGCGATACACTGCTTTGATAATGATTGAGAATTTTCTTACTGTGAGTGCTAACCTAAAACTTTGTACGTTCACTTCTAATCTTCCCATTAATAACATAGCAAAGAGCCAACAGAACCTGTACGGGAATAGAAGAATGCGTCATAAAATTCAAATTGAGAAACCCTGTGCATTTTAGCTCAGAACACGATGTTGCTCCCAATTCTCAAACTGAAGAGCGCACACTTACAAGCGTAAAAGGATTAAAGCATTAAAGAATGTTACAAAAAAACACCTAAATTGCGAGAGATTCAATCCAGGAAATTCAAAAGCCACCTGCGTTCGTACCTCCCCTCCTTTCTTCCAATCTTTCAATCTCGCACCACTCTCCAGAAAAGCCGAGTACTCTTCTCTCGGTTCCAGCGCAACCACAGAAACCGCCCCTCCATAACCAAAATCCTCACTACCGGTACGCTCCTCCTCGTCCTTCACGACTTTCTTTCCAACTCTGCGCGGTGGGTTTCCTTTGATACTCCTGGTACCCTCTCGTTTCACTCCAGCTCGAGTAGAAGAAGAGGAAGAAGAAGAAGGAGTGGCAGCACAGCGCCATTGAGACGAATTGGAAACATTAAGAGGGCGAGAAGGGGCAGGGATGGATAGGGGAGAGATCATTTCGTGATAGCAAGCGTGGAGAACCTCCATTGTTGTTTCTGTGGAGGCGAGCTCGGAGGTGGTTGCAAGGGCGCTAAATCTCGCTAAAACCCTGCATTGCAATCACGTTCAGGAGGAAGGCTCGATGTCGAAGAACTGAAGGAGACGACGGGTTGACTCTGTGGATAATGTTGGGTACGTTGAGTCTCACCTCACATATTGACGAATGAAACCTAATCCCGCTGGATGTTCCTCATTCATCCATTTTCAAGTCGTCCTTGCCAGTGTTTGGTTTCTCCGGCATTTTTGGGAACCGGCCTTGTCGTCGCGGAGCGGTGACGCAGCGGTGGCGACAACATCAAATGGCGTGGTGAATTTGTAAGGGAGTTCTTCCCTACAGTGCAATAAGCGATTAGGAAGTTGTAAGGAATCTCTTCTTCTCTGAGAATTGCGGAATTGCGGACGTTCGGGTGGTGAAGGCGAATCTTGTATGGAATTCGATGGACTCGACCCGTGTGATCGAAGGTCTCCTTGCGCGCAGCTTATCATCCTTGTAGAATTTTGAGGTATTTCCAACCGCCCTGATTGCGTGAAGTGGTGCAGTTTTATTCATATTACCAAATTAGGGTTTCGTGTAATTGGAGTAGGGAGTGCGAGCGATATCGGAGTTGGCCTTTAGGAGCTCTTCACGTGACGATCAATTCTTGTTCTAGACTACTCGTACACGCAAATATCGGATTCAATTCTCTTTGTGTCGATATTCAAACTCCACATCAGATTTCAAGAGGATACAACCAATTACATGACGACCATTTGTCAAATTTTTTGGCCGAATCTGACCCGCGTGTAGGGTTTACTGGCGTGAATTGTCGTTAGTTTTCGTCGCACTTTGCGGATCCGTTACGTTGATCAGGGGAATGCCTGTTCCTCACTCGACTTTGATTGGTCTGCGTGCTGGTGTAATGTCGTGAATTTCTTAGTTTGGTTCTTGTGGTTCTTGAAATCCTTCGTTTTTCGAAGTTCGACAGAGGTGAGTCACGCTTTCGGTATCTTATGAAACTTTTAGGATCATATCGGCGAATCGTCTTCAAACCCTAATTATGTGGTATTGAGGATACTGACAGACAGATAACGATTCGCCGGGAACCTTTTGTACAGTTATCCGTCTGGCATTTAAATTGATATTCCTTTTGAAAGTTAGAAGTATATGCAGGTGCTGTTTATCCGGAAAATCTCTCGTTTAACGAGTTCTACTTTGTCCCAGAATCCAATAGACTTTTCACAGTATTTCTGTACAAGATTAAGTAATCTCTGCGTCAGCACATTCACGAGTTCGAGAATTGGGTTAGAGAGGACGAAGGTGCTATTTTGAGTGGGAGGTTTTTGGAGTTTCGAGGTAGTGTCACCTAGTTTGGAAGAGTTGTATTATTTTTGACTATCGTTTTTGGGGTTAGGGATTGACCTGGGGCGTTCCCTGCTTTGGAGAATTGACTTTTAATAATCGTCTGCAGGGTTCGAATTGTCGAAGTAGGCGGCCGCAATTGGCAGTCAAGTAGTGCGGAGAGGTAGTCATGGCTGTGCTGACCAGAGGAAAGAGTATCCTTGATTCATTGATTACGGGGGACACCACTTTGAAGGACATATTTGGCGGCAAATTTGTCTCTATTGAGAAGGAACAGGGGCTTGAGCGAACACCGTCGGGCACTCGAAAATGGATTAAAGAGCTGTCTGCACTTGCAAACGTTGTGGTTGGACATTGTGCAAGGTAGGAGATTCTGAATCTGTTTTACATTTTGCTCATGAAACTCATTTGTTTTTTTGAGATCTTTTTTTGTCTACATTGTAGCAATGTTTTTTATCCCTTCATTTACAGCTTAGTTCTACTACGATGGAACTAGGATAACCTGGTGTTATCATTCTTAGTGCTATCCAAGTTATGAGTTGTCAGAATATAAATCTTTTTGTGGCTCAATAATTTGTGTTCGTTCTCTGGCTTTTCAGGATATTAGGTTTTTCTCCAGAAGAATTACAGAGGCATTTTGAAGAGGAGGCTCCCTTGTCAGCGAAGCATCCTTCCAAATATGCCCTCCACCTTCTTGAGTATAGCTGTTTCAGAGCCCTTTCTGTGCAAGCTCAAGTGACGGACCACTTGAGTGACAAGGAATTTCGTCGGTTATCTTTTGATATGATGCTTGCTTGGGAGGCTCCAGGAGCAAGCGACAGGCGTGTTTTGAAGGTACTGATATATGTCATTTGAAGTATCTCAAGGCATATCTGTATGGAATTTCATATTTTACAAATTATTTGAATTCGAATTTAGCCCTGCTATGGAAGGAACCCAACTTCTCGCCATTTGATTTCAGTAGTCCTCATTAGCTCTGACAAAGAGGCCTCTTGTTAATCTCAGACTTAGTATGTAAGCTTAATGATAGCAAGGAGGTGGAAACCATTGAGGATTTCTCTATTCACTTATATGGCAGAATGAAACCTGTCCCCATCCTCGTGTTTCGGTTGCATGACAGAATGAACCTGATCCATCGACTAACGCGTCTCGGATGGACGATGAGGAAGATTCGGCATTATTCTATTCTGACTTGATGCCTCTGATGGTCCAATGCTCTTTCCAGACCCGCATTAAGTCTGTTACTGCTAGCCTTTGAGGAGGAAAGATATTATAGTAGGCTGCCGCCAACCCTTTGCAAGTTTACCATTTGTATATATACCGATTCTAAATATGTTATTCAACGATACGATGGTACGTGCAGGTTGACGTGGAGAGCACTGTTGGACCTGATGCTTTTTCACGGTTAGCGCCTGCTATTCCTTCTGTTGCAGATGCAATTACTGTGCACAGCCAATTTGAAGCTCTTACTGCGAGCACCGCAGGCCGTCTTCCTTTCCCCATCTACGATAAATTTCTTGCTGAGCTGGATAAGTAATTTCCTTATATAACCGTCTTCACTCTTTTTCTCGTTTATGATTATACCAGCCAGTATTGAAAGTTCCTGTTTTTTTTATAATCCTTGCAAACGTATTCAAAAAGTTTCTTTAAGTGGATATATTCCAGGAATGATGAATTATTTTTATAGCATCAAACCTTGAGTTGTTCCTAGCTTTGCATTATTTTATTGCTTATGTTTTTACGAAGTTACGAATAAAGGGTTTGACTATTGATCCTGTATTGAACCTTTTCGCACAGATCAATCAAGGCTATAAAAAATCAAGTAACACCGGGTCTGTTAAAAGCATTGCAATTAGGAAAGAATGAAACTCTTATTGATATAGACGGGACTGCTACAACTCAGCCTGTGCTGCAACACGTTGGTGTTTCTACCTGGCCCGGTATGATTAAGATTCTGACAACTGCCCTTGCTAATTTGTATTGAGGCTCTTTTCTCAAGAGAATGTGGAAATGTATAAAATTAGTATCGCTCTGGAGCTTGATTTTTGTGCATTTCGATTCCTTATTTTGTGCAGGACGATTGACTCTGACGGATCATGCATTCTACTTTGAAGCCACTGGGGTTGTGTCTTATGACAAACCAAAGAAATTTGATCTTTCGGCAGATCTAAAACAAACGGTGAAGCCAGATTTGACTGGACCGTGGGGTGCCCGTCTTTTTGACAAAGCTGTTATGTATAAATCAACCGCCACGTAAGTTGTTTGATGTATATGTAGACTATATGCACTACCATTGATCTTTTTTCTCCCTTGTACCTCATTAGCGCCTGCGGAGTTTTTTGTCTAACGTTGAACTGGATCCATGTCGAATTTTCGCTTGAGAACTTGTTCTGATTCTCCTGACTTCTGAGAGGATGATATTGTGAAGAGCCTTTACTTCGCAGACTACGACATCCTTCTTAGAGCCTGAATCTGCTTGTTGGATGATTGGTTGCAGAGTGGACCCGGTTGTGCTAGAGTTTCCAGAGCTGACAGGGTGTACACGCCGTGATTATTGGTTGGCAATTATTCGGGAAGTAATGTCAGCCCACCATTTCATTCTAACTTATCAACTAGAAGGTGTAGGCGAAGCTGAAGCTTTAGCGAAGGCCGTTTTGGGAATCGCTAGATTAAGAGCTACGAAAGATACTGTTCACGTCTTGCCACCGAAGCCCGAGAGCTTACTCACGTATTCACTGGGGGCGGAGATGCCCGAAGGAGATTTGATTCTGGCTGAACTGGCTTACTCACTGCGTAGCAAAAGTCGTGGCGAAGGGCAAGCTAATGAAGAAAGTGCTCATGAGAAACACCAGGCTAACGGGATCTATGGTATCTCAGCCGCATCTGTTGTCGCCAGCTTTCGTCCTTCAACTCCTAAGGGAGCGGAAAAGATAAAGGAAACACCTCTGCCTATTGGAGAGATTCTCATTGGTGAAACCACGCCCTTGGAGAAAGCAATCTTACAGTCTCGAGGTAATACCAAGAAAGTCCTCCTGGCACAGGCTACCATAGAGGGTGTAAAGGTTGAAGGTATCGGCACAAATGCTGCTGTTATGAAGGTATAATTTCCATCTCAACATGGATATAAGCTATGTGTTTATATTGATGAAGACCTCAATTAACGCATGGCAGTTCTGGCTGACGAGCTTGGTTGTTTGGTTGTAGGAGCTGCTGATTCCTGTTGCGGCAGTCGTTACCTGGCTTCAAGCTCTCTATCTCTGGGAGGAGCCTTTAAAGTCACTTACATTCTGTGTTTTCGGCTGCTACATCATTTTCAAGTGAGTACGAAGCGCATGCTCAATACACAATAGTGATTATGTATGGAATTATGTTGACTCTCATTGAGGCTACTGTTTCAGATGATTAGATTGTGTACAAATCTTGACAAGTTTGATCCAGAATAATCGGCTTATTTGTATCCATAATTTTTTCTACAGAGGTTGGCTTCCCTTCATGTTGCCACTATTGCTGGTGATGATGGCTGCTTACATGGCTTCTGTGCGAAATATGCGCAATGGATCGGCAATCAAAGAGATTGTGGTTTCCACGCCGCCTGATCAGAACACTGTTGAGCAGCTGCTAGCTCTTCAACAAGCATTGTTGCAATTGGAGGGAAAGATTCAGGCTGGAAACATATTTCTGCTCAAGACACGTGCTTTGTTTTTATCAGCTCTTCCTGAGGTCTCTGCTCTTTACACCTCCATTGTTGAATTGATTTTTGGTACATTAGGCCTCGTCTATGGACTTTGTTACTACTTCTGCCTGTTTAACTTGGATAATTGCAGGACATTAAATTATCAATACTATTAACCCCTGAAGGACCATGAGTGCAGATTTTGAACATTGAGTGAATGGAAACACATCCTAAACTCACCAAAATGCGTTTTTTCATCCATTAATTTTGTTTGAAGATTCTTATATTAGTTCTTTAACATTGCAAATATTCTATAATTCAAAAGGTATCTAGAGGTCTAGCCTCAAAAAATTAACTTTTTCAGTTCAAAAAATGACCCTTCAAAAATGACTTGAATCAAAAAATCAAATAAAAATCTTCAAAAATCACTATAATTAGAACTCAATAATTTGAACTTATAGGAAAAAAATCTTTTAAAAATCATAAATATTCAATCTACAATTGATTTTAGAAGGAATTTCCAATTTCTAGCTTCAAATTTTATTGAAAAGTATTATGGTTGTGATCTATAAATAGCATTTTACAACTATTGTTTGAGTCATCATTAAAATATTCTTCTAAGTTGCATTTTATAATAGATCTTCACAATTTTGGAAATCTGGACACCCCTCCGGTCCTTTAGGGGTTAAGGGTGGATGTTTTTTTGTTTCATTTCGTTTTCCGTGTAATGATGTCACAAGTAGTGAGACCCATGGGGCATGTGAGGACGTGAGGTACCGTTGGAAAGCACTTGTTAAGGAGTACGCCGACTTGGTGTTGCACAGTTTAGACTTACGGATTGATAGTTATTTGAATTTCAAAGTTGCTAGCATGGGTAGCCGCCATAGTTGTGCCCAGACCATTCAAGTATTTGTTACGGAGTAATATTTTGAACAAATTATCTTTGATGCTGACATTAATTCTGACATTAATTTCTGACATTGGTTCATGTGTTGACGCAGGCCACGAACCAGATCATATATCTTCTTCTCGTAGCAGCAGCTATCTTTCTTATTTTGCCATCGCGGTGGCTGATACTAATCACCTTCCTGAACGTGTTTACAAGTGAAATGCCCGCAAGGTCAGAATCTACTCGCAGAACTATTCGACGTATCAGTGAATGGTGGTACGGTATACCCGTTGTTCCAGTCCGGTTTCTCAAGTTGGTTTCCGATAGTGGGAACAAATAAGGGCGTCACTGGTATTCTCTTTTTCTTGTTGAGCATGTGCATATATTCTTGTAAATCTCGTGGAGAGGGAGTTACATCATTGTAGGATATGGACAAGTGTACATTTCATGTTAGTAATAGCAGGTGAGAATTAGATTTTCACCACCTCAAATTGAAAAGAAGATGCTCTTTATGATTACCTCTGAAGCGCATCTGGATTCATTTCGAAGGGCCTGAAGAGGTAGCGGACGTTGAGCGTAGTGAGCAGTGATGAATGTCAGCTTAGTTGTGTAATGTATATGGGTGCAAAATGACATTATGCATAAGCAGTGCATAAATTTGGTTTCCTCCAATCGCTATTTTGTGTCTCAATTGAAACGTAATTCTTTTTAAGTGAATTGTTAAAGATGAAGTATGCAAGTGCAAAGTTGTGCAAAAAAAGATTCTCAAAATATCAAGGTAAATATCTTACAATCAATGAGGTTTTGTCACTTGGACATTCAGTATATTGTATTGCATCCCCTACCTTATTGCATCACAATGCATATCCCATCTTCATTTGAGAACCAAAATCTAGAGTTGTTGTTCTTCTCTTATTTATGCGGCACACATCTTATAAGGTAAAGAGTGATTATTTTAGATTTTGGTTCCCAAATAAAGTGGGGATGTACATAGTGGTGCAATTAGATGGGGGTTGCAATTAGTGTATTCATGAGTGTTGGGTTGGTATCAATTGAAAATGGAAATTTTGAAAATACTTGGTATTGCGGTTCCATATTTCAAGATACCCACACAATATTGATACTTACCTTCAATGAGTTAGCTATATGTGAATGAACATTTTGAAAATAATTTATATTCTGGTTGCATATTTCAAGATACCCACACAACATTGATATTTACCTTACTTCAATGAGTTAGCTATATGATGTTACAATTTGATTAAAAAATTAATCAGAATCTTAGTTGAAACTAAAATCTCATCCCACCTTATTATTCAACAACTATTTAGTTGAATTTTATGCAAATCAATGCAATAGAAATCTAGGACTATGGTACACGTTCTTCTAAAAGTAATTTCAAAAAATAATTTATTTTGACTTTAGAATGGTTTGTCCAATAAAATGCAAAAGCCCCAAATGAACATCCAATCCTTACATCCAATCCTTTAGGAGTTGAGAGCTATGAATTCACATAGTTAAAGGTAAACTTACCAATCCTTTAGGAGTTGAGAGCTATGAATTCACATAGTTAAAGGTAAACTTATGAATAACTTTGGTTTTTGTTTTTATTTTTTTCTAGAATGTAGTAACATCAATACCTTAAGTCCCCACATCGCGTGCTTGGTACCATTGGAAAGCCCTTGGTGAGGAGGGGTGTACGGGCTTTGTTTTGTGGCATTTGGGCCCACGGTGTGAAAGTTATTGAATTTCAAAGCTAATTAAAAAATTAAAAAATTAAAAAATTACTTTTACTTTTATTTTGGTCGTGTTCTTGGTACCGTTGGAAAGTTCTTGGCGAGGATGGGTGGATGGGCTTTGTTTCATGGCCTTTGGAATGACGGTGTGAAAGATGTTGATTTCTTTTATGATGTAGAAAATTTGAAAATTACTTTTTCTTTTGTTTGAGCTGTGGCAGTGGCACAGGGCACACTAGTCTATATGAATCCATCAACAATTCATACTAGATAAAAATTAATTAGAACCTTGATTGTTCTTTGATTTTTTTATAGTATTGTAACATCCATTAGATGTTGGGTTGTTTTTATTTTTTTTAATAGAGTATAGCAACATCCATCAGTAGTTTATACTACACAACATTTAATGAGACCCATGTTTTTTTTATTTTTTTGATAGAATACTAGCGGTTGGCGCTTGCTATGCTATGAATTCATCATTAGAATTTTATTAGAATTTTTATGTATTAGATAAAATGCAGAACAAAAATTTTAATAAATCTTCAAAATAAAAATTACTAAAATCTTTGTATAATTTTGTTTATAAGTAAGCATATATTAAAATGTACAATAGAAATTTATTGAATGATGAATGAAATATATGCAATGGTGAATACTGTAAAAGATACACAATTATTTGATATATTTGAATAGAATGCATGATAATGATTTCAATTAGTCTTTGAAATAATTGATTTTAATATTTTGTAAAAATATTTTCAATCATGCATATATAAAAATAATATTTTTACACAATGTTATATTACAAAAATAGAGTAGTAGGTTGCAATCACCTCTGTAATATCACTTTTATAGCTTTTATGATTTCAAAATTCTATTGCTACTACCAAATGATTTGAGAAATTTATTCAATTGAAGCAATTTTGGATTTCACAACAATTAAGTTGTTCATGAAGTTTTTGAGATTTACAAGCTTTTTTTTTCAATTCACCAAGTTTTGGAATTGCCATTGTTCGTAACAATTGAGTCAACTTTTGAATGCATTACAATTTTATTAATATGTGATACAATGAATGCGTAGCATAGCAAGCATGAGCCCCTATTATTAATGGTAGCATTTGTGATATTACATTAGCATTTGTGATAGTAACTTTTGTAAAAAATCATCAATTGTTCACACTGAATAATTATCTTGTGGATTATCCCTAAAAAAATGTGACCTTGTTAGTTAGGGTACTCAGTCAAAATTTATGTGCATGAATTTGTGCATTCTTCATTTCTAGGATTTCCTTGAAAGTCATTCATCCAATACTTTATCTATGGAAGGACTGTGGAATTTAGTGAAAATCAGGCGATGGATGACAAAACATCCTTCTATTTAACTCCTAAAGTTCCAAGGCCATTCTTTTTTGTCACCACCATTCAAAACTACCATTTTCAATGCACACAATACAAATTTAACTTTTATTTATTTTGCATATCCAATCGTAGGATCTTTTACTAAATTGGTATGAAAATGTGTAGGAGAAATTTCAGAAATTTTGACCATATTGATCACAAGATATAAGCATTCCAAAAAAAAATAACCCTAGTTTGACTAAATTATAACGCTTTGAATCTTCATTATTTGTTTGTATCACAGATTGTGACCTAAATTTGTTTTATGTTGAAGAATTGAGTTGAGAGTTTGGGGAAAAATCACCCCCTTTTTCATAATTTTTATTCTTTAACCCCTAAAGGACCAAGGCCTTTTTTCTGCCAAAAAACTCTCAAAACTGCCATTTCTAGAGCAAAGAGTAAAAAAATGTGAAAAATGTTTTTTTTGCACATTTAACCATAGGATCTTATACCTAACTAGTATGAGAATGTTTGGAGAAAATTTCAGAATTTTTGACCGCACAGATTGCAAGATATCTGCGTTTGAAGTGAAAAAGACAAGTTTTTCAGCACATTGTGGGACTAGATATTTTGACTTTGAACATTTTTAACTTAAATTTTTTGCACTAAAGAGTTTTGAGCTTTAAATCTTTCTAGTGGAGAATTGAGTTGAGAGTCTAGGGAAAAAAAAAAATTCAAAAAAACTTAATTTTCATTCTTAAAAAAATTGTTAAGTAGAAGTAGGTACAAGATAGAAGGAAAATCTAAAATATTAATATCTTTTAGATGGAATTAAAATGCACTAATTCCAATGGTGAGATTGTTCTAGCACAAAAACTAAACCATGTGGAACTTTTTTTTGTTAAATTGCAAAAATTGCATTCCAAAATGAATCCTACAAGTTATTTTTTTCAATAAAATGCTCTAATTGCCCAAAAAACAAGATCGTCCATAACTTTCTCATAAAAAATCCAAATGAAATGAATCAAAGCTTTCCAAATAGGCAAAAATATAATCTATTAGGAAAAAAAAGTCAAAAAAAAAAACTAAATTTTTTGCAAAATTTTTTGCTGCCCCTTCTCCCCTGTTTTGAGCTTATTTGGGCATTAACTTTTGTTCCTGGGCACTGATTGATAAAAAATTATATTCCCACAAAGCTTATCAGTTTTTCTATCTCTAAAAAAACTTTCAAAAAATCATGACAAAAATTCAGCCAGTAGGTACCTGCCCAAAATCCCATTTGTCCCCCGAAGGGACAATGGTCCCTTAGGGGTTAAAAAATAATCAAATTGAAGTAGGTATGAGATAGAAGGAAGAACTAAATTGTTGATAGCTCTAAGATGGAATTGCCAAATACACTAATCCTAATATAGAAGATTGTCCTAGAAAGCAAACTAAACCATGTGCAATTCTTTTTTTTTTGAAAAATTGTTAAAATTGAGTTTAAAAACGGATCCAATACATTATTTTCTCAAAAATTTGCTAAGAGTGCTTGCAAAACAAGAAGATTCATAACTTTCACACCACTCATCCAAATGGAATGAATAAAATCTTTCTACACAGACAAAATATATAATCTATAAGAAATTTAAAGAGGTTTAAAATTATTTCAATTTTTTGTGGATTGTTTTTGTTGCCCACCCTTGCTTGTTTTGGACTTATTTTAGCATTACTTTTGTTCCTATGCACCCATTGGAATAAAATATCTACTCTTAGAAAGCCAATCAGTTTTTCTATTTTGAAAAAAAAATCGAAAAAACGCTTGCCAAAATTTGAGATCATAGTTACTTGCCCAAGCCTTCAAGGGTCCCCCGAAGGGACTTGCCGGACTTTAGGAGTCAAAAACAAAAGTAAAAAATGTCCATCCTTGAAATTTTGTGCAAAAAGGAAAGATCTTGCACAATTATAGTTTGACGAGTGCTTCAGGTTTTTTCTAAGCAAATGATTCACACTGTATCAAAAAAGATGATTTCCAAGGTGACCAGACAATGCCTTAGGGTTGAAATGAGTTGTTGTTTTTTCCATTTTTTATAAAGTGCCAAAGTGACAATATAAAATGTATAGTGGCGCTGCAAATTTCAGCATTCCTCCACATGTTGGATAGAAAATATCACAATGGCACGTATTACATGTCCATAATTCTATTTTCATCCACAATCTAACAATTTCATCCAAGATTTTTTTATATTTGAAGTTTTCATGGCAAAAAACTTCACAATTTGTTTCCATTTTTTAGCCAAATTGTTTTTTCCTAGTACAATCTGGCAGTGTAATGCCAAAAAAAAAAAAAAAAAGTTGAAACCCTAGGCGTCCTTTCTGGGTTGAAAGGGACCCAGAGACAAAGCTTCAGTTCACGCACGAACGTCAAACCCAGAGTATTTCCAAACATCAAGCAAGCAATTTCAAGTGAGTGCGAAAGCCTAAACCGAAGCACCTCCGAAGCCAGCCAGGAGCTGTTTCCAAAGCACAACACACATCTGACGACCCATTGAAACTGCCAGACTTCGTCGTGGCCATCCTCCCCCTTAATTTCGCCATTCAATTATTTAGCAGGCACTCGACTCCCCAATCCCATCCACCTCAACCTTGTCAGTCCCTCCAACAAACAACAATCCCAAGCCTCACCCAATTCACCATTTCCTTTACAACTCCCAATTTTTGTGCACAATTGAGATACTATACGTCGCAAATTTTCGCAAATATACCGCCAATCAACCCGCCACACAACATCACCAATTCGATCAAGCTTTCACAATCATCAAGCTTTCGTAAGTAAGTTTATTTAGTGTCTTTCCGAATTCTAATGCTTGCTTTGTACACGTACAGTAACTTACAGTAGCACGAATTCACGCTGGAAACTGAACACTCCAGGAAAGGGGGCAGGCGATTTTGAAATGTGTCCTTGGGAACTGCGCTTGCGTTTCGTCGATCTGGGACAGTTTTTTATTTTTCTTTAGTGAAGCTTTATTACGTGAATTGGACGTGAAACGCCGGGCGTGGGTTTTGTTTCTGGGTTTTGGATTGCTTTTCAGAAATTGGCTTGCGTTCGTTTGGAAACGATTTTCGTTGGTTTTTTTGCTTTTGTTTCGGTGTTTTTGTGGTGAGTTCGTTTCCTCTTCTCTGGAAAGCGTTTTGAACTGGAAGCGGTTATGGGAATTTTGGTTTGAGTTTTCTTTAGGGTTTTGTGGGAACGGAGAGTGTGAGGTAAGAGGGTACTTCTTTGCGTCGGTTTAGACGTTTTTTTAGATTATGTAGGAGTGTGATCGGGGGAAGATGAATGGAGAGATCAGTTTGTGTGCAAGAGACAATTTGTGGCCATAAACATTAGACCAAGTCATGCTTATACTCAAATGGCTAATTGAAAGGCCACCGAGCGTATGAATAGATGAGTTGCTGTTGGTAATAGCGTTAATCAATAGGAGACTGGAATTAGATACGTAACTGGACTATTATTACTTTTGCATAAGCAGAAACCAAAGCTCCTTGAAAATCACTCGATATTGATATATTGTAGTACAATCAACAGCTAAAATGTCTATTTGTTGATTCTTTATGAGTATCTGCTGATTTCTCTCTATTGTAATTCTCACTTGCAGACAAAGTGTAGGAGAGTCGGTATATCAGAGACCCTTGCAACTCTTTACCAGTAACCCTAAATCGACTGATTTCAGTAAAGAGTGTTTCAAATGGCAAGCGAAAGAGTGGCTCGTGCTGCATCGAGACATGTGACAGCCCTCCTCCTCATGTTTCTTTTTCTGACTCTATTCGCTGCTGCAGGTATGGTTTTTTTATACTTTTGGGGGGTGCAGCATAAAGTACTTGAGCCGGAATTTCTTTGGTAGATATGGTTTGATGTGTTTTTTTTGTATTGCCAGCAACTCATGAAGAAGGAATATCTTTGTCAGCATTTCTACATTTTCCGTCCTTGCAAAATTCATGTTAGGACTGTCAGAACTTGCGATTCCTGTGATTTGCAAGTTGTTCCTTTGTTGGATGCAGCATGATTCTTCTTTCCTTCAAGTTCCAGCCGTCTTGTAGAGTTTTGGAATGCCTGTTTCTTGGAGATTATGAATGCCAAATCTGCACCTTGTGCACCTTTGCTGTCGATTTGGTTTCATTTTTTGGATCTACGTGTCTGCAGCTGGTGAATCCCACTCAAAAGCTGTGCAACATGGGCGTGAACACGATTATCCAGGTAGCAGATTCTTCTCTATTCCTGGCTACTCAGACATTTCCCAGCAATGACTGAAATTGTCTCTTTGTTTTACAAGATGCTAGTGACTTAGACTCTGTACCTTTGAGTTACCACGAACCTTTGAGTGAATGGAAGCACTCCCTGGGAAATAGATATGAAATTTCAAAGGAATTATCTAGAATGCTCATGATTAGAGTGAGAAGGTCTTCAAGATAGATAATAAGAATCTTCGACTTAGTTTCTTTAAATGCTTATGATCGTTACACCCTTAAGCGGAGGAATGTCTAATACTAATCTCGGTTTAGATGGCAATACATGCCCCACTTTTGTCATGTGGAACGGACTTGAATTAGTACTAGTCTAGGAACGTATTTTCTCCAATTAGTTTCTTACTTTCAAAATTAGGACGAAGTACCCTAGCATGACTTTCAGGTATTCCTCTTTTGATAAATCTCTCTGAAGCCGAAATGATTTTGACATCGGAAAGTGCTCCATGTAGACCAAAATTTGCACGCGTATCCCACATTTCAGAGGAGCATCCCAGCTCTTGATGAAGCCGAAGACCCCGAGGCCACCAGTGAACCCCACCCAGCTGATGAGCTTCTGCAATCTCAGGACGCAGATGGCAGTCAATCATATATTTTGGGAGGGTACTAGGGTTTTAGGGTTTAGGGTTTAGGGTTTTGTATAGCCTAGTCATGGGCAAGCACTGTTGAAAAAATGCCATCAGATATTCATTTGACATGAATAACAGTGACTGGGATCTCTTTGTGTTGATAGACTACAACAGGTTCAACAGATGATGTATTGATAGTTCAATAGTGAGCAGGAATTTGCTTTGTAAGTTTTGGTGCATGACTTTGTGCATGATTTTTGAGCACAAGCTTTGGAGAGAGCTCTAAGGCTAAAAAGGAATGATACATTTTTTTTCTGTATATCCACATCATGGAACCCTCGTAACATTATTCATTGTGCAATCTTGTTAGTTACATGCTTGCCACATTTCCACATTAAGGTGGGTACACCCAAAATCGTCACAAATTGGACTTTGGGTGATTTGAAGGCTAAATAGTTAATAATAAAAACAAGACAACAAAGAGATGTGTATGAAAAAGAAGAAATGCACAATCAATTTTGGCAAATATGAGACTGGAGTAGAGCTACAAAGTTTTGAAAGTAGAGTGATTAAAACAATTCATAGGCAATCTTAAAAAGGAGCGACCACATTCAAAAATCCCTCTACCAAGGTGTTAGAAGTGAAAGATATGGAGCTAAAATTGTGTCATTAATATTCAAAAAAATATACAAGCTTGTAAAACAACATGTCAGCTCTTAATACAATAAGCAACAAGCAATTCAAAATGCAGTTTACATTAAGAGCTGTTAGAGACTTAAATCCTCTTGTTATAGAACATCGATATAATCAAAAGCGGACATATTTCACTCATTGACAATTTCCAATAGGTGCTTACACCATTCTGGGGTTTGTTCTAGGGTGCAGTTCAAGGCACAGCGTGATTTTGGAGATACCCACTATACATGCTTGAAGCTCCAAATCCAAAGACACCCACGTTTCTAAACCAGAATTATTCAATGACCATTATAGGTCAAATGTTTTGACTTCTTAGAGTGAATGAGATGCCACCAACACCTTAATCCCAGAAGGATGGATTGGTGATTTTGGAAATCAACCTTTTTAGTACCATATCAATCATTTGCTTAAAAATAAACAAGTACACTCATTGGAGGTAAAACCTCTCCTTTTCATACAATTCCAAGGATGAACATTTGCACTTTTGTCCTTCATAGAAGGATTCTTTGTCATCCATCGGACATTGAAAGCATATTTCCATTGCCTGACTAGAGCTCCTGAACTAAAATGTCGAGTTGGTTTCTATAGCACATGTCCGTCATCTTATGCCTCCAGCACCCCTCTGACCTCTAGCCTAAAATTGACTCAAATACAGAGCTGGAGGGCCTAGAGTGTTGACTGGAAGGATTCAATATATACTAGCAAAAAGACATGGTTTAGGCTACAGTTTCCTAAAATTTGACTCTTGTGTTGGGGAATCCTATATAAGGTATCTGCACCTTAAATCGCACAGTTAAGCAATTCAGCATGGCTTTCACTATTATATTGGGAAAAAAATTGTGGGGTCCCATTGGTAGTCAAAACGGGATTTTAGATTCTCTTAGAATGCATTTTTCGGACACCGTATGAATAAACTACAAATTTTCAAAGTGCTAAAAATAGGTGCACCTAAAAGCAATCATAGAGTCATATAAATAGTGGGAGTACATTTTAGGCAAGAATATCCAGTGTGTGCTTTTAGGAACCATGCGCTTTTAGGTGTTGTTACCTTAGTGGTCAAAAGTATACCCAAGTACTGTGTTTTCCATGGTGATTTCAGAAAAATCTGGAGTGCCATGTTGATTTCTAGGAAGCTTGGGACTAAAGAGCCAGCCTAGTGGAAACCAAATGAAGGGTGAGTTTCATGGGAGCTTCTCACTCCCTTTAAGTAGCTAATGGAAATAGGCTCTTAGTGTCTATGACGTCCTTCTTGAGTTATGTAAAGTTAGAGCTTTTCCACGGCAGGGTGCCAAGGGGTCTAACACAGGTAGTGGGCATGCCCTAGCTTCATTAACTTCCCCATGGCTGACGTGCCAAATGGAAAAAACTGCCCGATCGCGCCAAAATTTGAAGGATACATAGGAAAATGGTGAGCCTTGAGCGCAGCTCACCAAAGGCTCTGACTACCTTTTTCAACCCAATTTCGAGGCATGGACAGTCTTCCTCACCCATCTTCGAGGCACATATCCCATTTGACCTTCAAATTTTTCTCACAAGTAATTTTAACCTCAATAAAGTTTTCTTTACTTGTGTGAAAAAGCTGGAAAAAAAAAAGCATTTCCCAACTAGAATAAAGTTTCCTTTATTTTGTATCCAGAAAATTGAGAGAAATGCTTATTCACCTTTGTTGAGTTGTAAGAAGGAAGAGAAGCTTACTATATACACATGGGATGGTAGGAGGTAGGGCAACCCATGTGGAATAAGTAATTAGAAGGAGCTCCACCACTCATAGTCATAGTTTTTTCCAAAGTAGGAATTGTGTTAGAATTAAAATTTTAGACCTCATTTAGGCATAGTAGAATAGCTTTTTCCAAAAAATCTTTGAACAAAGAAAAGATGTGAAATCAAGATAAATTTTATCTCAAAAAATTCGTTTGAGATTTCAAGTCTCTCGTCAAAAGTTATGGGCAAATTTCTACTCTGCATTTCTACAAATGTAGAATTCTAATCCTCTTTTGAAATTTGTCCATAACTTTTTATTGGAGTCTTGAAATCACAAACGGATTTTTGGAGGTGAAATTTGTCTTGATTTCACATCTTTTATTAGTTCAAAGTTTTTTAGAAGAAGCTATTCTACTATGCCTAAATGAGGTTTGAAATTTTAATTCTAACACAATTTCTACTTTGGAAAAAACTATGAGTGGTGGAGCTCCTACTACATCTAATTTACTTATCCCACATTATTTGTTCTATCTCCTACCACCCCATGTGTATATAGTGAGCTACTCTTCTTCCTTACAAACTCAAAATAAACTGGAAGTGCATTTGAAGCAATATGAGGGAGTGCTTATTAATGCATTGGAAGTTAAAATTTTGTAAGTTTTATATGAAAACTAAATTATTTGAAATAATACCCATTTGGCGCGTCTGCTTGGCGCGTCAGCAGTGGGGTAGAGCAGGAGCGGCAAAGCTCCACTCTCTTTGGCACGTCAGGCGTGGGGATGCTCTTAGGAGGAGGGTTTTATTTGTCCCAAAGGCAGAGTACAAAATTATCTGCCATGCACTAACCATAATCCAAGGGCTTTTTTTTGCCAAAAAACACCCAAAACTGTCATTTTTATGGCAAAGAGTAAAAATCATTAAAAAATATTTTTTTTGCACATTTAATTGTAGAATCTTACACCTAACTACATTGAATAGGGATATTAAGGGGACCAAAAATTTAAAGGGACTTATCTTCAAAAATTGTAGATGTTTGAAACATGATATATAGTCCCTGTACACTTCAATAACTGTTGATGTACAGAAAAGGTAGATATTTATATAGTGTGAGATGTTGATTAATTAGTATGGGTCCCTTTAATACCCCTATTCAGTGTAGTATGAAAATGTATGGAAAAAATTTCAAAATCTCTGCCCGCACAGATTGCAAGATATCTGCGTTTAAAGTGGAAAAAACAAGTTTTTCGGCACATTGTGGTACTAGATTTTATGACTTTGAACATTTTTGACTTGAATGTTTTGCACTACAAAGTTTTGAGCACTAAATCTTTATAGAATTGAGAATCTAGGGGGAAAAAAATCCAAAAAAAATTAATTTTTATTATTAAAGAAATTGATAAGTAGAAGTAGGTACAAAATAGATGGAAAATCTAAAATATTAATATCTTTCATATGGAATTAAAAATCACTAATTCCAATGGTGAGATTGTTCTAGCAAAAAAGCAAAACCTTCCGGAACTATTTTTTTTGAAAAATTGTAGAAATTGCATTCAAAAATGAATCCTACAAGTTATTTTTTTCAAGAAAATGCTCTAAGTGCCTGAAAAACAAGATTGTCCATAACTTTCTCATAAAAAATCCAAATGAAATGAATCAAAGCTTTCCAAATAGAAAAAAATGCAATCTATAAAAAATTGAAAAATTAAAAATTAAAAAAAATGCTGCCCCCCGAAGGCTATTTTGAGCTTATTTGGGCATAACCTTTTTTCCCGGGCATCGATTGAAAAAAAAATTATACGCCCACAGAGCTTAGCAGTTTTACTATCTTCAAAAAAGTTTTGGAAAATCAGGACAAAAACTTAGCCCATAGGTACCTACCCGAAATCCCATTTGTCCCATGAAGGGACAATGGGCTTTTAGGGGTTAAGCGAGTTTGGAGCTAGGCTAGAGCCTATGGCGACTCCACTTACGATGACTTCTCCTATTAAAAAGGTACCTTGTAGGACCTGAACAAGTCGTTCCATCTTTTGGCCATGCAGACTACTACCCTCATGGCCTGTCATATTCATTTAAATTGCAGTAAGGTAAGAGGTCCTTAAATGGTGCGGGTTCTAAATGTGTTCCCTATCTAAGAAAGGGTGACATATTCTCTGAAAAATCTACTACCGTCTAGGTACCTTAACTGCGACACACTAAAAAACAATCAAGACATGACTTCAAGATACCTATGAACAAATGATCAAGTTCATGAAGTTTCAAGTTCTTTGAGTAAATTAGAGTATGCAACTTTGTTCACAGTCTTCTGCAATCCATGCATCAGTGCAAACATGAAAAAAAGAAGTGCAAACATGAAAAAAAAAAGTGCAAACATGAAAAAAAAAAGTGCTAACATGAAAGAAGAAGAAGAAAAAGTCCGCTGACGTTTGCTTCTGGTTCGATGTACTGTTTCCCCTTGCAATGGAAATTGTTCGTTTGTTTAAAAAAATAAAATAAAAATTTCAACATCAAGATCCTGGGATGATAATCAGCAAAAAAAAACGGCTTCAAAGACTTCTTGCACGCTTCAAAACCTCCATTAAGCTTAGCTGCAAACAGAGTCATGTCAATACCATGATACACAACATCAATTTCAAGTCCTTGATAAATTAGAGAAGTTCATCAACAAATGAAACATGGTCCAACGTATGTATGTACTTGACATAGCAAATCAGAAATGAAATTGCCAATCCCAATCCCATCACTGAATAGTACCTTCTTCCTGCACTAACAAAACCCTAAAAATTAGTTGATGTATGTGAGTGTCAAATAATAAGCACAAATTAACTTACACCCTATTAATGTAGTCTGTAGTTGCATAAACTAAAATAAAAGGTATCTTGATCACTAGCTACCTTGTATAGAAAGCAACTAACAATTAACCCTTTAGTGACCGGGTGACCACTTTTGGGTTGAATTTTGGATTTTTTGTCTTTAATGCCCTCATTATAGGGTATTTGAAAATACTTAAAGGATAACGCAAATAGAGCTTCAGCATACACTCCAAACAAATCTAGTTTCAGAGAATTCTGTGCAGTAACAAGGTAGTTGTGCTTGTCCAAAGACAAGAAGGCCCGACCTAAGTCATACCCTCTAAGTCGCATATATATTCAGCAACTCATGTGATTCTATTTGAAATTGACGCCTACGAATGATAGAAACGTTGTTCAGCAATCCCATAAATTGTGGAGGCATGTTTCAAAAGTTATGGGCAATAATGTATTATGCTACTTCAGTTGAAGGCTACTTCGATGCATCACACTTTGAAGATCACTCACAACAAATTGCACAATCAGATCATGTTCAACTTTTTATTTTTTTCATGAATAAAGCCTACAACATCAATTCCTACTATTTGATCTAGGATTACTTCCTTAGAGCAGTGATGAAATTTCCCTTTTCCAAATTTGTATTCAAAAAATGCACTCGCCCCCCAAATCAACCGCGGTCACTAAAAGGTTAAGTTACTCCAAAACTCTATATTCTAAAACTCAATTGTAAATGGGGCTCAAAACTACAATTCCCGATTTGCTTCTGCATCTAGTAATTATAATTAGATTGGTTCAATCTTCATATTTCTTGTTGGCAAGTGAAAGGAGGTTCCAACGCACCAATGAATACGGCATTCGGGTACCGTATGCAAAAGTTATAAAGCTTGGTCCAATTCTTTTCAGTGGAGGTTCTAAAGTTGTTTCTTCAACATATGTACATATTGATTTTGGAGATGTATACAAGAGTAATAATGGCAATTTTAAACAAGATGTAATTTGGGGGGTACCCACCAAAGTACTTTGAGTTTTTCTCAAAGATGAAAGTTGATAAAACAATTATTGTCTACCATTAAATGATGATCAAATTTGGAACATTTGAATTCATATTTGAGACCTAATATTCCCAATGAGCTAATAGAGGCCATGGAATACAAAATTAACCAACTATAAAAATAGAAGTTAGTTTTTTACATTTATCCCAATTAGGTTTGGGGAAAGAACTCAAATGTGTAAAAGTATTCAATTAATATCAGTGTTTGGGACCTTTTTTTTACTTTTTAGGCTAAATGTGAATTTTTTAGATTTTTTTTCACCGGATTTTTCCCAATGTTTTCAAATTATAACCCGGTTTTTCCTTGGCTAGCAATGAACTAACTAACGGTGTTCCCCCAAACGCTGTAAACAACTCCCCAAAATCACCTGAAAATGCCTGGTTCAATGAACCTTGTTCAGTTGACATTTGTTTTGTCTGATCATCCGTATCTTAAGTTTGGCTGTTTGTTTGTTTTGGTGCGTTGAGATCTCCCGGACCATGCATCCCCCGGTTGTGTGCTTGGTGCCATCGGAAAGGGCTCGGCAAGGAGGGGCGCACCGGCTTGGTTTCGTGGCATTTGGACCTACGGTGCGGAAGTTATTGAATTTCAAAGTATTTATGGATCAAAAAATTAAAAAATTACTTTTACTTTGATTTTGGTCGTATTCTTGGTACCTTTGGAAAGCTCTTGGCGAAGAGGGGTGGACGGGCTTTGTTTCGTGGCGTTTGGAATGATGGTGTAAAAGTTATTGAATTTCTAAGTTCTTATATGAATTAGAGAATTAGAAATTTTATTTTTATTATGATTTTGGTTGTGGCAACGACACAAGGCACACTAGTATATACCTAGAACAGATGTTTGGGTCCAAAGTTGGCATTTGATACTGTTTGATATGATTCATAAAAAGTGCATAGTATTCCTCACAAGTCAAGGTCTACATTTGAATTTGATGATAAGGTATTGGTAGTCTTGCTCTTAAACCAACCATTTAAGAGCTAATTGCCTTTCTGGAGAAGCGAAACTCTTTGAAACAATTTTCAATAAATTTTTGTAGGAAGAAAAATGGAATTGGCATCTAACCCAAGTCGTTTCATATTTTTTTAGACCTTTGTGGAATTAGTTACAAATTTTTGAAGTTGAAACCACAATGGTCACTAAAACCAACCACCTCCTTAAATGTACACTACTTGTACATTGAAGAAAGCAAAATGTACCTTCATTTATCAAATTCACAATTTTAAAGTTAGTATATGTACTGTATAATTTTGGAAATTTTGGAGCCAACCAAACATTATGATTTTGTTGCTGGGATGCCATCACAAGAGCTGGTAACAAAGCAACAGAGAGTAAGTTGAAAACACCCCCAAATTGTCAAAGTAAGCAATCCAACTAGTAGTAGGCACTTTCTCAAGAAAAAAAAAAAACTTTTTTTGTAGTTCTTTTTTGTTTTTTGTTTTTTGTTTTGTTTTGTTTTGTTTTTGGAACAAATAGAAATACATTGCAAAAAAAAGGTACAATTCAGCCAAGCCTCTTTTTGCAATTGAAAACCATAAAAACAAATTAAAATATTATCATTTTTTGATAAGGCAAGTAATTACTATAAATTTTCAAAGTGGAAGCTCCCTAGGCCATTGAAATCATCACAAAACTTAGTCATAAAATTGAAATTCGGATAATTAGTAGTCAACCAATAGCAATTAGATATGAGAATGGTTTGATTGCACTTGGAGGAAACTTTCAATAGAAGTCTACTTGTGAGGAATGGATACATGGACGCTTTTGGGTGTTTTTACCTTAAATTACAAAATATGAATGGGAGAGAGCAAATGTTCATAATTCCCTAAAAATCATGTCACCTGGACTAAACGGGGCATGACCATGTAGTTGAACTTCAAAACTTTCATTCTATGTGCTCTATTTCTCCAATTTCAAGGATGGAATTTTTTTCATTTTCATTTTCAAATGTGTCTTCTAATATTCATTAATTACTTTGAATCTTTTTAAGAGAAAGTGAATGAAATTCATATTAAGTAGAAATTCAGCATAGACGTAAAGTCTATAATGTATATATAATGTGATTATTATATATATTCTATTAATAAATTTGTGTACAAAATCTAGATGAAAATTTGCATTTTGTTAGTACTGATATAGCTTACTAGCAATCTCCAAATTCTTATACACCCTTGACATTTCTCCAATGAATAAAAATGCCAATGCCAAAAGTTATTCTATAGACTAGGGGTAACACATTGTATATATGTGACTCATATATATGTGACTAATAACTCATTGTGATGCTTCCTATACTTATGTCTTCTCTAATATCATTAAAAAAAAAACTCTTAGACTATTCATTGAAGGTTGCTTTACATTTAAGGCCAAGCCAAAAAGTAATGATATATCAACATTCTTGTTGCTTAAAAGCTTGGAAGTAGGCTTGAGAGCTTTATCCTAGAATTCAAGAATAAGAGAGTTAGAAATGACTTAGTGACTCCTTGGTATCGTATGTGAAGGTTTGATTTGGCACCTGAGTGATAAAAGACTTTAGTTTTCACATGCGAATAGTTTCACCTGATGAAATTTTTTATTTTAGGGGTTTGGCTCTCTTGCATCTACATTTTCTCATGTTTGGCAACTTGTAGGTTTTCTTCTTTTGAGTGGCTTCCATATTGTCCTATTTTTAGCTGCACAACTTTTCTTGTCTTCAATTGTTTTTTTGTGGTAACCTTCTTGTGATTGTACTTGGTTACTTTAAGTATCAAATTGATGATGATTACTTCAAAATTTTAGACTGAAAAATAATGTATTTTTTAAGGGTTTCATACAAAATTTTGAAATAATAAAAAAATTTAGCCAATATAGATGAAAATGTTTCTACAACATTTGAGACATTTAACTTGTAATGTTCCAAGCATTCAGACATTGCAAAA
Organism: Neckera pumila; assembly: GCA_963969595.1. Taxonomy (NCBI): domain Eukaryota; kingdom Viridiplantae; phylum Streptophyta; class Bryopsida; order Hypnales; family Neckeraceae; genus Neckera; species Neckera pumila. The sequence goes on from OZ018409.1 coordinate 35,503,361, forward strand.
TATACTTAATTTGTATTTGAATTTGACCTTCATATTGGGTATATTTAAGGAGGAAAATGTTGATGGTTAAAAAATCATAAAGTGATATCTTTAGTCTAATAATTCAATGATTGATGTTGGACCAAGGAGCATAGTCACTACCAAATGTAATTTTATTGGAGCATTTGATTGGTGAAGTATGAATCATTGTCTACAATTTCCTTTCTCATGTTCTACTAGACCTTTATTCTTAAGTTTGAAACCAACTTGTCAATCATTATTTTTCCCTCTAAAGGCAATAAGATCTAATCTAGATTTTGTGCCTTTTTTAGCAATTCGAAGAATTATCACTGGGATTTTTATTTTTTCAAGTGATTCTTATTTTGAACCAATGCATACAATGTTCTTCACTAAATCTAATGATGATGATTTAGATTGTACTTCTCACAATATGCTCAAATAAAATGGTTGATATGTATACCCTTCCATTTGAATTATCATGTCTACAATACGATCAAAGAAATGTTTTTCTTCAAAATTGTGAATCCTTCACCTTAAAGAGTTAATTGCTTCTTGGGTTTGAAGTTTAGATCCAATTAGCATCATTTTGGACTCCAACATCCTACAACTACTGGGCACCATTTAATTTCACAACTAATTAATCATTAAAGGTAGGGCTTAGTTTAGTAAGTAATCAACCCATAATCAATGTTTAGTGTTTAGAATGTACACTTTAAATGCTTAATTCTCTCTGCCACTCAATGGAGTCACCTATGAGATAACCCCATTAACCTCTAAACACCCAAGGCCTTTTTTGAGCTTCTTAGAATCTACTCTAAATAGAACAAAAAGTCAACATTTTGATAAGTTGTATAAAAAAAAATTGTAATTGTAATTGCACAAATTCAAACAAGAAATGTTGGAGAGCATATAGAAAAGTAAACACAACAATATTACTTATGGATTGAAAAATTATAATGTTTGATCATGAGGGTGTTAAAACTGCAAAAGTGATTTGAAATCTTTCAATCATCTTTTCACATATTAAATCTAAAGATTTGGTCACCCAAAAAATATGAGGTTAAAGGACATAACATGCCTAACTGCGATCAATTTATGGCTTTTGAAAATCTACTCTATATTTTTCTAAATGAATTTCTAATGTGATTTTTTCTCCAAGATCTAGTGTATTTGAGGCTAATTTCTAAGAGCCCTCAACTCTATGGAATTAAAGTCAAGATTGCAATGGACATCCTTGCACAAGATCTTGAATAGAAAAATCACAACCAATCATTTTCAAAATCAGATTTTTGATGCTAAAACTAGATTTCAAAAAGAATTTTTCAGAAATTCTTACTATTAAAAATAGCAACTTGGTTAGGTATTATTTAACTTCAAAGGGTTGTGAACACCAACATTTGGTGCCTCAGGAATTTAGAGGTTAATACAATCTTTAATAATTTTTTAGCATCATGACAATACACATGGAGAGGAGATATGTCCCTGTGTGGTTTAGCATGGGCCTATCCACACTTTACCAATTTAGTCCCAACAAACTTTTAAAATCACAAAAAAAATCATTTCTTGTCGGAATGTCTTGATTCTACTTACAAATGACTTCTTTGAACCTTTTCAATCTCTAAAAAATAATCTTTGCCAAAAAACTTGCCTATCTGGTTCTATGTACTGTTTCCCTATCAATGGAAATTGTCCATGTTTTTTTTTTAAAAATTCTCTGAAAAATACATGAGTTGACATATAGCTTCTCCAAGGTACCTACACTGAATAGGGGTATTAAGGGGACCCATACTAATTAATCGACATTCTGCACGATATAAATATCTACCTTGGGTTGTACATCTTGTTTCAAATATGTAAGTTTCTAAAGAAAGGTCCCTTTAATTATTTGGTCCCCTTAATACCCCTATTCCATGTAGATAGCAAATTTACTTGATAATAGGCATGTTTACGTTATCTATTGTTGAAATGAATATTTTTAGCACATTTTGAGGTGTGGCAATTTTGGATGCACATTTGCCTTGTAATTTGTATGATTAATGACAAATACAGTAGAACCTCTCTTAGTGCATACTCTGTGACTGCATAATATGCACTAAGAGAGGTCGTGATATTTGTGAACAATAGTTGGAGGCCCCATAGTGAGAGGCCACGTTAGCCAAAGTTCTAACAGAACCTCTCTTACTGCATAAACCTCTTTTAGTGCATAATCCCCGCACTATGCACTAAGACCATCTGCAATGCAGTCACGGTATATGGCCCAGTATCGGTATAGCTAACTTTTGAATGCTAGACAATTAGAATTTGAGAATTGTCTTATTAGAAGTGCAGCAAAAAGAACTTGGAGAAGGAACAAAAAATTTTCAAACTAGACATTGGACAAGTACTTCAAAAGCGAGGTACAAATCTGAAATTATAGAGGTCTTAGCAAGTCACGGTTACCAAAGCAACATTTGGCCATTCACCCTCCACATTTGACGATTTTTAGAGGGTCAATGACCAAATGTTGCTTTGGTAACCGTGATTTGCTAAGACCTCTATAATTTCAGATTTGTACCTCGCTTTTGAAGTACTTATCCAATGTCTAGTTTGAAAATTTTTTGTTCCTTCTCCATGTTCTTTCCATTGCGCTTCCAATAAGACAATTTTCAAATTCTAATTGTCTAGAATTCAAAAGTTAGCTATACCGATACTGGGCCATGTACCGTGACACCATTGCAGATGGTCTAAGAGAGGTTCTACTGTACAAGCTCAACTGTTTGCATGATTTGGTTGTGATTGTGTTTCTTATGGCAATCATTAGTTCAGTCCATTGTCGTAATTAGGAAAGCAAATTAAAGTCATAATAAGAGAGAAACCCTGTGCAAGTAACCTGTTCACAAGAGCTTCATAAGTGGACATTCAAGACACTCTCAGTGAGCTTAACTTAGTTGAAGCTTTGGAAGCAATTTTTTGCTTCAAAATCTGAACTTAACTTAAATTTATAGCTTGAAATCCAACTTCGGCAGCCATTTGTCATGTCAAAGTGTCAAACTGACCATCACCATAATTAAGCTTTTGTGCGCGAATTTACTGCAATTCACATCCACATCGTTCTGCCGGTCTAAAGGAGATGAACAGAGCAGTCTAATAACTACTGGAAGCATGTCAGAACACTGAGCTTGCTTGGCTGGGCAAATCATCAATTATATACCCTATCCTCATGGTTGGATGAAATTAGTCATGAAATGCATCCATTGGTTTTATGTCTACATCGGGAACTACCCCCCATTGTGTCAGTGTTGTTGCAATATTGTTTCATAGGGCCCACAGTCCAATACAAAAACTTTACTATTAAAGTACTGTCTCAATATTGCAACATTGGACCCATTGAAACTATATTGTTGCAGTATTGTCTCAGTACTGTAACAGTAAAATTTCTATAGTGGACTGTGGGCCCTATGAAACAATATTGTTTCAATGGGGGGGTACTTTCCTGATGTATGACTTAACATTGTTAACCTGGATGAATGACCCAAGCAACCAGAAAATTGGTCAATGCCCCCCTTTTCAGAACTTCTCATTCTCAAATTTTGAGTTTTTAAAAATAAAAATTAATTCTAGAAAATAGACTGTGTTGTGATTCCTATGGTGGTAGTTTCATTAAAATCTAAGTTAAACTCTACCTTGTGGAATTTTTCAAAGTTAAGTGGAGTGGTATAGTTTCCAACTCATTTTGGGGTTTGGTTTGGGTGTGGATTAAAGAGTCAACCAACCAATGTGATTCTTGTTCAACTCAAAAAGGCAGATTTGCTTCAAAAAAGGCACACCCCAGGAGCTCAAAGAGAAGACAAGTGTCCCATTCTTGTTTTTCTTACAAACATTTTATATGTACATTCTCAACACTTTTACCTTTTGCTAAGCACAAAAAAGCATTGTTTTGAAATATTTTGACAAAGATATACTCCTTCAAAGTGCACTGCCTTTTATTTCCATTGATCCAAATAAAACTTCAAAGTTAAATATCTCCTAAACTGTGCCGTCTAATAATCTAAATTTTTTTGAAATGCTCACTTCAATGTGAACTTCAAAATCCTACATTTATATTCTATCCAATCTCAAGAAAAAAAAATGCTCTAGTTCTTGGTAGTTTTGGCCCATTTTAAAAGTACAATCCCTTTGGGTCATTAGGAGTTAACCAACAGTGAGGGGTCTTTTTTGCTACCCCACAATACATGAGCCCCCTAATGTTGCAACTTCATAGTATATTGAAATTATCAATTAATATAGCACACATAATCAATGAATTCCCACTTAACACTATACAATATTGTTGATTTTGTGTCTTTACAAATCCGTTCGGACTCCAGCTCGCTCGAAATCCTAGTTTGAAATTGACAACTGGACAACCAATGTCTTCTTTTATAATTAAAAAAATTTACTCCCATGCATTGAGGAAGGAATTATTCCTATATGCAAAAGGAAACGGTTTAGGCTAGTTAACAATGTTATATAAACACTTCTTACATATATTTTGGTAAAAATGAACTTTGGTTTTGTTCATATTCAACATTAAATCTAAATTGTTTAGTCTTGAAAGATGAATGAATACCTCATCACAAAAAAATTCTAGTGTGTAGGGGACCGCAAGTTTGCATGCACTTTGTGCAATCACAACCAAAAAATAGTAAATAAATAAATTTAGGATTTGATGTGGCATAACTAGTGCTACATCAGATTGGCAATTAAAAATATATATATTTTAGGATTTGTTTAATAATTTTTAGGACTATTTTTAATTCCCTTTGTATTTGCACCCATGGCCAAAATTCAAAATGATGCCTTGCAATGTTAAGCTTTTTCCCAATACTACATCGTGGTGGCAAGGTCATCATTTTATATTGGATATTTATGAAAGCTTGTGTAGCTTGTGAAACATTCCTAGTCAAGGTTTTTCTTTCTTTCACCCAAATCAAACATGTTTAAGAAGTTGAAAGTTATTTAAATACATGTTGAAAGTCTTTTTTTTTTTTTTTTTCAAAGACATATTTAAATTTTAGTGATGACCTTTAGGTTAAAACTTGTCTAGATCATATTTCTTGTACAATGATAATTCTTTGTCTTGTAATTGCCAATGTAGGATCTCATTGATGCGCCACTACCAAAGCGTCATAATTAGAGGAGGTATTATTAAAGTAGCATAAATAAAACCATTTATGTCTATTATGCCATCTACATTTGGGCTTACATTAGTTGCTTACTTGCCTATATTGGAGAAAAGACCGCATGTTTTGAAGAGCAGGTAATGAGAGTTAAAGAGTTCTTTTAGGCACAAATTTATTAATAAAATTATTGAAATTTGACAAATTATTAATATTTTAAATAAATTTGTGAAAATTAACCCCTAAAGGTCAAGAGACTATGTTTTCACCAGAAATGCTCCAAAACTTGCCATTTCTAGTTCAAGTACCAAATTTTAGAAAAAAAATATTTTTGGATACGTGTAACCAAAGGATATTATAGTAGGCTTGTTTGATAATATGTAGAAAAAATTTCAAGAATTTCCACCTTGTAGATTGCAAGATATTAGCATTTGAATTGACAAAAAAAACTTTTGGGGGCCTTGCGAAAAAAATGGGCAGCTGCACTTCACAAGGTCACATTTAACCCCTAAAAGCCCAAGTGTCCACTTGAGGGACACTTCGGACTTTGGAGAAGCTTGTTCAAACTTCATATTCAATATGATTTTTTCAAACTTTTTTGAGCGTGTAGTTTCTCATAAGCTTCGCGTAGATACAAATTTTGTCAAAATCCGACTTTTTTTCAAGAAGTTATGGACATTTGAATAAAAAATTTAGTTTGTTCTATTGCTGCCCCTGCCTTTGACTCCTGAGTGGCAATAGAGGTGGCAAGAGAGGAGAGGTGGCAAGAGGTGGTAAGAGAGGCTATTGTTGTGCCTATTGGGAGGTCAAATTAAGCTTTAGGAGCTTCTAAAAGTTAGAGATTTTGAGGTTTTCCATTTTTTTTTCTTCCTAATTCTCAAGTATAAGTGCATCTTTCAATCCATTGTTCAGATTTTCTACATCAAAAAATGTGTGATGGGAAAAATTATTTGAAAATGGCCTAGTGTATTGTCATTTCTTGGGACATTGTAGCAAATTTTAATTTTTTTGAATGTCTTACTTGTCTTGGCCTGCCTTGAAAATTGGCAAGCATATGCCTAATATGTTTTCCTATAAGAATTTTTTTAAATTGGAGGTCTGTAGTGGAAAAGAATTCAGCAAATGGCGATCTAAGGCATCTGAAATTTTTGGGCACAGTGAAAAAAAAAGAAAAAAAGACTTTGAATGCAAATATCTTGGAATCTGTACGGGCAAATCTCACGAAACTTTTACCACATATTCTCACACAAGTGAACTACAAGATCCTATGGTTATATTCCAAAAATTCAATTTTTCAATCTTTTTTGATGAATGCTCTAGAAATAGCAATTTTGGGTGTTTTTTGAGTTAGAAAAGGCCTTGGGCTCTTAGGGGTTAAATGAAAAAATGTCCAAAATGGTGGTTACTCCTTGGATTCATTCTTCAAAGCAAGTTGGCTACATGCTTGAAAAATTTCAGATCATTTGGAATTGTACAACATATAGGAAATAAATAGGTTGTAGAAAGAAGTAGAGAATGATTAAAAACACTAAATTTAATTATATTTTTTTTATTTTCTTAAAAGTGTTTTTTCCAGAAATTTTCGAGCTGCCCGCCAACCGTTGAAAATAACATATCATCCAATTACTTTTTGCTTATGTAGTTAAAAGTTTTGAAAATTGTTGGGCCTTAAAGCTACTCCTTCAGCACACATTGTGTGAAATTTTCAAAGAAAAAAATAAAATTTCCGTTTGTAGTGAGCTGCCCAAATCGTTATATTGCCAAAAAAACGCCATTTGGTCCTTTAGGGATTAAATGAGTTGAAAAACAATCTTTGTAAAAAAATGTTGAATTTCACTATATGAAGGTGCATTCATTGAAGAAGTTGAACGAGGTGCCTTGATAGGTGAAACTAGTCTACTGAAAGTTGTTGTATTGCATTCTAATCTAAGTTCAAAACCTTCATTTATTTGTTAGTGGTAGGATAGGGGGAGACTCAACCCCTAGAGGCCCAAGGCCTTTTTTCTGCCAAAAAACACCCAAAACTGCCATTTTTTTAGCAAAGAGTGAAAAAAAATTAAAAATGTTTTTTTTCCACATCTAACCATTGGATCTTACACCTAACTAGTATGAGAATGTGTGGAAAAAAATTCAGAATTTTTGACCACAGAGATTGCAAGATATTTGCGTTTAAAGTGGAAAAAACAAGATTTTCAGCATATTGTGGGACCAGATTTTTTGACTTTAAACATTTTTAACTTAAAAGTTTTGCACTACAACGTTTTGAGCTTTAAATTTTTGTAGTGGAGAACTGAGTTGAGAGTCTAGGGAAAAAAAAAATTCAAAAAAACTTAATTTATTATTCTTTAAAAAATTGTTAAATAGAAGTATGTACGAGATAGAAGGAAAATCTAAAATATTCATATATTTTAGATGGAATTAAAATGCACTAATCCCAATGGTGAGATTGTTCTAGCAAGTAAACTAAACCATTACAAAAAAAAAATTGAAGAATTACAAAAATTGCATTCCAAAATGAATCCTACAAGTTATTTTTTTCAAGAAGATGCTCTAACTGCCCGAAAAACAAGAATGTCCATAACTTCCTCATAACAAATCCAATTGAAATGAATAAAAGCTTTCCAAATAGACAAAAATATGATCTATGAGAAAAAAAATATTTTAAAAAAAATTCAAAATTTTGCAAATTTTTTTTGTTGCCCTCCCTCCCCACGCATTCCAAGAAATGGCATAACTTCTCGCTCGAAGGTCCGATTTCAAATTTTTTTTTCGCCACATACCTCTCTCAATTCTGCACCTTCTCAAAAAGTTTCAAGGAATCACGACAAAATTTCAGCCCGTAGGTACCTGCCCCAAAACGCATTTGTCCCCCGAAGGGACAATGGGCTTTTAGGGGTTAATTAACCCGTAAAGGACCAAGGAGCTCACTTTGGGCCTTTTGAGAACTTGGACAAGCTCTATTGACTTCATAATTTGGAATTTTTGCATGAATTTCTTAGGATAAATGCTACTTAATCATCTTAATCTACATCTGAAGTTTTGTTTCATGTTATTCCAATTAGTATTGCAAAAGTTAGAAGAGATTTTTCAATTTCAATGTCAAACTAGACAACAAAAAATATATTCTAAGAGAATAATAATTGTTTCTTGGGATTGTATAGATTGATACCTAAAAAACAATTGAACCATTGAAATCTAAATAATGAGATAAATATTATTAAGAATTTTATTTTGCATGTAATGAAGATGGAAAAAACATATGAAGTTGTCTTTTGCTCTCAATTTTGAAAATTTTCAAATAAAAATAAAAATAAATTACATTAATATTTAACTAAAATATTCTCACCATTGAAATTAATAATTCTCAAATTCTTCTAAAGCTTATTAGTATATTAGTTTTATCTTTTTTAAGTAATAACACCTTCCACTTCACAATTTTTTTAAATGAACATGAAAAAAAATTTAATTAAATTTTTTTATATATATTCTCAAACCATTTTCAACCTTATTGACTAAAATAACTAAATTATAGGACAAACTTGTTTTTTTTCTAAGAATGTTGAAAGACAATACTTCACCTTTTGGAAGGGCCAGAAAAGCCTACATTTTGAAGTTTAGGCACATTGAATCTACAATTGGTGGAGATAATCACTCTAAAATTTTGGGACAATATACTTGAATAAATTAACCCCTAAATGCCCAAACACAGTTTTTTGGCAACATAGCGATTTTGGGCAGCTCATTATGAATGGAGTTTTTTTTTTTTCCTTTGAAATTTTCACACAACATTTTCCCAAGGAGTAGCTTTAAGGCCCAACAATTTTCATAACTTTCAATTGCATGGTTAAAAAAATGATTGTATGATATGTGATTTTCAATGCTCGATGGGCAGCTCAAAAAATTCTTAAAAAATCACTTTTAAGCAAATAAAAAATTGAAATTGGTTCTCTAGATTTATGTAATAAATGGAAACTTAAGCTTTAAACCATTCCATTTAGATTACTAATATGAAATTATGAGGAGTTTTAGTTTGTGGATAGTTATAGAATCTCTACTCTAAAATAAACTTTAAAGTCCTTTATTTAACTCAATTTTCAATATTTTTGAAAAAAACAAAGCCCTTGGGAGTAGGTTATTTATTACAACATTACAAACATTGGGATTGGCATTTTTCAATTCCATAATTAATTCTTAACAATTTAGTATCTTGAATCATTCTCTACTTCTTTCTACTTACTATTTTGTCCTATAAGTTGTACAATTCCAAATGATCTTAAAATTTTCAAGCATATAGCAAACTTGACTTCAAAAATGAATCCAAAGATTAACCACCATTTTGGACCATTTTTTATACAAATGTGACCTTGTGAAGTGCAACTGCCCAGATTTTTGTAGGAACAAAAAAAGGATTTTTCTCAATTCAAACACTAATATCTTGCAATCTGCACAGCAAAAAATTTTGAAATTTTTTCCACATCTTTTCAAACCAGTTTACTACAAGATCTTATGGTTACCTGTATCCCAAAATGTTTCTTTTCTAAAATTTGGTATTTGTATTAGAAATGGCAGTTTTGGAGCGTTTTTGGTGAAAACATAGTCAAATACATTTAGGAGTTAATCAAAGGATCCTACACTTGGATTTGTTACTAAATAAATATTGATGAAGATTTTGACCTTACTTTGGAAGTGAGTATTTTGAAGCAATTTTAGGCTTCTAAACATGAAAGAATTTGAGAGGTGAATAATTTAAAATAAATTAGAAAATTCAAGTGCAATCTTCAATCAATCGTCATGAGTTGTGCACAGTGAACAAAAGTTATTGTATATATTAGAATCAACATCACAAAGTTTAGAACCTGCAATTTGTCAACAATTATCATGTAATTACCGTTGTTTCATGGGTTTGCACGTTAATATACAATTTAGCGCATCATCGCGATGCATTACTTTACAATTTATTGCATTGTTACGATGCATTATCTTTCGTTGCGAGTAATGCATTGTGATGATGCGCTAAATTGTATATTAACCTGCAAACCCATGAAATAACAATAACCACATGGTAACTATTGACAAACCGGAGGTTCTAAACTTTGTGATGAAAAGCAATCTTCAAATTTTAGTGATGACCTTTAAGTCAAAATTAGTATAGTTAATATTTTGTATAATAACAATTTTTTTCCTAAATTGATATACGCGATTGAAGTGTCACGGCTAAAGCGTTATATTTTTTAGGTGCCAAGATTCAAATATCATAATTGAATCCATAACTATTTTAAAGTCAAATACTATTGACAATTTTTTCAAAAAATTCCATTTCTATTTAAAACTTCTTAGATCTCAAGCCTTTTGTCAATTTGTCATAGATAGCATGGAGAATAAGGTATGTGAACCTCAAAGAGATACTCTCCTAATTGCAACACCTATCTACAACTATTCAAGATTCCAAGAATGAAACAAATGTAGATAAATGTTGTATTACAGACATGAGCATTTCTTAAGTTGAATATATATATATATATATACATATACAGTGACAGACGAAACCGAGTACTTTTGTGAAACGTTTTCATTTAAACTACCATACCATAAGCATCAATGGATAAAACCCAAAAGTGTACACATGAAAGTTGTAGAGCACGACATACATCACGTTACTATGGAAGTTTGAAGAAAAAATTAGTTGTGATTTGAAAGAAAATTAATTCCAAAGTTTGCTATGTCAAAAACTCGGTTTTGTTCAACATAGTTTGGCTTTACTTTATCTTTTGTCAATTTTTTCTTAAAACTCCTAAGAAAATTTTTGTACCTTAGCATGTTGGTATACATCAATTTTGATTGTTGTATACAAAAATTGAAGGAAATTCACATTTATAGAATTAAAAATATTAACAATTCAACAAACATGCAAATGATGTTGATTCTCACAAAATTTGATTTTTTTTTGTGGAATTGAGAGCATGGGGTTTCATTAGCCATGGTAAAGAAAGTATAGGTTGAAAAATAGACCACTTTTATATCTAAATGCCCTTGTATATGAAATATTTGATGAATTGGGCAATGTGTACAATTTATATTTTACAATTGTATAATGCATTTTTAAATTCAACTTTTGTGTTCAAAGAATAGATTTCATGATGCATATAATTCATCCAAAGAATTTCAAAAAAATCCATCATCATTGTCTGTATCATCCAAAAACTACTAATTTTTTGAATGTCAGTGTAAATTTTGAAAATTAGTAGTTTTTGGATGATACAGACAATGATGATGGATTTTTTTGAAATTCTTTGGATGAATTATATGCATCATGAACTCTATTCTTTGAACACAAAAGTTGAATTTAAAAATGCATTATACAATTGTAAAATATAAATTGTACACATTGCCCAATTCAACAAATATTTCATATACAAGGGCATTTAGATATAAAAGTGGTCTATTTTTCAACCTATACTTTCTTTACCATGGCTAATGAAACCCCATGCTCTCAATTCCACAAAAAAACTCAAATTTTGTGAGAATCAACATCATTTGCATGTTTGTTGAATTGTTAATATTTTTAATTCTATAAATGTGAATTTCCTTCAATTTTTGTATACAACAATCAAAATTGATGTATACCAACATGCTAAGGTACAAAATTTTTTTTAGGAGTTTTAAGAAAAAATTGACAAAAGATAAAGTAAAGCCAAACTATGTTGAACAAAACCGAGTTTTTGACATAGCAAACTTTGGAATTAATTTTCTTTCAAATCACAACTAATTTTTTCTTCAAACTTCCATGGTAACGTGATGTATGTCGTGCTCTACAACTTTCATGTGTACACTTTTGGGTTTTATCCATTGATGCTTATGGTATGGTAGTTTAAATGAAAACGTTTCACAAAAGTACTCAGTTTCGTCTGTCACTATATATATATAATTTGATTTGAAGATTGTAATAAAAGTTGAAAATTTGAACCACTCACTTGAAAACTGCATATTGCATAGATGTGATGTGCAAATTGCTTTCAAAATTGGTTTAATATTATGAACGTATCCAATACATTATATGTAATATTAAAACGATGTAATTTTCTTAATAAACTCATCAAGGAAAATAAAGTGTAAAATATTCAATAAAATTTATTAATTTTTTGAATTTTTTGGGTAAACTCTAAATAAGCTCAATAAACGAATTCAACTAGGGCAACAATTAAAAAAATTGTGTTACTTCTTCACAATAAATTTATATAAAAATTGGAAGAATATGGTCTAATGAATGTGAGCGCTTGGATGAATTTTAGATGTGAAATTTGATATTGAATATGGAGGTCGTATGAATGTTGTTGAAACTTGGATAATAAAAACACAACTTGAAATACCTTGACCATCCATCTTTGTACACCCTTACAAATTTGCATGATTTCCAAATTAATCTCTTATAGGACACTATGGACGTTTATTTTCCTTTATATGACATCAAGCAGAACTATAGGATAAGAATTTTTTTTTAATCCAACTTTTTGGGAGGAGTTGCTTGAATACAATTTTAGTGAATAGTATTGCATATTCCCTCATTATGGCATAGATCACCTTTGTAGTGAATTTTGGCCAATTCTTGCTTTTTACTTTTGATGTGAATTTTAGCCATAAAAATGGAATTTTTTGAATTTGAGGACACCAAATGAAATGAAGTCTATCAAGCTTAGGTTCTATTCTAATTGAAAAATTTGGAAAATTTGGAAAATTCAATATTTTATTGCAATTTAAACTTATGGTTGAGGACCATGGTTTGTTGATTTCTAATCTTAACCCCTAAAGTCCCAAGGCCATTTTTCTGTCAAAAATCACTCAAAACTGCTACTTTTGTTGCGTTCATCTAAAAGATGAGAAAATTAATTTTTTTTAGAAAATAACCGTAGGATCTTGTACTACACTTTTTACAAATCATGTAGTAAAAATTTTGTGATGTTTGACCGTACGGATTGAAAGATATCAGCATTCAAAGTGAAAGAAAAAGTTTTTTTCAAGAAGATGCTCTCATTGCCCGAAAAACAAGATTGTCCATAACTTTCTCATAAAAAGTCCAAATGAAATGAATCAAAGCTTCCCAAATAGGCAAAAATATAATCTATAAGGAAAAAAAATTAAAAAAATTAAATTAAATTTTTTGCAAAATTTTTTTGCTGCCCCTTCTCCCCTGTTTTGAGCTTATTTGGGCATAACCTTTGCTCCCGGGCACCGATTGAAATAAAAATTACATTCCCCAAAAGCTAATAAGTTTTTCTATCTTATGGGAAAGTTTCAGAAAGTTTCATTAAAAATTGAGCTCATAGGAACCTGCCCAAAATCCATTTTGTCCCCCGTAGGGACAATGGGACTTTAGGGGTTAAAAGGACAAGATAATTTTGTTTTATACTATAATATTCTACACTATAAAATACACCTATGCTAAAATATTTAGATTTTTGGAGTATATTTTGTAACTGATATCAATTTTCTTCACCTTTTCCTTAAAGTTTTTATTGTAACTTCAAATTTCATAAAAGAAATCTGAAATTTTTAGCACTTATAGGAGACATATGGAGATTTCATCTTTGGAAAGTAAGTGTAAAGTATATCATTAATATATAGTTGCAAAATGGCAACAAACAGAGAGGGATTGTGAATCTTGAATCTATGAGTATAGGCTTTATGGGTTAACGTGAACTAGCCCACTATCACCACCATTCTCAATTCCGCCTTCATGTACTTGGGGTGTACATTTCTAATCAGTTACACGTTAGGTAGTGATACTACTTTGGGGCGCAATAAGGTGGACCCCCCCAATGCATCATTGGCCCTAATCCGCCATATTTACTTTGTGGAGATATCACAAATCAATTATGCACCTAAGTATGTGGAAGAAACTGTTTTAGAACCAAACTTTATTCCTTCATAACTATTGCATATGGTATCCAAATGTCACGTTCTTTAGAGCGTTGGAACCTCCTATTCAAGTGCAAATGAGAAAATATGAAAATTTGACCAGTCTAATAACAGAAACTAGGCACGCAAGCAAAAAGTGGCGGTTTTGGGTACACACCTTAACAGCTGAAGCTTGCGTGGCATTTTCTTTATCAAAGCAAATGTTTAATTAATGAGGATCTGACCCATCTGAGACAAAGTCCACCGGAATTAACATTGACCCAATTAATCAGATGAAGCATTACCGGCATTACCCAGTGTCAGGGCCACCAGAAAGCCCCCAATAATTACCGCGTGCAAAATACTACAACAAGAAGCGCCAAATCACAGACAAGGCATCCCTGGCAACGACAGAAAACATCCAAAGAACGCAAACGAATGAAACCCACTCAACAGAACGTTCAACAGAATCCAAGATGGAATCCACTCCAGGCCCAGTCGCATCAACAGAAAAATCTATCCAAAAACTAAATTGGATGAATGACATCCAGATTCGGGAACTCTTGTTGATAAAAGGAACGGAGGTCATCCATCCCGAACCCCGAGATGCTAGTAATGTCCGGAGATGAGACCGGCGCACCGGCCGGGCAGCACCAGAGCCCGCCGACTGCCCGACATGAAAACCACCCGGTATCGAACCGACCCGGGTATCCACCCACGGGGAGGTCGTCGTTGTCCGCCCTCCCGCTCTGCCTGCCCTGAGGTTAGATACGAAAGTGGGGCGAGGCCATTGAACGCCAGAGCTGCGATTGTCGCCCAAAGCCCGCCCAATTCTGCGCTGCGAGGTCTGTTTTTGGGACGTCAGTTCCGCTCTCGCACTTCCTGCGAGTCAGAGTCCTCCATCGCTAGAGTCTCCCAATCGCTCGCTTTCATCTGCTCCCAACAATCATCACAAGCCACTCGCCGAACCAACGTCCACAACGGCCCGGACTCTTCCGACATCCGGTAAAAAAACATTCGCCATCATTGCCCACAGGCAGCATCTCATCCCGCCTCATCTCATCTCATCTCGCTCGGTGGCGTTCGACTGCGAGGAAGAAGAAGAAGAAGAAGAAGAAGAAGCAGACGAACAAGTCTGAGTGCGTTTGAACTTTTCTCTTTGGATGGGTCGCAGGTTTCCTCGTAGGACTGCGGGTTGGGAAGCTGAGATTGGGGAGTGGGTGTGGGTGGTAGGGTTGAATGATTCAGAGCCGATTGAGGTCACAAGGGTTCTTGGCGGAAGCGGGATTACGAATTCCAAGGGATTTGCTTTTCTGTATTTTTGGGGTTTGGGTGAAGCTGGAGGTGTAGAAGTGTTTTGGGGGATGGCGTGGGCTTCTGGGTGTGTATGATAGCGGGGAGCGCGTGGTGTGTCTTTGTTGAGGAGTGCATTTTTTTGTGGTTTGGCTTCGGGTGTTCGAGGGTCTTCTTGGTACCCCTTTGATTTTGATTCTGAGTTGTGGTGGGGTCTGTTTGCACCGGGCATGGTTGGGTTGGGTAATTTTTCCAGGGGAAATTGTGCGAGCGGGATGAGATTTTTTAGGATTGCGATTGATCCTTGATGTGTGAGGATTGTTACCTCGCATCTGCCGCCGTCTGGATATGTTGCGGACATGATGGTGCTTTCGCCATTCGGTGCTCTGTTCGAGTCGTGTTTTGGCCTTTTCCCGTGTGCCCTGGTGCGGTTGCGAGTCTTCCCGTGTGTGCCCTGATGCATTCGAATTGCTGTGATGTTCAATTTGAGCATCACATGTTCGAATGTGTTGCTTCCCTGTTTTCGTGATTGAAATTGATCCGTGTGGAGGACCTGCACGAATTGTGTGTGTTGTTCATTTATCGTCTTAGTTCTGCTAAGTTGACTGTGTTTGTGTAGTACAAAAGGTCGTCGTCTCAGCGTACTGAAATTTGCGTTGTCCTCAGGGTCGAGGAGCAATGTAACGATGCCCAATCCACAGGCCATGCCCTCATGGAAGACCCTGCACTCCGGGAAGCCCAAGATTGAGCCCAACGAGATTAACGACCTTTTGTACGCGAATGTAGGTCCCTCACTTCTTGCATGGTCCTTCGCATGGACGTCATCTTCACATGCTTTGGATCCCCTGTATTAACTATGCCCAACGTATGAGAAGGAATTTGAGGTCTAGGATTGGCCTCTTTCTTGGCATTTGTTCGTATCTTGGTGTTTCATGGGGGTTCTGAGAACCAGACCTAGTTCTGCAGCTGTTGAACTTCGTCTGCTTTGAGCTCTGACCTCCAGCGAGTATGTCAGTGGCCTATGGGATAAGCTCTGAATCCAGAGCATTTCCATTTGGTGCCATGTGCGAGGAGCCCATTGTTGACCTAAATCTCTGTTTTGTGAATGTTATGTTAGATGAAACGGAGGAATGATGCGGAAGACAGACGCGACGTCGAGATGAATGGTTCCAATGGTTTCACGAAATCGGATCTCAGCCCTGCACCCGCGCCTTCCGCTCCAAGAATGCGACCTAGCCGTCCGAAGACGGCGAAGCCTCCGAAGAACAGCTGCCCATTGACCCCTGGACCTTCTGGCATTGGTAGGACATCCATTCTGTCGAGATGCATTGTCAGTGCTGGACGTATCTCAATAGCACCAGGACACGTTTCTTCATTGCCGGCGTTCAAGCTTGAAATCCCACCAATTCACTCGAGATTAGCTTTTTCCGACGTCGTGATTTTCGTTTCCTGAACAATACCTTGTGTAGGGTTTTCGCCGGAGTCATGGCCTCTGAAGGGGAAGCTGGGATAGCGTCTTTGTGTGAAGTTAGCAGTGCTCGCAGGAGTGGCAGTAAGCACTCACTTTTGCATTCGTAAATGGGCACTGATGATGTTTGTATTACTGAAGCACCTGATCTCTATAGATTGAGACTACATACATGGTAGGTTGAGCTGGGGCTGAAGTAGTCTATGGTGATCACTCATTGGTAATGATCTTATATTGGACCCAGATGACGTGTAGGAGTTCTATGCATGACCTTATGTCAGTAGGCTCTTGCCTGACGATGACATCCTTGTTTCTTTAGTCTTTTGGTCGCCACACTTTTGTGATGTGTGCGTAAGGTGAACATACCCTTCTTTTTAAGCCTCCTCTCCAGTAATTGTAGACTGTACCTTCTGGATCCCGTCTCCTTTTGTTCGAAGACGAAGTGATATAGCTCAATCTGTTTAAAGTTCGGGAGTTGTGCATCCATGGATGCATCACACTCTATAGGGTCGATCATTTGGGAGTGTACAATTAGTCCATTACAGTCCTGGAAAATCGTTTTGGAGCTTCTCGTGCGCTTGATGTGCTTGATTTGAACTCCATTTGTGTTACATGGATGAACGGGTGATGGTCGCTTTAACCTCTTCTGACTCCGTTTTGTCGGACTGCAGGCTCTCCTACAAGTAGTGCACCGACTCCAACCAGCACCTGTCGCTACGACAGCTCACTGGGTACTTCAGTTCCTTCCAATGAATCATAATTGTGGAATGTCGGTGCGCACACTGGTTCTTTTGTGTAGGATTTGCCTTCATGAAGCTGATAGGTTTGACTCTTTGTTCGTGACCGTCTGAAGAGAGGAGCATGTTGATGTCATGTTCCTGACTGACCGTTATGGTGACTCAGGTCTGTTGACAAAGAAGTTCATCGACCTTATTAAGCAGGCCGACGACGGTGTGTTGGACCTGAACAAGGCTGCCGACACTTTGCATGTTCGTAGTCTGCCCAGTCCCACTTACTTTAAATGCCTTCATAGGGAGACAAGTATGTTTTGAGTTCTGTTTCCAGTCCGCCTATCGCGCAAGTATTGCGGTCAGTGGTCGTGACGGAGGACCTGAGTGCCTTATATTAGCGAAGTCGATGTTTTTGGATTGAATGTCCATCTTGCGGTTCTGGCTTGTGATGTCTTTCCCCACGGTTCATCAGGTACAAAAGAGAAGAATTTATGATATCACCAATGTTTTGGAAGGAATCGGTTTGATCGAAAAGAAGCTGAAGAATCGGATTCGATGGAAGTGAGTGCATCATTTCCTGATGGATCGGGCTTTACACGAGTACACTTCTGCTATTTTTATGGTTGCAGGACTATGAATTGAGTAGGGATCCATGACCGGAGTTTAGATAGTAATTTGTTGGAGTTGTTACCTGTATGAAATGCTTTTGAGGAGTATGTGTGAACAAGTTGTCGTGACTGTGGGCGCAGGGGTATGGGAATGGCACGAACTGCTGATGTGAAGGATGACGCTGCAGAGCTCCAGGTACATGTTTTGGCGACTTTTTTCTGTTATTTTTTTTTATTGAGGGATGCCACAGTATCCATGAAAGCAGAGAGCAGGATACCAGGCAAGCGGTTGGGGTGGTGTAAGAATTGAACATAGGACTGGTTTTCAAACATCTTTAGACTAGACTTAACCGGATGTGGATGTCTATTTTGAATTTGTGGATTTTGATGCTCTTGCATGTTCTGGAATGAAAATCTGATGAGCTTAGTTTTTCTGTTCGTGTTCGTAATCTTCAAGGTATTGAGGGTAGTGGAACTATTCTGGCAGACACTGACCCACTCCGCTGGTTCAGTCGTGACATACTGGGGCCTAAGGTTGGCAGTGTGAAGAAGTGTTGTCTGATTTGTGACGTTCACCTAGCTTGATCTCGTCCAGCGTCGAAGTTTTGATTTGTAATCTTGTGCTTTCGGTGCAGGCTGAGGTCGAGGACCTGCGCATTCAAGAGAAGAAACTGGATGAGAACATTAGGTATTTTACTCTGTTTCATGATCATTTTTTCCCAACTCATGCTGTGCATTGGCATCTGATCTCGTTGGACCTTGGTTTGGAGTGTTTTCTGATTGTAGACGAAGTGTGTTTTGTGCTTTTGCAGTGAAATGCGGGAGCGGTTAAGGAGCTTAAGTGAAGATGAACAAAACAAACAGTGAGTCTATTTTTCTGTGTCCTAAGTGTGATCAGCATTAAGTGTGCTCAACATTAAGCGTCCTGGCGTTCTCTACTCTATTTCTATGCATCTGTGGGAAAGTGCATACTAGCAGCTGTGTCCATGTGGTGCAATTGAAGCATGTGATGTACAGAGATTCCTTTCTGTGCAGATGGCTCTACGTTACTGAAGAGGACATCAAAAATTTGCCTTGTTTTCAGGTTCGCCCATTTTCTTGATCTCTAATTCTTCAGAATCTTTTTCTTGGAAAGCATTGCATGTTGATTTGAACTCCCCAAGTCTGGTGTGTGTATGGTTTTTGTTCGCCATGCGATCTGTAAAGAATTTGTCGCGAGTTGTTACTCTCTGCAGTCCTTGAATTAAGCGAAGGTTGTTGATTTCTGTAGTTCCACTGGTGTGTGCAGAACGAGACGCTTATTGCTATCAAGGCTCCTCTTGGGACCACTTTGGAAGTGCCGGATCCGGATGAGGTATTTCTTCTTCCGTGAATAAATCATGAGACTGGTTTGCCTGTTATTTGTGACTGTCTCGTAATTGATGTTAGTGGCAGGCTGTGCCCAGTCGATCTCATGTGCCCAAATCCCCCTTTTAAGTTTTTTCTGCACTTTTTAGAATGTTTTGGGGAGGAGGTGGGGATCATTTGTATGTTTAGTGGTGTCGTGTTGACTCTGGAATTTCGCTTTGTCAGGCCGTGGAGTACCCTCATCGTCGGTTTCAGATTCTGCTTCGCAGTTCGATGGGTCCCATTGACTTGTACCTTGTCAGGTTGGCTCTGTTCGTTTTTGGCGCTCTTTCATGCTCTTTCATCAAAGTTTGTATGACTTTCCCGAATCCTTGTAGTAAAGATAAGATCATGAAGAGTGGAGAATCTGATGGATGCCCTGTGTGTGTGTGAACTTGTCTGCAACAGCCGTTTTGAAGCGAAGTTCGATGATATGAACTCCACTGAGGTGCCTATGGAGGTTGGCCACCACGTGCATGACGTTGCGGGTCCGCTCTCGTGTGTCACTGCGATGGACCATCCAGGAAGCATGGGCATGAGCATTCAGGAGTCAGGCTATAGCTTGCCGGATTTGGTCCCTCCGATGAGCCATGATTCCGCATCCCCGAGTGGCGAGCCGAGCCACTCTGAGCAGACTCATCCCGACTTTGGTGGGGGCATTATGAGAATAGCACCTGCGGAAGTGAATGTAAGTTTCTTTTTGCCATGTATGTCAACTCTACGCCCTGGATGTGAAGTTGTTGATGTCGGTGTTGTGGATGTTGTACAGCAAGACGCTGTCCAGTTATTGACCTGGATAAGCCAGTTAATAATGATTTACTTCGGTTGATGGTGGTTGTCGTTTCTTCATGTTTGGTGCTTGAGAACTTCAAAGTCTTTTCCTCCTTCCTTGTACCTTTGTGACTCTAGCATCGGCTCGGTGCATTGGTTTTTATCTTGACTCTTTTCTGTTGGCTGATGTTTGGGATCCTCTTGCAGACGGACACCGACTACTGGTTGCTCTCGGATGCGGGTGTTGGCATCTCCGATATGTGGAGAAGTGATCGTATCCTTTTCCGAAGCGAGTCTTTGCTTCGTTCTTTGTCTTGACATTGAAGCACATCTTGTTCCATATTTTGGGTCGCAGTGCCTTTGGTGTGTATGCCTTTGTGTTTGACGAGGTGTGGATCTATTTTTGCTCGTTGAGTGATGTTCCTCGTTGATTCTGTGTGCGTGTTCCTTGACTTTTCGTTGTTTCTGCAGCTTCCAATGCCATGTGGGATGAAGTGGTGAGACTGAATGCAGAATTTGGAATCGAGAACATGGGGTCCCCTCGACCGCACACTCCCCCATCCAGCAATGCGCTTGAAGTGGATCCCGTGAGCTGAGCATTTGTGCTTGTTTGACCTTGTCGGCTCCAGCTTCCTGCTCGAGGGATTCCGTCGATGGCAGTGATGTCGCTTGACGCTTGACTCCACGTGCACAGCTTCGACACCCGTCGTGCGTCCCCCACCCAAGAAGGGACCAAGCAATCTTTCGAGGAGCAGTGGTGGTCCATGTGCCCAATATCTTCCATTGCTTGGATTTGCGCTTATGCACGTGGTTGCCAGCTGTTTTTCTCGGCTGCGGAAACCTTTGTTTTCCAGCTCTGCCGCTTTGATTCTGCCGGTGATTTGTAGAGATTCATTGGTTGGGGCCCTTTTTCCTTGATTTGGAATAAGTATGTGGCCCTCTTTAGAGTGCAATTACGGACATGCGTTCTCTTTGGGTAAACATGAAGAAGAGTTCTATCTGTGTGGGGTGTTCGTTACCAATTGCAGGGAGATGGAAGAAGCAGTCATTCGCTTCTTGATTCTTTGATAAAAGCTCCGTTTGTGTTTGACATATTCAGTGCCTTTCATGGCAGGTGGGACGTTAAGTTTCCAGATTTCATTCTGCGTTCAGATCTGCGGCAGTTATGTGGGAACCACTGCTCTCACAATGCTCGCTGTTCCATTGGTTTTCTGTGATTTTTCGTGTCCATTGCACGTTTGAGGTACGAGAGATGAGTTTTTTTACATGTACTTTCCATGTGCTTTAATTTGCCATTCCGGGAGTACGGGTCTTTACAACCACCACGAGGGGCGAAGGGCGAGCAAATTATATTGTTGAACCTATGGTCACCACGTTAAGGTGCTCTTGTCGAGGGTAATGGTGGAGTTATTAGATTTTTATTGCCAGTTCTGTCTAAAGAGATGTTGCTGTCTTTCTGAAATGTTGTACGATTTCTACTATAGTGAATTTTATTCCATTTTAACATTATTTGAGGTAACTGGGAAACCATCCTATCGGGAAGAATTCATGGGTTGGCTTAATTGGAGGCGTATAATGAAGTAGGAAGGATGGTGGTACTCTCTAATGTGTAGGAGAGAATGGAGAACCTGTAGTAACTGAAAAGTATTTGTTTGTAATGCCAATATTTGTTTAGATGTGCAAAAATGTTTCCTGTAGGGGATGGTAGGAGATGATCTTCTGTATAGGGCATTTAAGAAAGTTATGAGCTGCTACTGTAATACATTCAGATATTCTGACTTTTGGTTGTGGGCTATGGCTGAAGAGGGAGGTTGGAGGACTGGGTACTGTCTGGCGTAAGTTAAACCTCAGGCAGGATTTGATGACTTCTACGATGAACTGACTAAATTACTGGTTTTAGAGTGCTCTAACAAATTTTCCTGTCCTCATCTCCTGCTTGCCATAAACTTCTTCAAGAAATATTAGGTTTGCTGAATTTTGGATGAAAGTGACTAGTTTTAGAGGATGATATGGATGAAAGTACATATTGGATGGTTGGATGTTGAAAGAAGGGATGGTTTTTATGATTTTTCCAAACCACAAACATTTTTTTGCGAAACTGGATTTGTGGTGCTTAATGGAAAGCCTTGTACAAATTTTGCAATAGAGACCCTTGCATAAATCTATTGTATTACCTTGATCAAACCTTTCATTCCATAAGTAATAATGTTAGGTTTTCTTCTTTAAGTAATCCAGATTATGTTATATGTGAGTATTACCTTGATCAAACCTTTCATTCCATAAGTAATAATGTTAGGTTTTCTTCTTTAAGTAATCCAGATTATGTTATATGTGAGTGTGTATAGTAGCAATTTCATTTTTTTTTTATAAAACTCGTAAAAACTTGGACTTTTAAGAAGTTTGAGAAGGCCTATAGGGCTTAACTCCAAATTTGGTGTTTGCAAAACTTTGAAGCTAAATAAAACCTAACCCTAACCAAGTTGCTATTTTTAATAGTGTATATTTTTAGAAGTTCTTGTTGAAGTCTAGTTTTAGCATCAAAAATTTGTTCTTGAAAATAAATGATAGTGAATTTTCTATTCAAGATTTTGTGCAAAGGTACCCAATGCAATCTTGACTTCCCGTAGTGTTGAGAGCTCAGCTTCAAATACACTAGATCTTGGAGGAAAATTCACATTCAAAATTCATTTAAAAAAAATATAGAATAGATTCTAAGAAGTTGTAAATTGATTGGCTCTTTAACCTCATAATTTTTTGGTCACCAATTTTTTAGATTTAACTTTTGAAAAGAGGATTAAAAGACTTCGCATCACTTTTGCAGTTTTAACACCTTCATGGTCAAATATTATAATCTTTCGTTGCATAGGTGATATTGTTGTGTTTTCTTTTCTTATGAGATCTCTAACATATCTAGTTTGAATTTGTATAGTCACAATTCAAAAAAATTGATACAACTTATCAAAATGTTGGCATTTTGTTCAAGTTAGAGCAAATGACAAGATACTCAAAACAGGCTTTGGGCATTTAGGGATTAAAGTCAATTTGTTAAGCGTGTGAAGGATTGAAATTGTTTGTTGAATATAATATGTCAACTGTACACTAATATAGTACAATGTATGTCAATGTGTGTTACCAACCCTTCCTACCAATACAAGACAAATTTGTTTTGTTTTCAAATCCCTTGTCATATAAACATTTTTCAAGACTTCTATAGAATGGATGGTGCAAAATCGTTATTATAATTATGTTTGAACAAAAAAAATTAGCATTGACTTTAGAACTCTCCTCTATTCTCAATGCTCTATTGAAGTCATTGTGTATGAAAAACTAAACCATTTATTGTTGTCTAAGATTTACACTATCTTTTATACAATGCTCTTCTTTATTGCAAAAACTAATAAGTTCTATAGTGTAGAAGCACCCGAAGTCACTTCAAATCATTTCAAGCTTTGTCCTCCATTCAAAAACAACTTTATATTGTAAAAGACATCTTCTGTACCTAGGTGTCAAATGTATTCATGTCACTTTAGGGGTCAAGGAGGATGCACGTATTTCCAATACTTTTGAAAATTTTCACACATGTAAGTTCATTTCTAACATTTTCAAAAAATCAGGCCAATTGGGTAGTTGATGACAAATTTGATAGGTATACACTACTAATATAATTTTGAATGTATACTACTAATATAATTTTTTCCGCAATGGGCTCGCTTACCTTGGCTCTCAAAATAGTGCCACTTGGACATTTGAATGGCTAAGAAATGGAAGCTCCTCATTTTGATAAAGACGATTTACTTTTATTTATTTTTAAATTTTGTTTAAAATGTATTATGCTATAGTACACCAACCTTTTCTAGTGGTATTCTAATTGCACATCTTAAGAATTTTTTCTATTATATATAGATATAATTAGGCAAGTTCTAATCATTTAGGTGAGAAGTCCAACTATTTAGAAGAGACCGTGACATTGAAATTTTTGAGTGTACACATTCACCTATAAGAACCCCGCGTTTTAGGTGACAAGCTCTGATTTTTCTTGATGGATTTTAGTGGACGTCCAATGCAACAAACCCATGTTTTTTGTCAACCAACGTCCAACGTAACATCAATGTTGACATAAAAACATGGGTTTGTTGCATTGGACATTTACTAAAATCCGTCAAGAAAAATCAGGACTAGTCACCTAAAACACACATTACTCATTTCTACATGTTTGTAGCTAGGGACTAAGTAATAAGTAAACATGAAGAAAAAATCTTTATAAATAGTTGTCAAATGCTATAATCTTGCAATCTATGAAAGGTTACCAAACAATTTCTAAGCAATCATTCTTGTAGTCATAGTACGTTGAATTTAGTCCCATTTTGTACAGTTGAATTCCAAAAATGAATCTCTTGATTTTCTTTATTTTTTTTGCCTCCTGCAACAGTCTAGATATTGATGCCAATTTTCGACAATTTCTGCCCCCAAAGTACACATGATTGTCCCGGCCTCGAGGGGTTCAATTAAATAGAACTTTGAGTGTGCTGCCATGATGTCGCGAAACTTGTGAGTGCGGTTTCTGACATTGTCCAATAAGGAGATCACGTTGTAGAACTAGTGTTTGTAGTATGTGGTTTGTTTTCTGGGAACTCAGTCTGCAAATTTGTTAAACTCTATGGCAATGCAGTAATTAAGGTATGCATGGCCCTTGGAGCTCTGCTCACTAATCATGAGTTCCAGCATCATTCTGTTGGGACCAGTGCCGCAAAAATTCGGAACCCTGCCTAAAATTGTCATCATCACTCTTTGTACATCTCCAAAAATATATATGTACGTATGTGGATAAAACAATTTTTACAACATTTACCAAAACGAATTTTGACACTTTGTGAATTTAGCATACAATATACAAATGTAAGTTGTGTTCTTTGGTGCATTGGAACCTCCTTTCACTTGCCAATAAGAAAATCAATGAAAATTGGATCAGTCTAATAAGAGTTACTAGGTGATGTAGCAAAAAGTGGCGGTTTTGGTAGGAGTACCCACCTTAAGGTAAAATAGCCCATTGTGGTCAAAATTAGGAGTTTGCCTTCAAGCCACTGCTGAATTTTTTTTAATAATTTTCCCACATAAAGACAAGTGTGAGAAACATCGAGAGCAATTGAAATTATAATTCTTCAACTGTAAAGAATGAATTTGCTATGAATTTTTGAAGTAATAAGTCCATCATGGCCCAAAAGAGTCTCTAAACTACCCCAAAACCAACAAAATTTGTATTCATAATGTTCATCTTACACACCTAAAGTAGTCACAATAATTTCTAACGTCGAAAGCTTAGAAAAGTCACTCCCTACAATGAAATTGCATAGAATAGTTGGAAGTTCCTAATGAGGTCCGATTAATCACTCCATTACTATCAGGTAAGACATTGATTGTAGCCTAAATCTCATTTATTGAAAAAAACTATAATGGGATCATAATCTAGGTGTCCACTACAAGGTCTTCTGACTACAATGGACTGTTCTACCTTATATGCATGTCATAGCAAACAAGATGAAATTTTTTGGTTTCTTGTCCATTGTTACTTCAAGAATATGAAAAGATTAGAAGGAAAAAGCTCCTTAGTAGGGTCCACTCCTACCCCGTAGTACTTTGGTTATAAAGAGCACCGTCAACAGAACGGACAGAGTGTTTCAAGCAAATGTTTTATCCAAGTACCTTCTTTCAACTAAGCAATTCATGAATATATAACCCCCAAAGGATTGGAGCATGAATACATTTGGCCCCCTTCCAGGTGTAGAAGGTATATTTTAAGATACAAAGTTGTATTTGAATGGGAGATGATGCTCAAAATTGTTTGAAAGTATTTGTGAACTCAAACACATGGGGTGCTTCTACTTTGCACTTGATATTTGCATCATCACTTTATGCAAATATTCATAGTTTGCATAAAATTCCAATATAGTCAATTTATTTGTACGTTTTGGCATTTCTAAGCTTTCCAAGGGCCCCGTTAGTCCTCCAAACTCTTTAGAGGTTAAAAGATGATTTTCTTACAATAAGTTTGGTTAAATTGATGTAAAATAATGTAAGTGTACAAATTTGAGAATATTGTCATTGGAAGATATAATAAGTGTACAAAGTTGAGAATATTATCATTTGAGGATATAATAAAGCTACATTTATAAGTTGGAGGCTTATTAGGTAATCACAAGAAATAGACACAATAAAATCTAGATTTGGACATTAGCCCTTAAAAGACCAAGTGGTCATTGGATGACCAATTGAAAATTTGCGTAGGATCCTATGAAGTCAATTTTGAACATATATTTTTTGAAAATTTTGTCACAATGTGTGGACATTACAGCCTTATTGGGAGTATTATTTTTTTTCTCTAAATAGGTATCCAAATCAAAGTTTTGTTGCCCTAATTTTTGGGGGGCAAAATTTGTATAACTAATATAATATAGAATGCAACTATCAAAAAAAACTTCCATGGATAGTATATAAATTAAGAGGAGTTGCATAAGGTAGGAGGTTCTAAAAGAGCTCAGGCTCTAAAATCACCCAACTCTTCAAGTGTACACTAATTTTACATATTGCTTTTTTGTAGCCTTTAGCAATATACAAACAAACACACATTTTAGGAGGTGGGCGATGTTAGAGCCCTATGCCATAGCAACTTCAAAACTTCATAACTAATTCTACAAAGATCCAAAAAATATGAGACGGCTTGGGTTAGATGCCAATTCTACTTGTCTTTCAAGCAAAATTTACTAAAAAGTATTTCAAGATGTTTCATCTTCCCAAAATTTAATTTTAGCTCTTATATGAGTGATTTATGGACTTCCTACCTTATAGGGAGTAGATTCTCCAACTGTCTACACTAAATAGGGAAATTAGGTTGCTCCACACTAATATCTTGACATTTTACACTATATCAATATTACAGTTATTATAGAAAAATGCAGTGATGTAGGAAACATGTGTTCTGCATAAGTTGGTGTATTGATTCATGGCTCGGGATTAAAGAATGGCTTGTGCCTCCATTTGAACAAACAATGAGTCATGAGGTAATATGAGGTAATTTCTCTAGGGTAAGGCAACCTAATTGTCAAGGCAACCCAATTTCACTATTTAGTGTAGATATCTCTACGACCTTCCATTTTCAAAACCTCAAGTTCAGATGCAATCATGAAAATCTCTCAAACTTGTTGGGGATTTCTCCTTGTTCAACTGCAACTCCTTCACTTTGCCCTATTTTACAGGTTCAAATCTCTTCACTCTTTTTGCACTTCCAGGTGTTTGCAAGAAACATTTCTCTTTTTTTTGGTCCCCTTGGCCTTAGACAAGTATTTTTTTACTCATAACTTTTGCATCATATGTCAATTTTGTATGAAATTTGAAATCAAGGTACATATAGTAGTTGTAGATACAGAATAATTTTTCTAATTTTTTCCAATTAGTTTAATATTTTCAAACAACCCCTAATTGGATGTCTCTCTTTGCCATTTTGTGGATTTTAGTACTATTTTCAACCCAAAAATGAGAACTTGAAGGTTAAAATTGAGAGATGAGGACTTCTACTAGACCATGAAGAGATTTTCTAAAAATAATAAAGTGTCCACTTTCCGCATGTGTTCAAAATGCACTATCTTTGCACAAGTGCAAAGAACACAATTTTTATGGGCCCCGTCAGGAACACTTACGCTACTTTGGCATTGGGGAACGTTGACATCAAGGATCAAACTACAGAAAAAACTAAACATTGGGCGAGGAGCAAAATACTAGGAAGGCTATGGCATCTGTGAGAGCTATGGCAGCAATAACACATTTTGAAAAAGACTTGTAGCTGTGAGTTTAAATATAACCTGGCATAACATTTATTAGCCTTCAGGGAGGTTGCCTTTCCCTCCTTGAGGCCACATCCACAAAAACTCATCAATGCCGGCATGTGGTGTCATTGTTAGTTGACAAGTGTTCTTTAGCTAAATATGGTGTGGAATATTCCACACCATTTTGTCAAGGAGAAGGCAGTCTTGCAATCTGCTCTTGAATGTTATGGGAGGTGAAGATGAAATTGTGTTGCAACAGCTTTGAAGAAAAAGTTTCAAAAGCAATATGAAGAATGCTTGATGAGTTACATTTGCAAGGTTTAGTTTTACAGCCAATGTTTAGTTGTCATTGTGCTCCTACCGTTCTTCAATTTGTATGTTTTTTGCATTGTACACCTTGTGTTGTGATGTTTGGGGAAAATTAGGGTTTAATGTTTCCAGCAATAACTATAAAAAAACCATGCTTGCCAATGCAATTGCTGGAGAAACATGGGTTCCATACTCTGCACCTGAGGTTGTTTCTAGAATTCCTTTGTGAATTAAGGTTTTGCAATCAGACCTTGAATTCTTGAGTCTTTACTTTTGTTTCTTATGATTCCATTTTCTTTCTCAATAGTTGTTCATAATTTGCATTGGTCACCAAATACAAAATCCTAAGGAAATTTCAAAATTTCCTCCGTTATTACAATGTGTTGACCTCCAAGCACACCCTTTAACCCCTAAGTGCCTAAACCTTTCCAAGTGTGTTTTTCCTTTGAAAAAAGACCATGAGCTTATAGTTATCTCCAATGAAGCAAACTGTTTGTTTTTCAAAATCTAACCGTATAGATGTTTAGAAAGCTTGCTTATTAGTGTGCTTATCAATTTTGAGTGTAAAATTGCATAGGAGTTTGAGATTATAATAAGAGAAATGTAAGTATCCTATTTTTAGTATGCTGCCCCTCTCCACAATGTTTGAGAAATTTGCATATAAGAGCTTTTTGGGGTTGGATGTGACATGAACAATTTGAAATTGCGTTAGCACACTAAAATGCACTTCTAAAAAACTTAAGTTCAAATGAAGAGCTATCAAACTCATAACACAATCCACCTTGTAGTTGATGAAACACAATTTTATTTGATAAGTAGAAATTGTAAATAACTCCAAATCAACATTTGCATGTTTAAATTTTCAACGGTGAAAATCATGAAAACACTTTACTCTTTCCATTGGGACCATTTTCAAAGCTAATGGATAAGTACAACTTTTTAGATCTCAAATCAGGTGAAATTGGCAAGCTTTGTTCAAAGCCGGGAAATCAAGTAAAATTTGTAAGCTTTACTCTTCCACTAATGATACATATATGCCTTCGAGGACCTCTCAAAAATCAAATATTTACCTTTTTTAGTGAAAAATAAAAGTTTCCAATAGTTAACCTTCAATACTGCCCATAAAAAAATTTGAACGGGTCAAAGGAATTTAACTGCCCATGTCCAAACGAGCCTGAAATTTTGGAGTGACCATATTTGGTTGCTCAGGCAATATGGGGTTAACCAATACTCTGGTGCTAGGGCTATGAATTATAACCTTTGGAAGTCTTCTATCTAGACTCCAAATTAATGTATGTTTTGATACTTATAAGCAAGTGAAGTAGGGTGATTGCAAGAAACACTTGTACTATTTTCTGTCACACATTGCGTGTTGATTATTTTTTTGGCTATAACTTTTGTATTTTAACTCCAAATGACTCAAAATTCATTGATACATTACTTATGACTACTATACACCTTTTATAAAAAAAATTGGTTTTTAAGAAAATGTTTTAATATTTATTAATTGCCTCCAATATTATGTCATACTTGCCAATTTTGAATTTTACAATACTATTTAGTATCCAAAAAATGAAATTGGAGCTAAAATTTGAAAGAAATGGTCTTCGAGTAGACTTATAGCTACAGTCTAAAGCAATTGTTAAAATACCTAATTTTATATGGTGTAGAAGTTCACAAAACTCTATGAGAAACCCACGTTTTAGGTGACGACTCTAATTTTTTTTGATGGATTTTAGTGGAAGTCCAATGCAACAAAACCATGTTTTTATGTCAACATTGATGTTACATTGAACGTCTTTGTGGACAAAAAATATGAGTTTATTGCACTAGACGTTCACTAAAATTCGTCAAGAAAAATCAAGGCTCGTCACCTAAAGTGCGGGTTTCTTATAATGAAATGAGCTTGTGAGTGAATTTCACCATGAGGTAAAACCCATCCACAAACTTGGCCGAAAAGGAGTGTGTGGACTCTAATCTAAATGCCTCCAAGCAATGGATTTCCCAAATTTTTTCTTTAGTGAATTTTTGATAAATCAAGCCTAAGTGAAAAAAGGGCAACACCTCAAAATCATCCCATTATGTGCCTTAACACTCCCAATTCATCTTCATACATGTTTTGAAAGGACAAGTAAACTTCCTAAGTCAAAATCACCTTAAAATTGCCTAATTTAGGCCCTAAGTGAACTAAATTGCACCCTAAAAACTAATCACAGAACAATTCACTCACACCAAGTGCCTAATCTAGACTCCCTTTGGGCAATGCTTCCACATGTGCCCTAAAGACCCTAACAAGTAGAATTCACTAATGACGCATTCTTTTTAAACATCCAAATCATACAAGCCCATGAGAAATGTACTCCAAACATGCAAGACCCAATCTGAATTGTAATTATCATTACATTTTTATTTATGTGGGACCACAAGAACCATAGTAAACACACACAACTCACAGCCGATAGGGCAGCCAACCTCTTCCTACTAATCTGTCCTCCCTGTCTTCATCCTGGCTCCAAATTGAGCGAGCCTTATTTTGTTGGAAAGCTGACTTCTCCATCTTCCTTGCGCCAAAAATTCAGCTCATTCCGCTTGGCCACACTTCTGCAATCGTCCGTCAAGTTGCAGCTCCGAAATTCCTGCGGCAGTAGGCCTTCCGCCACAAAATCGACCACCACTGCCTCATCTGTGCTCCAAATCGGTCGAGTTGAGTCTTGTTGGGAAGCTAGCTTGAAGACGCACCATTCCACCAATTTTCAGCTCCATCCGCTACTCCATGCTCTCGTGATAGCTCGCCAAAGTTGCTGCTTCCACTTGCAAGGGCAACGGACTTTCTTTCCCAACACTTTTTGCATCTGACTTCCACAATCCTCACTTTTCACCCACTTTCTACCCCACAAGGTGAAAACCTACTCGACAAATTGAATATCATCCTAACCTACCTCCTTGCAATCATTGTTCTCCTATATATTGTCCACTTTCCACCTCTTCACACATTCTCCCCCAAAACAAACAAGAGAGAGAGAGTGAGCACCAAACCCTAATTCGACTAATACCCCCACTAACTAACTAACTAACACTCCTAATCACTTTCATCTACACTAATTTACTGAAATTCCATTAAATCACTACTTATTGCCTAAATTAGAGTTTCTACCACTATGTTAGTGTTCTCATAGTAATTTTAAGTTTGATCACTTCTTTTGTGCTTTTCCATATTTCTTCTTTTTTATTGGTTTTCTATTTATGTTTAGATCCATTTTCAACTTCTCACCATTGTTTTGGATTCCTTTTTGTATTTTTTATCTTTTATATATTTTAGGGTTGCAATTTTGATCTAGTTTCTCTTCCTATGCACTAAAAGCCTTTTACTAATGGTTATAGTTTAATCTAATGTACTAACACTTTTGAACTTAAAAACTCATTCATAGTTTTTATATTTTCAATTATCTGAAGGGTGAACCAATATAGTGGTTCATAGAGCTTCATTCAGCTTGCATTTTGAAACATATAAAACATTTTTTTGGTGGTTTCTTTAGTGAATGATCATTTCCATAAAGTTTTTAGAATTTTCCATTTTTGCTTATATTTATTTCAATTTTTTTCTATTTTAAACTAATTTAAACATCTAAATATCAATTTTCTTGAGTTTTGGCACTTTTTTTATTTCTCCTACTTAGAGAATTTTCCTAGACTTTTCCTTTGGTGGTTACTTCCATCTTAGAGGTGTATACATTAGCCATATTTTTTAAATTATTTAACTAAGCTTTTCCTTTGGTGGTTACTTCCATCTTAGAGGTGTATACATTAGCCCTGTTTTTAAAATTATTTAAAAATTATTTTTCTAATTTGAAAGTACTCAAGAAAAAATCATAAGTATTGTTGCAAAATGCAACAAATAGTACACGTGTTTTGTGCAATTACCCAGCAATTCTTCGTGTTACATAGAGGATTATTGAAGACTCCATAGCTACAAGTGAGCACTTGTATAGGCAACACCAACACTTAGTGAAGCAGTGCGTTGATCTCAAATTGAAGTCTGAGTATTCTGCCAAGGTTGTTGGTAAGGTGAGGTTCATCTCATGGACCTCTGCACACAAATATTTGATTTATCATCTTCCTCACAATAACAAGAATGCTCTATGATGGTTAAAGAATTGTAAAATTTTGAACTACTTCTATAATTGATGTATCTTTAACCCCTAAAGCACTGAACATGCTTTTTTGAGAATATAGCTTTTGGGGGCAGCTCACTACGAGCGGAGATTTTATTTTTTTTCTTTGAAATTTTCACACAACATTTTCCCAAAGAGTAGCTTTAAAGCCCAACAATTTTCATAACTTTTGATTACAAGATTAAAAAGTTATTGCATGATATGTTGTTTTCATTGCTCGGCGGGCAACCCGGGCAGCAAAAAAAAATCCTTTGAAATCATTTTTTTTTTAAAATAAAAATTTGAAATTGGTTCTTTCGATTTATATGTAGGCGGGAAGCTTTGAATCATTCCATTTGGATCTATGAGTCACAAGTTATGAGGATTCTTAGTTTGAGGGTAGTTATGGAATCTCAACTCTAAAATAAACTTTGAAGTCCTTTATTTCACTCAATTTTCAATATTTTTGAAAAAAAATAAAAACCTTGGGTGTAGATTGTTTATTACAACATTACAAGCATTGGGATTGGCATTTTTCAATTCCATAAATAAATTCTTAACAATTTAGTGTTTTGAATCATTCTCTACCTCTTCCTACTTACTATTTTTTTCCTATATGTTGTACAATTCTAAATGACCTGATTTTTTTCAAGCATGTATCTAACTTGTCTAAGAAAACAAATCCAAAGTGTAACTACCATTTTGGACATTTTTTCATACAAATGTGACCTTGTGAAGGGCAGCTGCCCGGATTTTTGCTGGGACAAAAAAAAGATTTTTGTCAATTCAACCGCTATTATCTTGCAATCCACACGGCGGAAAATTCTGAAATTTTTTCCACATCTTCTCAAACAAGTTTACTACAAAATCCTATGGTTACATTTGTGCAAAAATGTTTTATTTTTCTAAAATTTGATACTTGTATTAGAAATGGCAATTTTGGAGCGTTTTTGGTGAAAACATATTCAAAAACCTTTAGGGGTTAAACATTTTCCATGGTAATGGCTCCAACATTCTATGTGAATTTGAATATCAGATGGCAACTATTGCAGCCCTAAGTATCCAATATGAAGCAAATTTCTTTCCAATATGAATATTGTTATGAAAGCACTGCAATTGTTCTTGTCAACCAAACCTACTCGCCAACTAGGAAGGTATCAAGGAAGGGAGGGAGATGGGCCAAAATCATTTAGTTATCCTTACTTTTTTGTTGAAGTGAACTTGGAATTTTCACTTGTCATCTTTTGAATTTCTTATGTTGATTTATTCTGTATATAGTCAGCTTATGAGAGTTGTAATTGTTGCTACAGTAAATAAAACAAACATTCTAGTGTCTTTGATATGAACTAATTTTGGTGTACTTTAGTATATAAGGTCTCTCAAAGTGAGAAGTGCAGAGTCGGCAAATAGACATGGAAGGCAATTATAGGATTTAGACTCCTTGACATTTTTCATTATAAATTGAACTTTTATTTCTGACCTTAATTAGCTAGGTCAAAAGTATGATACTTTGGTTTGACACGTTCAACACTCTTGATCTTGGAGTACAAAATAAGAGCTTTAAAATGATATATTGCAATCAAAAAATTGTAGTAAAATGAAAAAAGATACCATTGCAAAGATTGTTCACTCAATAAAGCCAAATTTTGATGAACATTTGAAATTACTATGATTTTTTGAAGTGATTCTAAAGGAACTTCATATCAATTACAAAATATACTCAAAATTTTTTATTTTCTTACCAAAGATGAAAAGTACAATGAAAAATACTATAATAAATGAAATTCATCCATGTATCTAAATTTAGCTACATTGTGCATGGTAATACATGTCAAACTCATAAATTCAATAAAATACTCAATTTTTGAAATATTCCAAGATTTCAAAGAAGAATAGAATTTACACTTGGTAAGCTTCATTTTGTTAGTTAATTTCAAATGCAATGGAACCCATGTTCATGGTTTAAAGTAGAAAGAATACAAAAAATACAAAACACATTATATGGTGAACTGTTTTTACAACTCTTTTTTGTACTTGTGATCCCATGTAAAATCCAAAAATAACTTGAATGAATAGAATTTAGATTGAAGAAGTGGTATGACTAATAGAAATCTTTCTCAAATAAAATTGAATGAAATTTATCATTCCATGTTCATCCAACAAATGTCTCAAAATCATCCAAAAGCCATTTTTGATCTTAGCAATATTAAGAGGAAGCAAGTTCAATTTGTCTTCTTTGTCAATTTAACCCCTAAAGGTCAGAGACTATGTTTTCACCAAAAACACTCCAAAATTGCCATTTCTATTACAAGTACCAAATTTTAGAAAAAAAACATTTTTTGACATATGTAACCGTAGGATCTTGTAGTAAACTTGTTTGAGAATATGTAGAAAAAATTTCAGAATTTTCCACCTTGTAGATTGCAAGATATTAACATTTGAATTGACAAAGACCGTTTTTTGGACCCTGCGAAAAACCGGGCAGCTGCACTTCACAAGGTCACATTTAAATGAAAAAATGCCCAAAATGGTGGTTACTCCTTGGATTCATTCTTCAAAGCAAGTTGGCTAAATGTTTGAAAAATTTCAGATCATTTGGAATTATACAACATGTAGGAAAAAAATATTAAGTAGAAAGTAGTAGAGAATGATTCAAAACACGAAATTGTTAAGAATTTAATTATGGAATT
Source organism: Neckera pumila (assembly GCA_963969595.1). Classification (NCBI taxonomy): domain Eukaryota; kingdom Viridiplantae; phylum Streptophyta; class Bryopsida; order Hypnales; family Neckeraceae; genus Neckera; species Neckera pumila. The sequence goes on from OZ018409.1 coordinate 35,538,615, forward strand.
GAAAATTGTCAATCCTAATGTTTGTAATGTTGCAATAAACAATATACATCCTATACTTCTTTTTTTTTCAAAAAATATTAGAAATTGAGTTAAATAAAGGACTTCAAAGTTTATTTTAGAGTAGGGAATCCATAACTGCCCGCAAATTAGAACACCTCATAATTTTCATCTCATACATCAAAATGGAATAATTCAGAGCTTTACACCTGTATATAAGCCTAAAGAACCAATTTCAAATTTTTATTTTTTTTAAAAGCAATTTTTCAGAAATTTTTTGAGCTGCCCGCCGACCATTGAAAATGACATATCATCCAATAACTTTTTAACCATGTAGTCAAAAGTTTTGAAAATTGTTGGGTCTTAAAGCTACTCCTTGAGCACACATTGTGTGAAATTTTCAAAGAAAAAAAATAAAATTTCCGTCCGCAGTGAGCTACCCAAAATTGCTCTGTTGCCAAAAAACGCCATTTGGTCCTTTAGGGGTTAAGCTTCACATGTACAATATAATTCATTACTTTAATAATGTTTAATCCTATTAATATTATTATTATATTATATTGTACAATATGTTTCAGTGGATTAAAATAATCTACAGTGAGTTTCCTAGGCAACATAACACTTTTTTATTTTGCATATATTTCTAGATAACAAGATACAGATTAGTCCCAATGTAAATGCATCATGAATTTTGATAACTACTTTTGCAACAATTGTTGTACCTTGAGAGCTTTATGACCAGTGATGGTATATACCAATGTCAACGAAAATGTAGATTTAAAGTATCTCCCTTCATATGTGTAGTTAAACTTTGTCATCCTCTTTAATTTCACTTGCAAGCCCGATTCCAACATAGATTGTGATAGCTTCTATATATATACCTTTTTTAAGATGAATAGCTTCAATTTTATCCATTGCTCCATTGATTCTTCTTCTTTAAATTGATATTAATGTTGTCCAATACCATAACAAGAGCATCTACAATTGTCTTTTTCAATTTTTTTTTTAAACAAATGAAACAGGTTGATTGATTTTGATTTTTGAATTTGGAGACAAAGTGATGGCATATTGGAGATAATTGAGTTATTGTCTCCCACTAGCAGCAGAAGCTTAGATTCAAATGGGTCATTAGCTCCATTTAAGCTTTGTTAGTTCATGCATAAATAACATTCAAGACGTCCTCTTCATCATATTCATCTCATCAATGATGAAGACATCAACTTCTTCTAACCTTTGCAAAGTGACATTAGTTTGGCGGGGAGCAAACAACTATACAAGTAACCACAAACTAGAATTCTAAAATGCATATAAATTGTAGTTGTTGTGCTAAAGAATTGCCTTGCTACTGCAACAACTGTCCCAAATAATAGCACCTTCTTTCCTAAGCCTTACAAGTAATTAGTAAAATATTTGATGAAGAAACTCTTCCCATTGCTTGGTGTGCCTTCTAGAGAATGAATGCCCTTCAATGATTCACACATTTGATCAAAAATACATTATTGTTCAACACTTAATACAATTGATTGCACCTCTTCTCTAAAATTGTAGTTAACCTCTAAGCTCCCAAGGCCGTTTTTTCATCAAAAACCTCTCAAAACTACCATCTCTACTGCAAAGTGCAAAAAACTTTAGAAATTGTTTGTTTTGCATATTTAACCAAAGAATATTGCATTAGACCAGTGTACTAATATGTGGGAGAAATTTCAAAAACTTTGAGCGCATAGAGCCATAGATAGTAAAATCTTTGCATCCAAAGTGAAGAAAACAAATTCTTTTGCACCTTGCTTGACTAGATTTTTTGGCTTTGAACCTTCTCAACTTAAATTTTTTGTTCTATTGATTTTGAATTTCTAATTTTTAGTTTTGAAGAATTGAGTTAAAAATTTAATTAATTTTTATCAAAAAAACACTTAATTTTTACATTAAAAATTTATTAAATAGAAGTAGGTTTGAGATTGAAGGAAAAACTAAACCATTAATAGCTCAAAGATGAAATTGAAAATTACTAATCCCAAGAAGGAAATTATTCTAGCAAGCTAACTAAACCCAGGGCAAATTTTAATTTGAAAAATTTGAAAAATTGCATTCAAAATTGAATCCTACAAGTCATTTTTTCAAGAAGCTGCTTAAATTGCCTAAAAAACAAGATTGTCCATAACTTTCTCATCACTAGTCCAAATAGAATGAGCCAAATCTTTTCATATATACAAAAACACTTTCTATGAGAATGAAAATTGAGAAAATTTATTTTCAATTTTTGTGATTTTTTTTGTGTTGCCCGACGACCTCTATTTTGGGCTTTAGATGGCATAACTTTTGCATTCGGGCATTGATTGAAATAAGAATTATATTCCCAAAAAGCTAATGTAATTACCTATGTTCACAAGAAATTCTAAAAAATACTCTTACAAATTGAGACCGTAGGAACCTACCCAAAATCCATTTTGTCCCCGAGGGGACAATGGGAGCTTAGGGATTAAAACAATATTGTTCAATTGACCCAATCAAATTAAAGTCTCCCTCACAACACTCACTTCCAATGCTCCAACATAATTAGGATCTAAATAGGGACACTTTTTAGGAAGGTTATTTAGCTAATTTTCTTGTCTATTTCATCAGATAGATTTCTTTGTGCATATGAAAGATATAGTCTTGTAATGATTCTAAATTTGAAAGGTAATTCCTAATCCTACATATGATTGTTTTACATTCGTTGGTGAAAAGAGTTCACCTTCATTTCTTAAAGATATATGTTGGAGAAGTATATTATAGAAAAGATCTTTTGTATCCCTCATTGGATTGTCCCCTAAACGTCAGAGACCAAAACCACTCTAAAACTGCCATTTCTAGGACAAGTACCAATTTTTTTTTAAAATAACATTTTTGGACACATGTAACCGTAGGATCTTATAGTACACTAGTTTGAAAGTTGTGGAAAAAATTTCAGAATTTTCCACCATGTGGATTGCAAGATAATAGTATTTGATTTACAAAAATCCTTTTTTTGTTCCTGCGAAAATCCAGGCTACACTTCACAAGGTCACATTTTTATGAAATTTTTTCCAAAATGGTGGTTACTCTTTGAATTCATTCTTTACGGCAAGTTGGCTACATGCTTGAAAAATTACAGATCATTTGGAACTGCACAACATGTAGAAACAAATAGTAAGTAGAAAGAAGTAGAAAATGATTCAAAATAAAAAATTGTTAAGAATAGTTTAGATAAAGATTTGAAAAATGCCAATTCCAATAGTTGTAATCTTGTAATAAATAATCTACACCTAATGTTTTTATTTTTTTCAAAAATATTGAAAATTGAGTTAAACAAAGGACTTCAAAGTTATGAAAATTGTTGAGCCTAGAAGCTAATCCTTAGGCACATCTTATATGAAAATTTCAAAGAAAAAAAATAAAAACTTTGTTCATAGTGAGCTGCCCAAAATTGCTACGTTGTCAAAAAATGGTGTTTGGTCCTTTAGGAGTTATAGTCAATAAAGCAAATCACTCTATTATTAAATTATAGATCATTTCCAAATTCATCCTATTCCATAACAATATTTTGAGCATATTTGGTCTTTACCAATTCATAAGCCTTATAATATTCCTTAAAATTATAATGTTCAAACTCAATAGATTTATCCATATAGTAGTTGATAGGATGTAGCAAGAGCGTCCTTTGATCTAGTATTTAATTATAAAACTTGAACATATTTTAGGCGGCTTTGAGTCAATATACACAACTTGTTCACTTTTCTAACAAGTGGTATTTGAAGACAAGTAAGAGCCGCTTCCACATCGTTACAATGAAAAGCAAACCATTAGACCAAAATGTTGAACTTTACAGATTTAAGTGATTTGTTTTTCATTGTATAATTAAATAAATTGATGGACCAATACAAAGACATTATTTGTTGAATGTTTATGTGTGTTTCCCATATCAATAATAGAGTTGCATGATATGGTAAAACATTTTGGTCACAATACCTTGGTCTATAATATTCCCATTGTTTAATGTACACATTTATTTTAGCCTTTATGTTTGGATTATTCTCAAATGGAAATCCATATTTGCACTTCTTCTTATTTTATAAACACTTTTTCAACTTACATATGTGTAACTGCTTCCACTTTACAAGTTGAAATCATCTCTAAGTCTCATCTTCATTGTAGTTTTTTTCTATTTCATCATAAATTTCTAGGACATAGGCCACAATTTCATTAGTAACACGATATACATTGTTTTTATATAACCCACATATGATGCGTGCATGTATTGAGATTCATTTCTAGACTTTGTATTGAATAATATGATATTCAACCTGCCCAAGTACTTTCCCCCCTCCAAAAATATAGTCACCCCCAAAACTCCTTTACTCATGTATGAAAGAAATGCTTATACTTCACTAGGCAATCCTTCTAAGAAAAACTTTGTCCCAACTTATGAATGATACTTTCCAAATCAATGACATCACCCATGTCCCCATCTTAACTTCGATGTCTTGTCACATGTCAAAGTTACAAACAAATGCGGAAGACCATAGGTGTCAGCCATGGCCAAATGTCAAGTCATTCAATTGACTCCTATGCCAAATAGGCGAGCCTGTGAGAGTCTCACGTAACTTGTACTTCACTATTTGTCCTATAATCTCTTCCTAAGACATTATTGAATTTTTTACTCGGAGTGCTTGATAGTCCTTCTCCAAATGCATTTGAATAGTTGCATTAATCAACACCAAAGCTTGCCTTAAGTCATACATTAGTAACACGTATGACTTGTAGAGGGTGAACAATAAGAACAAACAATTCATCTTATACTTTAGATACTCTTGTATCAAAACTGTGCCATCATAAGCCCCGTTGCTACTTGGAAAGAAGAAAGGAAACAATGCCAAATCTAAAGTAATGTTACTAATAATTCTTTGCATACTTGTTTACAGATAGCATTGAACACCGTCTCTCTTCTCTATCTTTTACACTTTCTACTACATAAAAATCTTTAGAAACATTTCTTTGACCACTACTTCCCACATTTAAGAGTACAGATAGCTTCTCAACTTTTATGCCGTCCTCTTCGACACAACTAGGCTTACTAGCGGTGTCATGTGAGTCTAATATTGTTTGTATAATTTTTTGTGACAAAACACATACCTAGTAGTACTGTAGTAGTCTATTGTTTGAACTTTCAAAGTTCATTATATACTTACTAAACCAAGGATTACCACTACCAGCTTCTATAATTGGTTGCAAGTTGTCAACTAAACCCTCAAAAAAATCTATTTTGTCCATGGACCTATCTGTAGATACTAATGGAATATTCAACAAATTAAAATCTTCAATCTGTCCAGATACAAAACCATATTTATTTTCTTCTAATGATAGTAATATGTCCAAAAATAAAGTACCTGAACTTTTAAAGGGTGCAACTTCAAGATAGATGCCATGAATTCTGGACTATATATTATTACATAAGGTGCGTACACCTAAAAGCGCCAAAAATTGGGCTGTGGATAATTAGAAAGCTTACTAAGAAATAATGAATACATGACAGCAAAGAAACATGCTAAAAAGGAAGAAATGCACAATTAATTTTCAGATTCTAGCAAATATACAACCACAGTAGGCATTGAAAGTTTTGACAGTAGAGTGGTTAAAACAGCTCATAGGCTGCCTTGAAAACGATGGAGAACCTGCAGAAGCTCCTCCCTCAAGGTGTCAGAAATCAAAGAGATACAACAACAGTAGAGTTATTAAAAATGAATAAGATATGGAAGATATTGAAAAAAACTTAACCCCTAAAGGACCAAGGCCTTTTTTCTACCAAAAAACTCTCAAAACTGCCATTTCTAGAACAAAGAGTAAAAAAATGTGAAAAATGTTTTTTTTGCACATCTAACCGTAGGATCTTATACCTAACTAGTATGAGAATGTGTGGAAAAAATTTCAGAATTTTTGACCGCACAAATTGCAAGATATCTACGTTTAAAGTGGAAAAAACAAGATTTTCAGCACATTGCAGGACCAGATTTTTTGACTTTAAACATTTTTAACTTAAAAGTTTTGCACTACAGCTTTTTTATCTTTAAATCTTTATAGTGGAAAATTGAGTTGAGAGTCTAGGAAAAATAAAAAAATAAAAAAAACTTAATTATCATTCTTTAAAAAATTGTTAAGTAGAGTAGGTACGAGATAGAAGGAAAATCTAAAATATTCATATATTTTTGATGGAATTAAAATGCACTAATCCCAATGGTGAGATTGTTCTAGCAAGCAAACTTAACCATCACAAAAAAAAAGAATTGAAAAATTACAAAAATTGCATTCCGAAATGAATCCTATAAGTTCTTTTTTTCAAGAAGATGCTCTAACTGCCCGAAAAACAAGAATGTCCATAACTTCCTCATAGCAAATCCAATTGAAATGAATCAAAGCTTTCTAGATAGACAAAAATATAATCTATGAGAAAAAAATATTTAAAAAAAATTCAAAATTTTGCAAATTTTTTTTGCTGCCCTCCTTCTCCACGCATTCCAAGAAATGGCATAACTTCTTGCTCGAAGGTCCGATTCAAATTTTTTTTTTGCCACATACCTCTCTCAATTCTTCACCTTCTCAAAAAGTTTCAAAGAATCACGACAAAATTTCAACCCGTAGGTACCTACCCAAAAACGCATTTGTCCCCCAAAGGGACAATGGTCCTTTAGGGGTTAATGGAAGGGCTTGTCAGAAATCTAAATAACCATCTTATGTGAACATCAAAGGCCTGCCAAACATGCCAAAACCGTCACCCCTCATTTCAAGAACTACTAGACAGTTGTTAGTATGTTTAGTTCAAAAGCCAAAGAACCGTTAAGAGCTTGTCAGTTCAAGCAAGCGTAGGAATCCTATGAGATTTCGCGCGTGTTGGAGTGCCAGGGAGAGGCATTTAATTCCTAGTTGCTGATGCAGAATTCATTTCTTGAGCGCCACTTTGTGTCGTTCACAGCTTGGCACTGAGGCAAAGGTGGCCACTTCCAAGCACTATCACTTGGTAAGGATTTTTGTGTGTTCTGCCGCTTATTGTATCTCTGTCTCTCTGTTTCGAATTCTTTGAGTTGCAGTGAACGGTCAAAAGCTAGCTAGCTGGTCTCATCTGATCGTCTTTTGAGGTTGTTGGAGTTTTTGTGGAGATGGAGAGTAGAGGATGTCCACCCGGAGCAGCCGCCGCGCTTTGACTCTACCTGTGTCGCCCACTTTTGAGTTCTTCTCAGCACCCTAGGGTTTACAACTCATTGTTTGTGTTGTAGGGTTAATTTGTCCTGTATTTACGTTCATAGCGGAGCTATAAACCCTAGGGAGCAGCAAGGGTGCGTGTAGTTCGATCTGCTTGTTACACTTATGAAGTACTAGATCAAGGTCACGTTTTTTACTTTCCAGCTTGTCGATGCTTCTTTGGGCGCAATGACTTCTTCATATTCGGGTATTCAGTTATGTGACTAATATTGATGTATTTCTGGCCACAGTTGTTTGCAATTTGCTCAAGCTATGGTCAGGTTCATGCAGTCACCGTTGTAAGTCTACTCCGTCGCAAGAGTATCCAGTTCTAATCCTCCGTAGTAAGTCTGCTCTCCGTGTTTGGGTATCCAGTTATGGGATTGATTTCCGATCCTCCCTTGTAAGTGTGCTTTCTGTTCAGTTTGTTGTGCTTAGTGGGTGTTTTTCACCCGGGCGGTTCTAAATGATTTGTGCATTTTGCAGGCACAGAGGAGTAAAAGGTGTACGTAGCGGAAGATGCTAATCAAAATTACAATGAGCTGAACATTGATATGGTGGGACCTTGCCTCTGTGAGCTACAGCACATTGACGATTGATTTTTTGGAAGGAAGAGACAAAGTTCTGCAAGTAGTGTCGATGGCAGTTCTCAACAGTTCTTAGCACAGGTAAGAGTAGTGCTTGAAGATCTCCACTCTGGACTGTTCTTTCATGAGGGTGTTTGCTGTTTAAGGGTGTTTGCCGATTAACTTCAGAAGTATGTGCATCACAATTGTCATCTCCAAATTCGGAGTCAAGGAGGCTGGACTCCATGTCCACTCTATACTGAGGTTTACAGATCAAGTCGTTCAGATGAGCAATGAGGTTTACAGATCAGATTGTTCCGATGAGCGATGAGGTTTACAGATCAGGTTCTTGAGTTTAACTGTGATTAACTAACTGAGTTTGTTTCTTGTTTGCTTTGGTTATTCAAGTTAATGCTTCTGCTCAATGTCTCTTGCATCAGCTCAACGAGTTGCATTTGTGCAGGTTCCACTGGTTAGTGTTTGTGTACTCGACCCTACTTGCCCGACTAAAAAGAATTTGTCCGTAATGTTTGCAGATCCAGTTCCAGTGCTGGTCTCCATCCATTAAAGTAGTCGGCCAGACAATGTTTTGACCCCGAAGACATAGAAGCTGTGCCCCCAGAGACTAAACCAAGTACACCTTGCATGACAAGGTGTGTGTGTTTGCAGAAGACTGCACTTTGCCTTTTTCCTTTGTCGCTGTCAGCTCTTCTAGTTTGGTTCTTCCTTCACTTTCTTCATCGTCAATGTTGTGGTTTGCTGGTCTATTTTCATTAGCTCTCCTTGTTCACCTTTGTTTTATGTTGTGCAGGTGTACTGTGGATGTTGACTGGAAAGCCTAATGTAGTGACATTGGGAGTTCATATTACTGCCTAATAGTTAGGTTGCCAACAAGGAGATATTGATCAAGAACAAGGCCTGGAAGGACTTGCATCTGTAGCTCTTTATAAAGCTCTTTATTTCTTGTGTACTATTTTACATAACTCCGATTTCTATAACAAACCAAGCATATGTGTAGGTAGAAGTTGTATATCTTTGTACATCAGTCCTTCAACCTTGCTAAAACATCTAAATAGAGTACACCTATATTTAATACAAAATTTGCTTGTATCAATGCTTCTATAGAATCATAGACAACTAGAGATTTGGCGTTGCAAACTTACAGTTCAGTGTTGGGAGTAGTGGGACTATGAGCAAAATCAAGCAACATGAGTATCTTCAGTGGTAATCTTCTATTCCAAGTACAGTAGTTGTAGCAATTCCAATTGCTTTCCTCTATTGAACAGGTGGGTAGCTTGAATAAATCCGTCTTGCCCAAGGAATAATGCTTGATGGAATTACTGATCTAAGGTCCTTACCTTCTCTTTTGAATTTCAATCTCAGAGCAGCCACTCTTTGATTCCAAATACAGGGAGCAGGGACCTTACCACAATAGGGAGCGTGGTATAGGGAGGCTGGCAGAGTTCTTCCACTTTTTAGCAATTTTTGGAGTTCATCACCCCATCCATTCTTCTTCTGTTCTTCATAGTATGCCCTCAGCCGTTTCTCATTGGCCCTCACTTCGTTTATGTCCTTCTGCTCAGCTGCCTTTTTTACCTTCAATGTTTCCCTCTTCTTCTCTCTTGCTTCAGTTTGAATTCTTTTCTCTTGCACTTCTCTTGCTACCTCTTCTCTTTTCTCTTGCAAGTCCTTTAGCATTTGGATGTGGTTGTTCTTAGTCAAGAGAAGAGAGTTTGAGTAATCTATGTAGGGTTGTATCCTCTGTCTCTTTGTTGATTGAGTTGTCTGGCTTGGCTGTAATGGTTTCTGCATGTCATTGAGGTTTTGATTTTGGCTTGACATTTCATCGCCTTGGCCTGCCTTGTTGTCTTGGTTAGGATTGGATTCTTCATGGTCATAGTCTAAACTCTGAGGTTCTTCCATGGTGAGGTTAGGTTCTTGGAGAACTTTCTGCTTCAGTTCCTCATAAGCTTCTCCATCTGCATCATTGTCTTCCTCTACATCTACAAGCAGCTTAGATGGTCCATACTTTCCATCCATTGCATGAGGGTTTAGGGGGAATATCCGTGTAGTTCAAAATCCACTCTTTATGTTGCTGGGGGTTAGGGCATTCATGAGAGAATTGCACATCCATTCTCCTAAGATCGCTTTAGTGACTTTGGCTCCCCTATTGTGCATTGTCCATATGTCTCTGTAGATGCGAAATGCTAGTTTAAAACTGCTGAAACAACTAACATCTAAGGGCTGTAGTGCATGTAAAGAATGAGAGGGTAGAGTCAATAAATCTATACCTAGAGTTCTGCATTTCTCTATCACTTGAAGAGTCACATGAGAATTGTGTCCATCAACTATGAGTAGATGACGGTTGGTAGGTGAGACACCTCCTCTCTTTTGTAGATTATCTACAAAGTGATCTATCCACTTATCAAATAAGTACCCTGTCATCCATGCATTCTCTTGCATCTCCATTCTCGCTCCCTCTTCACATTTAGCAATGTGGGCATTTTGATACTGCTTCCCCTTAAAAACATAATAGTTAGGTATACAATCACCTGCTGCATTGATGCATGACAATGCTGTCATGTGTTGACGGTTGTTGGGAGTAATGATATGGACGTTTTTTACACCAGTCCGAGCTAGAACTCTTGCTCCTCCACTCCTTTCTACTTGTGCTCCACTTTTGTTAGCGTTCCATATGTGGCTGTCTTCATACTTGTATTTTTGGTACAGCATCTGCAAGTTCTTGTACAAAGTGGCCACATGATTTGGGCATAGGGCTTTTGCCCTAACCACCTCCAGTTCTTGTGCTTTCCGCAGTGAGATATTGGGATGGCGTTGCTTGAACCATCTGACCCATCTATTACCAGGGATTCCTTTTTTGAAAGGGATTGGGCAATGTTGTGTCATGATGGCTACCCTTATTCTCAGTGTCAACCAAGTTAGAGGGAAGCCTCTGTCAACCATGTCCGGTAAATACTTCACAAGTTCTTGTTCCTCATCTGAAGTGAGTACAGTATTTTGTCCGTTTTTTCTAGACAAGGTTCTACCATGTATATGATCTCTTAGGCTCGTCCTAGGAATTCCATAGTAATCAACTACTGAGCACACCCTAGCTCCTCTGTCTATTGCTCTCATAGCTACCTTGAATTGGAAATCACTCCAGTTTCCATTCTTTTTGAGTTTCTTTTTTCTGTCTACTTTGGAAGTTGTAGCCATACCTTTAGATTTAGACAGTGGTAGACACTCTTCATTTGGTTGCATGTTCCTTATCTCCTTCAAAAGTTCTCTTTTGTCTCCTGATGGATTGTCCATGGTTTGGCTGTCCTTTAGCTGCCACAGCTTCACCGCTCCCTTCTTCTTAACATGTGGTCGGAGTTGCATTTGTCTGCTTGAAGCCTCCCCCACGTGTAAGTCAGTATGGTCACTTTGCACCTGCATGTCTTCCATACTGTTGTTAGGTTGTAGTCTTGTGTAGCTTGTTTTCTCATGCTGCTCAGATTTGCAAGGTAGGACTAAACTACCTTCTCCTCCACTAAATGCACGAAATGATTGCATCTGCCCACTCTCCTCCTTAGCTGATTTCGAGTATAATACCCTCATATCATGGAGTTGGTCCACTGCATCCCTTGCCCTTATGGCTGCTACCAAATCAATTCCTCTCTTTGCTGCTTTTGGACGTGAAACCTTGCCTCTCTTCAAGAATTGAATGTCATCATCCTCAACTCTCTGGCCCTCATGGCCCTCCATCTCAGTTCTCTTCATCTAAAGTTGCCTGATCTGAAGAAGCTCTCTACTTTCTAAAATTGGACAGTGATGTTTTCTTCAACAAACACACACTTTCTCTCTCCAAGTTCTTCCTCCGTTCTTTGGATGTTTTGCATGTAACAATGTGGTTGTGCTCAAGTTTTTGTTGACCATTTCTAAATCACCTTCTTGGGATTGCATTTTCAGCTCAATAAAGTAAAATCGCAGCCCAAGCATTTCAAAATTGTTTTATTGTGTTTATTAGAGAGCGCCATTTGTGCTTCTAACTAAGTTCAATAATCACTCTAAAATGCATGTACCACTCTTCTAAATCATAATGAACAAGTTTAAAAGTGCCAGCACTTATGCTTGTAATAATCTTCTTTACACTTTTTAATCATTCAACCGTCACTTGATTACTCTTGTAAACACACCTTATAATGATGAGCACTGAGCAGTAATGACACTGACACAACTAAAAGCCGCTATTTTGCAAACAATGACGATTTTTCTTATGACTAAAGTCTATTTTGGGGCTAATTTTAGAGTGCACTTCAAGGCATGGCGCAATTTTAGGGGTACCCACCTTATGCATTCTCATTATCTTTTTCTTTTCTGCTACGACATTTATTACAAGCACTCATTTTTAGCCTGCTTGAATCTGTAGTATGTTTTGACATAAGATAATCTACCATCCTATATTGCACAGATCTTGCTCTAGGATTCTCTCCACAGAATTGGTTGTCTATCCCCTAAATGCTCAAGGCCTATTTTAGGCTTCCTGGAATTTGCTCTAAATTGAACAAAATGCCAACATTTTGATAAGTTGTATCAATTTTTTTTAATTGTAACCGTACAAATTCAAACTCGTCATGTTAGAGATCTCAATTAGGAAAAGAAAACACAACAATATCACTTATGGAGTGAAAGATTATAATGTTTGACCATGAGGGTGCTAAAAGTGCAAAAATCTTTCAATCTTCTTTACAGAAGTCAAATCTAAAAAGTTGGTGACCAAAAAATTATGAGGTTAAAGGGCCTTACTTGTATAACCCCAATCAATTATGGCTTCTTAAAATGTATTCTACAATTTTTTTAAATGAATTTTGAATGTGATTATTTCTCCAAGATCTAGTGTATTTGAGGCTCATTTCCAAGAGCTCTCAACACTATGGGAAGTCAAGATTGCAATGGGTACCCTTGTACAAAAACTTGAATAGAAAAATCACTATCATTTATTTTCAAGATCGAATTTTTTCTGCTCAAATAAGACTTCAAGAATAACTTTCTAAAAATATAAACGACTAAAAATAGCAACCTAGTTAGGTTTCATTTAACTTCAAAGTTTTGCAAACACCAGATTTGGGTGCCTTGGGCATTTAGGGGCTATATATTAGAAATGATATCAAAACTCAAAGTTATGAAGTGCAATTAATTTACACATTCCATATACTCTCAAATTTGAAATAATAGATGAAAATTTGTTATTAAAGGAATAATCAAAAGCACTACCATTTTTCCATCTGTAATTGCATGATTGAAAATACAATTTCAATTGATCCATTCTTACATTCCTATAATATTTATAGTATTTATTTTTACACTTTTCCAATTTATTTTAACAAAAGTATATATATTCAGTAGAATAAAATATCGACTTAATAGAAAGTCTATTGCAATAATAATGAATGCTTTCAACTTTACTTTTCAACATTAAACTAGGAGGTGACAATGTAAATTCATAAAAAAATTATCACCTCATATTATGTTCTTAAGGCAATATCATCTTTCTTCAAGTCAAAAGTGAAAGTATAAATTTTACTTTTATTTTACTTTTGTTTCATTTTTTATTTTTTTATTTTATTTTATTTCATTTTTATTTTTACTTTTACAACCTCTTGGGTATAAATCCCCACTTCTATCATCTTCAAGTCTATTTTTGTCCTTTTACTTTTGTGCTCCCCCATAACATTATTCACCAACGCTGGAGGGTACCCTTTTGCTTTTGGAGCCCCCCAACAAGGAAGCTTCTTGAAAGAGCTATGTGGTGAGAGTTCATATGGTGCTATAGCCAATACTGTTCTGGAAGCCAATCGGAATTCTGCATTTTAATTGAATTCAACGCCCCAGGCATCTCGGGAGGAATTATACCTCATGTGTCACGGTAGTCAGGAGCCCAGTTAGTAATGTTATGCTTACTTTTGCTTCTTCCTTTATTTCCATCACTCAAACTGCTTTTGGAGATTCCTATAATACACACTACACTTCATTCTTCCACATGGCTCCATCTATATACAAAGGCTTCTCAGGGTTATTTTCAAAATTGAAAGAAAAACATGGTTTGCAATCTAATGACTTATTAGAAGCACCACATAATTTTTTTCCAATTGAGAAGCTAAAATTTTTATTAGACTTTACTGGATGCAAAGATTTTGCAAAACCTGCAGGCTTCAAAATACTAGGCTAGTCCAACAATACATTACAGAGTGGGTAGATAAGAAGAAAGCATTTTCTAATAAATTTGAAACTAACCCATGCCTCGGCTATTGCAAACTCTTTTTTGATGTTATGATATACAATACAATACATTAGAAAGTACATTAGCATGGACAATAGCACAAAAAATGTTGAAGCCAGTTACTTCTGGAAAATTATCATTTTTCCAAGCCTATCAATTCAAAATTATATACAACTTAGACAATGATAATTAGAAAGATTTATCGTTTGAGCATGCATACATTTTCATTGAAAAATGAAAATTTTGATTTTTGCACCTACAGTATAAGACAATCCTCGCATCAAACTCTAGCCAATTAGAGGAAGAAGTTGAAGGATATCAACCTCGCCAAAAACTTCCTCCTCTTGTTGGCTAGAGTATGATGCAAGGATTGAGGGATTTGTATCTTGTACCGTCGGTGCAAAAATCAAATCCTTCATTTCTTCAGTAAAAATTTGTGTTTGCTCAACGATAAATCTTTCCAATCATCATCGTCTCAATCATATATAACTTTGAATTGATAGGCTTGGAAGGATGATAATTTGCCAGAAATAACTTAGTGCCATTGCCTTTGTTAATGTACTTTCTAATGTATTGTACAGTATATTGTAAACATGGCAAAGAGAAATTGGCAGTAGTCGGGGCATGGATTGATTTCAAATTTATTAGAAAATGCTTTTTTCTTATCTATCGACTCCGCAATGTATTGTTGGACTAGCCTAGCATTTTGAAAACTTGGAAGTTTTGCAAAACTTTGCATCCAACAAAGTCTAATAAAATATTTTGCTTCTCAATTGGAAAAAAATTCTTTGGTGCATCTAATAAGTCATTAGATTGCAAACCATGTTTTTCTTTCAACTTTGAAAATAACATTGAGAAATCTCTTTTGGGCAAGGTTGATACCAAATGAGTTTTTTAGTTTTTTTTTTGAATTTTTAAATTATTTTCTAAAAATCAAACATCAAAATATCTATTTTCTTGATCATTTTCTATCACTCTTTTTTGTACATAACTTTAGAGATAAAGTTTTCTAGGCCTAAATTTTCTCACAAACTATTTAGAATGTTTTACAAATTATCCATTTTTTATTTCATTTAAAAAAAATTATTCCAAAAATTAAGGTACTTACTAAAATCAGCCTTTTTGAGACAAAAAAATGACAAGTGTTTCTTGCAACGACCCTTCTGCACTCTTTCTTTGTTACTCTTCTTTTTTTGAATGTTGTATTATGAACTATCAACATTGCACAATTTTAAATTGTAGCTATAATACAACAAAAATTGTTCTCCATGATCCATACCATCGCTTTGGCTTTCAAATACTGTATCCATCCTTGCTTCAATGGATTGGTTTTGACTTGAGGAGATCACTCCTCGTAATTTAAGATATACACCTATGTTAACCCCTAAAGGACCAACGTGCGTTTTTTGGCCATATAGAATTTTTGGGCAGGTATGTACAACTAGAGATTTCCATGTTTTTGACTGAAATTTTAACAAAAGGTGAGGGCAAGGAATATCTTTCACATGCACCAAATTTTGTGACATTTGGAAATACGAATCAAAAGTTATGGCCTAATATGTTACTTTTTTAATAACTGGGCAGATAAAAAAAAATTACTTTTTTTGAAAACAAAAATTTGAAATTGGATTTCTAGAGTTTTATGTTGGTAAAAAGCTTTGAATCATCCCATTTTGATCAATGAGTCAAAAGTTATGAAGATTTTATGTTTGTGGGCAGTTATGGATTTTCTATTCTAAAACAAACTTTGAAGTCCTTTATTTAATTCAATTTTCATTATTTTTGTAAGAAATAAAATCCTAGCATGTAGATTATTTATTACAACATTGCCACCATTGGTATTAGCATTTTTCAATTCCATAATTAAATTCTTGAAAATTTTGTATTTTAAATCATTCTCTACTACTATCTACTTACTATTTTTTTCCTATATGTTGTACAATTCCAAATGAAGTGAAAATTTTCAAGCATATAGCCAACTTGTCTAGGAAAATGAATCCGAAGAAGAACCATCAGTTTGGACGTTTTTTCATTGAAAAGTGAGCTTGTGAACTGCTGCTGCCCTGTTTTTTGCAGGGCCAAAAAAATGGTTTTAGTGAATTTGAATGCTTACATCTTGTAATCCACCTAGTGGAAATTCCTGAAATTTTTAATGTATGTTCTCAAGTCACCATACTACAAGACCCTACAATTACATGTGTCAAAATTTTTTTTTTTCAAAAATAGGATACTTGTATCAAAAATGGCAGTTTTTGAACGTTTTCGGTGAGAACATAGTCATGGAAATTCAGTGGTTAAAAGGGTATTTGATGTGGGGCTATTTATCTTAATTCTTGTATTTAAGATGACCGTACTTTTATATAAATAGCTATAAGGGGCATATTTCCAATACCTTATGGTTTTGTAAATTCATTCATGCGATTTTTTAAGTGGGGTTATATAAAATTTAAATGTCCAATTGACCAAGTGGTACTTTTTAAACCTTGAAGACGAATTGTCCATGGAATGAACAATGGAAAATGTAGGTAGGATCTAAGAAGTCAATTTAGGTCAGTTGTTTATAAAGTTTTGATACAAGTTGTGAACATGTATCCACTTTAGTGAGAATATAATTTTTTTAATTGAGTATCCAAAACAAAAGTTATGTTGTCTTGAACTTTTTTGGCAGTCGGGGCAATTTGAGCATCTTTTAGACACTTTTTGTAAAAATGCTCATCAACTTTTGAAATTTGGCATTTATGTAACTAGTAAAATATGGAATACAATTATAAAAGAAAATTTAGTCCTCAAATCACATTCTAAGAAGAGACAAATTTTATTAGCTATATTAGGATGGCTTCATGAATAAACATTTTCTTCTACTTCAAGCCCTATTATCTTGCAATATGTGAAGTCAAAGAGTTCATGAAAATTTCTCACATTTTGTATCCCAAATTTTTATCTCTAAATTTTACTATTTGGATTTCAAATAAAAAATTTCCACATTGCACAAGAAATCATCAAAAAACGATTAGCAAATTGCTAATGCACTAAACCTCCTTACATTGCAAGTTGATTTAGAGTAAGCTAGACTCCATATTTGCTTCTAAAACTTTTTATGAGTAAATTTAACATCATATACGTATGAATGGCCAAATTTTCACCTTTATTTAGTCAAAAATTCTACTCTAGGAGGGCTTGAAGTTTGTTGGGCGTATGAAATTTAAAAAAAAAAATCTCGGTTCAACGTTATAATCTTTCAACTCACATGGTAAATAGGCTAAAATGTTTTCCATACATTGTCTTACTTGTTTAATATACTTTTGTATGGTTAAAACTTAGAAAAAGTAATTAAATTTTAATTTTAGACAATGCATCAAAAATGGGCAATTTTGGACTTTTCTTCTTCTAAAACACCCTCCGGCCTTTAGGAGTTAATCACAAGTTTACCATTGAACACTTCTAAATCCCCATTGAAACTATCCTTTAAACACCCCATTCAATATGAGTGTGTTTAACATTTATGGCTTCAAAGAATGAAGTTAAACAAACTATAAATTTTGTCTTCATGTTGTACAATTATTAGTTTGTTGAACCTATTAAGGTTATTAGGTAAACCTCCCTATTTGTATAATGTGACATTTTTTGCCACTTACAGTCAGTGCCTCATGTTTACACTTATTTTTTTGATATATACACTATTAGTACAATGGCACAATTTCAGTCTACCATCCTTCATTGTAGATTTTCTTGACTACCTCCATTTTATCATCTACATGAAATTATCCGCCCACATCTATACTCATCATGCTATGAAAAAATTGCACAACCTTTATTTGTTAAAGCTCACTTATCAATAAAAATTCCTACTACATGATGTTTTTCTATACCTAAAATTTATATATAATAGAGTATGTAGCATTTCATGGCCCCTATGGTACCCCTACATATTATATAAAACTTCTCCGCTTTGAATTAAATTGACCCTATCTATTAATTCACATAATTTTCTTTAAAACCGACAATGATCTCCCCGGGGGTTATCCCATTGATTAAAGCAGCTGACGTTCTATGTATAGGCAATGAGAATTGAGCCTTCACTTTCTTCAGATTTCTCAAGTGTAATTTTCCACCTGGTCACTGAAATCCTGTTCTTTATTGCCTGGACACTAGTTTTGTTTCAATTCTTGCACCCACTCCTTTAATCCTTGAATTTAATTCTCTCACTAATTCTAATTATGTCCCTCTTTAGATTTATACTATTTTGGAGTTGAAGCTTGCCACCCCATAACATTCAGTAGCATGTGTTGATATTGCCTTGCTTCTACAGTGATGGTATGCTTCTACATCTTCCACCTGTCCAATTCATCAGTAGCTACTGATGAAACACTGTTGGGATGTGGAATATACCACACTATCACTGTAGAGCTACTTAATGTTATGCCTGCGCCTGTATTTTCATTGGCATGAAGTCACCGGCCCCATTGTTGAGTTCACTTCTTCTCTTCAATCCGTTTCCTTCACATGCTCTTCTCTAAAAAAATATTTTTTTTATATAACCTTTTCACATTCAACTAAGTGATTTACCACTTCTTTCATCTAGACTACCATAACTACACCTAAAATCGCAAGGTTCCTAAAATTGCATAGCAGATATTCTTGCTTAAAATGTACTCCCTCTATTCACATGATTCTATGCTTGCTTTTAAGTACACCTATTTTCAACACTTTGAAAATTCATAATTTATTCACACGGTTTCCAAAAAATGCATTCTAAGAGAATCTAGAATCTCATTTTGACTACCAACAAGATCCCACAAAAAGTTTTCCAATATAATAATGGGAACCATGCTGAATTGCTTAATTGTGTGATTTAATGTGCAGTTACCTTATTAGTTCCATCTCCTTCTCTGCTGAAGCGGACTACAAACATGTACATCTATAGTGAGTGGAAACCACTAGAAGTATGTTCCTTGTCATTATTGTTGTTTGAGCTTTATTTTTATTTTTTTAGGCCCATTTATATTAGGATTATAGACTTGAGTATTTCAAAGATATACCACTTCTTATAGCATAAGGGAGTATGCTTCAAAAGCGACCATTTAAGGGCTGGTCCACCTTTTTGTAGGTTTGCATGAATAGAAATATTTTTCACTCATTTTTCAGAGAAAGAAAAATGGATGACAAACATGACACAAGAGAGGTTTCATATTTTTTGAAGCGTTTTTTAATTAGTTATGAATTTCCTAAGATTTCTGTTGTAAGTACCTATTTGTGACCCTAGGCCTCCCAAAATGTGTCCACATACAACTTCTAAAGTGATTTGAGGAAATCAATGCCAGTGACTGGCTCTTGCAATAAAGAATACTTTTCTGGGGGTTCAATCAATGACTAAAGTGGTCCATTTAAAGACCAACTCATATCTATTCAGTACCATTTTGTAGGGTTGATTTGAAGAAGCTGGTCACTTTTAGAGTAGACTACCTTATTATCTATTCTTTCACCTGAGAGTTTTTAGCATGTGCCCCCCTACCTTTCAAGATCCCTCTTCTTTTTAAACAAACACATCATCTATCTGGTCCTCTTTACATGCTTCTCTTTCATATATTTGCATGACTTCTAAAGTGCAGTTTGAACTTGTAAATATATTGAAACACACTATGAAAGGGGCTATAGGGACAAGGGCCTCATCAATTACAATTGAAATTTGGTGTGTTGCTTGATGACAAGCTTCTTGATGGAGCAGCAAATACCAACTTGCAACTATCATTGTAGCACATTAAAAAAAACTAGGAGAATCTATACTATGTTTGGAATCACCAAGTAGTGAAGTCATTGGTGGTTGACGCGACAAACACTTGATTCATGCTCCTATAAGGTGGGCACACCCAAATGCGCCTCTGACCTTAAACCGCCATCTATACTCTCTGTACATTTCCAAAATCAGTTCTGTACCTATGTGCAAGAAACGGTTTTAGAATTCAACTTTGTTCTTTAATAACTTTTGCATACAGTATTCAAATGCTACGTTCTTTAATGCGTTGGAACCTCCTTTCACTTATCAACAAGACAATAGGAAAATCTGACCAGCCTAGTAATAGTAAGTAGGCACAGTACCAATTTGTGGCGGTTTTGGGTGTACCCACCTTATAAGACATCATCAAATCCCATATGTATTCAAACCATGCTAACCATGGAGAAGTGGAAGGCCGCTGCCAATGACTTACCATTGTCTGCAGTGCAAGGACTACCTTGACAATGAGTCATGCGGACATTTTGGAGTTGGCCTTCTTTTTCAACAATAGGCCTCTAACCAAGATTTTAGTTTAAAGAAAATCCTCCTATTTGGGTGCTTTGGCCTGGTCCATTGTGCCTTCTAAGCAATCAATCTTTCTATTTGTCTATTGGGTATGAACTGCAAAATAAACCAATTAATAACTCAAAACAAACCAATTTTGGCCTAATGGCCAAATCAAACAAGGCTAATATGGTTTTTTGAAATGAGAATTTATAATCACAAACTATTAGTCTTAAGCTAAATATTAGCTCACGCCATTTCTAAAAATATAAAATTTGTTCCAATTTGAACTTCGTAGAAAAAGTTATGACTAGGTGAAGTTTAGACTTTAGAAGGGCAATTCAAACTGCATCTATGCTTTCACATGGAGAGGAATCTTGGCAAATTGATTTTGCTGTAAACTTCCTTAAGTGGCTTCAACACTAGAATTCCTCACATCCATTGTAGATGCCCTCCACTGGGCCATCTTGAGTTCGTAATACCTATAGGCTAACAATTGGGGTTTCTATTATTTCACAAAATCAACTAGGAAATTGAAACCTTTCTTTGGGAATCAATTTAGGGATCTTGCTAGGATCCCCTTAGACCATTTTAGCCGGATTGAATTACATGCACGGTAGGTTTAGGCAATTTGACACTATTTACAAATATTCACAATTTCTACTACTTTTGGATTTCTAATCGATATACATGCAAGATTTTGGGTTATTTTAGGGATTCTATTCTATTTTAGATCACATGTTACATTGGTGTATAGTGTACCTAATTTCCTTCAACACTCTTTTTTGGGATTTTTGCCTATAAAACTTAATTTAAACAGAAAAAACAGAAAAAAAAAAGCCAACTATGAGTCCCCAGTGCCGAATTGAAGGCTCACAGAACCTGATGAATCTGAAATTTTTAGTAGAGATGCCCAACTTGATTATAATCACATATTATATTTTTTAAATTAAAAAAAATAATTTTCCATTTCAAAGTCAATTTTACTAATTTGTCACACTTTGAGGTTTCAAGGGGTTTAGTATTGGGAACTACCCAAAATTAATGATCTAGAGCTGAAATTTTTGTGATATATTTCTACATTAAAGAGACATGTGCCGCTATCAAAGGACATCTAAAAATACATTATTTTATAGCCTCCACATTTTTGTAAATAGGGCCCCCTTACACACGCATTTTTAAACATTGAAGATGTTTTTGACTTCATTTTTTGGTGAAATTTGATCACCATCAAGTCCTTAAAAATTTCCAATTTTTTTTTTGTTGTTCATGATTTTCTATTTATTATTAATTTATACCTCGTTGTATCTATTTTCTATGACAAACTGTCATTTTTTTCACATTATATAGTTTTAGCATTTGCAAGTAGTTTATAGTACTTGCAAGTGAACGGTACTTTTAGCCATCAATTTCTTAGGTCAACGGCTAAGACTATTCCGTTACAAAGTACTCCATGTATTCAGCACAGAAACTCCAATTTTTGGCAAGTTGCTATAAAAAATAGTCGGTGTTTTTTGCAACCACCTTACAAGATTGTGTTCACATTTCTAATATCTAAGCTTGTTGTTTGTGTAGATATACATAAATGCCTTGGCCTTGGATGTAGCTAGGCTATTTTAAATTTTTCTACATACAAATGAATACATACTCTAATTCCTTTCACATAAAGATGTTGAGCACATCAATGATGGAAACTCTCTTTGCAATTTTTCAAAGAACTACACGATTCCACCACGCACTAATGATGTAGTAAGGTAGATTGATTGATATTAGGAGCCTCTAGTAAAGGGGTTGAAAAGGCTTTTCTTCTCTTCAAATTTTGTCAGCTTGTCTATAGCCTCAATGTATGACGCTCCCAATGGCTTGCTGATTTTTTGTATGACTTGATTCAAAGCTTGTTTGGCCACCCTATTGTTATGAATGGCTTACATTGCACCCAATATGCTTCTAAATGAATGTCCTACCACACAAGAATGGCTGAGCATTGAATTGTGTACATTTTTTTTTATAAAGAAAAACTATTTTCAAACATCGGATACCTCTCATCGGAGATCATGTTGTGTAATGCTTGCTTGCAAGCTACCAAGTGGTCTACCATGAAGAAGTCCACTACAAAGTGTATCTTAGCAAGAAGTCTAAACGCCTTGTTTGGTGAGTATTTCTTAAAGAAAGCCAAGGTATATTGGTACTTTTTGATGAACTTGATAATCTTCCTATGGTAATCGACTACATTATTCACCACACAATCCTTATTGTACCATTGTATTCATAATATAGGCATTAGGCAATATCCTTCATCTTTCCAATAGTGTCAACTTATCCCATAAGACATCTCCAACAGCATACACGAGCATTATATTCAACAACAGACAGGTATTGATATCAAACCACCCATCCAAACAAATGATCGCTCCATAAAACTCGATAGAATTCTTTGTCTCTCAAAAGAAGGAAGTTCACATTTTATCCAATTTCTGTCTAAGGCCCAATTTTAACTCCTCATCTATACTCCTTTGACATGAAATGAAAGGCATGTTCTTCCTTTTTCAACTGTCTAAGGGTTGGAATCTACTAAATTTGTGTTAAGAGGTAGTAATTCATTTGTAGCGCTAGGGGTCCTTTGACTTTTCCACATCCGCATCCAATGCCGGCTTGAAAATGACCTCAGCAATAACATCATGTATACCACCCTCCCTATAAATCTCTTTGTAGCTCATTTCCTTTGAAACAAATCCCCCTATACAATTCTTTAATTTCTTCAATATTAATTTCTTTGCTAGTTTGCAACTATCCGCTATTGTTGAGCCTCTCCATCCAAAGTGAGACAATGTCTTTTTTTTTACAAATACTTTGTTCCACCTACAAAAAACAGATGTCCTTATATTCTTGGTAGTATAATGGTCAGTGCACAAAATTAGCCAGATCTCCTATTCTTTTGTGGTATTTCATATATTGTTGGTACTAGTCCTTCTCCCAACACCTTGGCTAGCCATATTAACAATTGGCAATAGGTTCTTACAGCAAATTATTTAATCAATCCATGGACAACTTTAAAACATTACAGAAAATTTCAGGTCTTCAGAAAGCCTCTCCATAGCCTTCCAAGGTACCCTGAAATTTGATTTTGGGAGGCTAAAAATATCATTTTTTCCTATTCCCGCCCACCAAAAATTGTTGTGGCAGTGGTGCAAGAACAAATTTATAGAGTTTAAAAAATAGTTTGAAAAATAAAAAATAAAAAAAATTGCAAAATTTGACTGTTTTGGCAAGCAGTCAGAGTGACTGATTGTTCACTGAGGCACTTTTCTAGAGTGATAGACCAAGCTTTGAAATAGCTTGGTTTATCACTTTAGACATGCCTTCCGAAGGGCTGAAATTTTCTGTAACAGAACAAATTCAATTGATTTGTTCCTAAATCAATAAAGGTACTCATTTGAAAATAGAAGTTTCAAATTGGAAAAAGGTTGCTGCAAGATACACTTTTCATTTTGTACCCCAATGAAGGTAGCAATACAATAGAAATATAATAAATTTTTTGGAATATTTGACAACGGTGCTAGTATGTGAGCCCAAGAAGGTGAGCTTATAAGCATTGAACCTACAATACAGGTACCTATTATGTAGATACCACATACTATAGAAGGTGCATGTATTATAAACACCTATAATATGGATATTTGTAACATATAAAATCCTAATCATAGACGTTTTCTATAGTATATACACCTAAAGTATAGGTGTGTAGTATTCTAGGCTCATGGGCTCACACTCCTATACTTATATAATAACAACCCTCCACATCACTATAGAAGGTTGAAGACAAAATTAGTTGAAAGTTGCAAATAAATTAATCCCTAAAGGACCAAGCAACAATTTATAGCAACGTAACATAGCATTTTCAGTCACCCATTTGCGAACGGGATTTTCATTTCTTTTCTTTGAAACTTTCAGACAACATATAGTCAAGGAGTAGCTTTAATTCTCAACAATTTTCATAACTTTTGACTACATATTTAACCCCTAAAGGGCCAACATGCATTTTTTTGGCTACATAGAAATTTTGGGCAGGTACGTATGATTGGAGATATCTATATTTTTGGCCCAAATTTTAGTAGAAGGTGGGGACAAGGAATATCCTTCATATGCACTAAATTTTATGACATTTGGACATCTGAGTCAAAAGTTATAGCCTAACATGTTACTTTTTTCATAATTGGACAATCCAGGCAGATCAAAACAAATTACTTTTTTCAAAAACAAAAATTTGAAATTGGTTTTCTAGAATTATACATACTTGAAAAGCATTGAGTCATCCCATTTTTATCAATGAGAAAAGTTATGAAGATGTTTAGTTTGCGGGCAATTACGGATTCTCTACTCTAAAATAAACTTTGAAGTCTTTTATCTTACTCAATTTTCAGTATTTAAAAAATAAAAAATAAAAAATCCTAGGATGTAGATTGTTTACTTAGAAAAAATCATTCTTTTTAAGAATCAATTTTTGAACTTGCTGTTCTACATTGATATATATAGGTATATATTTTGGAAACATAAAGCTTGTAAAATAAAGTTTTTGAAGGAATAGTTAGTCAATCTTGATTACTTTGAAGCCAAGTACTTTGTCCAATTTTCTTATTTTACTTTCTAAAGTCTTGGAATTGAAATATTGGTAACATTTCAAGTCCTTAAAAAATGATATGGGATAGTTTGCTCATGTATTAACTACGTTGACAACCAAGCTTGGGTGCATTCATCCATTCATGTGAATTTTTCTTTCTAGACAAACTCAACAAAAAGTTCATGAACTATTAGGTTCATGAACATATTCAAAATACATAGGTTTTCAAACTGCAAATTGCATTGGAATCATAATAAAGTATACTTAAATATGATAAGCTTGTCTCTAATAAAATTTTCCTCGATGGACCAAAACACCATCTTCCAAAAGCTTAAACTCATCAAGTTGATCATGCATAGTATAGAAACCACTCAATGTCCCTCATATACATTATAAACAAAATGGATAGCACGTCTTTCAACTTGAAGCATGATGATTAACAAACACTTGTCAAAACCTATAAAAGCACCCATATCCACAAAAACATTCAACCACATTTAAAATAGGAAGAAGACAAGTCCATACACATCTCTAATATACTCTCTACAATACTCACATTAGCTAAGAGTTCTTTCCAATTTCAAAAGACTCATCACCCCAAATAACTTTACTCCTATCTTCTTCTATCCAATGCAAGTGTTAGAAACAAGTGCTCACATCTTCAAAAGACTCATCAACACAAATAACTTCACTCGTATCTTCTTCTATCCAATGCAAGTGTGAGAAGCAAGTGCTCACATCTTTGCTCTACATTCAGATTGAATTGTTTTGGAGCAATGCCATTTCTATATCGTTAGAACCCAAAGATTTGTGTGATTTTAAATTGTACATGTATATGTCTGTTATGATAATCAAATTCACTTTATTATGACT
This sequence comes from Neckera pumila, assembly GCA_963969595.1. Classification (NCBI taxonomy): domain Eukaryota; kingdom Viridiplantae; phylum Streptophyta; class Bryopsida; order Hypnales; family Neckeraceae; genus Neckera; species Neckera pumila. The sequence continues at coordinate 35,564,456 of OZ018409.1, forward strand.
CTGTGGTCTGAAAATGTAAGCATTTTCAAGCAAGCAAAAGCATCTTGAAGTTCATGAACTCTTTGTTGAATTCTGTATAAATACGCAGAATAAATTGAATACGACCATATATTTCTGCCCACAATTGAATTCCCAAAATCGACATCTAATTGGCTCAAGAATATCCTAATCGTACTAGAACAAGCAATTACAATAAAAACACAAGACCCCACTCAACCTTATTCATATGTAGCTTCTGTCAAAGTAAGGACTCCTCCCAGTCGGTCCGGAGCTAAAAGAATCTGGCGATGGAAAACTATCTTCCAATCAAACCAACAGCCAAGAACCAATAACCACACAAAAGCATCAGTGTACTTCCACCTAAGCAATTCACATTCTCAATTCTCCCTCCACACAAAGCCCCTCCTAAACTGCCCCGAATAGTGGTTGGGTAGACCCGCACTCCCACTTCCACAATCGCAAATAAAGCCCATGGAAAGTACATGTAAAAAAACTCATCTCTCGTACCTCAAACGTGTAATGGACACGAAAAATCACAGAAAACCAATGGAACAGCGAGCATTGTGAGAGCTGTGGTTCCCACATAACTGCCGCAGATCTGAACGCAGAATGAAATCTGGAAACTTAACGTCCCACCTGCCATGAAAGGCACTGAATATGTCAAACCCAGATGGAGCTTTACCAAAGAATCAAGAAGCGAATGACTGCTTCTTCCATCTCCCTGGAATTGGTCGAAAACACCCCACAAAGATAGAACTCTTCTTCATGTTTACCAAAGAGAACGCACGTCAGTCATTGCACTCTAAAGAGGGCCACATACTTATTCCAAATCAAGGAAAAAGGGCCACAACCAATGAATCTCTACAAATCACCGGCAGAATCAAAGCGGCAGAGGTGGAAAACAAAGGTTTCCGCAGCCGAGAAAAACAGCTGGCAACCACGTGCATAAGCGCAAATCCAAGCAATGGAAGATATTGGGCACGTGGACCACCAATGCTCCTCGAAAGATTGCTTGGTCCCTTCTTGGGTGGGGGACGCACGACGGGTGTCGAAGCTGTGCACGTGGAGTCAAGCGTCAAGCAACACCACTGCCATCGACGGAATCCCTCGAGCAGGAAGCTGGAGCCGACAAGGTCAAACAAGCACAAATGCTCAGCTCACGGGATCCACTTCAAGCGCATTGCTGGATGGGGGAGTGTGAGGTCGAGGGGACCCCATGTTCTCGATTCCAAATTCTGCATTCAGTCTCACCACTTCATCCCACATGGCATTGGAAGCTGCAGAAACAACGAAAAGTCAAGGAATACGCACACAGAATCAACGAGGAACATCACTCAACGAGCAAAAAGAGATCCACACCTCGTCAAACACAAAGGCATACACACCAAAGGCACTGCGACCCAAAATATGGAACAAGATGTGCTTCAATGTCAAGACAAAGAAAGGAAGCAACGACTCGCTTCGGAAAAGGATACGATCACTTCTCCACATATCGGAGATGCCAACACCCGCATCCGAGAGCAACCAGTAGTCGGTGTCCGTCTGCAAGAGATCCCAAACATCAGCCAACAGAAAAGAGTCAAGATAAAAACCAATGCACCGAGCCGACGCTAGAGTCACAAAAGGTACAAGGAAGGAGGAGAAGACTTTGAAGTTCTCAAGCACCAAACATGAAGAAACGACAACCACCATCAACCGAAGTAACTCATTATTAACTGGCTTATCCAGGTCAATAACTGGACAGCGTCTTGCTGTACAACATCCACAAGACCGACATCAACAACTTCACATCCAGGGCGTAGAGTTGACATACATGGCAGAAAGCAACTTACATTCACTTCCGCAGGTGCTATTCTCATAATGCCCCCACCAAAGTCGGGATGAGTCTGCTCAGAGTGGCTCGGCTCGCCACTCGGGGATGCGGAATCATGGCTCATCGGAGGGACCAAATCCGGCAAGCTATAGCCTGACTCCTGAATGCCCATGCCCATGCTTCCTGGATGGTCCATCGCAGTGACACACGAGAGCGGACCCGCAACGTCATGCACGTGGTGGCCAACCTCCATAGGCACCTCAGTGGAGTTCATATCATCGAACTTCGCTTCAAAACGGCTGTTGCAGACAAGTTCACACACACACAGGGCATCCATCAGATTCTCCACTCTTCATGATCTTATCTTTACTACAAGGATTCGCGAATGTCATACAAACTTTGATGAAAGAGCATGAAAGAGCGCCAAAAACGAACAGAGCCAACCTGACAAGGTACAAGTCAATGGGACCCATCGAACTGCGAAGCAGAATCTGAAACCGACGATGAGGGTACTCCACGGCCTGACAAAGCGAAAATTCCAGAGTCAACACGACCCCATTAAACATACAAATGATCCCCACCTCCTCCCCAAAACATTCTAAAAAGTGCAGAAAAAACTTAAAGGGGGATTTGGGCACATGAGATCGACTGGGCACAGCCTGCCACTAACATCAACTACGAGACAGTCACAAATAACAGGCAAACCAGTCTCATGATTTATTCACGGAAGAAGAAATACCTCATCCGGATCCGGCACTTCCAAAGTGGTGCCAAGAGGAGCCTTGATAGCAATAAGCGTCTCGTTCTGCACAAACCAGTGGAACTACAGAAATCAACAACCTTCGCTTAATTCAAGGACTGCAGAGAGTAACAACTCGCGACAAATTCTTTACAGATCGCATGGCGAACAAAAACCATACACACACCAGACTTGGGGAGTTCAAATCAACATGCAATGGTTTCCAAGAAAAAGATTCCGAAGAATTAGAGATCAAGAAAATGGGCGAACCTGAAAACAAGGCAAATTTTTGATGTCCTCTTCAGTAACGTAGAGCCATCTGCACAGAAAAAAGAATCTCTGTACATCACATGCTTCAATTGCACCACATGGACACAGCTGCTAGTATGCACTTTCCCACAGATGCATAGAAATAGAGTAGAGAACGCCATGACGCTTAATGTTGAGCACACTTAATGCTTATCACACTTAAGACACAGAAAAATAGACTCACTGTTTGTTTTGTTCATCTTCACTTAAGCTTCTTAACCGCTCCCGCATTTCACTGCAAAAGCACAAAACACACTTCGTCTACAATCAGAAAACACTCCAAACCAAGGTCCAACGAGATCAGATGCCAATGCACAGCATGACTTGGAAAAAATGCTCATGAAACAGAGTAAAATACCTAATGTTCTCATCCAGTTTCTTCTCTTGAATGCGCAGGTCCTCGACCTCAGCCTGCACCGAAAGCACAAGATTACTTCGATCAAGCTGGGTGAACATCACAAGTCAGACAACACTTCTTCACAGTGCCAACCTTAGGTCCCAGCATGTCAGGACTGAACCAAGGGAGTGGGTCAATGTCTGCCAGAATAGTTCCACTGCACTCAATGCCTTGAAGCTTACGAACACGAACAAGAAAACTACGCTCATCAGATTTTCATTCCAGGACATGCAAGAGCATCAAAATCCATAAATTCAAAATAGACATCCACATCCGGTTAAGTCTAGTCTAAAGATGTTTGAAAACCAGTCCTATGTTCAATTCTTACACCACCACAACCCCTTGCCTGGTATCCTGCTCTCTGCTTTCATGGATACTGTGGCATCCCTCAGAAAAAAAAAATAACAGAAAAAAGTCGCCAAAACATGTACCTGGAGCTCTGCAGCGTCATCCTTCACATCAGCAGTTCGTGCCATTCCCATACCCCTGCGCCCACAGTCACGACAACTTGTTCACACATACTCCTCAAAAGCATTTCATACAGGTAACAACTCCAACAAATTACTATCTAAACTCCGGTCATGGATCCCTACTCAATTCATAGTCCTGCAACCATAAAAATAGCAGAAGTGTACTCGTGTAAAGCCCGATCCATCAGGAAATGATGCACTCACTTCCATCGAATCCGATTCTTCAGCTTCTTTTCGATCAAACCGATTCCTTCCAAAACATTGGTGATATCATAAATTCTTCTCTTTTGTACCTGATGAACCGTGGGGAAAGACATCACAAGCCAGAACCGCAAGATGGACATTCAATCCAAAAACATCGACTTCGCTAATATAAGGCACTCAGGTCCTCCGTCACGACCACTGACCGCAATACTTGCGCGATAGGCGGACTGGAAACAGAACTCAAAACATACTTGTCTCCCTATGAAGGCATTTAAAGTAAGTGGGACTGGGCAGACTACGAACATGCAAAGTGTCGGCAGCCTTGTTCAGGTCCAACACACCGTCGTCGGCCTGCTTAATAAGGTCGATGAACTTCTTTGTCAACAGACCTGAGTCACCATAACAGAGAGTCAGAAACATGACATCAACAGGCTCGACTCTTCAGACATTCACGAACAAGGACTCTAACCTATCAGCTTCATGAAGGCAAATCCTACACAAAAGAACCAGTGTGCGCACCGACATTCCACAATTATGATTCATTGGAAGGAACTGGAGTACCCAGTGAGCTGTCGTAGCGACAGGTGCTGGTTGGAGTCGGTGCACTACTTGTAGGAGAGCCTGCAGTTCGACAAAACGGAGTCAGAAGGGGTTAAAGTGACCATCACCCGTTCATCCATGTAACACAAATGGAGTTCGAATTAAGCACATCAAGGCCACCAAAAGCTCCAAAACGACTTCCCAGGACTGTACCGGACTAATTGTACACTCCCAAATGATCGACCCTATAGAGTGTGATGCATCCATGGATGCACAACTCCCGAAATTTAAACAGATTTGAGCTATATAACTTCGTCCTCGAACAGAAGGAGACGGGATCCAGAAGGTATAGTCTACAATTACTGGAGAGGAGGCTTAAAAACATGTGTATGTTCACCTTACGCACACATCACAAAAGTGTGGCAACCAAAAGACTAAAGAAACAAGGATGTCATCGTCAGGCAAGAGCCTACTGACATAAGGTCATGCATAGAACTCCTACACGTCATCTGGGTCCAATATAAGACCGCGCTTGCTCGATCAATACCAATTTGTGATCACCATAGACTGCTTCTGCCCCAGCTCAACCTACCACGTGTGTAGTCTCAATCTATGGAGATCAGGTGCTTCAGTGATACACCCATCATCAGTGCCCATTTACGAATGCAAAAGTGACTGCTTACTGCCTCTCCTGCAAGCACTACTAACTTCACACAATGACACTATCCCAGCTTCCCCTTCAGAGGCCACGACTCCGGCGAAAACCCTACAAAAGGTATTGTTCAGGAAACGAAAATCACAAATTCAGAAGAAGCTAATCTCAGGTGAATTGGTGGGATTTCAAGCTTGAACGCCGGCAATGAGGAAATGTGCCCGGTACTATCGAGATACGTCCAGAGCAAAGACAATGCAGCTCGGAAGAATGGATGTCCTACCAATGCCAGAAGGTCCAGGGGTCAATGGGCAGCTGTTCTTCGGAGGCTTCGCCGTTTTCGGACGGTTAGGTCGCACTCTTGGAGCGGAAGGCGCGGGTGCAGGGCTGAGATCCGATTTCGTGAAACCATTGGAACCATTCATCTCGACGTCGCGTCTGTCTTCCGCATCATTCCTCCGTTTCATCTGACATAACATTCACAAAACAGAGATTTAGGTCAACAATGGGCTCCTCGCACATGGCACCCAATGGAAATGCTCTGGATTCAGAGCTTATCCCATAGGCCACTGACATACTCGCTGGAGGTCAGAGCTCAAAGCAGACGAAGTTCAACAGCTGCAGAACTAGGTCTGGTTCTCAGAACCCCCATGAAACACCAAGATACGGACAAATGCCAAGAAAGAGGCCAATCCTGGACCTCAAATTCCTCCTCATACGTTGGGACATTGTTAATACAGGGGGTCCAAAGCATGTGAGGATGACGCCCAGGTGAAGGACCATGCAAGAAGTGAGGAACCTACATTCGCGTACAAAAGGTCGTTGATCTCGTTGGGCTCAATCTTGGGCTTCCCGGAGTGCAGGGTCTTCCATGTGGGCATTGCCTGTGGATTGGGCATCGTTACATTGCTCCTCGACCCTGAAGACACGCAAATTTTAGTGCGCTGAGATGAAGACCTTAGTACAGCACGAACACAGTCGACCTAGCAGAACCAACACGATACAAGGACACACACACTTCGTGCAGGTCCTCCACATGCATCAATTTCAATCACGGAAACACGGAAGCGGAACATGATGCTCAAATTGGACATAGCAGCAAACTCGAATACATCAGGGCACACACGGGAATACTCGCAACCGGAGCAGCGCACACGGAAAAGGCCAAAACACGACTCGAACAGAGCACCTCCACAACATGTCCAGACGACGGCAGATGCGAGGTAACAATCCTCACACATCAAGGATCAATCCCAATCCTAAAAAATCTCATCCCGCTCGCACAATTTCCCCTGGAAAAATTACCCAGCCTATCCATGCTCGGTGCAAACAGACCCCGCTGCAACTCAGAATCATAAACATAGGGGTACCAAGAAGACCCTCGAACACCCGAAGCCAAACCACAAAAAAATGCACTCCTCAACAAAGACACACCACACGCTCCCCGCTATCATACACACCCAGAAGCCCACGCCATCCCCCAAAACACTTCTACACCTCCAGCTTCACCCAAACCCCAAAAAATACAGAAAAGCAAATCCCTTGGAATTCGTAATCCCGCTTCCGCCAAGAACCCTTGTGACCTCAATCGGCTCTGAATCATTCAACCCTACCACCCACACCCACTCCCCAATCTCAGCTTCCCAACCCGCAGTCCTACGAGGAAACCTGCGACCCATCCGAAGAGAAAAGTTCAAACGCACTCAGACTTGTTCGTCTGCTTCTTCTTCTTCCTCGCAGTCGAACGCCACCGAGCGAGATGAGATGAGATGAGGCGGGATGAGATGGTGCCTGTGGGTAATGATGGCGAATGTTTTTTTACGGATGTCGGAAGAGTCCGGGCCGTTGTGGACGTTGGTTCGGCGAGTGGCTTGTGATGATTGTAGGGAGCAGATGAAAGCGAGCGATTGGGAGACTCTAGCGATGGAGGACTCTGACTCGCAGGAAGTGCGAGAGCGGAACTGACGTCCCAAAAACAGACCTCGCAGCGCAGAATTGGGCGGGCTTTGGGCGACAATCGCAGCTCTGGCGTTCAATGGCCTCGCCCCACTTTCGTATCTAACCTCAGGGCAGGCAGAGCGGGAGGGAGACGACGACGACCTCCCCGTGGGTGGATACCCTGGTCGATACCCGGAGGTTTTCATGTCGGGCAGTCGGCGGGCTCTGGTGCTGCCCAGCCGGTGCGCCGGTCTCGTCTCCGGACATTACTAGCATCTCGGGGTTCGGGATGGATGACCTCCGTTCCTTTTATCAACAAGAGTTCCCGAATCTGGATGGCATTCATCCAATCGAGTTTTTGGATAGATTTTTCTGTTGATGCGACTGGTCCTGGACTGGATATCATTCGCAATGGACTTGGATTCTGTTCTCTTGAGTGGGTTTCATTCGTTTGCGTTCTTTGGATGTTTTCTGTCGTTCTGGGATTGTTTTCCATTGCCAGTAATTTGGCGCTTCTTGTTGTAGTATTTTGCACGCGGTAATTATTGGGGCCATTCAGTCCGGTGGCCCTGACACTGGGTAAAGCCGGTATTGCCTGCTTCACCTGATTAACTTAATTGGGTCAATGTTAATTCTGGTGGACTTTGCCTCAGAAGATGGGTCAGATCCTCATTAGTGACAATAGCTTTGATAAGAATGCACAAGGAAATCCAGAAGGAATAAAATTCAAATGTAGTAAAGGGGTCATAGTTGAGTATTGCCTAATTTGGTTGTGGAAGAGTTGCATTGGGTTTTTTGGAGGACGCCAATTCCTCCATTCAAAGTGGGCCTTGCGGGCCAAATTTACCCCTAGGGAAAACACAGGATTTTTTATTTGCCACACTTGATAAAATTTGCAAACTTTGAATTCATATATGCAATCAAAGGCCCCAAATCAGTTGAGAGAGGTCGAGAACAAACCCTGAGCGCAACACAAAATAGGAGGGGGGTTTTCACTTTTATCCGGTGAAACACAAAATTCACCCTGTTGGTCCCACTTTGAATGGAAGATTTAATGTCTTGTGGATTTTTTGGCTTTGTCTTCAATAGGGTAGGATTCTTGTAATTAGTACTAAATAGGCCATGTGGCAAGGAGTACTAACTTTAACAAAACCAAAATAACTCATAGAGACTTTGAAATTCAATTTTTTTCTCGTGAATTGGAACGCCAAGAGATAAAGTTTGCACTCCCTTTTCTATTGAGGTTGAGCACTTTCCAAAGGTACCAAGATCACAATTGGGGTTTTGCATGGTTCCAGAGATCTCATTGTATCAAACAAAACAAACCTAATCATTTAAGGTATTTACTTAAGGTATGGATTGTTTATAGAATTCATTTGAAAGTATTTATTCGGTAGATGTATGATGTAATTTCATTTGACAAATCACATGCAATTTAGAAAGTGAATTTTGATTTTTAACTAGGAATTTTGTCAAGAGGTTCAATTTTCAAACTAAAGATAAACATGTTTGAATCAAAAAACACATGGGACCATTTCAAGCCCTTAGCAAAATAATATATGCTACAAAAGATGTAGAAATGTGTTATATACTCCTTGTTATTTGTAAAAAAACTACAAAACTTCAATTTATCATGTTTTTTAGTTTTTTATTAAATAAATAAATTATTGAAGGTTGCCTTTTCAAAAGGCTTCTAGAATTGAAATAAACAAATTGCCAAAGAACCAAGTAGAGAGAGACTTGTAGTTTTGTCGGAAAATCTTCCAAAAATACTTATGTGCTATTTGGTGGTTCTATTGCAAATCAAAATGTGATAAGTCAAAACTAAAATTGTGAATGTGTAATCAACAATATATTAATTTATGACTCTTGACACTTGTTATTAACCAATAATTTTTATTTCTATCTACATCAATGTAATGTTGCCCTAAATTTGTGAGGCAATATGGGCAAAACTCCATCTTTAATTTTGAAATTTGGCAAGTATATAATTTATATGATATAAGATGCAAATTTAAAAGAAAAACATGTGTAAGGCACGCAACCCATTCTTGATCACCCCCATTCTACCTTATAGGTTGCTCTATTTCCAATCAGTTGTGGTTTAGGTGACAACTCACGTAAGCAGCAGAAATGTCCAAGAAGTGTACATTGATATTATGGAATGATCACAACATATAGAGTACATTGAAAGCTATAATTATCACTTACATTGATTTTATAACCAATCTATGGTCAGAATAGAATGACCTATATATCAAGAATAGGTTTAACGGAATCTTCACAAAAAGAAATCATGGTAATTTTTTTTGAGGAAAAACATACAAAAAATTCAAATCCTTGTAAAATCTATTTCACTGCACGGGGAAATTTTTTCCTCACCAAAACCATCTTGTAGATTTGCTCAATCCCTTAAGTGGTTGGAAATGGGTCGTCAGTTTCTAGTATTAAAACCTCACTCTCGGAAAAATTAAAGTCTATTGGCTATGTTGGGCATGGTCAAAAAAGATTCTTCTAATTTAAACATTATAAATGTTTGGTCAATGTTTCCAAAAAATGTTCCACACATTTCCATAGTAGTCCTATACAAATTTGTGTAGTTGAATTTTGGGGGAATATTTTTTTTTTTCTTATTGCCCTAAAATGGACAATTTTTCACAATTTGTGCCCAAAATGTGCCTTGGTTCTTTAGAGGTTAAGAAAAAGTTTGATTTCACAATAATTTAAGTCCTTGTTCTATAAATATTATTTGAGCAGTCCTTTTTGTTCATTTGCTACGGTTGATAACTTATACATGATTAATTTCATCCACGCATGAAGACAGGGTATAATTGTTTTGTCAAGTAAGGTGCTGACATGCTTCTGATAATTAGACTGCTAATTTCATTGTCCTTTAGACTCAGCAGAATATATGATGTGAGTTATAGTAAATTTTGTTCCCATGAAAAACTTTATGTTGATGGTCAGTTTGAAACTCTTACTCAAATTGCTGTCATGGTTGGCTTTCAATGTAAGCCTGACCCTACTCTACATAAGCTTAGGCATGGATTCATAAGGCTTAACCCCCATTTTTAGTACAGGTACCAAATTTTTGAAAAAATAAATAAATTTGACACATGTAAGTGTAGGATCTTGTAGTATGCTGACTTGAGAATATGTGGTAAAAATTTCAGAAATTTTCACCATGTGGATTGCAAGATTTAAGCATTCAAATTTATTGAAATCATTTTTTGGGCCCAACAAAAAACAGGCTAGCTGCACTTTGCATGCTTGCTTTTCTATGAAAAAATGTCCAAAATGGTGGCGTTTCTTTGGATTCTTTTCCTAGTCAAGTTGGCCATATACAACATATAGAAAAAAAAAATAGTAGATAGACAGTGATAGAGAATGTTTCAAAAAACTAATCTATTAAGAACTTAATTATGGAATTGAAAAATACCAATTTCAATGGTTGCAATGTTGTAATAAACAGTCTACATCCTAAGAATTAATTTTTTTCAAAAAACATTGAAAATTGAGTGAGATAAAGGATTGAAAGTTTATTTTAGAATAGAGAATCCAGTGCACGCAAACAAAAACTCCTCATAACTTTGGACTTCTTGATCAAAATGGAATGATTCAAAGCTTTCCACATGTATATAATTATAGAAAACTAATTTCAAATTTTTGTTTATGAAAAAAATGATTTTTCAGATTTGCTTGGATTGCCCAAGTTGAGAAACAAACTACATATCATGCAATAATTTTTTATTCATATTTCCAAATGTCATAAAACTTAAATGTATATGAAAGATATTCCTTATCACCACCTTCTATTAAAATTTGGGCCAATATTTTGGAAATCTCCAGTCACATATACCTGCCCAAAATTGCCATGTAGCCAAAAAAATGTATGCTGGTCCTTTAGGGGTTAATAATCCTCACTTTTTGCTACTATGCCTAGTTATTGATATTAAACTGATCAAAACTCCATATTTCCTTATTGGCAAATGATAGGAGGTTCCGAAGCACCAAAGACCATAGCATTTGGATATTGTGTACAATTGTTATAAAAGGTGAAAGTTTTTTTGGTAGAAGTTCCAAAATTGTTTTTTCCACATAAGTGTATATTGATTTTGTAGATTTATCCAAAGTGATGATGGCGGTTTTGGATCAGTGGCGCATGTAGAGGTGCCCACCTTATCACCTGACCACATAACATTCATTAGTAATAGCATGACTTGGTAGTTTCTACATATGTGTTAGGTCAAGCGGAATATTGTCTTGGATCTATAGGATTTTAGGTGAGCACCCCCCAAACTGCCACTTTTTGCTACTATGCCTAATTACTATTATTAAACTAATCAAATTTTCATATTTTCTAGTTGGCAAGTGAAATGAGGTTCTAACACATAAAGAGTTTTGTTGTATATCAAAAGGAATATTGCAAAATAAAACCATGATTCTAAAAATACCTAGTTGAGGTAAATCAAAAATACACGTCTTACGAAATATTCACGTATCATGCCTTTCCTAAAGGACCATTGTCTTTCAAGGGAACAAAATGGATTTCAAGTAGGTTCCTATGACCTCAACTTTTGGTGAAGCATTTTGAAACTTTTTTATAAGATAGAAAAATTAATTTGCTTCATAGGAATATAAGTTTTATTTCAATTGGTGCTTGGGAGCAAAAGTTATACCACAAAAAGCCTAAAATTGAACTTAGCAAGCAACACAAAATAAAATTTAAATAGTCAAAATTAAATCATTCAAATATTTTTCCTAAAATATTATACTTTGTCTATATCTGAAGCTTTGATTTATTCTATTTGGACTAGTAATCAGAAAGTTAAGGACAATCTTGTTTTTCTGGCAATTTGAGCATCTTCTTGAAAAGAAAAAAAACTGGTATTCAATTGTGAATGCAACTCTTACTTAAAAAAATAAGTTGTTTGACATGGTTAAGTTTTCTTGCTAAAACAATCTCACTATTGGGATTATTGTGTTTCTATCCAAGTTTAGAGCTATTAATGATTTAGTTTTTCAATTATGGACCTACTTCTACCTAACAAATTTTAAAGATGAAAATCAAGTGTTTTATTTTTGAAAAAACATCCTTGGACTTTCAACTCAATTCTTCAACACAAATTTTTAAATTCAAAGTTTGTAGTGCAAAATTTTGTCACAATTAGCATTCAAAATCATCTAAAATTGTAGGCCAACATTCAAAAAGAAAAAATTCCAACTTTGTATGCTAATATCTTCCAATTTGTGTAGTCAAACTTCATGAAATTTCTACCAATGAAGTGCAAGATCTTATGGTTAGATTCTTAAAAAAAAATTCTTGCTTTTGGAGATGAGCGTACCCAAAATGGCAAGTTTGAGGGTTTCTTGATCCAAAAAGTGGGCTTGTTCGCTTAGTGCGTTATGACATAAAATTTTGATCATATGTTTAGCCACATGTATTCAAGAAATTATATAGTGTGACTTAATTATTTATTTGAAATATATGTTGTCTCTAATTTTAATATAATATAAATACATCACTAATACAAAACAAACTAAAGAAAGACCTTCAAGACTCATTTAATATATTCTAATGTATTTTGTATTAATGAAGGGAGTTAATTTCTTTGAATTAAGAGGTATTTTCACGTTTTACAATCAATCTTTTATTGAAGACTCCATTAAATGGACGCATGGACAAAAATGTTTTAAGAGAATATTTATAGAACCAAATATATGATGATTTTTTAGTATTGCATGATTTTTTTTGTTTAATAGATTTGATTTCGTGGTAATTCAAGTCCTCATTCAAACAGGCCTTATAAGGTCTTTCTAGAAATAATCGGTCTCCAATGCGTCCACTCTAGTCAATTGCATTTTCTAGGTCTCGGCAATGAGAACCCTTGCTCGGCATTTTGACGTGATTTGCAAAGTACGGAATACCTACCCACAAACTAAAATTCCTCATAACTTTTGACTCATAGATCCAAATGGAATGATTTAAAGCTTCAAACTTCTATATAAATCTAAAGAACCAATTTCAAATTTTTATTTTTAAAAAGAAGTAATTTGTAAAGAAGTTTTCAGAGCTGCCCGGGCTGCCCGCCAATCAATGAAAATTACATATCATGCAATAACTTTTTAATTGTGCATTCAAAGGTTATGAAAATTGTTGGGTCTTAAAGCTACTCCTTGGGCACATGTTGTCTCAAATTTTCAAAGAAAAAACAACAAAAACCCATGTGTAGTGAGCTGCACAAAATTGCTATGTTGCCAAAAAACGCAGCTTGGCCCTTTAGAGGTTAAGCTGGTCAAATTTGCATAATTTCTTGTTGGCAAATGAAAGGAGGTTCTAATACACCAAAGAATGTAGCATTTGAATGTTGTATACAAAAGTTTTTTGGATAGATGTTCTAAAATTGTTTTTTCCACATAGGTACATATTGATTTTGGAGATGTATACAAAATAATGATGGAAGTTTTTGATCAATGGCACATTTGGGGTACCTGCTTTATTATCTAGCCACATAACATTCATCATTAATGGCATGACTTGGCAGTTTCTGCATATGTGTTAGATCAAGCAGAGTATTGTCTTGTATCTATGTGGTTTAAATCTTTTTAGTAAAATTTTACTAAAAAGCTTACTTAAAGGTCATTACTTAAAAGACGAAACTATTAGGACTATACTTAAAACACCCCTTTCTCTTGAAGTTGGTACTCCCAAACTGCATCCACTTTTTGCTACTATGCGTAGTTATTATTATAAGATTGGTCAAATTTTCATATTTTCTACCAGTTGGCAAGTGAAAGGAGGTTCCAACATACCCAAAAGAGCAACATTTGGATACCATGCACAAATGTTTTGAATGGTCAAAGTTTTAGGGGGGAGATGTTCCAAAATCGTTTCTTCCACTTAGGAACATACTGGTTTTGAAGATGTATCCAAAATAACGCTGGCAGTTTAAGATCAGTGATGCATTCAGTGGAGGTGCCCACCTAAAGCCTAAGAGCATCCCCACACCTAAGACGGCCAGATGGGACGGCCGAGATGTGCATTTGGTGTGTGCTTTGACTGAGCCCGGCCCTTGTGTCTTCCATGTGCCCCATGGCAAAACTGGAAACCGGATCTATATGAGCTCCAAAGTGCCACCTCATGAATGCTGACATGGGCATGACATTCATTAACCCCTAAAGTTTTCTGACTATGTTTTCACCAAAAACGCTCCAAAACTGCCATTTCTAATACAAGTACCAAAGTTTAGAAAAAAAAACATTTTTGGACACATATAACCGTAAGATCTTGTAGTGCACTGGTTTAAGAATATGTTGGAAAAATTTCAGAATTTCTACCAGATAGATTGCAAGATACTAATGTTTGAATTGAGAAAAATCCTTCTTTTGTCCCTGCAAAAAAACAGACAGCTGCACTTCACAAGGTCACATTTGTAGGAAAAAATGTCCAAAATGGTGGGTACTCTTTGGATTCATTTTTGAAGTCAAGTTGGCTATATGCTTGAATAATTTCAGATCATTTGGAATTGTACAACATACAGGAAAAAAATAGTAAGTAGAAAGAAGTAGAGAATGATTCAAAACACTAAATTGTTTAAGAATTTAATTATAGAATTGAAAAATGCCAATCCCAATGGTTATATTGTTGTAATAACCTTCTGCATCCAAAGGGAATTTGTAACTGCCCACAAACTAGAACATCTCATAATTTTCATCTCATAAATCAAAATGGAATGATCCATGTATATATAAATCTAGAGAACCAATTTCAAATTTTCATTTTTTTAAAAGTGTTTTTTTAAGAATTTTTCTAGCTGCCCGCCAAACATTGAAAATCACATATCTTACAATAACTTTTTAACCATATAGTCTAAATTTATGAAAATTGTTGGGCCTTAAAGCTACTCCTCGGGAAAATGTTTTGTGAAAATTTCAAAGTAAAAAAATAAAAACTCTGCTTGTGATCAGCTGCCCGAAAATGCTATATTATCAAAAAAGCATAATCAGTGCTTTAGGGGTTAACCAAAAAGTACCTTGCAAACTTAAAAATAAACATAAAATAATCCATACCGAACCGCAAGGCTCTTCATTTGGTTGGGTGTTCATCAAATTTGGCTGTGCCCAACAATTTTTTGGCCTTCGCTATGCATGCCATGGGGCACGCATTATGGCCGGGCACGGCCATTTGCCCAGTTTGAGCCACTTATTGACTTGCCGTGGACATGCTCTAACCCAAGTTTGCATATTACCATAAGCTCTAACATGGGTCAAGCAATTGCATGGAAGACTGGCCATTCCAACCACTGAGAATGGCTTGAATGTCCACTTAAGCTTAATAACTTCTTATGAACTATTTTGTGGTTAAGTTACTCATGCAAGGGTTCTCTCTTATTAGAGCATCTGCAATGTACCCTGTGAAAAGGACAGTAGCAGCACTGCTACTGTAACATTTGAAAAGCAAATTGGACTTAAATGCACGCCCCAATGCGACCGTCAAGTTCCACGTTCGTCCCACGGCCTCGGTATGCGACCACCTGGGACCGGCTAATTTGCAAAATGTGAAGGGCCCGCAAGTTGACTCCTTGTAAAAATAGTCATTGTTGTCATACCTTTTCCCACATTGTAATGTGTGCCATTCAATGCAACCTTCCCTTGTTTGCATGAAAAGTCCTTTTTAATGTAGATTCTTGTCCTTTCTTTCTTTTTATAAAGTAGGAAAGTCCATTTGACGTTTGGATTGCTGGTTCCGCATTGCGTCTTTTTTTCCAAAAAAAAATTGGCACTGTGGAGGCCTTGTGG
Organism: Neckera pumila; assembly: GCA_963969595.1. Taxonomy (NCBI): domain Eukaryota; kingdom Viridiplantae; phylum Streptophyta; class Bryopsida; order Hypnales; family Neckeraceae; genus Neckera; species Neckera pumila. Next base: position 35,580,317 of record OZ018409.1, read on the forward strand.
AATGCCCCTCCAGTTTGCCAAAGTAGAGGGTTGTTTTACTGTATTTGCATTGCAGATGCTCTTATGACTATAATTTGCTTTCCTAAATACAACAATGGGCTGCATTAATGATTGCCATAAGAAACACAATCACTACCAAATCATACAAACAGTTGAGCTTATATTTGTCACCAATCATACAAACCACAAGGCGATAACTACACTGAAGAGGCTGATCATGGATTGATTAGGAACTAAATTCTGGTCATTAACTTAACTTACCTTGGTGGCGAGTCTAAGCAGCTCTTAAGATGGGAGACATTCCCGCCACTTTTTGCTATTGTGACTTGTTACTATTATTACACTGGTCAAAATTTCATATTTTCTTGTTGGCAAGGGAAAGGAGGTTCCAACGCACCAAAACACACGGCATTTGGATACCGTACGTAAAAGTTATGAAGGAACAAAGTTTGGTTCTAAAATAATTTCTTCCACATATTTAGGTACATAATTGATTTTAGAGATGTACACAGAGTAAAGATGGTAGTTTGGGTTAGTCATTCATTTGGAAGTATTCACCTTATTACACTTGCGTCAAGCCCATAGATTATTGAGGCCCAAATTGATGTAAAATCAGTTCTAATCTTTAGCCTAAGAGGACATTTGCCTCAAAAGTTATTTGGGTGTTGTCAAGCAAAACTATCACAAAAACATACATATCTACTTCTCTACCAATTTTCAAAGACTAATTCATTAGTATCTTCAAGATCATAATCTTCAAATAATAAAATAAGATTTGTCCAAAAGTTCTTAAGTAAAGTTCCAACTTTGAAAGAAAAAAATGCTTGTCTTCTACTACGTGAAAAATTTGATGTTATTTCAGAAAATTGAGGTAGGAATCTATGGAAAAAAAACATGAGAAAAAACTTCATTTTAATCCTTTAAACAATGATTATGGAGAAGGATGTATAAGATAACCAAAAAAATTGTTAATAAATCTAGCTAAGAATTGAATGCCAATCCCAATTTGCTAATCCCAATATGAAAACTTTGTAGAAAACCATTATGCACTTTTCTATTTTCAATAATTGTAGAAATTGAATTAACCTCTAAAGGACCATTGTTCCTTTAGGGGACAAATGTGTTTTTGTGCAGGTACCTATGGGCTAAAATTTTCTCTTAATTTTTTGAAACTAATAAGCTTTGTGGAAATATAATTTTTTTCACAATCGGTGCCCGGGAACAAAAGTTATGACCAAATAAGCTCAAAATAGGGGACATGAAGCAACACGAGCAACAAAAAAAAATTGCAATTTTTTTTTTCTATTTTTTTTCTATTTTTTTCTCATAGATTATATTTTGTCTATTCAAAAATCTTTGATTCACTTGGATTTGTTATGAGAAAGTAGGTGAGAAAGTTAGGGACATTCTTGTTTTGGGGGAAGTTAGAGCATCTTTTTTTTCAAATAATTTGTAGGATTCATTTTCGAATGCAATTTTTCAAAATTTTCAATTTTTTTTTTGCATGGTCTAGTTTACTTGCTAAAACAATCTCACCATTGGGATTAGTGCATTTTAAGTCCATCTAAAATACATGAATATTTTAGATTTTCCTTCTATCTTGTACCTATTTTTACTTAACAATCTTTTTAAGAATGATAATTAAGCTTTTTTGAATTTTTTTCCTAGACTCTCAACTCAATTCTCCACTACAAAGATTTAAGTTCAAGACTCTGTAGTGCAAGAATTTTAAGTTAAAAATGTTCAAAGTCAAAAAATCTAGTCCCGCAATGTGCTGAAAAACTTATTTTTTCCACTTTAAATGAAAATATCTTGCAATCTGTGTGGGTAAAAAATTCTGAAATTTTTCCCACACTTTTTCATATTGGTTAGGTGTACAATCATATGGTTAGATGTGAAAAAAAAACAATTTAAATTTTTTTTAACTCTTTGCTATAGAAATGGCAGTTTTGAGTGTTTTTGGGCAAAAAAAAGGCCTTGGTCCTTTAGGGATTAAGAAACAAATCTAATATTTATTTTGGGAACAAATCAAATTTCATTACTATCCATACAATATAATTTCTCATCTCTTTTACCACATTCATTAGAATGGAATGTATGAAAGTTTTCCTTATAGATATGGATCTACTCAACATTAAAATAAATCTTTAAACACAAAATTGTTTACTTTGCAAATTGGTTTATTGAAAAGCTAGATAAATTTCCCTCCACATAAAAGTTTAGAAAATACCATAAAAATTTGCAGTTACAAAAATATACCTTGTAAATGCAAAAATTCATTTTGGTTAATGAATTGTTTAGGGATTAAAAGATAAGTTCCAAGTTGGATGTAGAACTTAACCCCTTATGACCCAAGGGGTGGTTCTTTCAAAATGGGCCCAAACTGCCCACAACTTGAGCATTTTTTTTTTATTTTTTTTTTCTTGAGATCGGATAGAATGTAACCTTGGAAAATTGAAATTGAGCCCCTCAAAATAAATAGATTATTTGAGCTCATAATTTGGGAGATATTTAATTTTGAAGTTTTTCTTGGGTCAATGGAAATATAAAGCAAAGCACTTTGAAGGAGCATATCTTTGTCAAAATATTTTGAAATGATGCCTTTCTTGTGCTCAATGAAAGATAAGAGAGTTGAAAATGAATACATATTATTCCAAGCATTTTACAATTCATGGTCAAGCTTGCAATGCAAGGTGGTCACTGAAATTTAAGTAGTGTTTGCAAGAATAAAAAGAACGAGACACTTGTCTTCTCCTTGAATTCTTTGGATCTACCCTTTTTGAAGTGGATTTGACCTTTATGCGGTGGGCAAGAAGCACATTAGTTGGCTGACTTTTTAGTCCATGCCCAAACCAAACACAAAAAACGAGCTGTAAACTACATTACATCACTTAACTTTGAAAAATTTCACAAGGCAAAGTTTAATTTGGAATTTGATGAAACTATCACCATTGGATTTGTATTGCAGTCTATCTCTTAGAAATAAATTTTATTTCTCAAAAAATTCAAAATATGAGAATGAGAAGCTCAAAAAACAGGGGCATCAACCAGAAGATGGTTGCTTGGGTCATTAGGGGTTAATGTGAGAGTCTTTAGACTAATTCAATACATCACATTGAAGAAAATAGAAAGTTGTAAACAAGGATTCTTTTTTTTAACTCAAAATGCTTCAATACAATTATATTTTAACCCCTAAAGGACCAGCATGCGTTTTTTGGCATTATAGAAATTTTAGGCAGGTACTTGTGACTAGAGGTTTAAATATCTTGGGCTGAAATTTTAACAGAACTTGGGGACGAGGAATGTCCTTCATATGCATCATATTTCATGACGTTTGGAAACACAAGTCAAAAGTTATGGCCTAATATGTTACTTTTTTTCACCAAGCGGGCAGCTTGGGCAAATCTGAAAAAAACAATTTTTTCATAAATAAAAATTTGAAACTCGTTTTCTACAATTATATATACGTGGAGAGTTTTGAACCATTCCATTCCAATCATTGAGTCAAAAGTTATGAGGGTTTTTAGTTTGCGGGCAGTTATAGATTTTCTACTATAAAAACTTTGTAATCGTTTATTTGACTCAATTTTCAATATTTTTGGAAAAAAGTAAAATCCTAGGATGTAGATTGATTATTACAACATTTCAACCATTGGGACTAGCATCTTTTTAATTCATAAATAAATTTTTGACAATTTAGTATTTTGAATCATTATCTACTTCTTTCTACTTACTATTTTTTTCCTTTATGTTGTACAATTCCAAATGATGAAAAAAAATTCAAGCATATTGCCAACTTATTTAGGAAATTAAATTCAAAGAAGCACCACCGTTTGGGACATTTTTTCATTGAAAAAGGAGCTTGTGAAGTGCAGCTGCCCGGTTTTTCGCAAAATTGAGAAAATGGTTTTGGAGACTTTGAATGCTTATATTTTTTGATCTTCACTGTGGAATTTTCTGAAATTTTTACCACATGTTGTTGATACATTATTCCACAAAGATCCTATAGTTACATGTGTCAAAAATTGTTTTTTTCCAAAAATTTGGTAGTTGTATTAGAAACGGCAGTTTTGGAGCATTTTTGGTGATTACATAGTCACGGAACTTTAGGGATTAATCACATGCATCTTTTACCAAAGTTAAAATTTTCAATCACTATCATATTCTGAAGTAGGAACCATCCAAACTTCCTTCTATATTTATGCCAAAACTCTTCACACCATTTTTAAGGTCTTGACCAATGAGTGATGAGATCCCTCAATTCCTAGGGCTGGCAGTCAATGCAAGAGACTCTAAATGAAGTTCATCTTTTGACTTCTCAATAATATTAGAGAAGCCAATACAATGATATAAAGTATCAATATGAGTTACTAAAATATTCTTTTTTTCGGTCACCACTTATTCAATTCCAACTATTATTAGTTTGTAAGCTAACCTTCAAAATATGTGTATATTTCTATCGACGACAACATCAATTACCTACAAAAATTTGGAGATTGTTGGTGTGTGTACCTAGGCAACTAGCAATCTTTATATTGATTTTGAGTTTCTTTTCAATGTAAAATGCCTTTGCAAATGCCACAAAGTTATCCCAAAACATTAGGAATAATTAATAAGCAACCACCATCAATAGAATGAAGAGTATCTTCAATAAATAATAGTTATTCATAGTTGTTATGTATTATGTTCTTGCAACTTCTTTAATCCCTAAAGGAACAATATGTTTAGAGGGCTAAAACTGCTTCAAAATACTCATTCTTAAAGGAAGGTCGAAATCTTCATCAATATTGTATTTTAATCCCTAAAGGACCAAGCTACGTTTTTTGGCAACATAGCGATTTTGGGCAGCTCACTATGAATGGAGTTTCTATTTTTTTTGTTTGAAAATATTACACAACATGTGTCCGAGGAGTAGTTTTAAGGTTTAACAAATTTTGTAACTATTGATGACATAGTTAAAAAATTATTGCATGATATGTGATTTTCTTTGAACTTTGGACAGCCTGGGTAGCTCAGTTTTATTTTTTTAAATGACTTTTCAAGAAAAAAAAATTTGAAATTGGTTCTTTAGATTTATATATACATAGAAATCATTGAATCATTCAAATTCAATCAATGAGTCAAAAGTTATGAGGAGTTTAAGTTTGAAAGTAGGTATGGAGTCTTTGAAAACCATAACTACCCGCAAACTAAAACTCCTCATAATTTTTGACTCGTTGATTACAATTGAATGATCTAAAGCTTTCTACGTATATATAAATCTAAAGAACCAATTTTAAATTTTTATTTTTTTTAAAAGTCATTTAAAAAAAAAATTGAGCTGCCCGAGCTACCCAAAGTTTAAAGAAAATCACATATCATGCAATAACTTTTTAACTATGTAGTCAATAGTTACAAAAATTGTTGGGCCTTAAAGCTACTCCTTGGGCACATGTTGTGTAAAAATTTCAAAGAAAAAAAATAAAAACTTCATTTCATAGTAAGCTGCCCAAAATTGCTATGTTGCCAAAAAATGCAGCTTGGTCCTTTAGGGGTTAACAAATAAAACCATAGGATTTTTTGGTCAATTTGTTCAATTGTACATTGTCCAAAAATTTTAGAATGAATATCCCCACCGATTGCATGTTCAATGTGCCTAAACTTCAAATGTAGGCTTTTCTAGCCCTCCTAAAAGATGAAGAGTTGTATTTCAACATTTTAAGAAAAAAACACGTTTGTCCTATAATTTGTTCATTTTAGTCAATATGTTGCACAATGGGTTGAAAACATATGTAAAAAAATTTAACCAAAAGTATTTTTATATTTCTCTTTAAAAAAATTGTAAAATGGAAGGTAGTGTTGAATGAAAGAAAAAACTGAATTGCTAATAACTTTTACAAAAATTTGAAGATTCTTAATTCCAATAGTGAGAATGTTCCAATAAACAATTAGTATCATTTATTCTTATTTTTATTTGAAGGTTATCCAAAATTAAGATCAAAAGACAACTTTATTGATTCAAATAATATAAGTAGACATCAATCTATAAAATTATTTGAAAAATTAGTCTCTCTCTCTTTCTATAACAAATAGAAGAAACCATTGCATTAAAAAGAGAACCAAGGAACAATAGCCAAGTTGAGAGACTGGCAAAATGTAGAGAATAAGAGCCAAAATCAATGACAACCGTTAGAAGAGATTTTTCAGGCCGTTTCTCCAATCTGGGCAGATCTGTGAACAACCGATACAAACTGTTAGAATTTTTTTTTTTCAAAAAATAAAATAAAATAAGTAAAAGTTCTCTCCTAGATATAATTTCAGATAATTTTTTTTTTTTTTTTTTTTCCGAAAATGACATGGCACTCGTGCGACCACATCAGCTAGCAGCTTTCTTGTGTAGGATTGCTACGGGAACGCAGGATAACTTGCAGGCTCTTGGAGGCCTCAAATCTCTTCTAATGAAAAGAGAGAGACTAAGTGACAAAATCAATGACAACAAGCCGAGAAAGACTAAATGAAATAACACAAAGGCCTCCCCTCTTGTTCTAAACAATAGTGCATCCTAATCTACTAGCTAATACCGGTGAATGGAGTCAAATGCTATCAAATTTTGCCCAAATGGTATGAGTCCTTTGAGATTAGTGTTGGGCACTAAGATAAACCTTTAGTTGAGCTGTGCGCCTAGAATCCAATAGGGCATTCCACAAGGCTTCCTAAGTATAGACTTATAGTCATTGACTCTTAGATTATATTTTTTGTTGCCCGTTTCGACATTGAAATGAAAAAAAACTTCTAACTTTTGCAATATTTATCAAAATGATATGAAACAAAAAATAATTCACATGTAGATTATGATGAGTTTTATCCTTCCTAAAAAATTCATGTAAAAATTCCAAATTATGAAGTCAATAGAGGTTGTCCAAGTTCTTGGAAAACCCAAAGTGGGCCCCTTGGTCCTTTAGAGGTTAAGGTGATACCTCATGAATTGGCTTTTTCTTGAAATTGATGCTAGAGTGTAGAATTGGTGGGGCATTATGAGTGATACAACCTCAATCCTTGATTCCTAAAGGATAGGAGTACATTTGAGGTAGAATCTCCACTTTTTGGGAAGTGATAAAAATATAAAAAAGAAAAAGCTCTTTTGAAATGCAACCATACAAAAAATACTAGACTTCTATAGGAATGTTTTGGTAAAATATTCATAATTTTTTACTATACAAATTCCAAGATTATAGCATTTGAGGTTAGAAGAAAAAGTTTTTTCAACCCTACTTGACAAGGGCAACAAACTTTAATTCCTCCTAGAATGAGAGTTTTGTGCTAGACTTTGTTTTTTTGTAATTGCATCCTACAACATATTCGTTACATGCTTTCAAAATTAAAAGATGATTTTTTCTGGCTATCCAAACTGCTCCAAAAACTTTGCGCTGTGTATCTTTTTATTTAAGCAACCAATTAGAAAGAAAATTACATTTTCAAGAAGGGATTACGTGTGTACACCTTGCGTCAAATTTTCATAAAGATCCATTCATAATTCATTTCATAGGAACTTTGCTCGAATTTTCAATTGGTCATTCCACTACTACTTGGTCCTTTAAGTTAGGCTGCATTAAACACCTTGAAGTTCATGTAGTTGATGAACATTAACATAATACTTTGAGATTATTTTTGGTCCAAATAACTTCTCATTTGTCCAAGGTAATGATGAAAAACAATCTTCAATATTTCAATCAAGTTTGTGAAATTTACAGAAAAAAAGTGAATGAAAAAGTAAAAAATATCTTAATTAAATTAAAGCAAGGATCAATTATTAAAACTAATTAAATTAATTAAATTAATAATTATTAATTGATTTTTAGAAAACTCTTAACGCCTAAAGGACCATTGTCGGTTTGGCGGACATTTGGGATTTTGGGCAGTACCTACGGGCTGAAATTTAGTCGTGAATTTTTGAAATTTTTTTTGAAGATAGAAAAATTGATAAGCTTTGTGGGAATATAATGTTTTTCACAATCGTTGCTTGGGAAAAAAAGTTATGACCAAATAAGCTCAAAATAGGAGACGGTGGGCAACAAAAAAATATGGACAAAAATTCAAAGTTTTTTTTTAATATTTTTTTCTCATAGATGATATTTTTGTCTATTTGGAAAGCTTTGATTCATTTCATTTGGATTTGTTTTGAGAAAGTTATGCACATTCTTGTTTTTTGGGCAGTTAGAGCATCTTTTTGAAAAAAATAACTTCTAGGACGCATTTCTGAATGCAATTTTAACGATCTTTCAGTTTTTTGTTTTTTTTGCGTGGTTCATATTACTTGCTAGAACAATCTCACCATTGAAATTAGTGCATTTTAATTCCATCTAAAAGATATGAATATTTTAGATTTTCCTTCTATCTCGTAACTACTTCTACTTAACAATTTTTTAAAGAATGATAATTAAGTTTTTTTTAGTTTTTTTTCTTTCCTAGACTTTCAACTCAATTCACCACTACAAAGATTTAAAGCTCAAAACTCTGTAGTGCAAAAAAATTTAAGATAAAAATGTTCAAAGTCAAAAAATCTAGTCCCACAATGTGCTGAAAAATTGTTTTTTTCCCTTTAAACGCAGATATCTTGCAATTTGTGCGGTCAAAAATTCTAAATTTTTTTCCACACACTCTCATACTAGTTAGGTGTAAGATCCAACAGTTAGATGTAAATTTATTTTTTTCTTTTCAGTTTTTTTTAATTTTTGCTATAGAAATGGTAGTTTTGAGTGTTTTTTGGCAAAAAAGGGGCCTCGGTCCTTTAGGGGTTAACCTTGCTTTTTTCCAAGTCTCAAATCTGCAATTCATTGGTGCAATCCATGTTGACATTGTCACCAACATTCAAGGTATTTTATTCAGTTTTATCAGCTATTTTCCTTTAATTTCCACTTAGAACCGTTTTTCCATGTAAAGTACCACATCCGTTTCTTTATCTATTTTTTCACTCTAAACTGAAATTTTATGTAGATTTTTTCCCTGTTTTTTTCCCAATATTTTTAAATTGCAATCATTTTTTTCCCAATTCCACAGGCTATAAAAATGGACTAAGGTAGGAAGCTCTGAAAGCGAGCGGGCATTTAGAACTGCTCATATAGGCTTGCCTGAAATGGACCTGCAGTGGACCTTCTAGTCATCGAATGGATCGGAAAAAAAATTATTATTTATTGCAAGGGCCAATCATTCTCTTTGTTTTTCCCATTTCTCTCTAGAAGTTGCACTCAAACAATTTTTGGAAGATTTGGGGTCATAAATAGGGACCTATGACTCTTCTTGTTTAAAAATCCATAAATAATTAAAATGCTTCAAAAATACAAAACAACTTGTATTACAAATCAGAATCTATTTCTCTTTGTCTGAAAAATGAGCAAAAAATAATGCCATTTAAAAAACCAATAGAAAAAGGCGGATCAGCCCTTCAACGGTTGAGCTTATAGTTGTATGACGAGCCTCTTGCGGAGGTAAAGCCCAAGGTGAATGTAAAAAAAACAACCACATTTCTAACAGTACTGCATTACTGTATCATATGCCAACTTTGGACCAGAATATCTTTTCTATATCTATGATAAGACAATTTCAAAATGTCAACTGAACTCCGTCCAGGTTCATTGAACATTGCTAACATACCAGTCAGTCAGTTTTAGATATGATAAAGAAAAAACTTTATAATTACAAATTTGAAAATCTATGAATAGAATATAAATATATTTTACATCACATCACATTTTTAGGTTTTATTGCTTATGGAATATTCAAATTATCTATTGGCATCTTGCCACATGGGTACCATTTGTAAATAGGGTGAACATAGCAGTAGACAGTAGAAGCAATTTGGTCCTTTAAATTTTGGCTCTTGAAGAAGGGAAGGGTAACTCCGGTCTGAAAGACTGTCATGAAGGAGGTAGGACGTTAAATTCATCTCACAAAGTGAAACCAGCAGGGTGAAAACGTAGGAATTTTATCCCTGAGGAAAATGCAGGAATTTTTTACATGTGTCGTGTAAATAAAGATTGTAACACACACAAGATCGAGTGACATAAACTTAAATCAAATAGGAAAGCAAAATCCAAACAAAAATACATAAAAACAACACTCTCAAGTGTCCCTTCTAGTTGACATTGTTGCCTCAACAAGCAGCTAGGACTACACAATAGATGTAATGGAATTTGAATGTCATGATGAAAGAACTGTATACCATTTTTTTACATCCAAGTGTGGAAGCTCTGCTTTCAACCCGCTAAGAAAATGCCTCCAAGCATGCCTCTGAGAATAGATCACGCACTAAGTTGCGGTGATTGTCTTCCATGTCGTCAAACATACCCACTTCAAGACCTGAAGCCTCTTGGTGGTATCCAATGTCGAATTAGGCTGAAAATCCTCATTGGTATCTACCATTGGCCCAAATTCCTTGGTGTGTTCACCCTTTAAGTAGTCTAGTTAGGGAAAAAATATAGAATCTATACACACAAAGTCAAGCGACTCTCACTTCACAAAGGAAAAATTCAAGAGTGCAAGCATGAGAAAAGAAGTGAAGACTTTACTAAATGATAAACCATCATCTTTAAGCAAAGCAAAACACACAACTTTCTATAAAACACTTACAAAACTTGTTAGAAAATGCTTGAGAGTTCTTAGAAATCAAAGCAACATTCAAGAAATAATTTAATCTCAACTTTAAAATTTGCTAAACCACAAATCTTGAAGAAGAGGGATTCTTTGCCAAATGATTAGATACAAGATTTGTAAAAATATAAGGCGAGCTATCTCTCACTTCATAAGGAGAATCCAAGAGTGCAAATGCAAGAGAAAGTGAACTTTTAATAAAGGCAAATATTGTATTTGAATAAACCTCAATATAATATATATATCAGAAGACCTATAAGACTTGAAAGAGAAAATGAACACCCTCCTCACTTCAATGTTGTTCTGAATTTCATTTGCATTTTGGAAATTGTGGAGGAGGAAGATTATGCTGAGATACTACATGAGTGCCGTCATGTAATGATACAGAACTTGGAAGACATTGTGGAGAAAATATAACTGCATTTTGAAACAAAGCTTTAAATCTTGAAAGATTTGAGGGGGATTAACCATTAGATTCTGTATCATCCAAAGTAGGTTTCCTTGCATGTCGGCAAACAAGTCAAAAATGAGCGCAAAAAACTCATAACTCATTTTTCAGGAGATATACTTTTTCTACAACATATATATATTTCAAAACACCTACAAGGCTCAACTTGGCAAAAAATGCTAAGTCGAGGGAGCCTTAAATCCCACTCTAGTTGACAAGAATAGACTAAAATAAAAGTTAACCTTTATAATTATACTGCATAAAGTAAACGTTAACTTCTACTTAAAGTGCCACCTAAGGTGAAGTCTTAAAATAGCCCAAGGTTCCCAAACAAGATTAAACTACATCCATTTGACATGGTGTCACACATGATGTCATAAACATGACATATGCCACATATGATAAAATTTGCAAATTCTAAATTCATATTTGCAATTAGAGACTCCAAATTGGCTAAGGAGGTTGAGAAATGGCATAAAATAGGAGGCTTTTTTTAATTTTTATCCCAAAGAACTGTGTTTTTACCCTGTTAGTTTTACTTTGTAGAACGGATTTAATGTCCTGCATGAAGGAGTATCTGTTGGGAATGGCTCAACTATCTAAACCTCATGGACTTAGATGGTGAATTCCATCCTTGATGCCTTGGTTAGGAGGTAGACCCTATAACACTACAAGAAAAACGTGTCCGCCACAACCGACTGAACTATGACTAGGTGTCCTAAATGACTATAGTACAACTGCAACTCTGTAATTGCACATGTAGTATGATGGGGCAGAGGACTAGACATTCTGTAGTCATATAAAAGAAGATTGTGGCGGCCGTGATCAAGCACTCCTTTCATCCGGTGATTTTCAATGAGTAACTCATTCAAAGGCGTGACGTGGACATCTCAAGCCTTATGGTCCATTGTCTTAGTTGTAGATTAGTTGCGCTCCAACTGCATAATGACTACCTGTACCTCCGTGAACGACTACCACATTACTCGGAAATGATTGTAGAGCCTAAGTGTGAACTATTGTACTTAGAAAATCATTTTCAATCCATTTAGCAAAATTTGTCTATAACTTTTGATTTGAGGCTCAAAATGTAAAATGGATTTTGGAGATGAAAGTGAGATTGATTTCATAACCTTTATTAGTTCAAATTTTTTTGGAAAAAATTAATCTACTATACCTCAATGAAGTCTGAATATTATTTGTAACACAATTCTTGCATTTTACATATCCCACATTGTTTGTCTTGCCTACTACTACCCCAATTCTATAAAAGGCTTGTCATTTCATCTCTTCATACTTACCCACTAAATGGATTTGGAAGTCATGCAAGACATAAGCCAAATATGGTGTATAATGTACAATGTATTGTATATGATGTATTGTATATAGTACATTGTATTTGGTGTATTGTATTTGGTATATGGTATATTGTTGTGAAACTCATATGTATGTACTTATATGTGAATGTCCATACATGTGACTATAAAATGACTAGTCCCCATCTATACTCAGAAACAACCACAAGCGTCACTTAAAAATGACTGGACAATCTTGAAGCACATCTTACAAATGACTGGACACGTGTCAAAGCGTCATTCATGCATTGAAGATAAAACTACAACAATAACTAAAGAATGATTGGACACGTGTCAACCTTGCATTGGTCAACACAACTCCCTCACAACTACCAAATGACTACAGAATAACTCACGCAAAGGTCCACGTCAGCAGCGGTCGACCAAATTTTTCAAAAAATAGGCAACTGCCCGGCCTTTCCAAAAAAATTTGTCCCTAAACTTCATGGATGAATATCCATCTGCAAATACGGTTGGTGATATAAAACCCCCAGTCATTGTCATAAAAGACTGGTCCACAATGACTGGAGCTCCTAAAAAATAAACACAGCCATAGATGTCTAAAATGATTGAAAACGCAGTCATTTATGTTGTTATTAAATGCTAAAATTCTTGTAGTGTAATAAATAAACTAACATGTTCCTTCCTCTAAATTTTTTTCAGGTTTCCATATAATGACAAAGACTATGGTAGGCACCCAAATGCCTGGGTTTGAACTCACCACCACCTCACTAGTGGATTGGCCTGCGAAACTTATTCGCATTTTCAAGCATGCATAAGAATCCCTTTGGTGCAATTCAAACAATGACATCCATTATATGAGATTTGGGGGTCTTAGAAGGCTGTGAGTTCCCCTGCTGTCTGCTGCGTTCCCGCAGTCTAGGAACGCAGTAGCAGCAGGTTGACGTGGTCGGGCGACTGCCACGTCACTTTTTGAAAAAAAAAAAAAAAAAAATTTTTTTTGCTTAAAATGATATTTTGGTAAATTTTTTTTTTTTTTTTTTTTGGAAAAAGAAAATTTCTGACACACCCGTATTGGCGTTCACTGGATCTGGGCAGATCAGGGAACAGGCCTGAAACGGCCCTCCGCGACCCCCAAATATCATCTAATGTTAAAGTATAGCCACCTTTATACGCTAGGGGTCTAACATTATATAAGGGATGCTCTAAGACCTTGAGCTATTTCTAAATTTTAGAAACAAAGAGGCAACAGCTTGAGCTATTTGGATTCAAAAGATTACAAGTACCTAATACACTAAAAACTGAAATTAGATTGCCCCTCACTAAGTTCTCAACATTTGACACTATATAAATATTTACTGTACTATACAAGAATGCACCACTTTTGAATTGGGTGTTGTTGTAATTGGAACTCATTAACCTCTATGTGTACAAATGGAAATGCTCGTAGAAGTATTTATTGACTTAGATGGCTTGTAAAATAACTTCCTTAGGGGGTAGGGCAACTTAATTATTCATACAACCTAATTTTACTATTTAGTGTAGAAGAGATAACATCCTAAAACACGATCAATGCCCTCCTCCCCACATAAAAATTTAAGGTAGAGGTACCTATTTGGGACAACCCCCTTGTCATGGCTTTATAAAGTAACCTATTGTGGACAACACTTGGATGCACTATTCATTGCAAAAGATTCTCTATTTCTCCCTTCTCGTCCGCTCATCTCTCTTCCTTCCTTGCTTAGAGAGAAGTACCAAAGCTAACCATAATAGGTGAGTCTATGAGACCAAAATGGGTCAGAATGAAAAATGCACATTTATACTAAATAAATATTCATTCTTGAGAATTTTACTTTATTTATTTACTTTGCATTTTTCCTCATCCTTATTTTTGTACACATTGAGTTTAATTTCTCAACAAATTTCCCATATCCTACAGGCTGAAATGCTTAAATTATCTGAAATAGATACCTTTGCCGGCTTATGATGTGCATAGCTTCTGACAATCAGCAAACTTTTGTAGTATACAATCAAAAAATTTCCAAATTTGTATAACTACAATGGTCACAACTTTTGTGAATTTTTTTTTTTAAACTTTTGACCAAGGCCTTTTTTTTGCCAAAAAACTCTCAAAATTGCCATTTCTAAAGCAAAAAGTAAAAAAATTTGAAAAATGTTTTTTTGGCACATCTAACCGTAGGATCTTATACCTAACTAGTATGAGAATGTCTGGGAAAAATTTCAGAATTTTTGACCGCACAGATTGCAAGATATCTGCGTTTGAAGGGAAAAAAACAAGTTTTTCAGCACATTGCGGGACTAGATTTTTTGACTTTGTAAATTTTTAACTTAAATTTTTTGCACTATAGAGTTTTGAGCTTTAAATCTCTCTAGTGGAGAATTGGATTGAGAGTGTAGGGAAAACAAAGAAATTCAAAAAAACTTAATTTTCATTCTTAAAAAATTGTTAAGTAGAAGTAGGTACAAGATAGAAGGAAAATCTAAAATATTAATATCTTTTAGATGGAATTAAAATGCACTAATCCCAATGGTGAGATTGTTCTAGTATAAAAACTAAACCGTGTGGAACTTTTTTATTTGAAAAATTGCAAACATTGCATTCCAAAATGAATCCTACAAGTTATTTTTCTCAAGAAGATGCTCTAATTGCCCGAAAAACAAGATTGTGCATAACTTTCTCATAAAAAATCCAAATGAAATGAATCAAAGCTTTCCAAATAGACAAAAATATAATCTATAAGGATTTTTTTTTTTTTTAAATGAAATTTCTTGCAAAATTTTTTTGCTGCCCTTCATCTCCTATTTTGAGCTTATTTGGGCATAACTTTTGTTCCCGGGCACCGATTGGAAAAAAAATTACTCCCTCTGTCCAACTAAAAGCCTCCAAATCAAGCAAATTTTTTGTCACACTAAAAAGCTCCGTTTCTTGATTTTGGTTGTTGAATAAGTATTCGTTGTATTGAACAACCATGTGGGGGCAAGTGAAACAATCTTGAAGCATTTGTAAGGCCTTGCAAGCTTGGCCTTGCCCATATAAGGCACCTTGTATCAATTCCTTCTTTACATAGTAGAGTTGACAATGTATTTAGTGCCCACTTTGGTGCTATGAAAATTTGATCATAAAGTAGGCCAATTTTTTTTATTGTGGATATTTAGGTTGGGAAACATGTTCTTAGACTCCCATTGTTGCCACCACCCTTTAAATCATCTTAAATGACAGAGTTGGCAGCGTTTCAAAACTATGTACAAATATCATACTTTCTATATGGATTTTGGGTACCCAAATGACAACACCTAAGCTGGAGATTTTGCATAGGTCTAAGGGATGGGTTACTCTTTCTTGAATGCATGTGTTGCTGGCGCTATGACTACAAATATAGTTAATCCCTCAAGGGAAGGCGTTTTGGAGGTTTTTAGTGGGACAAAGGGAGTATATTCTTACAAAGCTTAGCATTTTTTCTATCTCTAAAAAAAGTTTCAAAAAATCATGACAAAAATTCAACCCGTAGGTACTTGCCCGAAATCCCATTTGTCCCCCGAATGGACAATGGTCCTTTCGGGGTTGAATTATGAATAAGGGAGGCAACCCATTTCTGATCACTTAAGCACCACATTTAAAGAGGTGGTCCATTTTAGAGCCTGAGCGCTTTTAGAACCTCCTACCTTATCCAGGAATTCAACTTCCGGGTGAACATTTTTATTTTTATTGAGAGACTTACAGGTGAACATTTTTTTAATTCTTTTTTTTTATTGAGAGATTTCCAAGTGAACATTTTGCACATACCACCTGGAACATGCCTGATGAGGCTACTCTTGGATGGACGTATCATAGAGTAGGAGGCTGGTCTAGTGAACCGCTCCGTACTTAAGTTAAGATATTAGTGCTCTTGCTTCTGCAGTCCATTGAATTGACAAAGGCATGCCACCCCTGCAGGACTGGTCCAATTTACAGCTCCATCAATTCCTAGTCCTCTGGAGTCCTGGGTGGAAACTATTAAGGTAGTAGGCTCTAAAAGCGACCATTTAATGGCTGAGTCGCCTTTTTCATAGGTCTGCATCAGGGTCCGGGAAGTTCTGTGGCAAAATCGGTGGATTTCCTAGTTTCTGTAGGGTAGCTCGGAAATTCCAAAATTCACCCGGAAGCCAACCTAAACTCTGAGAATTTCATCGGCTGAAATCCTTTCATTGCTTTTTCAATTAGTCAAATATCCGGATTTTGTTTTTTCAATTAGTCAGTTTTCCTGACTTTGAGAAATGGAACCGGTTTTACTTTTTTCTTCATTTTGGGGGGCATTTTTTACTTTCCCCATTTTTTTTTATCATTCTTTACTTTCTTCATTTTTTTTTATCATTCTTTACTTTCCCCATTTTTTTTTTTCATTCTTTACTTTCCCCATTTTTTTTGATCATTCTTTACTTTCCCCATTTTTTTTGATCATTCTTTACTTTCCCCATTTTTTTTTTCATTCTTTACTTTCCCCATTTTTTTTTATCATTCTTTAGTTTCTGAATTTTTTTAGCTTTGAATATCCTTGGCAGGATTTGAACCTGGCCAAGCCCCTACCATCCTAGGGCCAAGGATGTAGCCTTCAGAAAATGCAAGGATCCAAACAAGGGTCCAAGCATTTTCCGAAGGCTGGTTAGTAGAGTTAGTATCATAAATCAAGAGACATCAACAGAATTTTCAAGTGGCCCAGACGTGCAAGATGCATTACTTGCACTAGGACCATTTGAAACATGCAAATACAAAGAAGGGTTAGCATACAAAAACCTGTACTTACTATCATTCTTCCAAAGAAGAGCAGCATCACAAAGAATATCATCAATTCCCTCATCTGGTCCCTCTAATGCAATCCGCAGCATGGCCTCCAAATTTGCACTGCCCAACCTGTTTCTAATCTTAGTTTTAATCAAATTCTGCACGCTGAAAGCACGTTCACATGTTGCAGTGGATACACATTGCACACGAGCCAACTCTGAAAGTATTAAGAGGTTAGGGTACCGGGTTTGCAATGCATGGTTCCAGATAATCATACCCCAGAGGTCCCTGAAATTTTTATCAACCCATTCCGTGGTGCATTGCAACTTAAATGCCAAGAATTCCCGTTTGCATGCTGCAACATTCAAAAGAGGAGGGAGAGAGAAACCACCGTGAGAGCGGTCCACTCCGTAGTGGGCCAGCAGAGTCTCTAATTCTTTCACGCACCAGTTCTGCAGACCCACTTGCTTGGAAGGCATGTTAGAAGGGTTCAAGATTTTGAAGCAAGAAATGAGATCATTATCACTGAACCGTGCATCCAACCCATTGCAAACAGCCTGAGCAAAAGCTTTCTGAAATGACAAAGCCTCTTCTAGATCTGCGCCCAGCCTAGACCTGTCCATTTCAAATGTGTGAAAGAACTTACCTCTTACCTCAGACTGCAGACGTCGCAGGTGGCCCCCATGTGGACCGTAGTCAGGCAAAATATGATAGCCCGTGTCCTCATTAAACGTAGACGCATTGAGATCACAAGTTTCCACAATGAACATCATACGTATTTGTGCAATTTCAGTCCGGACTATACTACCAACTGTTGTAACATCCACAAACTTTATTTGGAAAATTTTGGAAAGCATAGCCAAAGAGTGCAAAATATCAGCCAAGAAATGCAAAATGTAAATAAATTTGAACTGCCCTAACTTCTGCACAAGGGAACGAGCCTTACCTATGTCCTTACCTGCAGCATCTCGGAGGAATACCAAGACAGACTCCAAGGAATCACAAAGCGAAGTCACGGCCTGCCATCTGCTGAGCCAGCGAATCTTGTGGTAACGCTTCATACACTTTTTAGCATCACAGAATTCCTCTTGCAAAGCTGTGAGAGAGTGTTTCCTCTTGCTGGATGTGTTGAAAAAAGAGGCAACTGAATTCAAAATGGAATCCACCTCACCTGAAATCGACTTGCAGTCAGGTGCCTTTGCGGCATCCAAGGCTGCCAAGTTAGTGCGGTGAGCAACGCAATGGCACGCAAGAAGGAATGGATTCACCTGATTACGGAGTCGTGTTGCCACCCCTGTTTGTGAGCCGACCATGGTGCTGGCCCCGTCACTCCCGAACGCCACGAATCTGCGCAAGTCCAAGTTCCACTTCCGCAAGTGAGAGAGCACAGCATCGTAAATGACAGCGGAGTCTTTTTTTCCCCCTGCAATGTGCAGCAAGCCCATGAAGAGAGTTACGGGCAACCCCTCCTCCACAATCGTGGCAAAGACTACAAGGTGTCCAGTGACGCTTATGTCAGTGGACTCGTCCACCATGATGCCAAAGAAAGGAGAATTCCGGACCCTACAAATAATTTTCTTTTGAATAACTACAGAAATGCACATTATAAGGTCACCGCAAGCTTTGTCGTCTTGGTACATTGAAGCTGTAATAGGAGCATTGACAGCCAACAACAACTTGCACAAAGGGGGAAACTTAGCGTAAGGGAGGCACTGCTTCTCTATGAAGTACGCGGCTTGCAGCAGACTTCGCAATGCCTCATCACAGGTGCGCTGCGAAGTGTGGATCGCCTTCTCCAGCGTCTTCTCACCGGTGCTTGAAGCCCAAGAAAGACGCCTGTGCTCATTGGATCGAGCATGATCCAGGAAGGCACTGACTTTGAGGTTTTTAGAGCCGTCCTTAGCGTACACAGAGCGGCCCCTTTATCCCTGCAGATCTTGCAAAAAAATTTGCCCAAAGAAGCACAGAACTCCAGCCACGGAAATTGAACAGCCCACGTTTCTTTCCACAAAGCTCGTGCAATGTTTGACTGAGAGGGGGGGGGGGGGGGGGGGATCCATACCGCAAGAAGGAGACTCAACCGATTTGGAGTTATCGCTACCGGAGCTGAGGTCCACGACATCAACCTCGCGGGACTTTGCGTAGCACAAGTCGCGAATCGACCTTTGTCTCTTCGCCATGATTCCTCCGAGGCTCCGATCAAACACGTCCAAAAACAGCAGCGCTGATCAAGCATTCAAGCGTGTCCGCACTCCGCAGTCCGCAGTCCGCACTCCGCACTCCGCAGCGAAACCCCAAGCTTTGATTTCGCAAGCTCCAATGTCGGAAGTCGGAAGTCGGAACCACACCACCAATTGACCAAAGTAACACAATTCTAATGCAACCACGCGAAATCCAAAGCCCTCGCCAGAATTTGGTGATGCTCAATTGCTCACGCAGTCACGCGAAAATGAAACCAACAGAATCGAGGCACAAAGCTCACAAGTCCGGCGCAATTTGCAAACTCCAGAATCAGAACTACAGGGAATGAAGAAATTTTGCAAAACCCAAAACCCCCCAAAGCGCAAACTCAGCCGCTCAGCGTGATTGACAAGCAGAGAGACGACGGCGACAAGGCGGAGAGTGGCCCTCAAAGTCCCATCGCGGCAAATGGACGGCTCCGATTAGCGCGATGAGCCGCCCAGCATCGACGGTGAAGACCCCACATCGACCGATCGACGGCTTGCAGGACGTCTCTTAAACGGTAATCTCCTGCCTTCATTTAGTGATTTTAGTCATTTAGTGTGGTTACTGTGGTAAATTAATACAGTAATGGACTGGTCACTGGTGGCCAAGAGATGAAGTCAGATGCTTTCCACAAAGCATATGTATTTAGTTTTTATTAGTTAATATTTAGTAGTTAGTATACTAACACTACTACAATATTTTTTTTTATACACTAACTAATATTTCCTAGAATGTGTGTGCCCGGTCGGCTACCCGCCGGGAAAAAGGGTTTTCCATCGGAAATTTTCCTACATATTTTTATAGTGGCCTACCCAAATGCCGAGGTTTTATTTTTCTACCCGGTCCCATTTCCTACAATATTTTTTTTCTTCGGAACCTCATCCTAAACATTTCTATGTCATTCGGAAAACTTCAAAAAATTTCGGCTAGCTCGTAACTAGATGCCGGTACTCCCCTATCATTGGTCTGCATGATCAGAAATATTTTTAACTCATTTTTCAGGGAAAGCAAAATAGATGTCAATCGTAACCCAAGCGGTTTCATATTTTTTGAAGCATTTTGGAATTAATTATGAATTTTCAAAGATTTATGTTGTAGGTACCTATTTGTGACCCTTAGGTCTCCCAAAATCCGTCCCTTGCAACTTCTAAAGTGATTTGAGGAAATCCAGGTCAATGATTGGCTCTTGCAATAGAAAAAGAATTTTTCCTTGATGCATTCAATAGCTAAAGTGGTCCATTCAAGGATCACCTCCAATCCATTCTACAACTAATTATAGGGCCGGTTTGAAGAAGAGGGTCATATTTATAGCCTCCTACCTTAAAAGCATAGCCATTGTGACGCAAAATTTTGGCCCGGCTCGGTGCTTGCTAAGCCCGGAAGAATTGTCACTCCCTACTGCGGACTCAGGGAAGGTGGTTATTGAGCCGAGCCACCAAAAAAAATGGTTTAGAACGTGGCATCTTCTCATGTCATCTCTTGTTATATTTGAGCTATTATTATGGGGTACCTTTGAGGAATAGTTGTCAGCTTCTTGTCAACATGCCTTGCCAACACGAGACGTGCATGAACAATAGTTGATGTTGTAGTGCTATGGCACGGAAGAGTGGGGGACCAACATCACACTGGGTGTAAATCCACGAAGTCAACACAACAAAGCTCTTTTTGCGAAGTCACATTCCTTGCAAAACGGTGGCGATGCTCTAAGGGCTTGTTTATACCAAGAAACTTTGGGTTGGAGCCCCCAAAAGTAGAGAGTTTTGATTGGTACTTTGGATTGGTACAATAGCTATCTTCCAATCAAAACATTGGATTTTGTTGGGCTCCAATCCAAAGTTTTTAGTGTAAACATGCCCTGAAGTAGTGGCTCATGAAATGAGAAGGTGTTAAGTTGTTCCATCACATCCAAAAGCAGCAATGATTGATTCACGTAAGGTAGAGCCACCCATAACTGACCCAATAAGCAATTCCGACATCATTTGAAGTAGTGCAAGGCAAAACAAATATTTTCAGAGGTGCATCGATGTAAAGGAACGACAGGGATTGCAAAATCATTAGATGATATTTGGGGGTCGCGGAGGGCCGTTTCAGGCCTATTCCCTGATCTGCCCAGATCCAGTGAACGCTGGTACGGGTGTGTCAAAAAAAAAAAATTTCAAAAAAAAAAAAAAAAAAAAAATTTTTTGTTTTACCAAAATATCATTTTAAGCAAATTTTTTTTTTTTAATTTTTAAAAAAGTGACGTGGCAGTCGCTCGACCATGTCAACAGCTGCTGCGTTCCCAGACTGTGGGAACGCAGCAAACAGCAGGGGAACTCACAGCCTTCTAAGACCCCCGAATCTCATGTAATGTTTGGTAATTTGGTAATTTTATTGCTTGAACTAAAATTACTAGGAATTTTGGGAGGCAAAAAGTGCTTCAGACCCATGGGCCAATGTCTACGCTCTTCCAACTCCGATCATTCAAGAACATTTTTCCTACTCCTACTTTCTTTCTCACAACTTAAAACATGTGTCATGAACTTATTAGTTCCAACCTTGAAAAGGAAAAAAACAGAAAACAACATTCTAAGCTTCAAAAAATCTAGTAGAGCCTTGATCGGAAACAATTGCACCTATAGGTTTGGTATGGGTCACTGGTCGGTTACAGGTGGCTCTACCTTAAAAGATGAGTGAGTTGGCTTCATTTTTCTACATCTACTAAAAAAGATTGGCCAAAGTTTTGTTGTAGTCTGAGTGATTTTGGAGTGGTTACCTCCCAAAAATCAAGTTGGGCCATTCATGAAATTATAACGTTAAAGCGTGGAAAATTGTGATATGGTTTTGAGAAGGTGAGGGGTTATAGAAGAGAATAATGGAAAACACAGTTGACATATTAGTGGATTGAGGGAAAGAAGATGGATATAATAGAAAAAAGGCCTTAATCCTTAACTCCTAAAGTCCCAAGGCCATTTTTCTATCAAAAATTACTCAAAATTGCTACTTTTGTAGCCTTCATCCAAGAAATCAGAAAAGACATTTTTTTAGAATCTAACCACAGAATCTTGTACTACACTTTTCTCAAATCATGTGGTAAAAATTTCGTGATGTTTGACCGTACGGATTGACAAATATCAACATTCAAAGTGAAAGAAAAAGTTTTTTCAATATGATGCTTTGATTGCCCGCAAAATAAGAAACTCTATAACTTTCACATCACTAATCCAAATGGAATGAATCAAAGCTTCCTATTTAGATAAAAATATAATCTATTAGAAAAAATAATTAAAAATTATATTTCAATTTTTTATGGATTTTATTGTTGCCCGGTCTCCCTCGTTTTGAGGTTATTGTAGCATAACTTTTGCTCTTGGACACCGATTGAAACAAAAATTAGATTCCTAGAAAGCTAAATTTTTTTCTATCTTATAGAAAAGTTTCAAAAAGTTTCATAAAAAATTGAGCTCATAGGAACCTGCCTGAAATCCATTTTGTCCCTTG
Source organism: Neckera pumila (assembly GCA_963969595.1). NCBI lineage: Eukaryota > Viridiplantae > Streptophyta > Bryopsida > Hypnales > Neckeraceae > Neckera > Neckera pumila. Next base: position 35,603,190 of record OZ018409.1, read on the forward strand.
TAGGGACAATGGGACTTTAGGGATTAAACCACATTTCTTTGCCTAGAAGGTTGCCCAAGGGAGAATAAAAAAAATTTCTTGAAGTAGCAAATAGGTCTTCTTACTTGTCCAAAATTTATTCAAGGCATGCAAAAGTGAATAGTGAATAGTGCTTAGACTTTGTAGCCTAAATGTGGTGCTTGGTAAGCCGTATTCATTGTAGAAGTGGGTTTAGTAGGTTGAAGCATTTAAAAAAAAATTGCACTTCAAGCCATTTTTTGTCAACATTTCTCTCAAAATCAAGCCCTAAAGGCTTAGCCTTTTGTTCAAGAGTTAAATTGCTTGTATACCTTACAACCTTCACTTGGGTAGAAGGGTCAAAACTGCCAAGTCATTGCCCAACCAATAACTAAAATGAACGATACCAAATATTCTATATCCAATACAAGAAATTTGGAGCTTCTAAGCTGCTCCTACCCCTCTTCCATTATCGTGACCATTGGCGTTTTTTAAGTTTGAAGATCATAAATGAAAGATTCACTCTCTTTTAGAGATGCTCCTTGTATCATATCTCAATATTGATTGAGGTGTTCTTACATAGAAATGGATTATTAGATAAATTAACCTTGTATAGATGCAATAGATCTAAAAAGTCCAATCAATAGATGACTTCATTGCTAACTATAGAAACAAGAATGTACATATTGGTCCAATAATTAGAATATTTTTGTGACTACCTTAGTCATGGAGGGCTGTTAATCCCTAAAGGATGTTGCGCACGTCTTTTTGTCCTTTGATCACTTTGTCTAAGATTGTAGGATGGAAAAAAATGTTTTTTCATCCAGTTTTTTTTTCCAAAGTTGCTTGAGTACATTTTTAGTGAATAGTATTGCAAATTCCGTCATCATAGTATTATTGACTTTTCTAAAGTAGAAGATGCTTAATGGCCACATATCACCCTTGTAGTGTACTATTTTCTCCATTTCTTTTTATTTACTTTTGATGTGAATTTTATCCATAAAAATCATATTTTTATGATGAAAGTCCAACTAATGAAATGAAGATTATCAAGTGCAGTTTCTACTTCAATTGGAGATTCTGAAAAAATTATAAATTCAATATTTAAGATCAATATGAACTTTGTACCTATAACCATGGTTTGTTGATTATTTGATTTTAGGGTTACATGGTAACTGTGGTTTTATATCATGATGTAATAAACTATAATATACATCAATAGTGAAAATTTCAGAATTTTAAGTATATTCTATATTTGATATGACTTTTCTTCATTTGTTCTTAAGATATTCACAATAATTTCAAAAATTTTCCAAACCTTTTGAAAATTTTATAACTTATTGTAGATATATGACTTCATCTCTGAAAAATAATTATAATTTTTTTTTGGTCCATATCTATTTGCAAAATGGCTGCAAGCAAAACAATGGATATTGAGGTATGAAATTAGTGGTCATAGGCTTGTCCTTTAAGGGTTAACACCTAAGCGGCCCATGGGACCAAAAGTATCTCCACATAGTTTGGAAGTACAATTTGAAGTGCTATAACTTTTGCATCCAATGTCCGAATTCAATAAAACTTGTTGGAATTTGCTTTCTCTATTCTTGTTTGTGTGGTAAAATTTTCAGATCAATCCAAGATGTACTGATTTTTTGGACCCTATTTGAACTTCATGAATTCAATTTGAATTCACCAAATTGCATTTTGATAATTGCAGCTTTGGGGGCTTGTATCTCCTTCATCCAATGTTTGTTTTCAATAAAAAAAATGTTGGATTAGATTCCCCTTGAGTCTAGTTATTGTGGTAAAGTTTTCATGTCAATCCAAGTTGTTTTAAATGTTTGGGAGCAATTCAAAGTTCAAAATCCCAACATTTTTGGATTACAATGGATCTTGACAGTCTATTTTTTCTTCATACACTGTCCATTTCCAATAATTCTTTTTGAAAAAGTTGTGCATACTAGTCTATTGTGTGTAATTAAAATTTTATATCAATCCAAGAAGTTATGAGTGTTTGAGAAGCAATCTTATTCATAGAAGGAGGTTCGAACCTAGACGTGTTTTTTGCAATTTCAAAGCCAATTTGCAAACACAGTGAGTGAGTGGTTTTTTTTTTGGCGATTTGGTGCAAAATTGCACCAAATTTTATAGCTTGGCGCCACGCCTATAGAAAAAAATGGTACTAAAAAGGTGGAAAATTGCCAGAAAACCTCAAACAAAAATAAAATCTTGGATGACATCACCAGATTGTGGATGAAAACTGAATTATGGATCTGTGATATGTTATAATATAATATTTTCTATCCAATATGGGCATGAATGTTGAAATTTGGAGCACCACTATAACATTCAATATTGCTACTTTAGCACTTCATTAAAAATGAAAAAAACACACCCTGTAGTGAGTCATTTGAACGATGTATTTTCACCAATGTGTTGCATGCTAGTTTTGAAGTACTTTACAGTTTAATCCTTGAAGGACATGGTGGTGCCTGTGGAAATCATCCCTTTGGATACTATGAGAATCATTGGCTTAAAATAACACAAAAGCACGTTGTGGAAGTCAAACTACTATAGAAGACCTCCCCTTTTCACAACAAAATTTCGAGGATGAATAGTTGCACTTCTGTTTGCATGCAAGGATTCTCTATCATTCATTGGAGCCAAATGTCCGTTGTGTCGTTTATAGGTTAAAGTTTTTTCATTTGAAGAGGTTTAGAAATTGAATTTCACCTCCAAATATGTTGCTAGAATCGACATCCTTTTTTAGCACTAAAACATTATAATCTTGCAATCTATGTGGCCAAATCACTCCAAATTTGATTCATGTCATTTCCCACATGTACATTAGAAGATTGTAATGTTGAGATTTGTATACCTTAGTGACATTTAGACAATGATGCTCTTAAACCCCAAAAGGCCCTGGGCATTTAAGGGTTAACCAAGTAGCAAAAATGACATTCTGTGGATAGCCAAAGCTGCTGCATTAAAGTGGGCATGAAAAAAGTCTGATTCAAATTCTGCACTTTTCTTCAATTTCCTTAATCTCCAGACAACTGGCAGATGTGGCCAGGATTATTTTCAGACTAGCGTTCAATTAATGACGACGTCCTTCTCTCTCATAAGTTACGACTGGTCAAAAATTAGTAACAAAAAATTAGCATCTTGCAAGCGATTGGGAGAGACAAAAGTCACTGCAGAGTGATATAAAGAATGTACTCAAATCCACTGTATACGGTAATCAACACATGCTAAGGAACACGTTGTGAGCTTTTGATACTGATATTTAGTCCCAAGACCCTGCGAAGGTACTGATCAAACAAAAGATTTTGAATTCCAGAAGTTTTGAAATCAGCAATTCGTCATGTTAGCAGCAGTGGAGGTTACCGTAATCAGCACTTGAATTCCGTAACCATCAAGTCTGAAGTATTACAGAGCTAATATTTCCTCTTCTTGCTGGGACGTCCATCCTTATCGCCACGCCCCGAACTTCTGTTCCGGCTAAACTTGTCTTGGCCTTCACCTTTCTGATGATGACCCGACCGTGATTTCCCCCTAAACTTATCATTCTTCTCCCCAAATTTCTTGCCAAAAGATTTCCCAAAATTCCCACCAGGTTTCCTATCGGATTTCTCTGTACTTCTCGCAGGCCTCTTCTCTCCGCTGCCTCGCTTATTGGTAAAATGAGAATTATACTTGTTGGACGGTCTTCTGCTACTAGACTGGCCAGCCAAGAAGCCTGGAAATATAGAAGGAAGGTCAGATCTTGTGAATTCAGGCTTGGAGATGCCTGGAAGATACCTCCTAGATCAATCCTAAGGGACTCAACTCCACAAAATACATCGATGAACATATGAAGAAACATTCTTCAAAAGGAAATGAGAAAATAAGGAACTTCAGAACCTCATTAAATGCACCATTTCACAGGAAAGAAAGGAATTCCAACATAATATCAGGGCATAAGGTTTCTTACAAATCTAACAAGGGGTCATTAGAACTATTAGCGGAAAGGTTAATTAAAAAGGGGACTGAGCCACACACATAAAAAGGTAATTAAAACTCACCTTCATCAGGTTCTTCCCCAACTTCCTGCCTGTACCAATCAGCATCTTCCATGTCATCCTTATCCACTCCGCCAGCCCCAATTGGACCTTCATCAGGACTCATTTCGGCTTCATCGTCTGCTACGACATCGTAGTCTTCTTCTGGCTTCTCCTCCACAAATTTCCTCTTCTTCTTGCTGTTCCGATCTTCTTCCTTTCTCTTGACGTTCGCTTCCTGTTCTGCCCTTCGTTGCTTTCGAAGTGCTTCCCGTTGCTCTTTGGAGTTTCGCAAAGCCAAAATCTCTTCTGGAGTTTTCTTCACAAATTCGTGGAACATAACCGCCCCGTCACAAAGACCTTCTTCAACTTTCACAAGCTGCAAAGTCATCCGTGGTCCAATTTCATGCAGTTTCACGGCACTTCGCTGTGAAGCATGATTACCTTTCCCGAAATCATCAGCAAGCTCCACCTTCGCTGACTCATCTTCCGCTTCACTCTCCGATCCATAACCAGTTCTGCAGTTTGGGCACAATCGAACAATTCAACAAAATCAGCCTATAGTTCGCTTATATCTTTCCCAATCGCAAAGTAGGCGTCCATTTTAAATTCAAATTTGCTTAAGAACAACATATGCAACATTTTTCAGTGGTTTTGGTGATATAAAATTTGGCTCCATCTAATTTATACTTTTCACAATATAAGCAATTGAATTTGTTATTTTAAAACCATAAATCCTTGGTCCTTTAGTGGCTTAGAAACACAGTATAGTTGAGTGAAGACTTACTTATTCACAAACTCGCTAACATCGCTCAATTTGCTGAGATCAGGAAGCTTCTTGCGCTGCACAAGCTTTCGGATATTCCGTGACACGCCAACTGGTTGCGCTGAAACGGAATAGTGTCGGAAATCGATGCACTTGGTTTTCTTATCGTAATTAAGAAGCAGCACCCTCTGACAGGTACTCAATTTCACCTGTGACAAAACACAAACTGCTTCAGACTAGTTGCAAGGTCTCAAAATAAATGAGATAACAATAATGAAGGCGACGCAAGTCAGCAAGCAATGCGAAGGCCAAGTATGAAGACACCACGAGAACTTACCGTGTTAACATTGATAGGAGGAACTATGTTCTGGAAAATAACAGCAATCAGCTTCAGATGCTCTTCACCTGTGGTCAACCCATTCATCACAACCTACATCCACATATGATTCTGCAGTCAGTACAGCACTGACTTAACGCAAGCCAGATGATGAATTCCAAGGCCTACTCTGCTGTCTCTGATGTTCCTTTCAACTTAAAAAATCACAGTATTGGAGGTACATGACCCCAAGAGCACCGAGGATTCATGGTTTGGAAACGACCAATCGAGATAATCAAACTGTGAAATACATATTTCAAGTGGGGCCAGATTTTAAACCACGAGAGTCAGAGAAGAACATTGCATTTGTTGGTAAATATATAAACAAAATAGGAAAAAGGAAAGACCCCGTATGATCTACTCGAATCTGCTAAAAATACATGAGAATTAATTAGGGAATCTTGGTCCTTTACAGGTCAAGAGGCACTTACTAAAAAAATATCGTTCTGTTAAAGATTGCAACAAATCATTCCCAGCATGATTTCTTTCTCAGGGTACTAAAGCAAATCAAAACTCACTAGGGGAGGGCTCTTGAATATTGCTGGTGGTGCTCGAGGCCGGCTTTGCGTCCTGGCAATGTCGGCAGCCAACGAGTAGGCGTGTATTTTGAACGTAAGCGTAGGCCCATGCGGACTCCGTGCTAGTCGTAGATATGGAGATGTCTTCGTATTGGACATAATCATGAAATGTGTCACTCCAAGAGGAGCAGCCACATGCACAAAATCTTTCAATGAATTCCTCTTTGACTCCTGTTCGACAACACAATCCCAAGTCTATCGTTAGGATTTCGTCCTTCACCGAAAATATACTGCTTCAAAACTCTTCCTAGCTACAAAACTTAACGGCCAGGAGGAAAATGGCGAGACACCTTTGGTTGCAAATTAGGGTTTCTCTTCAAAGACCAGGTATCTGTCTCGTAAGGGAAAAGATAAAACTCAAGATTGCATAGAAATGATCCATACCCTGAGATTGAGAGCTGTGTGCGGCATCATGACCTTGCGCAAATCCTTTTCCAAATTCCGCAAGAGTGCCGGCAATTTCCCTCGCGAAAACACGAAGCTCTTGGGCACTTTCTCGCCTGGAAGAGTGGCCGCATTTTCCTGCGTCGAGTCCTGCGTTCTCTTCTTCTTCTGCAAGAACCAAAATCACATAACCTCCATGAAGTCTCGTCCTCGAAACCCTAATCCTCAAAACGTGCAATCTCAATGCAAAATGCCCGAAAAAACCCTGTCAGTCGAATAAAAACCGCGAAGACAACACGAACTCACCCTCCTCGTGCGACCCATGATGCACAGCAACCGTCGACGACCACCTAAACCTCAAGAAACTGCTAGAGCCAAACCAAGCAAACGCTGCTAAACCCTAAAGCCCTAAAACCCCGAACTGTTAAAACAAAGGCGAAAACGAGGAAGGAAACCCAGGATAGATTATCACCGTCGGATGAACATGTGGTTAGATCGACGACCAGGAAAGCAAGATGGGATGCGCACGTATGGGAACGATGGTGAACAGCATGACGAATGTGATTGTCAAAGCACCTGCTCACGGTAACGGGGCCGAACACGGCCTTAGGGTCCACAACCACAAAGTCTACGTCGGCCGGGGAGGGCCCACCAAATGGAGGGCCCACGGCCGTCACCTCGGAAGTCGCGCCTTCGCGGTGACGCCCATCGCGTCTTCTGGCGACGATCTTCTTCCTGCAGTTTGATACAAAAGTTTCCTCACGTAAACGATCCAATTTCTGATTTCAGCTGCTCTTAAATTTGAAATTCTTCGAAATTCGCACGAATTCAGCGATTGAGATCCGAATTCTGGGAGCTAAATTCGATCGCGGGGAGTGGCCGCACCGCTCAACCCTAAGGGGTCAGCAGCAGCAGGCATTCATGGCAGCTCAAGGGTGAAGCACGAGAATTGAGTCGAGGAATTACACGGAGAAAATGGGCTCCCACAGTGAATTGATTAGGATTTTGGTGATTTTGGTATTGAGTGTTGCATTTGGTGGGTCACGTGGTGCTGTAGTAGCATTTCCGAACCCTAGGAGTAATAATAATGGTACCGCCATTACTAGGGTTCAGTCGGTGCGTGGGTCCGCGCTCGTGCTGCCGCTCATGGGATCCCAAATACGTGGCGACCGTGTTGTGGATCGTCGACGTCTGGGAGAGGACGCGCGGATGACTCTTCACGACGATCTGCTCACGAAAGGGTTTGGATTCTTGTGCCCTGGGGAACTGAAAGATTTGAATTGATTGTGAATTTCGCATTGGTTGGGGTTTTTGGTTTATTGGAATTTCGAATTTGATGGCCGCATTTTGCATTCTTGGCAGTGTCTGATGGCTGTTTGAGTGCGATCCTTGTATTTGAAGTCTGAATCTCTGCTTTGGGGTTGTTCATTTAGGTTGGCGATCAAGTTAATGTCGTCAGGAGTTCCGATAATGTGAGTGTTTTGGGACTTGGCTTGTCTGGTGAGAGTAAGCATTACCCGCACATGCATAGAAGAACGAAGAAAGAGATTGTTCTGGTTGCAGAGCATTAGTTTCTTGAGAAATTGAACATATCATGAATGAAGGAAACAGTTTTTTTCAATTCTCGTTCACATGAAAGTGATTCTTCAGGAGTGGGACAATGTAATGGATGACATCGCACTGGCGTTAAATTTTTCCACCTTTATACGATTTTCCTTACTACTAAGATATAGTTTTTTTTAACATTTTTGAGTTGAAAGGTGGGATAAGGAATTTGATTTGAAGTTGAACCCCTAGCGGACCAAGGATTGATAATTTGAAAATGATTTTATTGTGAAAATATAATTGAGAATCAGGGAAGAGCGTGGCATGTGTTGGTTGATAAATTGATAAAACTTGGATTCCCATATGACCCGACTCAAAACTGCTCAAAATGCATAAAGATCCAATGTGGGCCTCTTGGTCCTTGAACGGTTTAAGTTCAATGGTAATTGTTGGACCTGGAATACCGGTGTAGAGAATATGTGATTCTTCGTTTAAGGTGCTGTTACATATATCGAAAGAATGCCTGATCACACACAAGGCTTATGTTTGGTTCCTGTTCTCCCTGCTACTTGTGATGATTGAGATTTTATCTAGAGATTAAGCTGGCAATTAGTTGATTAACCTGTGGGGTTTGAATGCAGATACTATACGAGCAGGGTTTTTATTGGCACTCCTCCTCAGGAATTTGCTCTTATAGTTGACACAGGAAGTACCGTGACATATGTCCCCTGCTCCAGCTGCACTCATTGTGGCCATCACCAGGCATGTTAGCTTCTCGTATTCGTCTGTTTTTTGCGTTAATGTTTGAGAACTTGAGGTGACCAAATAGTGAATAGGTCTCAATCAAGGAGTATCCGAATTAGGGCATTACCAGACTACAGCAGAGGCAGGCAACATCAATACCCGTCCAAATGGCACGGATAAGAAATAGAAGTTCTACCTTTTCCTTATTTCTTTGACTTCCAAGCAATAATGCCCGGAAGAAAAATACTGGCTTCTTAATTGTAATGTCATCTGTAATATGCCCCTTAGGATGCGCAAGGGACTCCTCAATCTATCTTTCTTACATTAATGGTAGGCACTTGCACTAATGACATGCCGATGACATGCTTCCACTTCATTGCTTTTCCTCTAGTACGTGGTACACTTCTTATTCAAGAGTTGCCGTTACAAAGCGTCAGACTTAGAGTAGAACGATTGTTTAATTGAGAGCCTTAATCAAAGCAGGAGAAGGATGGCATTTTGTGTGATACATAGCCTGTAAACGGGCTATTTGAGTAACACAATTGGTGGATTGCGTTTGTTACAGGATCCTCGATTTAAGCCCGACAATTCAAGCTCATATCAAGTGATTGGGTGTCGGTCACCAGACTGCATGTCCGCGATGTGCGATGCCAGGAATCACCAATGCAAATATGAACGGATGTACGCCGAGATGAGTTCCAGCAAAGGAGTGCTTGGGAAGGACTTACTAGGGTTTGGCCCAACCAGTCGGCTGCAACCCCAGCCCCTTGTGTTTGGCTGTGAAACTGCGGAAACTGGAGACCTCTATCTTCAGCATGCTGATGGCATTATGGGGCTGGGGCGTGGTCCCCTGAGTATTGTGGACCAGCTCGTAAAGAGGGAAGCCATGGAGGATGCTTTTTCGCTTTGTTACGGTGGCATGGCCGATGGTGGGGGTGCTATGGTATTGGGGGCCATTCCAGCCCCTGCAAGCATGGTATTTGTAAAATCGGATGCACGTCGGAGGTAAGCCCAGTTGCTCGTGGATTCTCTCGGCTCAGATATCAGTCGTATTTGATCATCAGTGGAAGTAGAAAATTGAGAAATTATTTAGAATAAGATTGCTTACAATGTTCTTATTGATATGAAAGCACCCTCGTTCATTGGAAATCTCTTTAGCTTGGAGTAAGGTAGAGGATACGATTTGCGTCATGTTAAGGGTTTTAACAGATGTTGGAGTGTGATTTTTGTGAGAAGTAAGGAGCCAAGTTTAGATCAAATCTGTATCATTGTTTATGAATTTCTTATGCACTTTCAAAGAGGTAGGTTGTAGATTACTATAATTGGCAGTAGACAACTCCTTTCAACGATCAGTAGCCATTCACAATTAGCCAAGTCATGCTTACGCTGCTTGCTAATTAGTCCAACCAAGCGTATGAATAGATGAGTTGCTGTTGGTAACAGGGATCAGTGCAAGAGACTGTTGGTAAAATAGTTTTAGGGTTCTCTACCCAGTGACGTTCCTGTTGGCATGAAAACACTCTCATTTATTGGATTTCTCTTTCGCTTCTTGTCATACATCGTGTGCCTGACTGTAACAATTTGGATGCAGTAATTACTACAACCTTGGGTTATCTGAGATTCAGGTGCAAGGGGTCAGCTTGGACTTGGATAGTAGTATTTTCGATAAGAAGTTTGGCACAGTTCTAGACAGTGGGACAACGTACGCCTATCTCCCAGGCCGAGCTTTCAATGCTTTCAAAGATGCTGTAAGTAAACCACATATCTACATCTCTTGATGTGCTGAATCTAGGTGAAATGGGCCTTTGGAACTGAAATTAACTTTGTGTCCTAATTGCGGATTTTTAACTGGTGATTGAGAACTCAGGTTATTCAGCAGCTTGGTTCATTGAAAGCCGTCGACGGTCCTGACCCAAATTATCCTGACATCTGTTATGCGGGGGCAGGAAGGTGAGTGTTTCCGAGTCCTCTGTAATGTGTCAGTTTGGTACGTCTCGCTGTGGCGTAGCTTCTAAGGGTATTGAACACTTTGTCGATTTCTTTCCCTAAATGTTTAGTCTTTAATTGTACCACCATCAGAGCAACATCTTTTGTATAGTAGAGGGCACTAAGACTGTTGGGGACCTGATCCCGTCTCCTATGCGGACGGGATCAGGTTTACCAACAGCAACTCAACCATTTCATAAATTTAATTGAACTTAGTAGCAAATGGTGTTAACATGATCATGACCACTGATCTTTGAATGGAAACGGGTTGTCTACTGGCACTTATAGTGGTCTACAACCTGTCACTTTGAATCTGCAAAAGAAACTCAATACACTAAATAATAATTTGGATCCTACCTGATTTTCTCCCTTAATCATACTTCTAAACATGTTAAAATGCATAAGGTGATGCAAATAGTATTATCTACCTTATTCGGTGTAGATTAGCCGAATTTTGAACATTTTGTGCTTTTTGCCGGTCATGCTATGCGTGGTGCCTGCTAAGTATCGTGGAATAATCTGTACTGATGGTTTTGTTGCTATGTAAAAGTGACGTAAATGAGCTGGGCAAGCATTTTCCTACTGTAGACTTTGTGTTTGCAGAAAACAAAAAAGTTTCTTTGGCGCCAGAAAACTACCTATTCAAGGTTGGTCATTCAACTAGAAGTGATAAAAAAATTCTTACTATTCGCTTGCTTTCCAGAATTTTAACAGAAGTCCTGAATTCCTGGATGCTTAATCTCGTGACAAAATATATTTGAACTTTGAGTTTAATAGTTCAGAATGATGTTTGATTCACCTGTGATTTGCCTGGATTTTGAAGTCTTTTCTACCACTTATTAGAAGCAGCTATTTGACAGAGTAGGAGATTTTGGTCATATCTCTTTATGATCAACTCCTCAGACATTTAGACGTTACATTTCTCACTAAGTAATGCGTTATTGCTGCTTTCTGATGTTCCTTTTGACTACAGCACACAAGAGTGGAAGGAGCGTATTGTTTGGGTTTCTTCAAGAATCAAGACGCTACCACCCTGCTTGGAGGTAATTTTCTTGGGTTTGTTGTCCTTTCCATTATTTTTTTGAAACATTTGTGATCGATGTCTCTGAATTTTCTGGGACTCTATGTTACTGAGATCTTTTATTAACATAGAAGCCTTCAACGTTTAGCACAAAAGGCAGTAATAGTTAAGGCCTTCTCTGTTGTTTAGGTGGTCGATTTTTGTTGGTCGTGCAGGCACATATTAGCTGTTTGAATGAGTACTAATATACGCTCGGTAGGCTGCATCCTGTTCTTATACTTGTACTGCTCTTGGGATTGTGCAGGAATTGTTGTGCGAAACATGCTCGTGACGTATGATAGAAGTAATCATCAAATTGGTTTTCTCAAGACGAATTGCCAAGATTTGTGGAGCATATTGCCGCCTGAAACCCCAGTTGCATCACCTTCAGCATCTCCTCCACCTTCTGTGAATGCCCCTCCTCCACCGTCAACACAATCTCCGGCACCGCTGTCCGAGGGTATGTGAAATACTAGGAAGGCCTTATTATTGACTTGTTGATATAGCACTGTTAGAGAGCTTTTTGGACATGAAATCGGTATTGCTTAAATCAATTCGAATAATCATATTGATGATGAAGATTTGTGTTTTCCTTTACAGCCGAACAAGAGTTTGGGAGCATTGAACTTTTAATATCACTGGGTGTAAATCTTACCACCTTCTCGAGCAAGACCCCCTTGTTTCTGTCAAGCATCTCTTCTGCCCTTGAAGTTTCGCTGCCACAGGTTAGAATTTATCCATTTTCTTTACGATGGCATTTTGAGCTGATGTGAACTTTGTAACCGAATTTTTATTGGTTGTTTTATGCTTACGTGGTTAAATTATATGCTTACATATGGTCCCAAAATGTTTTGTAGATAAGTGTTGAGGAGGTTATAGAAGAAGAGGGGCAAGTAGTTGTACGATGTATCATATCTGCAGGATCTTCACATCATTTTTCAGCTTCTTCTGCCAAGGTTCGTTTTCTGAACTTGCGTTTCCATTTTAAATTGAGCTGTTTTATGTCTGATGAATAGTCAAAGCTCATGTGGTCACTCTTGTTGCTGTTGCTGTAGTTATTGGTACTCTCTTTCTGATATATAGTGCGACTTTGGCAGGCTTTGGTCTCACGATTAGAAGGGCACACTGTGCAACTGCCACCAATTTTCGGTGCATATCACCTGAGAAGCTGGAAGGGTCTGCCTCCTTCAAAATGGTAAGGCAGTTGTTCATATTGTCAAACTATAAAGGGCTAGATATACTGCACTTTAGAATTCTTGAAACTTCATTGTCTCTACTCCAAGGCAAACAGTGGTTCAAAAATGCAGAAAGTTCAATGAAATCAGACGTGTTGAAAGCAATATTAGAATGTTGGACCTCACCATTTCAAGGAATTCATTTCTTATATCTAGTCAAATTGTGACAGTTCGTTGTAGGATTGTAAGATTGTCAAATATGATTTCTCAAGTTTTCAATTAGTGCGAATTATACTGAAGATTACACTGAGAGTTATATCAAGGGTCATAGTGAGAATGTTGTTGAGGATTGTATTGAATCACATGAATATTACACATTACTGTTTGGGGTAGAGATTTGGTGCTTGATAATTGACAGAATTGTTGCCGTCATGGTTGAAGCTCTACACCAAGTTGCTAAACTGATGTTGACCCTACTAATCTTTTGTTGCGTTCTGTGACAGGGGTTGGCTGCACTCCAAAAAGGTCAAGGTGGGTGCCATCATCGCAATATTGGTGGGACTGGTGGTAATGCTCGCAGGTATTGCAAGTTTGGCTTACTGGTACTTCTCCAAATATCGGCACAAAGACCAAGTCAAGTACAACAACTTGAATCAGGTAGACACAAACGAACAGGAAAATTTGATTGGTGACCAACAATTGTAGTTAGTTACCCGCATACTCTGTACAGTGCACCGAAAGGGTGACACGAGCCCGGGGTTCCTGTCTGTATTGACAAGTGATTAACCCTGTAAGGACCCTGTTTACCTAAACACTGTTTACACTGTTAACTGTAGAAACGAAGAATGCACCTAATGGTCCAATAATCGGATTATTTTGGTGTCTACTTTGACCATGGGGGCCGCGTCCTTCTAGGGTTAAGCTGGACTTTTTCCATTCCAGTATTATTGTAGAGTAGGTCTTAGAAACTATCAGGTCTTTAGAAGCTATCAGATCTGTGTAACTTGCAGATTTGACTGGTGATTCTAAACAAGCAGGAGTGATTTTCCCACGTTGCTTCTCAAAGTTTATTGGTGTTTCTCTGAAGAGTTTGTAGTTTTATGTAGCTTATCACCTTTCATTGCTCTGGGGTTACTCAATGGAGTTGAGCAAACATCATGGTTTCAGCTACTAAGGGAACTGCATCTAACTCTAACCCCTTCTAGAAACCAATTCTTTCCTAAAATTTACCGCCTTTGTTCATGAGAGTCTAGGGTTGCTTTTTGGTATATTTGTTTTCAACAGTTTTGAAATTCATAGTTTATTCACATGGTGTCCAAAAAATGCACTCGAAGGGAATTTAGGATGCTCTTTGACTTCTAACAAGATCCAACAAATAATTTAATAATTTAATAATAGGAACAATGTTCAATTGTGTATTACACATTTACCTTATAGAAGTGCTCAAATGTTGTCAACGATCAAATAGGTTTGTAATGTAACTATCCTTTCAAAGCTTTAATAATCAAGAAGCATATATTAGGGTTGTTGGACTTACCAATTCTTGCTTGTAATTTGTCATGAGTTGACAAATGGTTCAAATTGGATGAAATGTTGACATGAGAATAGAAATTTGGATCTACTTTAACTTCTAAAGGAGAATTTGGTCATGCAACTAATTGGAGGTTTAGGTTTGTCTCTACAAAGTCAATATTGAATGGATCTTCTAGAATTTTGACACAAGGAGTGGATATGTAGTACTGACATGCACTTCTTTCATGTGAATATAATTTATTTTTCTAATTGTAAGTCCAAATGAATAGTTATGCTAGTTGCAGTTCTTTGAATAGCGTGCCCAAAGTTCTTTCTCTACTTTTGAAATTTAGCAAGTATGCAATTAATATGACATAAGATGCAACATTAAAAAAAAAAAGCTTTGTATAGTATAGAAATCTTATTTTTGGAGGTTTTGAAGCCTACTTACCTTATTGGACGAGGTAAAAAAAACTTTAACTTCTAACTTTAACTTGTATTTATAATCTTTTTATTTACTTGGTCAAAATTTTTGTATTTTTTCCTAGACATTTTCATTTCCATAGTAGATTAGTACAATTTTGTACGGTTGGATTTAAAAAAACTTATTTTTTTTTCACTACCCTAAAAAATTAGTTTTGTTATTCAAAATTCTAAAAACTACATTACATGACTTTGGTCTCTTAAGGGTGAAGACAAAGTCAAATTCAATTCAAACACACGACAAATTACAAAACTAACTAGGCAATAACTGCATCTAGGAGGGACACTATTGATATTAAATTTTAATCCTATACATATGTCCAAAGGATATTTTCTTAGAGATATTACTTTCCCTTCCTACCTTTATCTACCTTTATAGTACCCTAATGTTGCATAATTGTAATACTACGCATTTTTGAATTTTTGATGGGAATTTTTGATTGTTATAAAAAAATATTTAGTTTATTTTTATTGGGGTGTGTTTGTTTAAATTTTTTTTTATCTTTATTTGTATTGCAACATAAAAGAATCTAATTCATTATTTTTGTTACACAATGTGCAAAAATTGATGACTTTCACAGCATACAAAATTCTTTCATAAAACGTGCAACCCAATGTCACATTGTCTAGCTATGATAGGAATTCCAACAAGCCTAAATTGGAATACTAATTACAGAAAAATGTACACAAATTGGAATTCGTGTACCCAAACATTGTTGATAACTTTGAAAACGTTTACTAACAAATTCAAGCGGACATCAGACCAACCTACAACTTCACATAATCATTTTTCACAAAGTATTCTTTACATTTAGTCATTAGGACTCAAAACTTCACCTACAAGATTAAGCCTTAAAGGACCAAGCTGCGTTTTTTAGCAACATTGCAATTTTGGGCAGCTTACAACAGATGGATTTTTTATTTTTTTTCTTTGAGAATTTTACATAACATATGTCCGAGGAGTAGCTTTAAGGCCCATAATTATTGACTACATAGTTGAAATGTTATTGCATGATATGTGATTTTCTTTGAACTCTGGGCAGTTGGGCAGCTCAAAAAATTCTTTAAAAATGATTTTCAAAAAAAAAAAAATTTGAACTTGGTTTTTAAGATTTTTATATAAATGGGAAACTTTGAATCATTCAATTTCAATCTATGAGTCAAAAGTTATGAGGATTTTAAGTTTGAAGGTAGGTATGGAGTCTTTGAAAACCATAACTACCAGCAAACTTAAAATCCTCATAACTTTTGACTCATAGATTGAAATTGAATGATTCAAAGTTTCCCATTTATATATAAATCTAAAGAACCAAGTTCAAATTTTTATTTTTTTTTAAAGTCATTTTTAAAGAATTTTTTTGAACTGCCTGGGCTGCCCAAAGTTCAAAGAAAACTACATATCATGCTATAACTTTTTAACTATGTAGTCGAAATTACAAAAATTGTTGGGCCTTAAAGCTACTCCTTAGGCATATATTGTGTAAAATTTTTAAAGAAAAAATAAACAAACTTCATCCGCAGTGGGCTATCCAAATTGCTATGTTGTCAAAAACGCAACTTGGTCCTTTAGGGGTTAAAGAACACTTCAACAACCATTATCTTCATTCATAAAAACTATAAAGAACTTGTCTACTTTTTGAAAAAAATTGAATGAAAGGAAAGAATCCAATACCCATTGAATTAAATAGGAGGAACAATGCCACAATACCTTTACTAAAAGTTCACCCAACAAAAATTGTATACTAAATTGTCTCAGTTGCAAACAACATGCTTCAATATAGATTTAGGTTTTGCCTTTGCACATGTCTAGTGCCTTCCTATGCCATCACACTACCACCTACCAAGATCCAATATGTCAAGGTTTTTTTAGGAGTGATTATTTTATCACTGTTGTCATACAATTTGAACTTGTCTTTATTAGTCCCTCCACAAATCCTTGAGCTTAGGTGTAAATAGATACCCTATAACCATTGAAGGTGCCTATTATACAGGTGCCTAGGCTTCTAGGCTCATGTGCTCAAGATCCTCATCGCAAAGTTTAGATTCTATGGGTTGTCAATAGTTATCATGTGGTTATCATTGTTTTATGGATTCGCAAGTTAATTACAATTTATCGCATCATTACGATGCATTACAATGCAATGTTGCGATGCAGTTGCAAGTAATGCATTGTAACAATGCGATAGTAATATGGAATAATGCATTGTAACGATGCAATAACAATGCAAAGTAATGCATAATTATAATGATGCAATAAATTGTAATTAATGTACGAACCCATGAAACAATGATAACCACATGATAATTGTTGACAAACCGTAGGGGCTAAACTTTGTGATGGGCTAGGTTCACATGCTAACAATCATTTTACAACATTGTATGTGTTAGAAATCTTCTTCTCCCTACTTGTAACATATATAGAGATTTGATTGTACAAGTCAAACATTTGACTCCTTTTACAAAATGTCTCTTCTTTTGAATTGTAGTTGTTGCCTTTTGAACTCTCCATGGAAGAACCCTATGTAAAAAGGTTAAACCTTATCTAGTCATTTTGGATCTGGAGCCGGAACTTCTACATTTATAGAATTTTTATTGTGGTTGGCTCTGTTCAACGAGACTCATTCCTTTGAGTAGCTTTGTGTGGCTCCAACCTACTATACACAAGGCTTTTAACCCCTAAAGGACCAAACACCGTTTTTTTGGCAACATAGCAATTTTAGGCAGCTCACTACAAACGGAGTTTTTATTTTTTTTCTTTGAAAATTTCACAAAACATGTGCCTAAGGAGTAGCTATAAGGTCCAATAATTTTCATAAATTTTGACTACATGGTTAAAAAGTTATTGCATGATATGTAATTTTTTGCCTTCAGCAGGCAGCCCAAGGCAGCTCAAAAAAATCCTTCAAAAATCATTTTTTTGAAAAATGAAAAACTTGGAAGTGGTTCTAAGGAAACATTTAAGAGTGGAAAAGTTTGAATCACTCCATTTTGTTTAATGAGGTGAGAGTTATTAAAAATTTCAGTTTGTGGATAGGTGTGGAGTCTCTAGAATGAAAAAAAGAACACAGTGGGTTAGTGGGACGTTTGGCCGTCAGTGCATCTAAAATAGGATTTAGAGCATTGCCACTGTAGGGCGGCGAAATCTCCACAGGAAAATTGGCTTGGTGTGCATTGTTGAAATCTTGGGCTTGGCAGGCAAGAGTCTCTCCACCGTTGCCAAGCCAAAAGCCCCCCCACCTGATCTCTACAGTCACTATGATGCTATGACCAACTGCCTTGCAGTTGTTGTGATGCTATGGCACATTGGAGGTTTAATTTTTTTTGAATTTTTACATTGATGAAGCTACAATTCCTTGTGCAATTCCAGCACCTGCCCCCTAAAAGTAATGTCAAAACAGTCAACCTCGGGCTGGGCCAAATTTCCACCCTGCACCATAAGCTCAGGGACAAACAAGAAACTTGGTGCTTCACAGTGGGGACTGTTTTGGGCCCGGAGTATGAAGTGCCGTGAGGGTATACCGAGCCACGGTGGCGATGCTGTTAGGGTTTACAGCCCCGGCCCGGCAAGACCCGATTGGCGAGCCGCCTTGTGGATGCTCCGAAGTTGAATGGAAGCTCTGTGAATTTCTATATTTGCGAGAGGCAATGCAATCCAGTGGCGCCGACTCCC
Source organism: Neckera pumila (assembly GCA_963969595.1). NCBI lineage: Eukaryota > Viridiplantae > Streptophyta > Bryopsida > Hypnales > Neckeraceae > Neckera > Neckera pumila. The sequence goes on from OZ018409.1 coordinate 35,621,506, forward strand.
ACGAATTGGGCTTTCGATTCCTTGATAATTATCACTCTGCAGTAGGTCAGTCGGTTTTTTCAACTTTCGCAAGAAAGCTATTAATGCGTAAGTTAACTTTCACGAGCAGCTATTAATGTGCAAGCAGCTATTGGGCGGGATGTTTGCTTCGTTCATTCTCTCGTGCTTGACCAAATTAACAGCCAAGCTTCCGCAATTGGTAGTTCGGTAGTTTCCAATGAGTTTCAATTGGTATCTGCTTCGAGCTTTACACGAGAGTTTTCTTTTTCTTGATCTCGCCAGTTGAATTGGTTGGTTCAATCTCGGTGATTGCGAGCTTCAGCAGGTATGTGTCCTCCGATTTTTGCGGTGGCGTCTTCTTCTCGTGTGTGGCGCAATGGTATCTGAAGCATTAGCCTCTTGGTGATATAAGTTAGCGCCATGGGTGCGGAGATCCCTGGTTTTTTTTTGGAAACCACGAGATTAGGGTTTGGAATGAATACGGGCTAAGAGATTGTGAATCATGGAGCAGAAACAGGGGGCGTCTCTTGGATCCCGGTTGTGGATACTAGAGAGAGAGAGCTAGGGGGAGGTTGAATGATGTGCTCAGTGCGGAGAAAAGCTTCTTCGTTGCAAAGTCGTGTGTGACAACAGAAGGGACCAAAAGCATGGGTGCCGAGAGTGCTAGAGTACCAGAGAAAGGGGCATGGCTGCAGCAACCCGTGCAGCCGAGTGCAGGCTTCGCGAAGCTTCTGGCTGCGCGAAGTGCCCTGTGCCAATCCCTGGAGAAGTCTCGAGCTTTAGGCACATTGTTAGATCAATCGGACAAACGGTTGCAAACAGTGCACGAGCGACTTTCCCCTGTGAGGAGGGCGCTGGCGCCTCTGGAAGTGCAGGCCAAGGTGGCGGACGGGCTCACGCAGCGGATCGACAAAACGATGGAGCCCGCCTTGTCCGTGCTCAGCATGTTCGATGTGGTGAGCAAGATTAGGGCTCGCCTGGTGCGGGATCCTCGGGACGACTTCGATGGCTACATGGCGGCCGTGATGCAGCTGGAGGATGCGGTCGATTACTTGAAGCAGAATTCGATTGTTGCCATCCAGTGGTTGCAGGAAGCGGTGACGTTTTTGAATGAGGCAGGCTCCACGGATACTGTGCGCATCAAGCGGCTCAATGCGTCCCTGGAAACTCTCAAGTCTCAGCAGGCAGGTATGTGCTTGCATAGTTACGTGCTTTTCATGGTGATTTTGCTACTGTTCTACACATCATTTTCGCGTTCCTTACAGCAATTTTACATGTGTAGAAGTGTGATTTTTTGGGAGGCTTTTTTTTGGTACTCCATTTATGGCGTTATGAGGGCATATTTCTGTAGCAGTAGAGTAATCCCTTAAAAAGTCCATTACTATTTCAGATTTTGTTTTCGAACCACTGAAAAAAGCTGACCAATACAAGATTCTTTAGATTAACCCCTACGTTTTCACTGAAACAAAGGTTGGCAACCCCCACTCTGAATGAGTTCAAGGATAACTCTTGTTGCAGTGAAGTCGAGACAGGAATTTATGATCCATTTATCTCTTAATTATTTTCTTCCTCGCTGCATAATTCCTTGCTTGGAGCTTTCTACATATTGCTGGAGAGTTTCTTGAAGGTCCTTCCTGGACCATGTGTTTTAGAATAAGATAATTGAGAGTATTCTATAGTGTCTGTTATCGTTGTGTCCATGATAGAGGATTAGGCTGTTAGTTAACCCCTAAAGGACCATTGTCCCTTTTTTTTGGGGGGGGGGGGGGGGCGGGGGACAAATGGGATTTTTGGGCAGGTACCTAACAGGCTGAAATTTTGTCCTGATTTTTTGAAACTTTTTTGGAAGATGCAAAAATTGATTAGCTTCGTGGGAATATAATATTTTTTTCAATCGGTGCCCGGGAACAAAAGTTATGCCCCAAACAGCTCGGAACTTGGAAGTGGGGAGAGGGGGCAGCAAAAAAAATTCAAAAAGTTGAATTTAATTTTTTTTTTTCTCTTAGTATTTTTGTCTACCTGGAAAGCTTTTATTCATTCCATTTGGATTTTAGAAAGATTTGAAAGTTGTGGACAATCTTGTTTTTCGGGCACTTACAGCATCTTCTTGAAAAAATAACTTGGAGGATTCATTTCTGAATGCAATTTTTACAATTTTTCAAAAAAATAAATTCCACATGGTTTAGTTTTCTTGCTAGAATAATCTCACCATTGGGATCAGTGCATTTTAATTCCATTTTTAGAGATATTAAAAATCTAGATTTTCTTTCTATCTTGTACCTACTTCTACTTAACAATTTTTTGAAGTATGAAAATTAAGTGTTTTTGAATTTTTTTTTCCCTAGACTCTCAACGGAATTCTTCACCATAAAGATTTAAAGCTCAAAACTCTGTAGTGCAAAATTTACAGTTAAGAAAGGAATTCTTCACCATAAAGATTTAAAGCTCAAAACTCTGTAGTGCAAAATTTACAGTTAAGAAAGTTCAAAGTCAAATAATCTAGTCCCGCAATGTGCTGAAAAACTGTTTTTTTCTTCACTTTAAACGCAGATATCTTGCAATCTGTGCAGTCAAAAATTCTGAAATTTTTTCCACACTTTCTCATACCAGTTAGGTGTAAGATCCTACGGTTAGATGTGCAAAAAAAACAATTTCAAATTTTCTTACTCTTTGCTATTAAAATGGCAGTTTTGAGTGTTTTTTGGCAGGAAATAGGCCTTGGTCCTTTAGGGGTTAACGTAGGAAACCCATTCCCGTGGCTTGGTGGTTTATCTTATATATAATGGAATTTATTTAACGTAGGATTTTGTTCCAATTTCATGAGGATTCCAACGCATTAAAATACTTGGATGTCGTATGATTTCGTTATGTATTTTCGAAGTGTGAGTGAAACTGTGGGTAGACAATGACTCTTCAGCTGTTGTACATTGCCATCTTCCTAGATTCTAAATATGTACTTGTCATAATCACTTACTCCACTGATCTCCTAGGAGAAAGAGTTCTCTGCCTTTCATTGTGTCAATAAAGAGGTTTTACTCTTTTGCAGGCGGGGCTGTTAGCCTTGATGGTGGGCTTTTAGTCGCTGCTCTTAGCAAGCTTGAGAAAGAATTTAAGCGTCTCTTAGAGAAAAATAGTCGCCCTATTGATTTACCCCATCAGATGGAGCCTCAAGAAGGGGATAGCAACTCAGAAGAAGAGTTGGACTATTTGGTCAGTTTCCCACAGGAGGTCCAGGAGCGGTTGCAAGCTATTATTGGGAAACTAGTGGGCAACCCCAATTATCAAAGATGCATTGATGCGTACCAAGAGTGCCGAGGTGCACTCTGTGAAGAAAGCTTGCAAGTAAGTTCGTCGTTCTCTCGTATGGTTGACCATTTATGATATATGATAACTTGTTCTGTATCATACTTTCTAACATTAAAGTAGAATGCATCTTGATTATCTATATTTAATGATTCAGTGTCCTACCGTTGAATGCTGTTGAGGACGGAGGTGTACCACTTTTATTGTAGCTCCTGATGAGAGAATTCCCTCGTTGAAGTATAACTTGCTACCAACGATTTCAACAGGACTTGTGATAAATTCCATCCTGTTCACCTCTTCAGTATACCGATCTCAATCGGGCCTTGCTGACCATTTTTCTTCTACCTACTTGTTTTGCAGATTGTGGATGTGAGTTATTTGGACGGTATTACTCCAAAATCAGTGAGTGAAATCCCATGGGATGACCTACAGAATATGATACATATTTGGACTCATCACCTTGAGGTTACTGTGAAGGTCCTGTATGCTGGTGAAAGGCGCCTTGCCCGTCAAGTGTTCAAATATCTGGGGGATCTAGTGTGGATGGAATGTCTACGTAACTTGGCTGAGCCTGAGATGAATGCATTTATTCAATTTGGAGAAAGCGTTGCAGCAAGCCAGCGTTCTCCTGAAAAGCTTTGCAAGCTGCTTGAGATGTTTGTGTGCCTGGAGAAGTGTGAACCAAGTGTTATTCGAGTATTTGACGGACAAGCTTGTGCTGAGATCCGATCACGTTATCGAGAGCTTCTGAAGCAGGTGATGTGACTACATCATGCCTTGTGACATAAATTCATGCTATTTGCTGCTCATGCAAAGGGAGTAGCTAACGATTGGGCTTCATTCAAGTTTTCACAATTCATTATAAGGGATTTGTTGTTATCTGTTGGAGATTTGACTGCCATGTCCAATTACTATGGCTTGTGTTGAAGATTTTTCTGGGGAACTGGGTCTGCTGAGTTCAAATGGTATCTATTTTCCTCCCTCAATATGTGTATGGCTGTGCTTGACACTGCATAGTTTTTGAGAAAACTGCCGTTTTTATCGCTAGTCTTTGTAGAAACATAAAGCTTACCTGCTTTATGTTTCATGACAATGGCAGGTTGTCTATGCCTCTGGGAAGACATTTTGGGACATTGATGACTGGGTGGGGGAGCAAAGGGAAGGCGCGTCACAAGATGGCAAGGTCATGCAGCTCTGCAGCTGGGTGGTCAATTATCTGAAATATGTGCTTGCCTTGTTTCCTGACGCGTTAAGCAAGGTACTCCGAATTGCAGGGAGTTGGGAGGCTGGTTCGGGTGAAGAGAAGGGACTGGCTCAGGGGATTGCGCAAATCTTGCAAACTCTGGAAGAACTAGTCGAAGAACGGGCCAAAGAGTTGCAAGACCCTGCCCTACGCCACATATTCCTGATGAATAACATGTACTATATTCGCAACCGTGTGAAGAACAGTGATCTCGGGCCACTTTTGGGCGAAGACTTGATGTCAGAAGTTGGCCGCAAGGTAAATTTACCCTTCATACTAGAGGCTGGAACTTGGGGTCTGTTTATATTTATCTGGGCAAACCTTGTCTTCAAGACATTTCGACTCTACCTTAAGAAATCCAGCTATGTATCCGTGACATCATTTTGTGGAGTGTTCCAAATGCAACCAGGCTACAAAATGGTCAAGCGGACCAGGCCACTTATCCCAATGTCGCTTAGTTACTATTTTTAAATGTCTTGCTATCGTGTCCTGTGGGGTCCCACATAGCTATAGCTTGGCCTCAACTTCTTGCTTTTTCTCAAGAATTGTCTGGCCCTAGGTAAGGTAGAACCACCCATTTTCGATCAGGGACCTAATTGCGATCAAATCTAAAGACGGTACTCATTTTAGAACTTAAATGTTCTTATACCATAGATAGCTTATTGTTTTGGTAAAAAAGTTTTGTTCAAAACAATAAGGTATCTATGGTATAAGAACATTTAAGTTCTAAATGAGTACCGTCTTTAGATTTGATTGCAATTAGGTCCCTGATCAGAAATGGGTGGTTCTACCTTAGAGGGATTTCAAGGAGCACAAATCTGGCGATTGTTTTACTTTGCGAAACACTTGAGAGAGAGAACAGAAAATTCCACGGATTGGGTGACGTAATGTTTCACTTAAAATCTAAAGCAATGTTGACTGGTATGTGCAGGTGTCGCAAAATGCATTGAAATACCAACGAGAAGGCTGGCAAACAGTGCTGCAACATCTGAACCGGGAGGGACTGCAGGGCTCGTCCTCCGGCAAGTATTCTCGTGAGGTGGTGCGTCAAAGGTTGAGGGCGTTCAACGCAGCCTTCGATGCGACGATTGAAACGCACGCCCAGTGGATCATTCCTGAACAGAATTTGAGAGATGGGACCATTGCAGCTATCACCCAGATGGTGGTTCCTGCTTACCGGAGCTTTCTCGACACCTTTGGTCCTCTCCTGGAGGGTCGGATGCGTGATCACACAGATAAGTACATAAAATACTCTCCTGAAATCATGGAGACTATCCTAGGGGATTTGTTTACAGGCAGTGGTTAGGTTATATAGTGAACCATTTTTTTGAATTGATTTTTGACCCATCCTCAGGGTTGAGTTGTATTCACATTATTTCCACCCTTGACCCTTTTGTGCTTGGGTTCATTGAAATCCATTTCGTGTGCTCTTTCTGAAGTGGTTATCATTTCTTCACTTGACAAAATGATTTCTTCACTTAATGAACCACAAACATTAGAAACTGCTATGGAAACTAGCTTACTGCTAAGGACAATATGTCATTGCTAATATGTGTGCAGCAAACCACCAGATCGCAAGTACCTATAGATGTGTACTCTCTGCGAGTTGTATCTGTACATGGTTTTGCCAGTTGCCACATGTAGAAAGTACACATGCAGATGCTTCTTACTTATGAATGCAGTCAACTTTGAGGGCACCCCCCACAGCATACAATACCCTTGGATTTACTCCGATACTTGTGACAATATAAACAACTGTAACTGTAACTTTGACGGCAAACTTTGTTCACAGATATGCTTTGTATTCATAGCACTCCAGTTTATCTTCCTCATTTTCCTCAAATTACCGACAAGAAGTTCTTACCATTTGTGATAATTATCCAAAATAGTCAACTCCACTTTTTTGTTGTCCATCGAATGTTCACCATTTCAAATTTCAAATATTCTCCTTGTTCATTCCGTATCCAAAAAGTTGGTTTTGACATTTTGAAGGATTCAGTTTTCGGTACAATGTCCTCAAAGATTTCTATGAAACAATGAAAACTTCAAAAGTTATAGGTGCAATATCCTCAGAAGGCTCTATGCACCAATGAAAACTTAGAATCTCCAAATTGTCCACTTCAAGCACACAACAGGCATTGTCACTTGACAAGATTTTTTTATTCATTAGGGTAATACAGAAGTACATTAATTTAGAAAGTATTTCATTATAGTGATGAAGCTATTTCCATCCACGGTCACAACTGAAACATTCAAATTTGTGAACAAAAGTGCATTTACTTGTCCCATAGTTGCACAATCATCCAAGAGAAAAAACTTTCCCAACATACAGTAGCAATTCAACGATTATATCCAATATGTATACCGTAGTGGTTCATTTGGTTACCTTCATTGAAAAAGCTTCCTCAGCGATTTATTTCAGGCACTTCGAGTTTGAACAAGAAAATACTTGAAATGAATAACATGTTCACGAAAGATCTGAGCAAAAGAAAGTTGCTGATCATCTTCAAAAGCCATAATTCCTCCTTAAATTAGCAGTTGGTCCTCACAGCCCATCCAGCTCCCATCACATAGACATAGAGACGTAAGGTGGTATGATCATTAATTTCAATAATAAAGAAAACAATAGTTTTTCGTTCCACAAACTTAATTTCCTGACGTCAACCTGTCATTGCAGGCACAAAGCTGCAGTTTGCAAATCCAAGAACATCATGCTTAAGTCTGCAAAATTCATCATCAAAGATTTCAACTTCAGGAAACAAAATGACATTAGTAACTTTGCTTGGGTATTGCAACTCTCTAATTACCGGCGTAATTATAAGATAGCCCTTGATATTCACTTTCTCACGACATAATGACATTATAATTCCGCATAGATCATATCACCAGAAAGTTACCACATACATTAATTCACACAGCTCCTTATCCTTGCCCATTGAACTTTTCCATTGAGTTTCCTACTTCTGCAAAGCCAATTCACATTTCAGACGCAAGAACACAACAAATTGATTCCTGTTGTAAGGATATGACTCAAAATTCATAAGCTGCCAATGCAGTCAAGTAATTGTCGATTCCATTCAAGAGTGAATACCGGTAACACTGTTTGTAAGAGGCCTAGCAGCTAATTACGCACTTACAACAAAAGTCCAGTGGGGATTTGGGGCAACTGATCACAATTGGCACCCACTGGAAGAAGCTTATTGGAAGTGACAAGAGAGAGAGAGAGAGAGAGTGCTGAATTATAGTATTAACCAGTCCATTGAGCAGAATGGTTTGATTTTGTACCTGGATGGGGAACAAAAACATCTACTAGCGTATATTCTTCAGCGGAACAACAAAAACTCCTTTTGAGACTGTACAGTTGCATGTACAAGATAGAAAAAAACAGTCAATTCTTTCCCCAATTCTTCGCAATTTCACTGGCTCAAATTCTCACTGGATCGCTCATCATCAGCAACCGGCGTTTTATCTTCGCTGGACTCGGCAGGGACCTCCTCACTACTCTTGGGCGCGCCTGGCTTGACGGTCCCCACTTTCACATACTTGCTCATGAACTTGTACTCCCAGTCGGACAGTGCATCGGACTCGTATGAACTCAATCCCTCCACGTCGCCCGTCAAATCCTTCTCCTCGAAAGACATCTTCGCCAGCGCCCTGCTGGCATCTTTTCCAGCAAAGAGGGCATAGGGTCCACCAGGCCCATAAAACGCCCTGTCACCAAGGTCCACGGACAGTCCAAGAAATAGCAGAATTGTGAGTGGTTTACCTTGACAAAATTAGTTTACTGATATGAGGTTTGGAAATCAGAGGCATGACAACCCTAAACACAGTTGCCACAGGAGTTTCATAACCATGTTCCAACGTTTCTCTTATGAAGCTTCACATCTCAGAAGAAACCACCTCATTAAGGAGATCCTCAATTGTAAGCAGTGCTACATTACAATAAAAACCTTCGTTCAGACGTTCCACTCCGGATGAAACAAGGTAGGGATCCATTTCCATAGGGGTCCCTTCCCCGCGGGTTGAAAAGTTACTCATTCTCAATGCAAGTGTCACTTGTAAGAAATGATATCAACTTCTAGGTTCTATTATACTAAGAACTACGTCCATGAGATAGATCGTAAGAGCATTACTCCTTGATTTAAAGTAGTCTAGGCCCAAGATTGGAACCATACTATTTCACCAATTCACAGCTCCTTCGTACAGTATCCAAATGATACATATTCTAGTGCATTGGAATTCTCTGAAAAAATGAAAGAGGACAAGGCCAGAAAATATACTCTACTAATGGAAGCCATTCAAAGCAACCATACAAAGGATAACCCACTGCTTCAGGGAGAGCACACTCATTGTGGAATGACAAAGAAAAGCAATTTCAAGTACTACAACAACAAAAGCAAACGCCAGACTCGAATAAAACCGCTTGCTCTCGTCCACACCCCAAACCAAGCTTCGTCGAATACGCTCCGATATCACCACTTGAGCCAGAAGTTTTGCTTTTGATGCTGTAGCACTCGAAATTGACAATTCTCGCAACATTCCCAATGAATCCTCTCCCTAAGGAAAGCCAGATTCACATATATTTGTTTGATATATGCGCACAACTACGAAGAGCACATTCACATACCTTGATTGCGAAACATCATAGATTTGACCCTTGATAGCCATCAAAAGAGGTTTATTGACGTCGGTGCCATCGAAGGTCCGAAGCTCCTCGGCTGAAATCTCCCCCAGCTGAGTAGGAGCAGGCAGTGGCGGCGCCGGGACAAACTTGATTTGTGCTGGGGCCAATAGACCCGAGAGCAGGAAGTAGATCCCGAACACCAGTGCTACGATCGTGAAGAGCGTCCCAGTGGACAACCCTGTGTACTGAGGGATCAACGCCAATGTGGCGTTCACTGTCTCCATCCCCACCATCCTCGCAGCTTCAACGATTCCTGTAAGAAATCCAACACCACCCACTCATCAAACACAGAACTCGCAAACCAATTCGCCTCTAATTTACACTCCAATTAACCACAAGATTCGGTCTTATTAAGCAAATTGCTAAATAAATAAGAATGACGGAGAATCGCGCCGACATCTGAAACAACATTCTACAATATCTTGCACACTTGCCACACTATCCTTGACAGTAGCAAACACTCGTCACACATACAAACTACGTCATAGAGCAAAATCTGGGACTCCAATTGGTACCCTAAGGAAGTAGGAGTGCATCCCCATAGACATTCAATCTCAAGTATGCAAATCCATAAACCATCCTAACACACAAATCCTACAGTACCACAAACTTCATAACATCCTCATCATCATTAGAAACTCTACCCCGTAACGGACATCACCACGTTAGAAACCCGAAAGTTTCCTACAGATAGCATCAAATTTAGGGTAAAAACATCGCCACCTCCGATGACACAACCAAACCAAACCCACGACCGAAAAATCAAGATAGTAAAACGCCCACGCGAGAGAGAACCACAAACAATTCTACAACCCCCACAAACTCCATACCATCCACATCATGACTCGAAACTCCACCCCGTAACGGACATCGCCACTCTAGAAACCCAAAAGTCTCTTACAAATTGCACCAAATTAGGGTAAAAACATCGCCACCTCCAATGACACGACCAAACCAAACCAAACCAAACCGACAACCAAAAAACACAAAAATAGTAAACGCCAACGCGAGAGAGACCCACAAACAATTCGACAACCCCACAAACACTCCATAGCATCCACATCATCATGATTCGAAACTCCACCCTGTAACGGACATCACCACGCTAGAAACCCAAAAGTCTCCATAACCTCGTACCGAATTAGGGCAGCAACACCGCACTAACGCCTGGGATGCAACCACCAAACCAAACCAAACCCACAACCAAAAGAACACGCGAGACGCGAGAATCAATCCTCACTTCACTTCTAACAACCCATACACACACACAAGGGTTAAGGGTTAAGTATTATGGGTTACAACCCCACGCACTACCCGATAGCTAGAACCGACCACGCATCCGAATAGAAACGCAAAACCAAGCAAGACCGAGACCTGGCTTCTCCACCCCACAAAGCGAACCCGACTGACGGAGCGTTCGAAGTGTGCGAGTGCGCCAGGGCCAGACAGCACATGGGGAAGTGCCATGAAAGCCCTAAGTTAGATGATGCCCTACCTGACAGGAGTGTGACAGCGCGAAGGTGACTGGGATTGGCACTGGGAGAGTGTGGCCGAGGAAGGCGGCGAGACTTGGAGAGCGGCGCAGCAGATGCGTGACGGGAGAGGAGGGTGACGAGGGTGAGAGTGCCTATTATGGTGGAGACGCTGCGAGCGCGACTCGGACTTGGAGAGCTGGGCTTGGGTCTTCTCCGGCTGCTTCGGCTGCTTCCGTCACTTGGCGTGTGTGTGTACGGAGGGAGAGACGTAGGCATGGGGACCGTCTTCCAATGATGGGAATTGGAAGAGTCTAGACATTGGAAAAGTCTAACTTAGACATTGGTTGTGAGTTATGAGCACTTTTGGGGCTCCCAAAATGTATAGTAATTTCAATTTTGGGAATAAAATTATGAAAAATTTGTAATCTCCATTGATTTCCTATCTTTCAATACGCGAAAAATTTGCATTGCCTCATGTTGCTCATGATCTGCCGCAAAATCACTTAACCCCTCACCACTACAAGGGACAAAAAGTGTCCTCACAGAAAATTCTAAGTGTTGTAACTTTTGCATCCGAAATCCAAATTCAATCGAATTTGTTCGTAAAGTTGTGCTCTCTCTTCTAGTTTGTGTGGTAAAATTTTCAGATAAAATATTCTTTAATACAGGTTGTATTGATTTCTTAGAAGCCAATCAAAGTTCACAGGTTCAATTTGAATTCACCAAATTGCATTTGAAGATTGCAACTTTGGGGGCTTGTATCTCTTTCATCCAATGCTTGTTTTCAATAAAAATTTGTTGAGTTACATTCCCCTTGAGGTCTAGTTATTGTGGTAAAATTTTCATGTCAATCCAAATTGTTTTGAATGCTTAGGAGCAATTCAAAGTTTAAATCCCACCATTCTTGGACTACAATGAACTTTGGTGGCTTGTATCTTCTTCATACAATGTTTCTTTCCAATAAATGTTTTTGGGAAAGTTGCACATACTAGTCTAGTGTGTGTGGCTAAAATTTCATATCAATCCAAGAAGTTATGAGTGACTGAGAAGCATTTTAGTAGAAGGAGGTTCATCCTCATATGTGTTTTTTGCAACTTTTCTTGCCTATTTTTTGACATTTGCAAGCCATTTTGCAAACACATTGAGTCAATTGAATGATATTTTTTTTCACCAATGTGTTTGTATGTTGGTTTTGAATCACTATATAGTTTCAAGTTTTTTCATTTGAGTAGGTTTAGGAATCAAATTTCACCTCCAAGTGTATTGCAAGGAAAATTTCAGCATCTTTTTTCAACACTAAAACATTACAATCTTGCAATCCATGCGGTCAAATGACTCCAAATTTGATCCACATCATCTACAACATATTCACTACAAGATTGTATGGTTAAGATCTCTATAACTTAGTGACATTGAGATCTACATCACTTCAAAAGCACTGCTGTTTTTGAACCCAAATGGGACTTGGGCGGTGAGGGGTTAAGTGATTAGTTGTAGGTGGTTTGATCACAACTCCTAAAGCCCGGAGGCATATATTTTAGGCAAAATTGTGAAATACTGCCACTTTTTAGGGAAGTGAGAAAAACATGAAGAAAAAAAAGATTTTTTTAAAAATTCAACTGTACAAATTTGCACTAGACTACTATAGAAATGTGTGGAAAAAATTTCAAAAACTTTGACCGCACGGCTTGAAGTTAGAAGAATTTTTTTTTAAGCCTTGTCCGCCAAGGCCAGCAGAAAATTAATTCCTCCTAGAGTGAGAGTTTTGCACTACATATGATCTTTTTTTAGCATGTGCATCTTGTATCATGTAAGTTATATGCAAAGCAAATTTCAAGAGTTAATGAGCTTTTTTTAAAAAGATTCCCAAAATATTTCCACACTGCCCAAGCTGCCAGAGTAGTTTAGGGCAGCATAATTTTTTATCTAAGCACCCAATCGGAAAAAAAAAATTAGATTTTGAGCAAGGGTATACATGTATACACCTTATGTCAAAATTTTGAAAACATCCGACCAAAATTGACTTCATAGGAACCTACCCAAATTTTTAATTGTTCATTCAACGGACAATTGTCCTTTAGGAGTTAAGGTAAACACACCTAAGAGCATCGTAAATGGTTTAATGCTATGTGGCCATATTATGTGCCCTTGAGGGGCTTGTGGCCTTTACACGCTCACGAGTAGATTCTTTCAATTTTATTTTATTTTGAAAGCCAAGTTGTTCCGATGGCTAGCCTACATTTGTCATTCTAAAAGTGATGTTGTAACAAACAATGACACCTCATTGCTGGCAAGAGCCAAGAACAACAATGTTTGTTGTGTTTTTCCTCTCTCAATTGGTCGAAAAACATTGACCAAACAAATAAAGAGCATGGTGAAGGCCACACTGCTTTTGTAAATGTGGTACATGCAAAGAGAAGTATGTGGGGCCTCCAATGATTTTTCACATGGTATGTGATTATAGAAGCAATTGTTGGGTCCTTATTTTAGTATTCATGCCAATAACACCATAAGTAGCCTATGGACATGAGCCATTGATCATGCTCTTAAAACGGCATCCTCATTCTAGATTTCTACATTAACCCTTCAATGTACATGTTCATTAAACCTTAAAATTCAAGGGGACCAATCACACTTTCTATATGTGTCCAATATATAGCTAATGTATCAATCACAAATGATCTTATTAAAAATGTAAGACATGATTCCATCACAAGTTTCAATCAAATATAAGAATCCATCTAAACTTAGTTTTAGAAGGTCCTTCTGAAGTGTTTGGCACACTCACCAAACATGTGAACTTGGCACATGTAAACTTGAAGGTGATTCTAAAAGAAAATATTTTAGAATTGTTCTCATTCAAATTACTAGGTGAATCACGCTATTTGGAGTGCAAGATTGACAATGCTCTAATTACTTCCATCCAAATAAACAAATTTATTGAGCATTGTTCATATTATTAAATTGCCAAATGTTTTGTTTGATCTTTTGGAGAGTCAAAAGAAGATTTTCAATTTGCTTCTGATGTCTTTTTTAGATTCTATATGAATAAACTTTGAATTGTTCAAAAAAATACTTTATATTAGATACATCCATAGCAAAGCTAGACTCTTACAAATAGAGCATGTACATTTTAGGTGAGAATTTATAAGGATTGGTTTTAAAAGGGTTCACAATTAGATGCAATTACTATAATGTAACTGCATCTTAATACTAACCCTTTTGCAAAACCAATGCCTACAAATTCTTATCAAAAATGTAATTAATACCAAAAAAAAGTCTAGAGTTGGTTGTAGATATTTAGATATTGTTAATACTTTGAACATCTGGGTGATTGCAAGAAAGACCGGTTTTAAAACATTGTCACAAACGCAATGTTGAAGCTTCATTTTGCAATAACTTTTGAAGCGTGACTTGCATGAATTTGACTTGCATGAACTTGCATGAATTTTATTGGAGATTCTTCTTATGTGTTTAATCATATCTCATATTTTTCAGGAATTTTCAAAAATCATTTTATGTTTAAAAATCATTTAAACTAATATGTCACGTTTTGAGTTTTAGGGTTTTTTACTACGTAAGGAGTCCCCAAATTTAATGATTTGGAGCTGAAATTCCTATAGTCTATTCCCATAGTAGGAAGCCATAATTCTACCAAGGGGCATTAAAATATATTTTATTTTATATCCTCTACGTCTATGCAAAGAGGGCTCCCTTGTGCATGCAATTCTGAACATTGAAGATGGTTTTAGGATCATTTTTTTGGTGAAATCTCTTTACCATGAAGTCTTATCAAATGGAATTTTTCAGTTTTTTTTAAAAAATTACTATTCCTATTTTTTACAAATTAAAATGTCAAAGTATGTATTTTCTTGCAATTCTGCACTTTTCTAGTTCTCCTACTTAGAGAATTTTTTTTGTCTTTCCTTCATAGGGTACCTTCTTCTTATAGATGTATACATTTCTCAAATTTTTCATATTTTTTTAAAAATGCTTTTCTATTTTTATAGTACTCCCAAAAAAATGGCTGAAAATGGCCAAAGTGGAACAAAAACGGAAGGTCATTCTTGCAATGACCCTTCTATATTTTTTCATATAGTGGCTAAAAAATATATGTCAAACAAAGAATGGTTGGAGTTATTTCTCCCTTTATCTAGAATTAGCAGACTACATCTTTATTGATCATTGATCATAAAGACATTTTTTAATTGAGTAAACTTAACCCCTTAAGGACTAGGTGTTCAAATTTCAAACAATAGATGAATCAAAGTATATAGCATACCCAATATTAGTTTCTTCATCCATCTAAATATTTGTGAATTCTAATGTCAATTCTTTTTCATTTGTATACTATAGGTTTTTAGAACTTTTGTTTGCAAATAATTTATAGCTCAAAGGATACAAGTATATTTGATTCACAAAATAATTGTTTTTCAATTCAAATAATGATCCTTGAAAAATCAATTTGTAAAAATAATTAAAATAAAAATCTTAAAAAATCAACATAATTTTACATTTTGGACTTAATGAAATGAAATTCTTATAAAAATTACAAATATTCAATCTGTAATCAATTTAGAGGGAATCTTCAATTTTAAGTTTCAATTTTTATTGACAAATGTAGATTAGTGTAGCAATAGATGTAACAATATAAATATGATCTATAGATCATATTGCACAATTTTTGCTTGAGATTCATATTGATTAAGTATTCTTCTAAGTTTTATTTTATAATACAACTTCATAATTTTGAAAATCGAAATTTAGCTTGATCCTTGAGAGTTTAAGCAAGATGTGGGTAATATAAGTCAAGAGTAAAATACAAGCCAAAGATAAAAAAACCATGCAAATCATCATGGCAATCAAAGTTGTCTTTGCAAGGTAAACCCCTAAAGGCTCATGATAATGTTTTGATACCAAAAAGACTTCAAAACTACCATTTCTAATGCAAAGAGCTACGATGCAAAAACTACATTTTTGCATATTCAAATCACAAGATCTTGTGCTAGACTTGTTTGAGAGTGTGTGAATATAATTAGACACTTTGACTTGGTAGATTATAAGATTTTAGTGTTCAAAGTGAAATGAAAAGTTTTTTTCGGTACCTTGCTATGCAAGATATTTAGAATTTGAATTTTTTAACTTAGCCCCTAAAGAATAAGGAGCCCACTTGGATTTTTTTGAATGGGAAACTAAAAAAATTATTAAAAGAATGAAAATCAATTCTACTAGATTGTATAAATTGATTCCTACTAAAAAGCGTTTGAACTATTTAGTTTCAAATAATAAAGTGAAAATTATGTGGAGGTTTATTTTGCAAGCAATGCCAAGGTAGAAAAAACATATAAAGTTATTTCTTAAATTCAATTTTGAAAACTTTCAAATTAAAAAAAACAAAAGAATTACAATTGTTTACCAAAAGATTCTTACATTGGAATTAACAATTCTCAATTTTTTGTAAAAGTTATTAGCAATTTCATTAATTTATTTATTTTTATCAAAAACCACCTTCCACTCTATAATTTCTTTAAAGATGAATATAAAAGTTTATTTGGTTAAATTTTTTTACATGTTTTTTCAACCTTTTTTTCAATATATTGAATAAAATACACATACATGTTTATTCCTTAAAATGTTGAAGGACAAAACTTTACCTTTTGGAAGGGCTAGAAAATTCTACATTTTGAAGTTTAAGTACATTAAAATTGCAATCAATGAGGATATTTATTCTGAATTTTTTGGAAAGATGTACTTGAACAAGTTAAATAAAGGATAATATTGTTGGATTTGTTAAAAATATATATATATATGAAGACTTTAGCCTTGCTTTGGAAATAATAATTTTGAAGCAGTTTTGGGTCCTTAAACATCAAAGAATTTAGGAGTTAAATTTTTTGTACTACAAAATTTTAAGATTTAAAATCATCATAGTTGAGGATTGAATTTATGATATTAGAAAAAAAGTTTTAAAAAAATCTAAAAAATTGTTAAGTAGAAGTAGATCCAAGATGGAAGGAAAAATTGAATTTTTATTAGTTCTAAAATGGAATTGAAACATGTCAATCCTAGTAATGACTGAGACTTTTGTTAGTAGCACATAATCTACAATCTATGGAAGGTTTTTTTTTGAAAAATTAAAAAAATTGAATTAAAAAACAAAACCAATACGTAATTTTTTCTGGGAAATGGCTTAGTTGCCCAAAAAACAAGATTCTTTGTATTTTTGACTTCACTCATCCAAATGGAATGAACTAAAGGTTTTCTTGTAGACGTAAATATATTCTATGAGGAAAAATATAAAAAATAAAAGTACTTCAAGTGTTTTTTTCCCCGTTGCCTAGGCTTAAGCATTTTGTGCAATTGCGCATAGGACAACATAACTTTTTCTCCCATACATTACAATAAGATTTGACTTTATACAAACCTCTTGAAATCCTATAAAATCTATTATAGGATTTTGAGCCTTTAGGCTTTCATTGTACCTATATCAAGTCCTATTTTCACCAAGATTGAGTATTTTGCATTTCATTATTATCCACTTAGCAGGACTTAGTACATTAATTTATTTTATTTACATATTCATGATCACCTTCTTTGTTGGGCTTTGGTTTGCATCAAAGTGGATAATAGCTTTGAATTCTAAGTGCCTTTTAAGCATATATAAGCCTCTAAGCAAAAGCTCCAAGTTTTAGACTAGTGAGCATTTTGATAAAGTGAAAATAACGTAACTTCTCTAGTATAATGTGTTGCATTGCACATGTAGTGATGGCCTTAGAAATAATGGCCTCAATACAGACAAGTCAGCCCTCCACCAATCACAACCGCCAAACAAGGAAACAATACTGCTCACATGTCTTGCCATTTTTGTTGATTGCTAGCTTGGAAAGGTCATTGGGACTGGAAGTTCAATTGTTGTCGAATCAGACAAGCCAACGACTTCCTTTAATGTCAACGGTGCTATAATTAGAGGAAGGTATACTACATAGCTAACATGAGGATTTATCACACCTTCCACATTTGATCATAGCATGATTTGCAAAACATTGTCCACATTGCAAGAAGTACCAAACAACTTAACTTAAAAAGAAGAAGAAGAAGAAGAAGAGGTAACTACAAACTCTTCCAGTTTTCATTTTGTTGCCAATGCATTTTGACCTTGCACCTTCAAATCCTTCCAATATGCCCTAAAACTACTCTTGAGATTTGAAGTTCCAAAATTCACATAGGACCGTTCTTATTTTTTGTAGTTTCATGTGTTTCTCCTCAAACTTACTTGACAGACTTCATTAATCATTACCCCATGGATGCTTACAAAATTTCCCCTAGGTTTTGTATACAATATTGCCATGGCATGCATATATATGCAATTGGGACTACTATTGCAATGCTCTCTTGCTTGTCTTTTGATTGTTGAAGTGATCATTCGTCCGTTGCAACCATATTGCTCTTTAAGTGCCTTGAATGCCATGTTGTTGAACTCCTTGATAGGGTGTTCGACTTTTTTTCTAAGACAGGCATTTTCTCTATTACTGTTTCTTCGTCATTCTTCTGTGTAGTGTAATTTGATTTTACTCATGGATTTTCTTAGATACACAAATGTTGCACGGCTCTATCAACTACATTTGCAATTATTTCATTTCTTGTTTCACTTTTATGTTCATTTTTAGCGAATTGTTGTAGTAGCCTTGGTATGACCGTATCTTCCTCAAGCACAACCAAAAGCAAAAGACAAACTCAAGGCAATGCATCACCACAGCATTCTAGCTCAAGGTTCAAAATAATAAAACAAAATTCTCAGCTCCCAAGTGCAACAACCATGAGCTGAAGGAAATGTCATAACTTAGGCCTTCACATATGGTACTAATAAGAATGGCGGTTACACTGTTAAAAAAAAAGTGATGCCGTTGAATGATTAGAACTCCCTACTGTGTACACTAACAAGCCTGTAATGGTAGTACCATAAAAATCCTCGCAGCTGCTTGAAGAAAGACCTACTGCTGAAGAGCCCAGATCATGTTAATTCTACGGCTGCAATACTACTACTCAAGAATCCCTAAAAATTGTAGAGGAGCTTGCAATAGCGAACTTCTCTCTGTCAAGTTGTCAATCTCAGAGTAACACCACTGATAATAATCTCGGAACGCCCAGATGGTCCTCAAAGCTGAAATAACAATCACAATAAACTCCTGTATTTGCAAGCGAAACGAGAGCTCGCTTTGGCATTCAAAGGGGCGTTGATGGTAGGTAAGCTGCAAACCAGTCCGTCCACCACAAACCAGGCTGCATCTTCGCAAACTGAATTGGACGTCAATGGTACCATACATAAACCAATCCTTCCACCATACTGAATCTTTGCCAACTGGAGCATTTAGATAAACAGCCAATAACATCCTGTCGCCTTTTGATATGTAATGAAGCCAAATTGCCAATCACAGATAGAAAACCACCTGTGCCCAATCAAGAGAAAGTTCTTCCCAGGGTAGTATTGACGTGAGCGGCAATGGCAGCTACGCCGCAAACCAGTCCTTCCACCAGAATTTAGGCTGTATCTCTGAAGGACTGGTTTGCGGCGTAAACTGCCATTGCCGCAAACCAGTTCTAAACCTACGTAAACAACCGATAAAAACCTGTCGCTTTCTAATATGATGAGGATGCCAGATTGCCATGAAGGAAATGATGTACTCCGTCACTTCCATATGTCCAAACCAGTCCTTCCACAACAAACCAGGCTGAACCTTCACGAACTGAAGTATATAGGTAAACCACCAATAGCAACCAGAAGCTCTTTGATATGCAACGCGGATGTCCACTTGCCATGAAGAAAATTATATACTCCATCACTTCCAGATGTCGCATACCAGTCCTTCCACCACAAACCAGGCTTTGATTCATCACGAAGTGAAGCACGAAGCAAAACAATCTCTGATAACACCCTCAAGCTCTTCGATACATAACTCGGACGCCAAGTTGCCATGACAAAAATCATACACTCCACCGATACAAAAGGCATCACCAAGTCCGAGAAAGGCATGTCCCAGAGTCATACATTCTACGCCGTCAAACACTAACATCACCAGCACAGAGCGCAACCCGTCTCCACCCCAGCAGCGCCATCAAATACATTTCCAACAAAGCCAACTTCCTTGCGGACACCCCAACACATGTAGCCACCTCACAAACCTCCGGCACCTCCACTTGCGCTTCGTCTATCCCGGCAGACACCCGCAGACACGCCGCGAGCGTGACGCGCACGTTGGAGAGCCCCACAGCACGCGACACCTTGCGAAACATCCGCAACGCCAGCGGCACAGTCGCTGGGCTGCTCAGGTGCAGCTCCCAATGCCACTTCGCCAACATTCGCATTCGTTTCCTTGTGGACATGGAGACTCGCTGCCGCTTTGAAGGAAAGGACACGCGATGGGAGCCCACCAGGTAAGGTCTCAAGCATTCCCTACATGTGGGTTGGGCTTGGGGTTGCGAGTGTCGTCTTCGAACAGTCACACAGTCGCACTGCAATTGACAGCGTAGGTTGTGTTAGTAACAGGGGCAATGCAAGCAAATGAGGGTTACAATTGGGGTATTGATAACAAGCACTGACTCCCTACTCTCGCACTGCAATTTACATCGATGTTGTGGTAGTAACAGGAGCAATACACGCTTATGGCGTTTCGGATTGCGTAGTTGACAACAAGAAGCAGCTACAGTGTGAGAGCCTCTGTTCCTCTAGCACTGGCTCGCATTTCGAGTAAGGGAGCTACGCACAAACTTCCTTCCTCAGCGTAAGTTCTCTCGATGCACAAGCCCCTCTCACCTTTGGGCAAGAGCCAACAAAATGTGCAAAAGAGGTGAGGGTGGATCAAGAAGTGCAGGACAGTTTCGATCAGTTAGGGGTAGAGATTCTCGTGATCGGTTTCGTATATGGATTTGGAGAGGAAAGGGAAGAGCAGAAGGAGAGAGTTGAGAGAAAGGGGAAAAGTACCTGTGCACGAGCTCCAGTTTGGTTGACATCTTGGAACGCCGTCGTTGCCACCTGCTTGCTGGTTGTGAGCACGGTGTCGAGATCTTGTTGAGAGCAAGGGTTTGAGCTCGTTATGAGCTTCGATGGGGAGATTCGTGAGGTCAAACTCGCAGGGACGGTATTCACGGTTGGTGGTGAAACATTCTCGGTAGGGCTGTAGTTGCCGTCTTCAGTACTGTCAAGCAGCTCAGCAGCGTTGCTGGACGAGCACGCAGAGGAATTCGCGACGCGGGGGATGAGGTTGTGGTTGTGAGTTTCATCGTCGTTGTGTGTGGCGCATTCGCCCTGGGACTCCCCCTGCGAGCAGTTGGCGCACAGGCCTGTCCGCGGCGTGGGGTTGGCGCCGGAGGTTCGCCACGGGGTGGGCGTGGCGCACGTCGTGCACAGCACGGAGCGCGTGTGACGGGCGACTAAGAAGTTGGCGCTGTGCACCTTCGCATCGCACGTCCAGCAGAGGTGGGCTTTATCCGCGGGGCAGTAGAGCGCAGCCACACCCTCGCAGAGCTCGCATCCCCGTTGCATCTTGACGTAGGTCAGGACGACACTCACATACTACGTGGTAGGCGTAGCTTATGATTCTAATTCCCTTACACCCTTGCCGATTCTCTCGTAATCCTAAAAAAAGTATTAAAAAACCCGGAACGGAACAGGACCCGTCGCGTGATCAAGAACGCCTTGCAATGTGCCTGAAAACGAAACCTGTACTCCGATGGAGTACTTCTTCACCACCACGCCTGCGCGCACAGGTTTATAAACTGGAAATTAAACCAGACGAAGTATCCAAGGAAACACGAACGCACACGCTCTCGATCACCGCGTAACCACGGAATCAAAAAAACGTACTCCTGCCGCGTCTCGATTCTCCCACAAAAATCTCGTAACAAAAATTTGGGAAGACTTTCGTTTGATCAACTGCACCTTTACAATGTGGCTCGAAACGGAAACTATTCCGTGAAGAACTGATTCTTCACCACCATGGACGTGAGAGCTCGTAATTTCAGAAAAAATAATGAAAAAACACCCAACAAAACTAAAACCGCAATCTCTCGATCACGTAACACCAAAACTCGTCTCTTCACGATACCAGGCCGTAAAACTGCAAACTACACAACCCACAGGAGAAAAACAGCAAAGCTCAAAGCTCTCATCGAGCTAGTAAGTGCAAAAGCTGCGGCGTTTCTTCACGCGCTTCTTATGATCAGAGCTCCGACCCGAGTGCGCTTTGCTGCGAGAAAGGTCAAGAGGAACCTTTCCTTACTGTAGGAATCATGAGACTGCTTTGTGGTCGTGGATGGGGGCGATGCACTAACTTAGTGGAAGCGAGGTTGTGGAGCAGGCGTCGCGGCGGGAGCCCGGACAAAAATTTCCAACTTGGAGGCCAAAAATCAGGAGACGATGTCGACGAGAACTTTGGGACGATCGTCGACGGAAGGGAGAATGGCGACGACTGGAGACGAAGTGACGACGAAGAGACGAGAACAGAGACGACGATCGGCGGAGAGGGAACGAAGAGGAGACGAGAGGGGGTCGGCACCACGCGAATGAGGACGCATCCTGGCCACGAGAGTGGATCGGCAAATATCACCTCGCTTCGGTGATTCCGAAGCTAGATTTTAGGTTCGGCCCCTGGCGTTGGAGCCAATGGGGTGGCAGTATAATATCTGACCGTGGCTGAGCTTGCTCACCCTTCCTTTTTACTTTTTCCGTGCCACTTGCGTTTTAATGAAAACTAATGGAATTTTTAATGAAAATTAATGGAATTTTTGTTGTGGGTACTGTATAAATACTAAAATTAAACCGGAGATGGTTGCCGTATTAAAAAGCACCGAAATAGTGGGGACCGACTGAATCGTCCCCATCCACACGATTGGATTGATTTTTTTTCTCATGCATGCGTTCGTAGCCACTTGAAGTACGGACCAGACATTCTCACGTGAGTTCCTGCATCCCACACAGTGATTTTTTTTATTAGTTGGAGAAGCAGCAAAGCTATTTCCTCTATACTCATGTGAGACTTGGGTGATACTTGGGTGATACTCCGTGACATTTATAAATGAAAAGTAGGTGATACCTAGGTAAAAAATCCGTTCCTACCCAAAAGTACATTTAAGCCATATTCTCATACTTAGTTACAGTTGGTTGATTACTGGTTCTTGAGATTTAGGTATTAGGACCAACCTATGTGGCAGTTTTTAGTAGCCTAAGGGGTTCCACTTTGAAAATTCATAGTAATTAAGTTACACGAAACTTATAAGTAAGCTATCATTTATTATGGCGACTTGCTAATTCCAAGAGAATATATATATATGGCAACTTGCTAACCCCTTCAAATATGGCTTATTTGAAGGGAGAAAGCGAAGGTAGAGACCAACATACACTAGAATTGATTGCTTATCATCCAAAAGTTAGAGAGGAAGGGATTTTTAGAGGGCTGCAGGAGATGCTCTCAGTTCACCTGGCCTTTAATATGGCGCAGGGAAATTGTGAAGGGGGAGAGGCAATTGGTCAATGGTCAACGATCATGGCTCTCCAAAGGCCCCACGTGGACCCGGTATTCACCAACTGAATTCATTGGGAGAGACTTAAATGACTCGGCCATCACTGTCGATTTCAAGCCACAAGAAGCGTTTGTGGAAGAGCAGCGGGAGCCGTCGGCGTTGGACACTTGTGTGCAGGTTGTTCACGACAATGTGGAGCCAACAATCTGCACGGTGAGCAAGCCTTGCAGCTGAGCCTCAAAATAGAAATTAAAGACCAAGGATAATCTTGGGTTGGCAAGGGGGACTGACAGGGCTCATGGGGCTTGGGACGTGAATGAACCACAATGGCAAACATTCGGGATATTTTTTTGAGTTTTACCAGCTATTTTTCTTTGATTCCCATATAGAATCGAGTCTATTTTTTTGCTCTAAAGAAGAATTAGTTTTGCAGATTTTTTCACTAGTTTATTTTTTTATGTTTTCAAATTGCAACTGGTTTATTTCCCAATTCCACTGGTTAATCCCTAAAATACCAAGGCAGTTTCTGGCTCCAAAACCACTAAAAACTGTCATTTCTGCTACAATCACTCCCTGAATCAAAAAAAAACTTTTTCTTAAGAATCTAAGTGTAGGATCTTAGATCATGTGGTAAAAATTTCTTAAAGATTGACCGCACAGATTGGGAAATAATAGCATTTGAAGTTAAAAAAAGAAGTTTTTTGGAACTATGGCCTCCAATTTCAGATGACTTTGACGGCCATGTGTGAGTTTTTTTTGCACTACACACCATAAAGTTAAAACTTTTTATGTTGAACATTTGAGTTGAGAGTTGTGGAAAAAAATTTCAGAATGTCAAAACTTGAATTTCACATTTAAAAAAATTGTTAAGTAGAAGTAGGTCCAAAATTGAACAAAACACTAAATCATTAATAGCTCTTAGGTGGAATGAAAACACCATAATCGGGTGGAATTGTTCTTGCAAACAAAATTAACCTTGTCAAAACAAAAAAACTGAAAAAAATTGAAAATTGCATTCAAATATGAATTCTATAAGTTGTTAGAAGATGCTTAGATTGCCCAAAAAACAAGATTGTTCATAACTTTCTCCTTTTGAGTCCAAATAGAATGAATCAAAGCTTCAAATGTAGACAAAAATATGATCTTTGAGAAAAAAAAAATTCAAATTCAAATTTTTTAAAGTTTCATCCTAAATTTAGTCCGCTTCATCCTCTATTCTATATGATGATTAGTTATTTGGCTATTTTTAGGTCACATTTAGTGAGCAAGGATGAAAGACAAGGACTTTGAGGGCTCTTCAAAAAGTCAGTATAAAATTTGAGCATGTCAAGTTTAGCGGATAAGGATGTGGATGCTCTAAGAACATATTTAAGAATCATACAAAATTAAAAAATTAATGCATATGAATATGAATTGGACTTAGAACATTTTTCTAAATACTTGTCTTTTACCTAGTTTATAGTTGAATATTTAGGGGTTACTTTTGAGGTGCAATTGATTTTTAGATTCTAAATCCTAAATCCTAAATCTTGAGTCTTTTTATGACCAAAATTGTTATTTGCATATTTGAATAGACTCTAGCAACTCCAAATTTATTTATTTATTATAATTTTTAGTGTATCTATTAATCATCTTTTCATCATTTCAAGTTTTATTTCATGTAATTTTTTATAACTATTGCAAAAGTTGTTAGGATTTTTTTTGTTTGTAAGCAAATTTAGACAATCTGAGCGTAGAAATTTTTTGCCTCTTTTACAAATATACATATTTTTTATTTGATTTTACAGGTGTATACATATGGAAAATCTTTGAATCATTCTATTCTGTTTGATGAAATGAAAATTATGACAAATTTTATTTGAATAATAGATATTTCAAGCAATATATCATTCATTCCTAGATAGGGGGGGCATTTAGAACATGGTCGCTAGAAAAAAATATACTACCTTACAAGAGTTCAATGAATTCGTTGAACCAATTGCAACTTCCAATATTTTTAAGGTAGGAATACTAACAATGGTGCCCCCCTTCTCTAATGGTAGAGTAGGGTGTCTTACAACATGTAATAGCTAATTGTCTTATTGATTCAAAAAATATTTGATTTGCTCGCACACAATTGGCTTATACTTGATTAGAAACAAGTTCCACAGGGTAACAATTTTAGGTGAAGCTATAAGACCAAAATAGGCTAAATGAAGAATCCACACTTATATTGAAAAAAATATTCAATGTTGAGAAAAAAATTAATTTTGGTATATTCTTCCTCATCTTTATTTGCATACATTGAGTTCAATTTTTCAAAGAATCCCCCATATCCTACAAGCTGAAATGCTTATATTAACGGTGTATAGTATTCCTACCTTATGATAAATACTTCATTTTTCTTGACAATGGAGGTATCTTAACTCCTAAAGCCCTAAACATGCTTTTTTGAGAACATAGCTTCTTTGGGCAGCTCACTACAAGCGGAGTTTTTAATTTTTTTCTTTCAAATTTTCACACAACATTTTTCTAAGGCCCAACAATTTTCATAAATTTTGACTACATGATTAAAACATTATTGCATGATATGTCATTTTGATTGCTCGGCGGGCAGCCCAAGAAGCAAAAAAAACCCTCTTCAACCCCTAAAGTCCCATTGTCCCCTTGGAGGACAAAATGGGTTTTGGATAGGCTACTACGGCTTGCATACTCATCATTATTTTATGAAACTTTTTGTGAAGATAGAAAAACACATTAGCTTTATGGGAACATAATTTTTATTTCAATTGGTGCTTGAGAGCAAAAGTTATGGCACAAAAGGTCCCTTTTTTTGGGTGCGGCAGGTAGAAATCTTCTGATACAAAAAAATTTAAAAAAAAATTTGTAAAATTATTTTCTTACAGATTGTATTATTATCTATACAGGAAGCTTTGATTCATTCCATTTGGATTTGTTATGTGAAAGTTATGGACAATCTTATTTTTTGGGCAATTAGAGCATTTTCTTGAAAAAATAACTTGTAGGACTCATTTCTGAATGCAATTTTCACAAACTTTCAAAAAAAAATGCTTGACAAGGCTGAATTTACTTGCTAAAACAATCTCACCTCTGGAATTATAGTATTTTAATCCCATCTTAAAGCTATTGACGATTTAGTTTTTCTTTCAATCTTGGACCTACTTCTACTTAATAATTTTTAAAGAATAAAAATAAAGTATATTTTTTTTGAATTTTTTTTCTAGATTCTCAATTCAATTATTCAACATAAAAAAGATTAAATTCAAAGTCTATAGTTCAATTTCTTTTAACAAATGGAGGTCAAAGTCATCTGAAATTGCAAGTCAGTGTTCAAAAAATCAAATTTTTCCAACTTTGAATGCTTATATCTTCTATCTGTATAGGCAAACTTTATGAAATTCTTACCACATGATCTGAGATAAGTTAAGTACAAGATCCTATGCTTAGATTCTAAAAAAAATTATTCTTTCTCTTTTCTTATATGAATGCAGCAGAACTGACAGTTTTGAGTCGTTTTTGACAGAAAAATGCCTTGGGACTTTAGGGGTTAAAAATCACTTTTTTTAAAATTAAAAATTTGAAATTCATTCTTTAGATTTATATGTTGGCGAGAAGCTTTGAATCATTCCATTTGGATCTATGAGTCAAAAGTTATGAGGCTTCTTAGTTTGAGGGTAGTTATGGAATCTCAACTCTAAAACAAACTTTGAAGTCCTTTATTTCACTCAATTATCAATATTTTTGAAAAAAAATAAAAACATTGGGTGAAGATTATTTACCACAACATTACAACCGTTGGAATTGGCATTTTTCAACTCCATAATAAATTCTTAACAATTTAGTGTTTTAAATCATTCTCTACCTCTTCCTACTTACTATTTTTTTCCTATATGTTGTACAATTCTAAATGATCTGAATTCTTTCAAGCATGTATCCAACTTGTCTAGAAAAATGAATCCAAAGGGTAAGCACCATTTTGGACATTTTTTCATATAAATGTGACCTTGTGAAGGGTAGTTGTCCGTTTTATTGCCGGGACAAAAAAAGGATTTTTGTCAATTCAAACGCTATTATCTTGCAATCCACATGGTGGAAAATTCTGAAATTTTTCTACATCTTTTTAAACAAGTTTACAACAAGATCCTACGGTTACATGTGTCCAAAAATGCTTTTTTTTCTAAAATTTGGCACTAGTATTAGAAATGGCAGTTTTGGAGCAAATTTGGTGAAAACATAGTCAAAAATCTTTAGGGGTTAAGCAATTGGAGACCAAGAATTTTCAATGACTCCCAAGGCAACACAAAATAGTGAAATTAGGTTGCCTCAACAATTAGGTAGCCTTCAGTGACAAAAGTTAGCTCATGAGCCATTGCTTGTCCACATGGAGGCACATGCAATTCTCTAAACCTGAGCCATGAACAATGCACCAACCCATACAACACACATAGTTTCTTCATTACTGCATTCTTCTGCAATGATTGTACACATTTATGTAGTGTTGAATGTCGAGAAATTGGTATGGGCAACCTAATTTCACTATTTTGTATACGCAAGCAAGGCAAGGTGGACAGTTCCGGAGTGACTTAGGGAACCAATAGGGGTAGTTACGGCTCCTTCATCCCATCCCGTGAAGGTTGAGAAGAGGGACGTGGTGTTTAGTAGTTGGCTTGCCGCGGCTTGTGCCAGCTCCTTTCAAGTGAAGGTTGAAAAGGGTCATTCTCTTCCTCCATAGGACAAGAACGGACGTGAAGAAGTTTAAATGATGGGTTTTTTAGTGAAAAATGACACATCAAGTAAGTTCTCTAGTCTCTTTCTCCACAAGAAGCAAGAAGGGGTGTCACACCTTCTTCATAGAGAATGGACTCTCATTGGCTCCACTTTCTTCTCCACATCTTCTCAACCTTCATGGAAGCGAGAAGGTGTGACTACCCCTAATGAGGCACGCCCAAGAGATTGTTGCTAGCATTAAAAGGTGTGACTACCCCACCTTTTACCTTGCAGTTGATACTCCTGTGATACCCTGACCCAGCAAGCACGTGGTGGCCCACGTGCTGACACGCCTCCTCTCCAACGCGTATTCCCGACCAAGTGAAACGAACCCCTGACTGACTAGTAACTTACGAAACACGTGAAATCCTCCCATCCTTCATTGCAAAGCCCAGCAGGGTAAATCCGGGATTCTTGAGGGTAAAACTAAAAAAGAGCCCCCTATATTTGAGCCGTGTCTAGGGATACTCAGGAGGTCCCTTGGCTAATTTGGGGCCTTGGATTGCAAATATGAATTCAGATTTTGCAAAAAAAAAGTTTGTGGCAAATAAAAAATTCCCCAGGCAAATTCGACCCGCAAGGCCCATAAAGAATGGGAGAATTTAACGTCTTGCATGACTTACTATCATTTGTATTTTCTTTTTCAGTTTTTACTCCTTTTTCTGCGGTCACCATATTATCTTAGGAAAGCCTAAGCCTAAAACTGTCGTCATCCCTTCAATTCATGACTGCACGTGGGCAAAACACGTTAGCTCCTCCCATCCTTTGTGGGCCCAGTAGGATACATTCGAGATTCTTGACGATAAAAGTAAAAAAAAGCCCCCTATATTTGAGCAGTGTCTACGAATATTCACTAGCTCCCCTATCTAATTTGGGGCCTTTGATTGCAAATATGAATTCAGATTTTGCAAAAAAAACAGTTTGTAGCAAATAAAAAATTCCTGTGTTTTCCCCAGGGTAAATTCGGCCCGCAAGGACCACAAAGGATGGGAGGATTTAACGCCCTGTATAACTTACTACCGTTTGTATTTTCTTTTTCTTTTTCATTT
Organism: Neckera pumila; assembly: GCA_963969595.1. Lineage (NCBI taxonomy): Eukaryota > Viridiplantae > Streptophyta > Bryopsida > Hypnales > Neckeraceae > Neckera > Neckera pumila. Next base: position 35,650,543 of record OZ018409.1, read on the forward strand.
TTTCCTCCTTCTTTTTCTTCTGTCACATCTTAGCAAGGGCCTACAACTGCCCTTGGTCTGGCTTTGTGGTCAGTTATTCTCTGCGCTTGTCCACTTGCTGTTCCGCACTCACCATCATCACATGGCCCCCATCCAGTGGCAGTTTCTCAGCACTCTTTCAGTTCAGTTCAGTTTGTATGGATGGAATTCAGCTTGGCAGGACCACTAAGGTAGAGGCACCCATCGTCGATCTTTTAAGGGATTTCCCAACAAATCATGAGTAGTTTATGACAAAGTAAAAAATTTTGCATGTAGAAAGGATAGGAAATCAATGGAGATTGCAAAAAAAATCATCATTTTATTCCCAAAGTTGAAATCAATACCTTAAATTTGGCTGGCTGGCTGTTTGTTTGTTTGTTTGTTTGTTTGTTTGTTTGTTTGTTTGTTTGTTTGTTTGTTTGTTTGTTTGTTTGTTTGTTTGTTTGTTTGTTTGTTTGTTTGTTTGTTTGTTTGTTTGTTTGTTTGTTTGTTTGTTTGTTTGTTTGTTTTGTTTTGTTTTGTTTTGTTTTGTTTTGTTTTGTTTTGTTTTGTTTTGTTTTGTTTTGTTTTGTTTTGTTTTGTTTTGTTTTGTTTTGTTTTGTTTTGTTTTGTTTTGTTTTGTTTTGTTTTGTTTTGTTTTGTTTGTTTGTTTTGTTTGTTACGTTGAGATCTCCCGGACCGTGCATCCCCCGGCCGCGTGCTTGGTACCATCGGAAAGGGCTCGGCGAGGAGGGGTGCACGGGCTTGGTTTCGTGGCATTTGGAGCGGTGGTGCAAAAGTTATTGAATTTCAAAGTATTTATTGATTAAAAAATTAGAAAATTACTTTTACTTTGATTTTGGTGGCGTTCTTGCTACTGGGAGTGGAACCGGGAGTGGAACCGGGAGTGGAACTAGAAGTGGATGAAAATTGGGCCAACGGCACAGGGCCACACTAGTTATTGTGAATTTTGGAAGCCAAAAAAGTACTCAGGACTAAGGGCAGGCTTCCATGTTGCGTCGGTCATTGGTGGAAGCGCTAAAGGACAAACATCCCCCGATTAGTGCACATGGAAGTCGCTTTAGGATTAGAGCCAGCCCCGATTATCGATCATCTTGGAGTTCGTGTGAACTTCTTTTTCCTTTTCACAGATCATCGCTGAGGTCTCTCCACCCTTTGGAGTCTATCGCTTGACCTGTGCAGACTCAATTTTCACTTGCTAGCGGCTTGGTGGTGCTCTTGCGAGCTTCAACAGTGTTTTGAAGGTATCTCTTTGAACCCATTTGCTATTTTGTTTTGAAATGCAAACTTCTTTTTTGAGCTTGAACTTGTTCAAGTCATTTTGGTACACTTATTTCTAATTTTATAGACTTAAAATCTGTGTTTTTTTATGTTTTTTTAAAATTGAAATGGGTTCATTGCCAAAGAAAGAACACAAACTAGAGTAGTAACTAGTAGTTTGGCCATGATAGAGTACAAGGGATGTTTTTAAATTACAAGAAGAATTAAAAATTTTATGTTTCAAATTCTACATAGAGATATTGGTGATTGCCATCATAGATCTAAAATTTTGGATAAAATCTAAAATTCAAAATGTTCAACTTTTATTTATATACCATTTTCATTTAATTTTTCTTAGTTGCCTTTTACATTACAAGGAGCAATTTTGTAGATTTGAAATGTGCAAATAATATTTGGGAATAACCTTTAAAATTCAATGTGCTTGCTTAAAATTTATAATGTTGTAAGAGAGATGAAATTGTTTACATGGTTATTATTATATTTTGTAGATAAGTTTAAAAAACTTTTTGGAAGTGTTTACAAGATATGTTAAAAAATATTGGTGTTTTTATTTAAATTCAAAGATTTATTAAACTCTTTTGACTAATTCATATGTGTTTGTTTCATACAATATAGAATTGAACTATGGAAGAGATTGACAATTTTAATATACATATAAATTTATATAAATCACATTAATATTTTAAATAATATAGCTTTTATATTTGAATTCAATCTAAATAAGAAATCTATGTTATTTTAAAAATCAACGTGATTTAAATAACTTCTATTTTGGTTCAATTTTCATAATTTCTATTCCATTTTCTCTTCACATGAATTACATCAATTTTCTAGTTATATGAAATATTATTTAAATTATTAATTTCGGTTCAATTTTCTAATTACATGAATAATAATACAATCAAAATTCAATATATTAAAAATAAGTTACATTAATAATCAAATTCAATGACACATATTAATGACAAATATTAGCGTTTGTTGATTTGGAAAAAATTAACTCCAAAAGTCAATTTGATGCTTGCATAGCTTTAGCCTTTGTAGGGGATCTTAAGGGAGTGATAGGGAGAAATTAGGTGACCTTTTGAAGGTGTTGCCCCCCCTTCTACATGGAAGTGGGAAACTTCAAGATTGGTGACCTGTAAGTCGGGGACCTCCACCCAGAGTCGGTCCGTTTTTCTGGAGTCCATTCACCACCCACTCACATGGAAGAAGGCCCTAATATAGAGGCACTCATTGTCAATCTTTTAAGGGATTTTCCAAGAAATCATGAATAGTTGATGACAAAGCAAAAAAATTTGCATGTAGAAAGAATAGAAAATCAATGGAGGTTGAAGATTTTTCACAATTTTATTCCCAAAGTTGAAATTACTGTGAATTTTTTGGAAGCCAAAAAAATAGTTAGGACCAATTGCCAATCTCTAGACTCTTCTAATTCCGATCCATCAAGAACTATTTTATATGCTCACTACTTTGGAACATGTGTCATAACCTTATTAGTCCTGCTACCTTGAAAAAAATACATTCCAAGCTTAAGGTGGAAGCACCCAAAATAAGGTATTCAACATACTTGGAGGCACCATTTCAAAAAAATAATATTTTGGTGGTAAAGGCGAGAAAAAATCATGAATTAAATTTATATATATATGTTTCAGACATGGCATGTATTTTCTATGAATTTTCAAAGTTGTAGTCCCCTAGACCACTAAAACCGTCCAATAGGTGGATCCAAATTTGAATTTTGACAAATTCAGCACTTATCCAATCACAATGAAAAGAGGAGAAAACTTGATGACACACGTCAAAGACCATTCAATGGAAGTTTAAAGACAATTTAATGTCCATTTAGGAACAAAGATTAGGTACAAAGACGCAATTGGATGTTTCCACCTTAGGTTGGATTTATTTAGGTTTGTTTCAATTAAGATTGGAAATAGTACCCCCTACAGATTGGGAATGGATCCATATCGACAATGGGTGCCTCTAAGCCTACCTTAACTTAATTTTGCATATTGCATTGGACCAAGCTGTAAATATCCAAAATTTGGACCAACCTTAATGACGTCAGCAACTACTTCCAGAGTACCAGGTAGAGATATGCATGCTTGAAATAAGGGACACTAATTATTGAGACTGAATTAACAGTAGCCCCACGGCAACACGACAAAAGCCACACTATAAATGTTCTGCATCATTGATCTTTTAATCTTCTAGAAGATCAATGGTGCAAAATTTTTACAGTGTGGCTTCACCGTGTTGCTCTAGGCTGCTCTAACTAGGCCAGACTTCCATAGGGATTGGAAAGTTGGAATCAGAAACCAAATTATCAAGTTTTTCAGAATTGAAATTGTTAAGATGGATTGCCATGATGTTTCATAAATCATAACATTCAGAGTGGCTGCCTTTTGTTCTCTTGAGTCTTCATCTACAAATTTCAGCTACAGTGAGGCAATTCCAACTTTGCCAACCCAACTCCAATTGAACATTATTAATTGTAGGGCAAACATTGTGATGGCTCCTAATAGTGATGAGCACCTAAGAATCTACAAACTAAATACTAAAATACATAGTCTTAATTACCAATCACTAACACTAATCTTCTCCCATAAAAACAGACTCTAATATTTAAAGAAGTAGCTACTCATTTTCTTCCATCAAGACATGTTTTTATATTTAAAGAAGTAAGTTAGCTAGTGGGGCGAATCTTATCTCTACAGGCTTACAGGCCTGATAGTTTGGGCTCACTCAATGGTGCATGTAGCAACTAATATTTAGTAATACTTCCATTGAACAACTGTGACTAAATTGCATTTCTTTCCTACACTATACACGCTGCTTGACGAGTGTGCTTGTAACTACTAATGGGTGTGGAATATTCCACTTCATTATGTCAGGAAAGAGGCAATAGCAACATTGGCTACTCAATGTTATGTTACACTTCTAGAAAATCAGTACATCAAGCATCTCAAATTTTGTTATGGACAATATATGGATTACGCCAAAATATAACTTTCCTAGCCCATACCATATTCATCAATCTTTGTCATGCTTTATTTCCTACTAAAAACCATGGATTTATTTTTAAATGAAGGGAATAATTTGCATTGAACAACCGCATGGTTGCATGTGCTCTTTCGCTGTACAAAACCACACATCCAAAGCGTTATGCATTAATCCCTAAAAATCAAAGGCCTTTTTGGTTTCAAAAACATCATTGCTTTTGAAGTATTATGGATCAAAATGTCACTAAGTTATAGAGATCTCAATTGTACAATCTTAAGTTATATTGTACGTATTGTAGATGATGTGAATCTAATTTGGAGTCATTGATCACAGAGATTGCAAGATTATAATATTCTAGTGCTAAAAAAGGGTGCTAAAGTTTTCCTAGCAACACATTTGTAGGTGAAATTCAATTTCTAAACCTACTCAAATGATTTCTTAAACTATAAAGTGATTCAAATCCAGTACAAAAATACATTGGTGAAAGAAAAGATCACTAAAATGAGTCATTTGTTTGCATAATGGCTTTGAAATGTCAAAAAATAGCAAAAAAAGTGGCAAATTAAAAAACACATTTAAGGCTAAACCTCCTACTAAGATGATTCTCAGTCACTCTTAACCTCTTGAATTAATGTGAAATTTTAACTAGACAAACTAGACTAGTATGTGTAACTTTTCCAAAATTTCTTATTGAAAATGGACATTGTATGAAGAAGAAACAAGCCGTTGAAGTTCATTGTAATCCAAAATGTTGGGATTTTGAACTTTGAATTGCTCCCAAACATTCAAAACAACTTGGATTGACATGAAAATTTTACTACAATAACTAGACCACAATCACTAGATTGTTTTTGAACATCTACCAAAAAAAACTTTGACCTTCATAACTTTTGCATACAATATCCAAATGTTACATTTTTTTATACATTGAACCTTCTTTCTTTTTTCAATGAGAAATTTAGAAATTTGATCAATATAATAATAGTCATTATAAATTACTTTAAAAAATGACACTTTTGGGTGTCCCTACCTTACTTTTAAATCTAACACCCAATGCTCCCCCATGTTTTCAAACTAATAGAATTAACAGCAAATCTTTGAAATGTTGATTTGAGATGTATGTAAAACTTACTTTAGATTTTTATGTTCAAATCATGTATTCCATACAATGTAGCCAAAAAATTTAAAACTTATTTCTAGATAAAGGTCTCAATCAAGTGGACTTAGCTTATTTCTAGGCTAAATTATTTCTCATGAATTTCATTGAAAACTCTAGATATTGTGATGGCATGCATCTTTATATAAAGGTGTGAAGTGGACAAACACTTGAAGGGGTGTTGAGTGATGTGAAGAGACAATTTTAACTCAATGCAATACTTTGTTACATTCTCTTTTGAGCACATTTTAAATCATTTCTAGAGACTTTGGACAAGTTTAGTGACAATAACATTAAATATATAATCTTTTCACAATCATGAAATTTGTTGGAGAAATAGACCTTATTCATATAACATAAAGATGCTATAACATCTATGTGGTTTAAACTTCAAGGCTCTTAGGAGTTGAATAAAGTCAATGAATTATAAACTATATTGAAGCTTTATATTGATACTACCAATTGATTATATGATAATATTTGCCAACGATGCTAGCTTTGACAAATTATATAAATCCAATTATTTTACTTCAATTGAGGAAAATCAAAATCTTTTATCACTTTTTGGAATTCATGTGAATTCAAAGCATGTATTTTCAATTAATAAGCAAACACATAATTCAATTGTAGATGAAGAATTAAAAGCCTACATGTTTTTTAAATATATACTTTTAGAAGGTGCAATAAAATAGGTATTTCTTCTGTTTATTGTGTTAATGTATGAAGACTTCTTAACCTTTAAAAAAGAAAGATGTGAATTTCTATGCCATTCAAAGTATTATCACTTTTGAAACTATCTTGATGTCTATCATTTTATATTAAAAAGATTCATTAATTGTCTTACAATTAATTTTTCAACCTCAAAAATTGAAAAGCCATCAAAAGACAAATTATGGTTGATGATTCTACCATAGAAAAAAATAAAAAGAAAGCCTCACATTTTTCTCAACTATTAAAGGTTGTCTATTTACATCAAGTCCATTATGAAAAAAATTAAACTCAAAAAGAAGAACAAATAGATAAATTTTATTTGGAAATTTTAACACAATAACAATTAATCTTTTCATATAGATCCCCAAAAAATAGAATATCTTTCGTGAAAAAAAAAAAGTTTGTGATATTTGTACTATGGTAAGAAAAAGAGTATAATTTAAATGATATCTCATGAAATATCAAATGTCATATAAGGGAATGAGAATATCAATTTAGTAGTCGTAATTTGGTGTATATTATGTCATATCAAGCAAAGCAACAAATCCATTTATTTATAATGGAACATAATATAAAGTAAAATATTGAAATAATGTAAGGATTCAAAGTGATTTTGAATTATACAATGGCACCCAAAAGGATAGTTAAGACACCAGCATATTATCCATTAAATCGCAAAGGAGGAAAAAAACTTCTTGGCAAAGAAGTAGAATTACAAAAAAAATTACAACTTGAAGTTGCAGCTTGCAAGTTCCCACTAGGGTAGACACTTAAGCACCAATGCTTACTTTGCACCCCAATTCAAACTCATTGAAGTTTTTGTATGTATTGGAAATTTTTAATTAAGAAAGATAGTGTAGTAATTAAGGTTAGAAGCATCACCTCAATTCAAGTAAATCATATAGATGAAGCAATGTGAATACGCAATGATATAAAAACATGATAGTATTTTGTAATGTTATTTTTTCTGTTATTAAAAATTCAAAGACCTAATTTAGATATTTGTATGTTTCAAAGAGTATTGTGCATATTAGCATAAAGATATCTTAACCCCTAAAGGCCCATTGTCCTTTGAGGAACAAATGGTATTTCGGGCAGGTACCTACGAGCTGAGTTTTTGTCTTGATTTTTTGAAATTTTTTTTTGAAGATAGGAAAATTGCTAAGCTTCATGAGAGTATAATTTTTTTTTCAATCGGTGCCCGGGAACAAAAGATATACCCAAATAAGCTCAAAACAGAAGAGAGGGGGCAACAAATTTAATGTTAATTTTTTCTTTTCTCATAGATTATATTTTTGTCTATCTGGAAAGCTTTTATTCATTTCATTTGGATTCTTAATGAAAAAATTATGGACAATCTTGTTTTCTAGGCACTTAGAGCATCTTCTTGGGAAAAAAAACTTGTAGCATTCATTTTTGAATGCAATTTTTTACAATTAAAAAAAAAAAAGTTCCACGTGGTTTAGTTTTTTTGCTTAAACAATCTCACCATTGGGATTAGTGCTATTTAATTCCATATAAAAGATATTAATATTTTAGATTTTCCTTCTATCTTGTACCTACTTCTACTTAACAAATTTTTTAGTAATGAAAATAAAGATTTTTTGAACAATCTCACCATTGGGATTAGTGCTATTTAATTCCATATAAAAGATATTAATATTTTAGATTTTCCTTCTATCTTGTACCTACTTCTACTTAACAAATTTTTTAGTAATGAAAATAAAGATTTTTTGAAGCTTTTTCTTTTTTTGCTAGATTCTCAACTCAATTCTCCACTATAAACATTTAAATCTCAAAACTTTGTAGTGGAAAAATTTAAAGTTAAAAATGTTCAAAGTCAAAAAATCCAGTCCCACAATGTGCTGAAAAACTTGTTTTTTTCACTTTAAACGCAAATATCTTACAATCTGTGCGGTCAAAAATTCTGAAATTTTTTCCACACATTGTCATACTAGTTAGGTGTAAGATCATACAGTTAGATTTGCAAAAAAACAATTTTCAATTTTTTTTACTCTTTGCTACAGAAATGGCAGTTTTGAGTGTTTTTTTGCAAAAAAAGGGCCTTGGGCCTTTACGGGTTAAGTTTCATCTCTTTTAATATTTGAGATGTTATGACTTTATTTTTGGATAATTCAAATCTTTAAGATTTAAAGATTTTAGATATCCAACGCAATACTAGTTCTATCATTACAATGAAATAGCTACGCTCTTTTGTCTGTTTAGAATGGTTTTGTGAAAATAAGGTGGGACAAAACCTCTCATTGGAACTTAGAAATACTAAATAGCATTGTCATCAAATTCTAAATAATTAGACATAATATGATTGGTGAAATACAATAATTGTTCTAAATACAATAGTCTATACTTTATAGGTATTATAAAAATATAATTGTTCCAACTTTGAATATCCATCCCTATGTCATTCATAGAGTAAAAAATTTCAAATTTCCATGGAGTTAAATTATTCTTTGATTCACCAAACCAAAAATTAATCACTTCTTCTTTAATAAATAAATGTACAACTACTAATTACTAAAAGAATCTTTGATTAGTAAAGCACAAGTATTAATTTAAATGTAATTGATCTAAATTAAGATCAAATGATGCTAATTTCTTGATTGTGAGTTTTGTAGGGATAAATTCAATGATAAATTAATGATAAAACTTGGGGATCCCAAGTATGCAAATTTCCAAGATCCAGTGAAAGAGTCGTTGGATGTCAAACAAATACCAAGTTCGTCAACACCTAGTGGCTATGGAATAAGCCCTAATGGTCTTCCTTCAAGCATAAGACCAAATGGTCTTCCACTTAGTTCAAGGGAGGATCCCAACAACAAGGGAGTGCAAGCTCCACCTCTACAATGTGCCCCAAAAGGTGAGGCCTCCATTTGTGTTCAAAGAAAACGCGGAAGAATTAAAAGATTTGCAATGATAGGCTTTGGAGTTTTTTTGTTTTTATTCCTATTTTGGTGGCTGTTCAAGAGATCTATTTATAATTTTTTGGGATATTCAGATGAAGGGGTTGATAGATATGGAGCTCAGAGGTATGGAACTAACGCGTACGAGACCAGTGGGAATGGGGCCAATGGGTATGGGAGCACTAGACATAGATCTAGTGATTCTAATGATGTTGGGGGTGCTCAAAAATATAGGAAGAAAGGTCAAATGTGTTGGTTCAATTTGCCTTGTATTTATGATTCTCGAGGGGGATATAAACAATCTGGAGAAAAGTCTAATAAGAATCCAAAATTGCTAGCAAGGTAAAGAATTGCAACATCGTTAATTGTTGATTAATTTTGACACATAACATTGTAGTGGCATTATCAAATTGTCTCATTTGAGAGGAAGGAAAATACAATAGACTAAAGGTATATCTATACAAAATGAAGAACTCCCCTAGGATGTAAAACCTGAATTCCTTTGTTCCAAAAAAAATGTATACTAGAAATCTCACACTAAGAGATGTTAGCGCTAGTTTGAAGAAAAAGGCAATTTTGAGCATTGCATGCTATAATTGGCATGATTTAATTTCATGAAGAGCCTTCTAGCTTCTTCTTTTCTACCTTACATACAAAATCTATTTGACAAATAAAAAATCAATTGATCACAAGTCAAATGTAGAATACAACTAATTAAACTTTCCTTTTAGTGGGTCCATGCTTGATGCAATAGACAAAGACTTTAAAAAATATTAGAGGGTCCTAGAGCACTTTTCATCCACTTTAATTTCCCATATATTAGAGTATCCCAAAGCATAGGTGTGGAATGTTCTTAAAATCTACAAGAATTGTGTTGTACAACAAACCTACAAGAAGTGGAAACAAGAATCACAGGCTTAATAACCCCTACTAATTTTTTCTTACAACTATTGAAGCAATTGAGCAACCGTCTTTCTAGAGAAACCACGTATAGGCTTATGTGGGGCCCGAAAAAAATGTGTGCAAATGATTAGGAGAGAAAACAAACTTCTAGGACCCAAACAAGTATCTGTGTGCACAAAAAGACGTTACCATCTTTTACAGGGATGGTAACATTGAACCTCCAGAAAGAAACCGCTCTGAACTTCAAGGGAGCAAAAAACAGTGTTGCTTAGCCTTGACTACCCTCAAAAATACAAACGATTAGAATGATACAGAACTCGTGATAAATCTGCTAATAACGTTGTTATGCTCAATCTCACCAAATTGAAGTTGCACTGGGAATTGGCGTAAATATTAATGTACCTCATCAAGGGTATTGAAATACAGCAGGGTTCATGTAAACCCCCAAAGGATAAATTCTTCGCACTAGTCCTCGGCAACAGTAATAAGCTGCTTCCCAATTTTCGACCCATTCATGAGCCTGCACATGGCGTTGGGGGCGTAGTCCAACCCAGGAGCAAAATCTTCGAAATACACCACCTTCTTCTCTTTCACGTACCCAGCCATGAGATCCATAAACTGGGGCCTAAAGTGAGCATAATCCGACTGCAAGAATCCTTGCATTGTGATCCGCTTGCTGACTATTTTGCTGAGACTATACAAGCCATCTTTTGTAGCAGTGTCATACTGCGAAATCATCCCACTCACTGCAATTCGCCCAAAGGAATTCATATTCTGCAGCACGGCGTCCAGCATCTTGCCTCCCACGTTGTCGAAGTACATATCAATGCCACGAGGGCAGCACCTGCATCAGGAGATCTTAATTCAGGTAACCTCTTGTCATACAAACACAGGAAAGGAAATTGAATTACATCCAAAGGGTTGTGATAATGTTGATACTTTGTGAGAGCAGCAACAAGGTCCTCTTCTTCTTTGTAGTTGAATGCTGCGTCGTAACCCAGCTTGTTCAGGAGCAGGTCAATCTGATGCCATTGTCAATGGTCAGATCAGATGCATATGAATCCTGAGATATAAGTCATGGAAAGGGAAAACCTCTACATCTATAATGACAGTGTTTGGTCTCAGATATTGAGCGGGAACAAGTAAGTTATGTAAGGTAGAGGATACTAAAACCGTTAAGGACCTAATTTCCGTCTCCTGGTAACTGACCCCTGTTCGCAACCGGAACTCATCTCTTCCAATACACGTGGTTGCCCTTCAATTAGCAATTTGGGAGTAAGAAATCACGATTTGGCTAATTCGGTCGATGGCAACTGACCTTTGAATGGAAATGCAGTGTCTACTGGCTCTTCAATAGTGGTCTACAACCTCCTACTTCGAATAATTGCATGCCAATTATCATACATTGAGTAATAAAACAAAATGATCTCTAGAGAGTTTGGCTATTGTCCCTAAAGAGATTCCCCCCACACCTCTATACTGCTCTCCCAAAATCTTACCCCCGCATATTATTTAAAATGATTAGAGTAACGCAAGTGGAACCCATTACCTTAAAAACATTCCAAAGGGACCGACAACAGAGAAGCAAAGATCAGATATTTTTCTGCATACCTTGCCCTGAGAGCCAGTACTGCCTACTACATACAGGCCTGCTTCCTTTGCAAGCTGTCCCACCATCTGGCCGACTGCTCCTGAAGCTGCTGAGACAAAGATCGTCTCTCCTCTCTTGGGCTTCAAGACTTCGTATAATCCAGCGTAAGATGTAAAGCCAGGCATCCCTGCACAGTACCGACTACCTCCACTCAATCAACACCTCAACATGGTATTAAGTTGGTCAAGTAAAATCAGCACTCCAACTACTGTGGCATTAGAGTCGAAGTCTGGTTGAAACTTCAGATCAATGGAAACAGTCGAAGAATAGGGAATGACATTAACAATACTGGAATGTGATGTTTACCCAGAGCGCCCAAGTGATAAGAGAGAGGGACGAAGGAAGGATCCACCACTTGCAAACGCTCTCCCCCAGCAATGACGCTGTACTCTTCCCACTTCGTCCACGATGTTACATAGTCACCCACGTTAAAATTGGGGTTCCTCGATAATACCACTTTGCTAACCCCAAAACCTTCCAAAGTCTACGCATCCAGACCACAAAAAACATAAAACATAAAAAAACATTTTGTAAAGGTTTAAAAGTAAATGGAAGAATATTATTCGAGAACATATATTGCCATCAGTGATATTGACCATGGTTGGAGAGTAAGAAAGTTCACTCACCTGTCCGGTTTTGAAAGGAGGAGAGTGACAAACGTCTAGACCACTCATGAGAATGCGCATGTAGGGGTCGCATGACAAGTAGAGATTCTTTACAAGGACATCGTCCTCACTGTCCTCTTTCAGCTCCAGTGTGAAATCACTCGACACAACCTCCAGGTCCGTTTCTGTGAGTGCTGCCAATACATACTGCTTCAGCTTGACTTGCTTGTTCCGCACCAGCTGGCCTGGCATTGGTACTGCACTGTCTGCTTGCACACGCCATGTCAGTCTTAATTTCCTCGAATTCATCTCATTCAGGCTCAACGCTCACTATCATTGGAGACTCCCATAAATTACATAACAATTAATGATTATTATTATCTGTACAAACTACAAAGCATTAAAAGGATATGACATGTTGAAATTCATGTTGGCATTGTTCGCAGCTCTAAGTACGAAAGAGAACAAGGCGTGTGTATAGGTACTCACATGAAGAGGTTCGCTGGAAATATGTAGCCTTGGTAGATGCCTCTCTTAACCTGTTCAATCTGAAACCTGCAATCCAGCCAATGACATATTATAAAAAAATCCTGTTCTTATCTGAAATTCCAATACCCAAGTGATCCAACCCTTCCCAACAAACTCCCGAGACAAGGAAAACTCGAAGATATGCATAGATGATAGCGAAGTTGCGAACACGTATATTTAGCCATCTGGTCAGCTTGATACATGTTGGTACAACGCACAATCTACAGAACGTAACCAATCCTGCCCGTAACAGAATATAGCCAGTATCAGTTTTCAGAGTTTGGCAGAATACCTTCAAACTTAAAGTGAGTGCGGATACAAGGCACAGAAGATGAAGATGAAGAGCATCTTCCTCTGTAAATTTAGGAAATGAACGCCTGTTGGTCGGTCAACAGCGTTGCCTGCGTGCTGGGCATCATTAGTGAACCACCTTTCCACACGCAGGGTGGCGACAGAAAAATCATGGCAGCTCAAACAACGGTTGACCTGTACGAACCTCCACAACAGAGACTCATGCAAACAATAAGGGCGAGTAGTTGCCTTGTACCTGTCCATACAACGCAGCCTCCTTTTCACCGGGCATCTCTTGGATCAACAGTAACTGAAAAGTAAAAACAGCAACAGAAATGACATCTACTCTCAACTTTCAAATGCTGTTCGAGAGCAAGCAAAATGCCTCTGTCATGTACTCAGAAATCATGACAACAAATTGAGGCAAACTTGAGGCACAGGGTGGCAACTAGTGCAGCATCTGGTGACAAAGGCTGGTTCTTTATTGTACAGTCGAAATGATTCAACACAATGAATGTGTTCAAATCTCTACACATGATTTGGTGTTCTACTGGAGAGTCAGACGTAAAACAACAATTATACTGAAAATGGAATAGTCTATGGTAAATCGAGAGGCCTACCAAAGGGAGATTTCTATCTCGATATATCAATCTTGATATTAAAAAAAGATGTTTAAATAGTCATTGTTCGATCCCCGAACTCGGCAAACTTGGACCTCGGCTCATATAATCGACATCCCACTCTTGTGTGGACGATGCCAACGTCATCAACTGCACTACAGCAAACCTCATTGTCGGTCTCAATTCGGGATCTTGTTGAGTGCACTGTCTCGCCAGTTGCGCCATCTACATAGCAGATAAAAAATTACTTTAATAGTCAATGAACGGGAACTCAAAACACAAAAAGATATCACAAGCGAAATTCAAAGTGGGAAAAAGATTCAACAGTGAATAACAGAATACTAATATTAGAGAAAAATCAAATTCGAGTTTCATTCAAACTTCCTCATTTAGATCACAAAATGGATTGGGGAGCCTTAGGAGCCTTTTAGAGGTCCAAATTGAACGTACATTTGCACTTCCAAGGGTGCAATTAGTTCAGTGGGATGTGTTTCATTTCTTTTCCTTAAAAACTTCATGAATTCATTATCAACTTCTGACCTTTGAATCTCTTATTTTTACTCCAACATTTGATCTTTAAGAATACGTGATTCCCTACCTTCCAAACAGCGTCTAGTGGATAGTCATCATCAAGGGCAGGGTCAACATATTTCGGTAGTAGCGTTTTTCCATCTGGGTCTTTCAGTGTAGGCTCAAACTGCATAAATAAACAAGAAAATGTTAAGGCTTTTCAGTTACTGACTCTTGGTTTACAAAAAATATTTAGAAGAATCTCCTGAAAATAATATAAGCTGATAAAAAAATGCATGCATAATGATAAGTCATGAATGAATCCACAAGGAGATCATGAGGATTAAAATACAGACCAAAGATGAGAGTGTTCTGCCCTCTCGACTTGCTGTTGGAGCCGAATCGCCAACATTTGTAGGAATTGCACCCGAAATGGCGACTCGACCAGAGATAATCTCAAACAAAACCACCCCGAAAGCAAACACATCCAGCTTGGGAGTCACTTCACCATAGAGCGCATACCTGAATTCCAATGTAATGCTTAATTCTTCAAATGTAAATGAGACTCATACATTCTTTACCCAACACAACTGGGTTCCCTTTTGCAATCTGACAAACACGGATAAAAAATGTAAAAAGTAACAAGTCAAACTATTTTCCAAGATCCCTTACAAATATCTTCCTTTCAAGTATCCACCAAGATAAAGTTGACGGAATGTTACGAGAATGGAGATTTGTCATGTTGCTCTTTTAAGTGCTTATGCATGCTTTGTAAAAGAATTGTAATTTAAATATATAAGACTGGTATGGCACGTGTCGTTGAAACAATGACAACAACCCAACACCACTCAAATCCCAATTTTTTGCAATCCTACTTATTATTCTACTTATTTCTTGTAATAATCTTGATGATAACCAAAATACTTTGCTTGCAAGAATATCAGTCTTAACTACCCAGAGGAAGTGACATACTCGGGTGACATGTAGCCAAACGTGCCAACGATACCGGTACCAGTTCCATCCTCCGCGAGCTTCGCCAATCCAAAGTCTGCAACCTGCAGAGGACAAACACCAGTCGATTATTTTGAGAATGAAAGGCTTTTGCAATACAGGAAACCTTGGATACTAGTACCTAAGAAGTTATAAGAGGATTTGGTCCCACCTTGGCACGGAAATTATTGTCAACGAGGATATTAGCAGACTTGATATCACGATGTATGTACGTTGGTTTGGTGTGCTCATGGATGTATTCCAACCCACGAGCAGCATCTAAAGAGATTTGAACTCTTTGTGTCCACGACAGGGGAGGTATATCTATTACCACAAAAGACCACAATCAAGTTCAGAATTCAATGGGCGGTCACTGAAAACACATCATCACAACTAATCTTTGGATAGAAAAATTATTTACAACATTGAAATTCATTTGTTATTTTATAAGCCCCAAGTGCAAATGGCCAAAAGTGGCCGCTTCCATATCTATTGAAGTGGAAATAAATCATTTAGAAAGTGTAAGGACGAAAGCAAAGTGTAAAAATAGAAAGAAGAAACCATGTCCTCCATTTTGAACTAAGTAATATGTTTTGAAAGTTACTACACATGACTATTAGCTTCTTAAGTGGATTTTCTATATTGAGCTTAGGCACTTCGGGCTTAAGATTGGTGGTTAGCAAATTTCAGCTTTTACGAGATTGAATACACCGAAAGAGTTTCGTTTCAGAAACCATTCCTCCTAAACCTCTCACTTTGAAAACGTAACAGACACTCTTATCCCCAATAATTACCATAAGAATGTCCGCGGTGAAGATGATGGTCCAAAGTTCCATTCTCAATGAACTCATACACAAGAAACAAACTATTCGTGGTGCAGTAGCCAATCAACTGTACCTGCATGCACATTCAAATGCCAACAAATGGTCCTCCATCAGAAATCCCATCATGAGAAATTATATGAGGTGACATGGCGAAGAGTTCCTTGCAGTCCTTCAAACGAATGAAGTTTCGCGTTGAATGGAAGAAACTGGAATCAAGCAATTATGCATGGCGACCAGCTCCTAGAGGCAGCTGAAAGAAGTAATGTCGGCCCAGCAGGCAGCCTAAAACAAGCTTACAAGTGATGGGAATAATTGCAGGAGAAGGTAATGCTTAACCTGGTCCCCAAGAATCACAACATTCAACTGCAGGTCATGAGAGTGCACCACCTACCAAATTTGTGTGATGGACATTAGTTAGCACTTGCAGCTCAGCCAAGAACTCCTTAGTCGCTTTCAAGTTCATCTTCTTAATCGCCAACTTCTGCATTTTTGTTGCTGCCCACAAAGCTTAGACTTCATTTCACAGGAAAATCTTGAACTGATCGGTATTCTTTTCTTTGAAGGGGCAGAATAATCCCAAAGTGTCCAACTAAAATAGAAAGTCCACTTTGGAAGCCATTATTCAAATATAGTAACTTCCAAAGAAGATTTTCAATTTTTTGAAATATAGGGAATAATTTCTTCTTTCTATTGGAACATTCTTTGAATTCCTTGAAGAATAAAGAAGAACTGAATTCTTTCAACTCGTATAGATACGGCAGCAGCCACTTTGGGCCGTTGGCGCACGAAGTGTTAATTGATATGATACTCTAAAGAAGAACTATGTAGATCGAATTTCAGTAACAGAACTCTCGCAGGTCAGTTGCGTTCACATGCACCATAAAAACAGGCGCGGAAAAGAACAAGCTTAACATGCTACAATGGAGAACGGGACAACCAAATATGACATAAATAATCTGAGACCCGTTTTCTCTCAAAGATGCAAGAGATGAGACCTGATTACGAATGACGCCATAGTAAACAGAGGCAAAGCCACCCTGTCCAATCTTGCAAGATAAGTTGAAGTCATCAGTGGCTTCGGCTAACTCTTCATATGTGAACTCAACTGATTTGAGATCTGCCAGAAAATTGGACGCCGACCTTGAGGCCTTACTTTCGGCCAGATTTGAAGTAGACAGCAAAGCTGTCAGTCAAATTACAATAACACATCAGGTACATCAACACTGGATCATCACCAGGCTTGACAAATAAACAATTTGGTGGATCAATGTAAACAAAATATCAAATACGTTGCGGATCTACAATGGCTTCAATCAGCGAGTTGGGTGTAGCATGACATGGCTAACTATGTAAGGTCACTGATCTTTTTGAATGGAAAAGGAATGATCTCCTGTCCCTTCGATGGTGCTCTACAACCGCCCACTTTGAAATTACATAAAATTTTTTATAGACAATGATAAAAATTTGCTCTCAACCGACTTGGCTCTCGTATACAAAGTGATCTCTTCACAGCTGAACACATCTCCCAAAAATCACTCGTCCACATGTTAAAATGCTTAAAGTGACGCAAAAAGTATCCTCTACCCTATATCACAAGAAATGCTATCGATTTGTCCAACAACACTTTCTGACAATGAGAAACATCCAGTAGATAGAAATAAAGCATTTAAGTGTCTAATTAGTACCTGACTGCTGTTTCCCCTGCGTCTTTGCTAATTTTTTCCTACGGAGCCTTCTGCGTCCATAAATTATCGCAGCCAATGTGAAGATAGCAAGTAAAAACACTCCCACTACAACCCCAACAATGACAGCAGTGTTTGATTCTGAAAACCAAGAAACACAAAGCATGGTCAGCATAAACAAAAAAAATGAAAAGAAGATTTCCTATAAAAGAAGCACAAAAGAATCGTCAAAAATATCACTTGTTCATTTACTTTCATGCGCAATAAAAGTATAGAAACTTGGGTCCATGGAAGCACTTACTGCTTGAGCCGCCACCGCTGCTAGTGCTGTACATCATCAACACATGTCAAACACAGAAAAAGTCAGGAATACTCGATTGTAATGCAACACATGTATGACCCCCTTTAGACTGGTTTAAAGCGTGTCTACTAAAGTAAACACCAAACCATAGTGTCAAATTTTTATTGAGGATACGAACTACAAAAGAAACAAATCCTAGAAGACCTACCTTCAATTCCCAGAGTCGTAAATGCTAGACTAATGGGCAAATCAATCAATCAATAGAAGACTGAGGTAGAGACGTACCCGTTAAAAGGAGGAAAAACTCCGTTCCCAGCTGCAGCGTAACGTGGAAGGGAAATTTCGTCAGTACTGCATATGGACCAAGTTACCCCTAAACAACAGATGTTCTGATTCAAGAAGTATGCATACAATGCACTTTAACGTAATAGACACTTTCAATAAATAAGGGCCGGCATTGTTACTCTTCTCTGAACAAGTGAAAAGTTGAGGCCAAGGCAAGTTACTCGAGACCACAGACCAGATGGTAAGAAGTTCAAATTAATTAGGCTAAGTGGTCTTGTCCGTTTGACTACTTTGTGGGCTGATAGAATTTGGAGCACTCCACAAAATGCTCAAAATAGACAACACCATTCACAAAAGGCGTTGCTGTGTAAGCATCAATGTCATTTCCTCATCCACTGCGAAGATTCTCTCCATGGCTGTCCGGAAAAAGGGTAGACCCCTTAAGGACAGCTATCAAACTTTGACCAATCACACTACTACATTTCTTCAATATAGTTAAGATGTCTTGAAAGAAGTAAAGCCCAAGACTTGCCCGGACAAATGTAAACCGGTCTTAAAGGAGACGTGCGAGAAACTGTTCACCAGTTCCACTCTTGAACCTTCTCAAGCCTAATCCTTTAACATGAAATTGCCCTAAAACCTCTTGAAACAGCATGAAATAGATGAAGAATGCAATTAGTTCTAGGTATCCCTCAACTAGAAATCGAGAAGTCCCACTGTTTTATCAAGTCATCAACACTGTTTTATTACCTTACTTAGACGTAAGATACGAAAGGCTGGAATCACAGAGCCATCTAGACACAATATGTTGTGGCATACCTCTTGATGGTATGAAAATAATTGAATTCGGCGTCAGAACCTGGACGTCCGAATTGAACCTCGATATGTCGTCTGCTGGTACACTAAACGCTGTTGCAACCCCTGTCAGGGTGTCGGTAGCTCGCACCACATACGTAGCGAAGAGGCCATAGGCACGGCTCACACTTGAATCGCCACAAAAGCACGTCACAGGAATAGAGAGAGTGTTTCCAGGATCGATCCTTGCCGAACTGTCCAGATGGGAAGAATTGGAAACAGCAGCTATCGTGGTCAGGTTCTGGTACTTTCCACTCACAATCATGGCTACGGTATCGCCGCTTTGAACCTGCTTGAAACGAGTTTCCTAAGAGCCTTTTCGATTCATAGATCCAATTAAGCTAAAGACTGGCAATACCACATTGTCACAAACAAAGGGCATCATACTGAAATTTGTTAGCAATGCAGGAGCTTCAAAAGATGCACATAAAGCGTAACTAATTCTTATCAAGCATTTAATTATGCACAAATATTATCATGAAAGGTATTGAGAAAAGGAGTGAACAGTCTCTACCTTTAGTTACCATGTTCGAGGCACAATGGGTGTAATAATGATCGCAGTATAGGTGGAATGGGATAATAATTATTTATGCACTTTTAAAAATTCGGAGAACAAAGTTATTATGAAAAAGAATTCTTACCGTGTATGCAAACATGTGAATCAGTCGACCGTTGGTACACGTGCAGTCAAACGGAAGATAAAGGTTGGTGCCAGCTTTGATCGTATTCAGGTCAGCGATGTTGTTATAGCTCTGCAATTGAATACTATTAAACTGAAACCTGTTACTTAACTGATCAACAGTATCGCCGGATTGCACTGTGTAATATGCTAGGCCTTGACATCCAGTCGGAGGAATGCAATCGGCTCGGACACCAGGCTCTCTCCGAGAGATCATAACACAGAGCCATACTATGAGCCAAAATTCAATAAGTCTGACCTTCATTTTAAAGAATTTGGCGGATGTCAATGCTCCTGCCTTCACATCTTCACCACATGTATCCCAGGATCTAGGGTCGCAAGCTGTTGTCCCTTTGCATCCATTTCATTTTCAAGTTCAGCCAAATCCACACAGTTGTAGTACTCTCGGTCTTTTCTGAAAATGCGCTCCACAAATGCAACTTAACAAGGTTCACTGCACCAAATTTCCAATTCTAGGTAAGTCCTTTCACTATCATCATACAACACAAATTGAATTGCAGATGTAGCGTATCTTCTCAGTGCAAAACGACTTTTCGTAGAGGTTCATAACTTTAATCTGAAGCTCAAGAATGATCTGAAATTCAAACACTGGATAGAAGGTTCAATGGCTTATTTTGAGCACAACAATATATTTCTGTCTCATGGAAGTTCTAACCTATAAATGGAGGGATTACATTAAATTGTCCGACAGGCATAGTTCTGAGGGAGAATTCTGAGGGACTGGAATCATCTTCCTGACCCAAAACTGAACTTCTTATTAGTACTTGCCCTAGGTTGAGCTTCTTATTGTCTTATTCTTCTTCTCATTCGAACTTACAAGAACTAACCCCTAAAACACCGAGGGTTCGTGGCTTAAAATGACCGATCTGATTGATAATACTGTCCAAAATATACTCAGATGGTATCAACTTTAATAACCAAAGATTTATATCACCAGAACCAGTGACGAACATAGCAAGCGCTGGTGAAAAAGATATAAAATCGCACAAAAGGAAGGCTCATACAACTCGCTCAAAAGTACAAAAAATCATGGGGTCCACTATGCGACCTTGATTCTTGATCCATCAGTGATTATTACACACTACCAATTATCTAATTGTCATCATACAGCTGTATAATACTCAAGACAGAATTCCGCACCGGAGCTCAAGGAAAACAAAAAACAAATTGCAAAAGAAACGAAAAACTACATCCTCAAAGCTGCAAAAACAAAGCAATCATTCTCCATGGCCACACCATCTTTCATAGTCGGACGTCGTAGCTAGCAACCAGAACTTGCCTTATGAGCAGAACCTTAAAAACTCTCATCACCTACACAAAAAGGGCGGGAAATCCCGCAAAATGGCGCCCACCATGACCACCTCCACTCAATTCAAAAACCACTCCACTAACATGCGCCAGGACGACTCAAGAAAATCTCCAACGAACACAAGAAGAGCTTAGAAGAGCTTATTGGAAGAGCTCAGAAGAGCTTGGAACCCTACCTGAGCTGAAAGACGCCAACCAAGGACGCGATCATCATTGAATTCTCGCAACCAAGGTCGCCATCCGCAGTTCCGCACTGCCCTGCACCATTTTCGCAACTGATGAGGCACAACTGAGCCGCGAAAGCCGCGTTGCGAGAGAAGTTTAGGGGGAGGAGCGATCGGGGAAATGGGGTACTGTAACATAAATGGAGGCGCAATTGGAGCTCAGAGAGGGGGCGGTGTCAGTAGAGTGTGGTGTTTTATGATTCGTGAGCTTAGCGGTTGCAGCAGCTGCTGTTGTGAAAGGAACGGAAGCTGCGACACGGTGCATGACTGACTGCACGAATATAAATGGCTTTGGAAACCGACAATGCTACAGGGCGCCTGGGAAAACACCGAGAAAGGGGAAGGAAGGAAGGGCCGGGGCAGACCTCAGACAAAGAAGGCTGGGACTGCAGTCTTGGACCAATCCACGGTCGTCAGTCCTTCTGGTCGCGTTTCCGTGGTCCGACCACGCGGTATCATCAGGAACTTCAATGTTGCATTGGAAGTTTGGAACAACCTCAGGAAACGGTGTCAATGGGCTTATAACATCTTTCTGCAAATAATTGGTCCTCAATGTAGCTGCTTTGGTGAACTGTATTTTCCAGGTCCCAATAAATGTTAGGTGACTTAAGTCAACAAAAACAAAGAACTATGTAACTTACTTCCAAAGTCACCTTCTATTCATTTTTTAATAATATTATAAAAGTCTTCATAATTTTTTTTGGAGATTGGTAAAGATCTATTTCAAAATAATGTAGAACATGGAGGAATATCTTGAAACCAATATATGAACAAAAAAATTTAGATTTTTAATTTTAAAATTGAATGCAATTAAAATTAAATATGATTAAATATACTATTGCTATCATCAATGTTTTATATATATTCAAATTTTGAATGCAATAAAGTATGATCCCAAAAAGTTAAGTGATTTTTTTAATGAATTTTAATGTTGTAAATTCTTTGTATTAAAATTCTAAAAATTCCCTATTGCTATGAGCTTGTTTTATTACAAAAAACTTCAGCCCTCAAAAGGGCCACGAGTTTTTGATTTTTAGCACCCTTGCGGTGCAATTACAGAAAGAATAAAAAATATGATTGTTTGAATTTTTTAATTAAAATGATTAAAAAAATTATTAAAAAATAAAAATCTGACATGGTACTGATGTGGCATCAGTAGTGTTACATTAGCATCCAAATTTTTAAAAATAAAAAAGAATCTATTATTATTATTTTTTTTTCATATTTGCACCGCGGGATACAAAACTCGCAATTCGAGAGCTGAAATTTGTCTAATGTTTCATGTTTTAATAATGTGAAATCTGACTTGTATATTAGTAACCTTGCTAAGCTTCTTCTCCAAAACAATAGACTACACAAAAAGCTCTTTGGATTGTGAATATTTGAAGTTTGAAAACATTCAATGATCTATAATCCATGAATTGGTCGGGCCTTGTACGGGTAAAAGCTTGTTAAAAACAAATTCTACCTTCAAAGTGAATCAAAGCTAAAGAGATTGTAATTTTTAGTAAAATCCACATTTGAGCCAAAATAAAAATATACATTGTTGAACTTTTTCACATCCAACACCAAATCAATGACGGAATATGGAGTAAGCCTTAGCGCATTCATCCACCTCATTTTCCTTGTAGTTTACTCCTAGGGAAAATATTAGAATTTTTTAATTGCCACTTGGAATAAATTTTGAAAATTTTGAATTCATATTTGGATTTGAAAGTCCCCCAAAAATTAGATAGTTAGAGAGGTGAAAAAATACAAACTTAATGCGGTTCAAAAAAGGAGACAACTTTCTATATTTACCCTTGGCTAGGGAAATGAAGAAGTCAATCCTCCATGATCATCATGAACCCATTTTACATTTCATACAGTGCCTATGACCGTCCTCTAGTTAGATTCTAGTCAAGATTCTTGGAGTGAAGTTGACATGGAAGAAAACTATAATACCTGAGCATTGTATATCTAGGCAATGGTTCTCACAAGATCATATTATATTTTGCTAAATACTTAAAAAAAACTCCCAAAGTATTATCAGTTAATTCAAGGATTGGTGTTAACGGAAGAGCCAGATAAAATAGTTTTGTTCAAAGGTTTCCTTTTCAAGGATGCAAAAGATATCCCAGCCTCATTGATAACCAATATTATATATACCTACACAAAATAGTGAAATTAGGTTGTCCCACAGTAATTTCTCGACAATCCACATTAAAGAAATATTCACTGCTTTTGTACAATGATGCATTCAATTCAAAGTCATGTGTATGGCATAGTTTTGTGTACTAGTTTAAGGCTTGGTTCAAAGAGTGACATGCGCCTCTATGTGGAACAAGCATTAATCCATGAGATAATTTACCTAAGATAAGGCAACCTAATTTTACTATTTTGTGTAGCTATCAACATTCAGAAATATTAAATTTATAAAAAGTTTGAATTTTAAATTTTAAAAGGAATCCACAAGTCCCCCCCAGCTCCCCCTCAAAGGATTGCCTGATATTATCCAATTTTAAAGTGGCAGACCCAAGCACAATCCTCCACGTGGAATTACAAGCCGGAAAGCATGACATGATCATTTATGAGCCTGAGATTTGAAGTCAACTTTCAAAGATAATGTAATTAGTCAAAGTCAATTAGTGTGAAAGATACTGTTCACTACAGTACTTCACTATTGTACACTGAAAACTGAATAGTGAATGAGGTTGCCCCAGTCCCCCATAGTCAACATCAAAGTCAGCGTTCGGGAAGATTTTGGAGCTCTACCAGTAGATATCCTCCTTCTACAATAATGGTCCGGTTTTTTTTAGAGGGCACCGGTTTCATCCTTTTAACTCTGAATTTTTCCGGTTTTTTGTCCCCCATATCAGTTTGTAACCGGCCTATTTTCTTCCAAGTGAAAATTTGAAAAGTGAAAATTCTCTAATGTCAAAAAATTGCCAGTTTACAATCTAAAAAAGACATTACATTCTTGGCAAGAATTGAACCTGGCATAGCCTTTCACCAACTGAAAGCCAAATCCTCCCAACCCATGCAATATGGAGTTAAGGATGGTCATTGAAAAGGTTGCAGAAATCAAAGTTTAGGGTTCAGAACTTTGACCTTCTTCAAAAGGATCCTCTGCTGCCCCTGTTAAATACTCCTCAGAATTAGTAAATAAATATCTAAACTTTCTAGCATTCTTCCATATGATGATGGCATCCATTAAAATGGGTTCAAAGTCTTGGGCTAGTCCTTCCATGTTCACACGCATGACACTATTCAAATGTGTTGTTGCCATGCGATTTCGAAATTTCTGCTTGATGCAATTCTGCACAAAAAATGCTCTCTCACACGTCGTTGTACTCACACATTGACATCTTGCAATTTCAGCAAGTGTCAAAAGGTTAGGATACTTTAGTTTCAAAGATGCACTCCAAGCAATAAAAGCCCACAAATCCCCAAAAGTTCTTTCTATCCATTTAGTGGTTCCTTGCTGCTTGAAGGCAAAGAATTCTTGCTTACAAGCTGCAGCATTCACCAAGGGAAAATTGTCCCTCCCCTATGTTTTTCTCCTTCATATTGCCTCAAAAGCAAATCTAACTATACCACCCCCCAAGATGCTAAACCAAGTTGCCTTTGAGGCATATGAATTGGATTCAGAATTTTAAAAGCATCAATAATGTCATTATCAACAAATCTGGCCTCTAAGGCTACACAAACAGATTCAGCATATATTTTTTGGAAAGAAAGGGCTGCCTCTAAATCCAAACCACTAGGATCTCTAACCATGTCTATGGTATGGAATTTGGACCTCCTAATTTCGCTTGATAAGCAACGAAGATAACCACTAAGGGGGCCAAATTCTGGGATGATGTGAAATCCTGTGGTAGGGTTGAAGGTATCCTGGTTCAGATCACAAGAGTCAATAAGAAAGCACATTCTTATAGTGGTAATTTCAGTTTTGACTATAGACCCTATACAAAATATATCCACAAGTTTGTTTTGAAAAATCTTTGACAATTTTGCAAGCATTTGGAGGATATCAACCAAGAAATAGAGGATGTAGATGAATTTAAATTCCCTCAATTTGGCATACAAAAAAGGTGCTTATCTATCATCTCTTGATGCCGGAGTATCACACATATAAGCTAGGACAAATTCTAAAGAATCACAAAGACAACTTATTGCTTGAAACCTAGAGAGCCAACGGATTTTGTGATACCTTTTTAGTGTTTTCTGGGCATCATTCAATTCATTTTGAAGTGCTTATAAAGCTGCCTTACGTTTTGATGATTTCTTGAAATGACCAGCCAATGAATTGACCACAGAATCAACATTAGCAGAGATTTCTTTGTAAGATTCAGTTTTAGCAGCCTCTAATGCAGCCAAATTGGTCCTATGTGCAACATAATGAGTAGAGGTAAGAAAAGGATTCATCTTTTTTTAAAGAGCTGCAACTCCTGAGTTCTTTCCAACCATAGTGGCTGCCCCATCTAACCCAAAACCTACACATTTACTCATATCCAGCCCCCAAATCTTCACAGCAGCCATTAGAAAATCAAAAATCACTTTGGAGTCCTTTTTTCCATCCACAATGAACGACAAACCCAAGAAACATGTCAAAGGTAAACCTCCTTCTAAAAAAGTAGCAGAGACAACAAGGTGACCCTTAACTGAAATATCAGTTGATTCATCAATCATGAGACCAAAGAATTTTGAGTCTCTAACTCTATCTAAAATTTTTCTTTGAACAACATTTGAGATAGCAAAAACCATATTAGCACATGCTTTTTCATCATGGTAGAGTTTTTCAGTCATAGGAGCATTACAAGAAACAAGTAAATGACACAAACTAGGAAACTTGTGAAAAGGGACTATTTCTTTCCCCATGAAGTAGGCAGCCCTGAAAAGAGAGATTAGAGCCTCATCACAAGTTCGATTTGCATGTGCTACAGCTTTTTGTAAATTTTTTTGACCCCCATGCTTAGCCCATGCTAATTTCCTATGTTCAACTGTTTTTGCATGATCTTGTTAGGCTGAAATTTTAACATTTGTAGAACCTTCATTAGCATATGCAAATTTGCCACCTCCTTCTTTACATACCTTGCAAAAAATCTTCCCCAACTCCTTATCAAAGACTATCCAATCAAATAGATCATACCAATCATCCTTCCATTCATCATTAGCTTTTTGTATGGGATTGAGTTTTTTAGTAGGTGTTTGAGTTGAAGAAGAAGAACCAGCATATGGTTGTGTATCATGGACTCTCTACCAGCCCCAACTCTAAAAAACATGTCCCTCATGGTTCTTTGACGCTTAGCCATTATACAACAACAAAACTTAGAAAGAAAGGGCAAAAAATTTAATTGATGCTCACAGTTTAGTGAGACGAGGGAGCAACAACGCTGGATAAAATAACCACTAAGATCACGAACACCAACGTCAGCAGCAGTTAGCAGTCAACACCACTAATAGCACGCCACCACTAAGGCACCAACAACAAGGCACGGTTGCACGGATCCAGGCGCCCAACACAACAACGTGGGAGCCAGCAGCAGCATACAAGAAGTCAAGAACAGAGCAGCGTAGGACCAGCTAGCAGAGAAGAGCAGCGTAGCCGTATAGGTCAGTACAAGAGGTGCAGAGCAAGGAGGCGTAAGTTACAGGATCATGCAAGTAGTGACACAGGCACGCATCAACAACGATGACGGAGCAGGAGCAAGGGAGCAACGGGAGCAGGCCCCGTGAAGTCTGTGAACAGTGCGGAGTTGCGGACGAGGAGCGGAGTCAGCGGACTGCGGAGGCGGCGAGGCGGGACTACGGGAGCGGATGAGGGCAACGGCAGGTAGGTCGGGACTCAGGACGTTGGATAGTGTGGGAGGCAGCCAGGCGAAAGTGGAGGAGGGCAACGGCTGGCGGGGCGGCAGGTAGGTCGGGTAGGTTTAGAGTTTTTTTGTTTTTTTTACTCTTAGTTATTAAAAAAAATTTCAAACAGCCGTCCCGCCCCTCTTCCTCGGGTGCTCCCCTATGGCCAGCTGGCCCTGTCCCCAGCTAGTCCCACCGACCCCCTTATGCAATACCCAGCCTCTTTATCTCAATACCTGATCTATCCTAACCCCGGATATATACCACTTACGGTACATGTATAGTAGCTAAACATTAGATGATATTTGGGGGTCTTGGAGGGCCGTTTCAAGACTGTTCTCTGATCTGCCCAGATTCAGTGAATGCCGGTACGGGTGTGTCAAAATTTTTTTTTTCAAATTTTTTTTTTTACCAAAATATCATTTTAAGCATTTTTTTTTTTTTTTTTTTTCTAAAAAATGATGTGGCAGTCGCTCGACCACGTCAGCCAGCTGTTGCTACTGCTTTCCCGCAGTCTGGGAACGCAGCAAACAGCAAGGAAACTCAGAGCCTTCTAAAACCCCTGAATCTCATCTAATGATCCTCCTTTTTACAAAACAAATCGGTTAAAATCCACCCTATTATAAAATGAGGCAGGTAAATTATCCCCCAAATTTTTGTGTACACCGGTTGATTGCCTATCTTATCAATTTTTCCTCCGGTTTTTCATCCTTCACTTTCAAAGCTCAACCGGTTTTTTTACCATTTCAACCGGCTAACTTTGTATTAGCCGCCGGTTCTTGCCGGACATTGATCAAAGTTACTGTAGAAGGATGCAGTGACGTGGGGAAACATCTATGCTACATGGGTTGGTAATTTGGTATAAGGTAACTAACCTTAAATCACACAGTTAAACAATTCAGCATGATTTAGCACGGTTTTCACTATTGTACTGAAAAACACTTTATGGGATCTCATTGGTAGTGAAAAGGAGATTTTAGATTTTTTTTAACCTTTTTTTGGTGAGTGTGAGATGCAATGGAGGAGCTCGAGCGGCGATGGTCCGTAAACTTTGGATCTCAGATCTAGTCTGATTTTCAACTCGTTTTTTGAATCTGGATGCTCTCTGACTAGATTTTTCAATGTGTTAGTTGTGGAATCAAGTTGTCTGAGGATCAGCGCTCCATTGATACAAATAGCGCCCAATTTGGATCCTAAAAACAATAGTTGCAGAGAGTAGAGAAATATTTTGGTGGGACGGTCAGGAGCTCGATGCTGCTTGTAGGAGGAGTTACATCGCCGACTGCTTGCACATCTCTTCACTAGCAAGATCATTGTTGGATTAGAGTTGGATAAGCTTGAACTAGCTGGGGGGAGCTTGAGCGGCGACTATCCGTTAATTTTGGATCTTAGACCTACTCTGCATTCTAATTTGTTTTCGGAATCTGGACGCTCTCTACCTGGTTTGTTCAACGTCTTAGCTGTGGAATCAAGTTGTCTGAGGATTAGTGCTTCTATTGATACAAACAGCACCCCATTTGGATTCAAAAATAGTCACGGAGAGTAGTGAAATACCTTGGTGGGACGGTCGGGAGCTCGACGCTGATTGCAGGAGGAGATATTGCCGACTTCTTGCAGAGCTCTTCACTCTCAAGATCATCGTCTGGTTAGAATAGGATTAGCTTGAACTGGCTGGGGGGTAGCTCAAGCGGCGACTGTTTGTTAATTTTGGATCTCAGACCTACTCTGTTGTCCATTTTGTTTTCTAAATCTGAATGCTCTCTGCCCGGATTTTGCAACGTTTCAGTTGTGGATTCAAGTTGTTTGAGAATTAGTGCTCACATTGATACGTACAGTGCCCAATTTGGATTCAAAAAACAAAAGTTACGAAGTGTTGAGAAATACGCTGGTTGGACGGTTGGGAGCTTGACACTGATTGCAGGAGGAGCTACAGTATATCTCTGATTTCTTGCAGATCTTCTTCACTATCAAGATTGTCGTTTGCTTCCGGTTGAGTGTCGCAAATAGGATTGATTTAGGCACCCCAAGGGGGTACAATTGGTGGTCTCAGATCTGAAACTGAGCCACTCTGACCTTTCTGGTTTGTTGCTTTATCTTTTCCGTACCGTACCTTCCTGTAGCCTGGCATTGCTGTGTTGGTAGTTTTTAAAGCTTATTACTTAGTGTCTATCGATGACGTCATACCGTAGCGTAACAAGAGGGGGTGGGCTCTATTCTGGATATTATTATTTAAATATGCATCGTCAACACGCCATGAATCTAGCCAGGGAACAAGTCATTCACGGAGCAAGGGTCACTAGCCAGCCGCAGACCAAGCCACCTCCTCCACCTCGTCATAGGGACAGTACCAGTGATCACCAAACTAGATTTCACTATAAGAAACCATTGTTTTTAGTGATGCTGATAAGAAACGGAGGCCATTTTTTTGAACGGGAGAACGTCACCGGTTTCAAGACGTTTGGAGTAGGAATTATGGAAGATGCAGCATTGAACAAATGATAATTTGTTCAAATATGAGGGGATGTCAGTTACAACAGTATTGTTCACATTGGTGTCCAAAACTATGTTTTAATGACTTCATGCAACGTCACTACAAAAACAAAAAACGCCACGTCCGTTAATTATTTTTTTGGTTCTCTTTTTTTTCTTTTTTTTAAATTTTGGTAGGGACTGGAGATTTCCATCTGCCCATCCGCTTTTCCTTGATGATGTCAACAAAACAGTCTTTTCCTTGTTTTTAATAGTGTCTCCTAAATCATTTCACCACATCTAATTGGATGATTTTGTTGTTTATCAATTATACTTGTTTTGTATTGTTAGGAATATATGGCATTAGGAACTCCAACGTTTTTTAACCTCTTCTCTAGAGCATGTCAAATAAAAAATATAATTCCACAAAGAGAAAAGCCAAATTAGTGACCTAGTAACCCGAAGTATCGTTTGCACATGAACAACATATACGACATAATTGTGATTTTCTAATCATGTACTGCTGTTCAATCTTTTTCATTGACTTCGACATTGAGGACATTGAACCTCAAAACATCTCAGTCTCTACTACGGCATTCTAACATTTTGTTCTGTAGCACCTCTGTCAGATGTCCAAATGTGCGAACCCCCGACAGGTTGAGCCATCTGCACTGCTTCGGTTTCCAGCATTGGCAGTTGGAAACCAACAAAGTCAGCGTCATGTCCAACGTGTACCATGTTTGCACCGTTGGCACTAGCTAACGGTTCTGTTTGTCTTCCTCTAACATCAGTCCTACATACAACTTTCCATCCCCGCTTGTGCTAATCGTCAGAGAAAAACACTTGTTGGCAATGCAATGGAAATGCAAAGGAATTAGCGTGCACTTTGCCATCCATGTGGTTGAAGTTAGCCGTGGTGAACCCATACTTGTCGCGAACAATATTTGGGGATCGCATATCTCGTGATGCGCTTACCAAATCACAAACCAGAACTGTCATGCAGTGATTCGTGTAGTCCAACTCCAAGATCTCTTCAATGTAACCTACATAATCATCTGTTCTTTGAGCTGGCCTTCCATTTTGAATTCCCCATTGCAATTCTTGTGTGAAGGATGCTACCACACAAGAATCCCGTGTTACCAACGCTCCTTCTGAACTACGAACGCGGAAATGCACTCTATAACAGTACATGTGTCGATGAGATGATGCATATCGTTCTAGGGGTTCACTGTACTGAATGACATCTGCATCTATGTATTCCCCATCATGTAGTGCCTCACAGACTCGTGTGCGGAACCATTCAGCAAATGAAGGCATTTCACTCAATTGTATGGGATACCGCAACACTTCGGAAATATGGCTACGCCTACGCAGTAGTCGAAAACGCTCCCTCTCCTCCCATCTTTGTGTTTTAGCAACTCTGTATTCTCTGCAACATGCACAGAAATGTCCTTTGTCAGAGAATGCTCACATATTCCACGATAGGTCACCAATGAAGTTCAATCATGGATACATAGTTCCAAAATTTGTCCATATTGGACGCAAGCAAATGGTGGTTCTCAAACTTTTTGCGGAATAAACCATTGTGACTCTGTTTTTCATATTGATATACTTGCAAAAGTGATGGTTTGCTACATCTCTCTTTAGCACATAAATTGTTCACAAATTATTGATTCTCCACAAGGTGAAGTAAACTGCAATTTTATGTTCACATCTTTCCATAGGTAAGTTCCGTATACACTTACTTGCGCCAAGGTTGCAGAGAGGCAACATTCTCTAAAACAAATGCATGTGCATAACGTCTCATCTCTTGAGACATCTTTTGCTTCTTTGGTTCATGCAAAGGAAGCACCTCATCATTTATAATGGCATCTTCCATGGCATCCCAAACGCGATGCGTTGTTCCCTTGTACTATTTCATATACTCAGTACAGAAACCTAAAGTGTCTTCCATTCGATATCCTTCCGCTATACTCCCTTCTGGATGTGCGTACGTTTGAACATGATCTTTAAGGGTCTTCATGTACCTCTCTATTGGATACATCCAACGGCAATGCATTGGACCACATAAAAATAATTGTTGCACTAGATGCATTGGAAGATGCGTTGTGGGAGTACGCAATGTCATTATTTAGAAATCCGGATTAGTTTAGGATCAATTCCGTAAATATTTTCGAAATTTTGTAGTAGTGGAACCTTGAACCGGAACTTTTAGTAGAAACTAGGTAGCTGGAAAGTTCCGGCTCACAAAAACTTGTAGAAGGAGTAAGGGACGGACTTTTACCGGATCCGGAAATCGGAAGGAGATCCGGATTCCGGCAAACCTACGAACTAGGGGTCCGACCTACGGAAACTAGGGATCCGTTTGAAAAAGGCGGCGCATTAAATGACCGAACCAACGGGTGTCGGTCACTGGCCGGGTACTTAAGCGGATTATCTTCTCATTCTTCTCCCTCTTTCTTCCGCTCGAGGAGGTGTGTGTTTGCAGGTTTGGAGCGCGTTTTCTCTTAGAAGAGTGAAAGAGTGGTGAGTTAGGCCGGATAGGGAGAGAAGGAAAGGAGGGTGCCGATTGCACCGGATTAGAGTTCAATGGCGGAAACGTCAGCGTAGGGACAGAAGACAGTTCCGTCTGTCAAACTCTTATACCCGATCATTCCATCTGATCTCGGTGAATGTTTAGAGTTAGAAGAAGATCTGTCCACAATAGGGTGTATAGGGTTTATCCGGAAACCCTGGATGGTAAGGAGCGAGGACTTTCTTCGGGAGTTAGTTTTTGGGGCGCCGAACCAGTTCGAGCCGATGCCAAGGGGGCGGTTATCGTCCTGGACGGAAGGGATGTGGGTGGAAACTTACGGGTTAACGCAGTCCGGATCCGGAAGCGCAACCCGGACGGATAAGTTTCATGAGGGAAAATTCAAGAAGCCACCACACCATAAGGAGGGCTTCTCCGTGAGTGACTGTAGCAATGAGCGTCATAGGAGGTTACTGAATTTCCTGATTCCCATAGTATACCCGGAAAAGCCCACGAGAGTTACGGTCACAGTCGCGAATACGATTTTCGGAGCGTTGGAAGGCCGGGTCGTAAATTGGGCAGGCCTAATTCACCAGAAGGTCAAGAAGATGGCAATGGCGGTCGAGAAGGCCAAACAAAGTCCCGTCAGTACGTACTTGTTCCATTTGTATCATTATTATGATTACATGACCCCGCCGGAACAAGTTGCGTATGAGACCGGAATGCAGATCCTGAAATACGGATTCACAGAGGAGTTGAAGCCGACGGGAGAAGCGACCGAAGAAGAAGAAGAAGAGGAGGAGCATCCGGAACTGAAGCCGCTGGAGAAGAAGAAGCGGCATAAGTTAACCAATCCGGATTCACGAAGAGCGAGTATGGACGTGCCGGAATCGAATCCGGCCCTGACCCAACCATCGCCGGAGTATACCAATGTCTCCGACTTCTATGATGCCGGAGCCCGGTGGATGGCACAGTGTCGGAAGATGCACGCCGAGATGGCAGGGGTGATCACGGGCGTCGCCAGCGAATTGAACGTTGAGACGGATCAGATCTTCAACGAAATCCGAAAGAGACCTGATCCGGCACTACTCCAAGAGAAGGACAAGGAGATCGCACTGTTGAAGGCGGAACGGGATAACTACAAGAACAAGTTTCACTGGACGGATAGACAGTCGATCTCAGCCCAGAAGAAGGAGACAGATGCCCTGAAGCTCGTCCGAGAGTTGAAGGGGTTGGTAGAACAACCGGAACATTTGATCATCCGGTCCGCGCTCTTCACAAAGAAATTAGATACCGACGGCATCGTCACCGGATCTCGAGTATTGCAGGTCTTGGTCGATTACGAGGCCAAGATGAAGACCGTTTTGGACGAGATGAGGCAGCTGCTGAGACCTCTGGATGTGGCCAAAGACGAGTTCGGGCCACTTCCGGATATCTTCATGGAGTCGCCGGTCAAGTACGAAGCCGGAACTTCCGGAACAAAAGAAGACCCGGGCTTGAAGTCTCTCTTCAAGCTGCCCCAGGTACCTTCCTCGGCTCAATTCCAGAAGTGGGGAACAGTGAGTACTTTTAGTCCTTCCTCACAGTCTCTGGCGGGATCCGGAAAGACAGGGCAAAGATTGCCAATCCGGAGGAACCTCTTAGAAGGTATGGGAACGATAAATCCGGCAAGGGAGCATCCGGATAAATTCCCCCACATGGCGGAACCATCACCAGCACTGGGGACACAGTTGATTGATTTGGGAGATCCGGCTCCAGAGGCGAGACCGGAACTCAGGCCGGAAACCCGGAAGAACTTGAAGACGGAAATAGTGGAGGTCGAATTCTCGGATCCGGAAGAAGAACTGGAGATGGTAGAACTTGGGAAGCAACTCAAACTCCAGAAGTTGGAGAAGCGGAAGCCGGAAGGTAAGAAGCCAGCGAAACAAGAGATTGAGGACTCTGAATCCGGTGAGTTTGAATCCGCTACTGATTCTGAGGAGGATACGGATGAAGAGGAGACGTCTCCTGCGACCCGGCAGAATCCGCCTCGAGCTGCCAAGATGACGCCAGCCAAGGGTTCCGGTAAATCGACAACCAAGCAAGGAGTCGGGAGTTCAAAGAAGTCTCGGATGACCAAGTAGTTCAAAGGGGATTACTTGTGGAGGTGGATTAGAATTTAGTTAGTTAGATCCGGAACCGGAATCCTAGCGTGGGCCCGGGTTCCGGAAGTTTAGGGATAAGGACTTTCCGGTTAAATCGGGATTTCCTTGGTGTATGTGTGAGGTTGCCTTGGTTTTGGGCTGCCCTTTGTTGTTTTTAGGGTGTTGACTTTGGTTTTGATTTGGGTTTTTAAGGGCGGGCAAGTTAGTTGCCTCTCATTCCATCCTAGTTGATATTCATTTGTATTTCATTCCCTTTTCGAAATCTAAACCCTCGGGTATACAGTTTGGCTTTATCAGTGTATCCGGATTGCGTGGACTTGTGATCTGGGTGTTGGAAGAAAAGGACGGGTGAGGAGGAATCCGGATTTAGGAGAATACGGTCTAAGTCGAGAGTGTGCTATTGTAATGTTGTTGGATTGTTGACTTAGGAGCTGAGCACTGTGTCTTTAAATTACTACTAGAGTAGTCCGGATCTGAGTAGCGGGGAAGCGAGTCCGGTTGTCAAGCCGTGCGGAGGTAAGCGCCCGCCCAAGGAAGTTCCCACCTGTCCGGAAGATCTGCCAACCTTAGAATTCATTCAACCTCTAGAAAGATCACACTCCCTTATACTTAACTCTGAGATCTGTCGTTGTAGTTAGGGAGAGTGAAGTATTCCTGAGTAACCTGCTTTCCGGAATTACTATCCGGGAGCTGCGAGGATCCGGATCTTCTTGTCTTGCTACAATCCTTTGAGTACTTGGGTGTTTTGATTTGTGTTTGTTAGAATTGTAGGAGAACAACGAGTGGTGAGTCCCTACCCCTCTACAAGACCAATAGTGGACCCTCTGATGGTAAAACAGAGGTATAGAAAACCGGATTGGAAGCAGAGACGTAAACCGGATTCCGGATAGTTTATGATCCGAATTATGAAGGAAGCCGGAAAGAGAGTAAGTAAGTGAGAAGAAAAGAAAGATAGAAAAGCCGGATAGCTAGAACATACTACATAGAATCTGGAAATTCCTTGGGACGATATTTCGTGTTATCTTGACACATTTTTGTGTTAAGGATACTTACGCCTAGATTGCGCGTACGACATGCGTCATGACATTCAAAAACGTTGGTGGAAACTCCTTTTCAAACATGCACATTGCCAAAACTACGTCCTTCATCAAATCTTCCTCGTGAATCTGTCATACTTGTTTATTACACAGCTTCTAGAAAATCCTACTCATTTTTATTATAGCCGAGCGGACATTCTCATCCAGAACATTGCGGACGGCCACTGGTAGCACCTGCATACAATAAACCTCCATTCAATACTGTCAAATGAGACTTGAATTGGATTCTTTGTGTTTAGCATACTTTGTGAAAACACCATCCTTTTTAGGATCTTCATTCACCTAGTTCATACTGCAATGCATACCTTCAGCTTTACACTTAGAATTACACAATGTTTTCATATGAGCTTTGAGCGCATCAAAACCCAACTCATCTAGAGGCATGTGCCCTTCATACCATCTCTACCACAGCAAGTACTATCATTGAAGTTGACCAATTAAAATTTTGTCTTATCTGCTGCATTAGGACATGGTAGTCATGTGTTTTCATGTACTGCAATTTCCCATCCACCAAGCGCTTATGAATTGAACCCACATAATTTGTTTGAATACGGATGCTTGAGATGATGCCTAGGAATTCTTTGCGCTCTTCCATATTTAACACATATGGAGCGTGGGGCATGTAGTAATCTGCATTTCCACGTTCTGAGACTTAAAGCCAAATCTCTTCGCAGATTCCCAGATTCTTGACATCTTCACGACTTCCAGGACTGTCATTCATCGTCATCAATGTCTTCACGATGTTCTCACATAAATTTTTCTCACAGTGCATGATGTCCAATAAATGCCTGATCAATAGATACTGACATATGAAACAAAAAGTAAACTCCATTAGTACACTTGTGTAGTTTATATAATGTTGTTGTTCTATACTCCCCTAAGAGCTAAACACATTTTTGTGCACAACATGCAACACTCATATAGGCTGTGAATACAAAGGTCACATACATTCCACTTGTATTCATTGCATTCTCTAAGTATGATTCCATGCAAAATAAGCAGCAGAGACGGTTCAACAATAAAACCACCATTTTCAAAAATGGTTTACCTGCCAATACGGTAGCTCATACAGTGCACTCAATTGTTTTACTCCCGTCCAGTGCACTGGATCATCTTTTCCATTCTCCTTTCCACCAAGATCTAAGTATGATTGACGCCACGCTGCATAGCGTATGACATCTCTTGCTGACATTATTGCCAGAGCTGTGCGCTGTTCAACCGCACCGTTGAACCTTTTGTTTTGACGATAGGGATGGTGACGCGGTAAATAACGTCAAATGCCACCATAAACAATTTTAGATCCTTTGGTCCTGCCATCTGATAGAACAGCATCGGTCTTAGCCATGCGTGAATCCGTTTCAGGTCCACATGGAGGACATCCCTTGTAATTCTTACAACACAGACCCAAAATTAGACCATACGTTAGAAAATCGAATATTGTCCACATGACTAATCCACACAGCGTGAAACCTTGTTGTTCCTCAATGCATGAAAAGTCCTGTGCACGAATGCCTTTCCACAGTTTCTGCAATTCTCTCAATAGGGGTCGCAGGAAGACGTCCATATTCTTTGATGTCGGTGAATGCTTCCTTGATATCAAAATACACAATGAAATGAAGAATTTCTTTGTGACAAACCACGGTTCAAAATTATAAATCAAGATCAAAACCGGCCACGTTGACCAATTCGTATTACTCAATTTAAACGGATTCATGCCGTCCAGTGATAACGTAAAGCGCATGTTCCTTTCCTCAGCACCAAAATCCTCAAACATAGGATCATTGTCTATGTGTTTCCATGCTGGACTGTCCACATCGGACTGCATGATACCATCTCCACTGACATGCTTAGTGTACACTATTAACATTGCAGCTATTTCCATAGACCTCCACATGCGCTTCAAGCGAGGAATGAAGGGGAAGTGACAGATCACTTTTGTTGGTACCACAGAACCCCCCGGTATCCATCGTGACTTATTGCACTTTGGACAACTTCGTAGAGAAGCATTCTCTTCTTCGAAAAGGACACACCCATCAGGACAAGCGTGCACGTTGTTATAGTTCAAGCCTAGCTTGCGAATGCTACATCGAGCAATATAATGAGTACTAGGCAATTTGTTGTTTGCTAGAAGCAAATCCGTGGACAAATACCTCAATAGCTCATCAGTGAATCTGTTGCTCATTCTAAACACGGTACACATGTTCATAATGACAATTGTTGCTGAGACCACGCTACTCTTGGAACCCGGATACAATTTTGTTGTGGCTTGCTTGTACAATTCTTCTAAACC
The DNA here is from genome assembly GCA_963969595.1 of Neckera pumila. Taxonomy (NCBI): domain Eukaryota; kingdom Viridiplantae; phylum Streptophyta; class Bryopsida; order Hypnales; family Neckeraceae; genus Neckera; species Neckera pumila. Next base: position 35,688,257 of record OZ018409.1, read on the forward strand.
GTCCACTGTGTCACCATCGACATCTTCATTGTCCCCCATATCAACGGCTGCACCTACCTCTACATGCAAAGCATCGCCTCGGTCTAGAGCTTCCATCACTTGTCGGTGCACCTCATGATATTCATCTAGAGGAGGGTCTACAGAATCATAAACTCCATTTGACACGTCTTCATGGACATCATTTTCATCATGCACTACGCCTTCCTTATAGACAGGGTTTTCCATAACTACATCATTGTCATATGCTAAATCTTCAACCCACAGTCCGTGAATAGAAAATCCCTCAAGAGGATCACCTCCTATCATCGATTGCATTAGAAAAGGATCTCTACCCATGGCCGCGTGGTGCTTCCGTATGACTTCTATTGATTTCCGACGGCCCCCATGGCAATTGTGACAAGGACATCTGAAAGTCCGTCCATCTTTCTTGGTGGCCACACAGAGCTCAATCTGCAGGATCAGATCACCCACTAGAATGTGCCGCAAGGCACGTCCATCATTACTTCAATGGATTTGTTCTTGTTGGCCTGTTAAATGAGTTGTCATCTTCCAATAAGTGATAGCAATTAAGCAGATACCGTATGTTGAATAGCACTTGTGAATGTCCTCAGTCGCATTCTTGTGACATAAAAAACAACATCACTATGTGTTTGAAAGAACGCGGGAATATGGAGCATAAACTGCATCCGCAACTTCCCTCCGTTCTGGAGCTCTGTAACCGGCCTTCTTCAAAGATTCATTTCTTGTCCTCCTAAACTATAGCAGTCCGTGGTGCACTTTCATATAGCCGCAACACAGTTGCTCCAATTAGGTTGTCAACTGACACATATGGCCTTGTACATTGGGTAACTTCATACATGTTAGGCACAGTTCACATGTGCATGCTAAACATACTACATTGCAATGTCTTCAAAGTGTCTTTTCTCATTACCACTATAACTGCATACTGTTATGTACATGTGGAAGTACACATATAAACATTTGTGTTAGTAAGAGAGAACCAGACGACGCACAACACTTCTGCTGTCTAGAAGTAGGAAGCTGACAATAAGTATGGAAGGTGACATACGTAGCCATGGCTTCCCTAGCGTCCATAAAGAAAGCAGGGTCTATTCAAACTGGTACTTCAATGAAAGACGTCTTTGACAAAACAAATGCACTAACTTTTCTGACATTGCTGAGAATTAGAGAAGTTCACGTAATGACTTGTATGGGTACCTCTCCCTACTTTGCATACTCCTTAGGAAAAGATTTAGGTGCAATCATCTTGACTTGTTCAGCTTGCCATTCTGGTATGCTGGAATTCCAAGAGTTTTGGCTATAACCTTCTACAGCAGGGTCCTTCAAATGTTCAAGTGAAAGAAAGTTCTGCAATACATGGGCACTGACGTCTTTCCCATTCTCTTCGTAAGACTCACAACAAATTGCGAATACTAGAAAACATTCATGATGCTGGCAGGGATGCAGGATTCTAACTGTTGGGTGATCAATTCACTTCACACGACACGTGAACAGAAGAATTCATCCCCCCTCACTGCCCTTTCTTTTTTCCTCTTCCAGAAACTACATAGTCATTCTATAAAAGATGAATGGACTTGTCCTATGATGATCGGAAGGCAGCGACGGTTCACCATGTTAGAAGCGTAATTGACTAATTCATGGGAACTATATTCATAGCCATTCACGTCTCGACCCCCGCTCCCTGTGCTCAGATTCATTTCAATTCAGTGTCAGTGAAGTATTTAACAGTTCCCCTATTCTCGGCCCCTTCTATTGGTGCACAATGTATTCATCACAGCCTAATGTTCTTTAGTGGCTTCAAAAAGGTATTCATTAATTCCAACTGAAAAAGAATTGCTAGAATCAATTTCAACAAAGATGATAGTCCAAGTAGTTCATTAATGTGCGTGCAGTTGGAACATGTTAGCATCCCTGTCTGCTTGAATTCCATCCACTTACATATTAATCACTAGGCCATGGCTAGTCAATCTGTGCGGAAAACTAAGGCCGGTAATGCTCAATCTTCTTTGCAAGAACATGAAAAATCAAAAGGTATTAGAAGAAAGTGGACTTCAGAGTACTAGAGACATTGACAAATAACGGAGTTGATAAGCTTGGACAGGCACTAATTTGGTCTTGGAGTAATGGGAAGCCGCTTCTATCCTATACGACTTGATATGGTAGACAATTCCTTACCCAAGGACGACAGCCAAAGAGATCTATTCCATCGAAGTGGACAGGTATCCTTCCTCCTACATTTGAACCGATTGGAAAGACGTCTAGTACAAGGCCATATCCCAAAAGAGGCAGCCTTCATGTGGTCCGTGTGGCACAACACGGTGGCGATTCACTCTTGGCGAGCACGAATTCAACTGGGCCTGGACATCAAATGCAATTGTTGTTCTTCAAGAGATGACGAAACTCCTTTACACAAATTCTATCAGTGCCCCAAGCCCTTGAGATATGGAAATATGCGCAATCCATTCTTCACCATTTACTAGGAGAACAACCACTGCTTAGACCTCATGTCCGTTTTGACTATACCTTATGTAATTTTGGTTCAACTCTTCCTCGTAGATTTCTTAGTGTGAGAACCATTTGGTCCCTCTTATGTGGCTCTTCCCTCTGGCTCATCTAGATTGCATGCAATCACAAAGTTTTCTTGCAAAACTTGTGGCCAAGGGGTTTGGTGCATCAAGCCCTTTGGGATGCCTTATTATACTTAGGACGTGCTACCCAACTGAAGGCAAGGGCTGCCGCTAGACAAAGACCTCATCAGGCTAGTATTATCTGGATCAAGTTCAACAAGATCTGGCTTAGGTCCCAACTCCTTGCTTCTCAGGACATCGACCCTATTAGGTGGTATAGGAATGGTCCTATCCTCTGTCAATTCTTGTATTTTTTTTTTGCTTTTTCAAGTTTTGGTCTTTTCTTCTCTTTGCTCATTTTCTCTTCATTTGACCAGCTTTTGGGCTTGGCTGTTCTTTGTACTTTTTTTTTTTTTAATGCAGTGGGTCTCCCATTTGTTCAAAAAAAAAGAAAAAAAAGAAAAAAGAGATTTTAGATTCTCTTAGAATGCATTTTTTGGACACCGTGTGAATAAACTATGAATTTCCAAAGTGTTGAGAATAGGTGTACCCAAAAGCAAACACACAGTCATATGAACAGTGGTAGTACATTTTAGGCAAGAATATCCACTGTGCAATTTTAGGAACCTTGCAATTTTAGGTGTAGTTACCTTCTTGATTCATGGCTTAGAATTAGAGAATGGCTTGTACCTCCATCTAGACAAGCCATGAGTCATGAAGTAACATGAGGTATCTTCTCTGGGGTAAGGCAACCTAATTGTCAAGGCAACCCAATTTCACTATTTAATGAAATTATTTTACAATTGTATTTTGTTAGAGATTTTTTTTTAATTTTGATTTGTTGACTTTTGAAGAACAATGGATGTTTTTCAAGATAAATTGTCAAAAATTGAAAATAAAACCTTTTTTTTTTAAAATAAAACCTTTTTTTTTAAAATGAAACCTTTTTTTTTTAAAATGAAACCTTTTTCTTGAAAGTGAAACTTTCTTCTTGAAAATGAAACCTTATAAAAGTTTAGTAGACTATTATAAAGGTGTGTTGAAAAAAGTTCAACCCATTTGATTGCATGGATTTAACCCCTAAAAGACCATTGTCCCTTCGAGGGACAAATGGGAATTTTGGGCAGATACCTACGAGCTGAAATTTTGTTCTTATTTTTTGAAACTTTTTTTGAAGATAGAAAAATTGATAAGCTTTGTGGGAATATAATTTTTTTCAATCGGTGCCTGGGAACAAAAGTTATGCTCCAAATAGCTCAAAACTTGGAAGGGGGGGAGGAGGGAAGAGGGGACAACAAATTTTTTTTCAGAAATTTAAATTTTAAAATTTTTTTTTCTCATAGATTATATTTTTTTCTACCTTGAAAGTTTTGATTCATTCCATTTGGGTTTATTATTAGAAAGTTATGGACAACCTTGTTTTTCGGGCAATTAGAGCATCTTCTTGAAAAAATAACTTGTAAAATTTATTTTTGAATGCAATTTTTGCATTTTTCAAAATAAAATTCCACATGGTTTAGTTTGCTTGCTAGAACAATCTCACCATTTGGATTAGTGCATTTTGATTCTATTTTAGGGATATTAAAAAATTTAGATTTTCCTTCTATTTTGTATCTACTTCTACTTAATAATTTTTTGAAGAATGAAAATTAATTTACTAATTTTTTAATTTTTTAATTTTTTAATTTTTTTTCCATGGACTTTAAAGTCAATTCTCCACCATGAAGATTTATTTCGCTCAAAACTTTGTAGTGCAAAAAATTAAAGTAAAGAAGGTTGAAAGTTGAATAATCTAGTCCTGCAGTGTGCTGAAAAATTGTTTTTTTTCACTTTAAATGCAGATATCTTGCAGTCAATCCAGTCAAAAAATTTGAAATTTTTTCCATACATTTTCATGTTAGCTAGGTGTAAGATCCTATGGTTAGATGTGCAAAAAATAACAATTTTCAAATTTTCTTACTCTTTGCTATAGAAATGGCAATTCTGAATGTATTTTTGTAGAAAAAAGGCCTTGGTCCTTTAGGGGTTGAAAATTACTATGTTTTAAGTGATTCATTTTTTTTTTCATTAATGGAAAATGAGGTCAACACGCTTTGGATCCTTTGGATTAAATTTTTTGCTCTTGATGAATTTGAATCTCTTCACCATTGAAATCTTGTTAGGTACATTGATGAAAAATTTGAAGAGCAAATATAGAATTTAACTTACTCTATACCTCCAACTATAATGCAAGGAGGTTAAGTGAATTGGCAATACTCTTGCCATTTTTTGATGATTTCTTATGCAATGGGGAATTTTTTATTTGAATTCCAAAAGGTGAGAAGTTAGAGACAAAGATTTGGAATATGTGGGAAATATTTCAAAAACCTTTACTTCATTGATTGCAAAATAATAGGGCTTGAAGTTAGAAAATGTTTTTTCACAACATTACTCTAACATAGGTAACAAAGTTTGACTCCTCATAAAGTGTAATTTGATAACTTTATTTTTTTTATTTTTTTTATAATTTCAAAAATTGATAAGGGGTTTAGCAAAAGATGCCGCAAGATGTCCAAATTGCACAAATCACCTAAAAGTTTGTGGGCAGCATAACTTTTGATTCGGGCATCCAATTGAATTTTATTTTCAATTCCTATGAAGGGGGTGAATGTTTCCATTTTCTGTCAAAAATTCATGAACATTTAACCAAAATTGACTTTGTAGGAATCTAGCTAAGATTTTTGATGTACGTTGAATGGACACTTGGTTCACCGGAGATTAAGTGGCTACTAGGAAAAAAATGGAGTATCTTCTTTAAATTTTGAAAATAAATTTTGTTCTAATAGAAAAATGTGACATAAAACAATTGGGATGGCTTTCATCAATTGAATTAATATGAGTATTGATTTTGCTTGGAAATTTGAAGTTATTTTCACCCAAAGATTTATAGATCATAGATGATACATCATTTATTTATCCAAATCTGTGTGCATATATCCAATTTGGGTGATGTCTTTCTATTGTCCACTAAAAACACCACCCACGAGTTGCTCAAAAGATGGAGGTTAAGTAGAAGAGATGAAAATGATGGTTTTAGTTATGCAAGTATGTCATATATAAGTATAAATGTAGATACAAATACATATACAAACATGGATGTGTATATACATATATATATATGTATATATAATTTATATATTTTTTTCTTTTTCTTTTTCTTTTTCTTGTACAAATATGGACAAGCATATATACGACATAGATGTAGGTACAATTGTTGATACAAATGTACATTGTCCCATATCTTTTGGTAACAACCTTGGTTGATACCAATATTTTTATTCTTGAATTTGAAATTATAAAATAAAAGAATTGAACAAGGATATTTGGCTTCAAACTTGATAATTGAGGCTTTGGCATATGATTGACTATCCATTCAAAAACAAGATATTGGATGACTCTTGTTGATTTGATCTATTCAAAATTGAAGAAGGTATTTGATTCTTTTCTCTAAATTTCATTGTAGAAAAATCACTACAAATAAAAATCTAGTCCAACTTTAATTGAAGTAAGTTGGATTGCTCTACTTCCAAATAGTTGAGTTCTTTATTGAAACAATATTTATTGGCATGAAGATTGGAATTGGTTCTAGGTTTAAATTCCAACTTTGACAAGTATCATTCAAGGGTGAAATACCAAGATTGAAGCTTAAACACTCTAGAAGGCTAAATTATAAAGTCATAAAAAATGGTTGGTAGTGAGAGACTCAAGAAAAAAGTTTATCTAAAGATGAATAGGCTAAAAAGTTTAGAAATTTTCTTCTCTAGCCTTTTCTTCTTGAGAACTTGACTTGGTTGTTAATGATAAGACTATTGGATTTCTTATCTTGGATAAGGTATTAAATTCAAATCTCCATAATGTACATATTTGTAATTCTCTCAAAGAGTATTTAAATTCACAAAGATTTTTTGGACTCCATTGTCATCATGGTCTCTTCTACATTAGATATAGGGAATTCACAAAAATAAAAGCATAGCTTAGACTTTTAAGTAGAAAAATCTATACACCTAATTAAAGACATATAAGCTTCCATTTCAAAATATTTGAATGTAAATAGACCAACTTCAACTCTAAGCTTAGGAGGCCAACTAAAATATATTTGGTTCAAAACAGCTTTGTGTACTAATTAGGTAAATGAATCTATTTGAAATTTATCATATCTTTAACCCTAAAGGTTGGAGACTATGTTTTCACCAAAAATGCTCCAAAACTGCCATTTCTAGTACAAGTACCAAATACTAGGAAAAAAAAATTTGGACACATTAAACTGTAGGATCTTGTAGTAAGCTTGTTTGAGAATATGTACAAAAAGTTTCAGAATTTTCCACCTTGTAAATTTCAAGATATTAACGTTTGAATTGACAAAAATCCTTTTTTTGGCCCTATAAAAAATCGTGCAGCTGCACTTCCCAAGATCACATTTGTATGAAAAAATGTCCCAAATGGTGGTTAGTCCTTGGATTCATTTTTCAAAGCAAGTTGGCTATATGCTTGAAATTTTTCAGATCATTTGGAATTGTACAACATATAGGAAAAAAATAGTAAGTAGAAAGAAGTAGAGAATGATTCAAAACACTAAATTGTTAAGAAAGTAATTATGGAATTGAAAAATGTCAATCCCAACGGTGATAATGTTGTAGTAAACAATCTACATCCTAAGCTTTTATTTTTTCAAAAAGTATTAAAAATTGAGTTAAATAAAGGACTTCAATGTTTATTTTAGAGTAGGAAATCCATAATTGTCCGCAAACTAGAATACTTTATAATTTTCATCTCATAAATCAAAATTGAGTAATTCAAAGCTTTCCACGCATATATAAATCTCAAATATTAATTAGAAAAATTAATATATCAAATTTCAAATTTTAAACAAAACAAATTTGAGATTTGTTTTGAAAGTGATTTTTCAAAAAATTTTGAGTTGCCCACCAACCGTTGAAAATGACATATCATCCAATAACTTTTTAACCATGTAGTCAAAAGTTTTGAAAACTGCTAGGCTTGAGAGCTACTCCTCAGGCAAATGTTGTGTGAGATTTTCAAAGAAATAAAATAAAATTTCCGTTTGCAGTGAGCTACCCAAAATCACTATATTGCCAAAAAACACCTTTTGGTCCTTTAGGGGTTAAGTTAGTTTATCTTTTTCAATATTGTAGTCAATTTTTTGAAGAAGTGTTTGCTCTTATAAATACCAGTTAGATTAGTTGTTGTTTGAACTAGAGAACTGAATCAAAGTTATTTGAAGATCTTAACAACAAGTTACAACATTCTCTTTAATTTACAAAAATATATTTTGACTTGTCAATACTAGTTGAACCTAACAGCTATTGTTGCTCAAATATGCCCCTACATCACCCCAAAAATTAATTTATTATTATCTATATAATATTCATAAAAATAAATAATAGATTAATAATTTGTTAAAAAAAAAAGAGGCTCATTTACTATATTTATTACTACAAAAAAAAGCATAACAAAAACACAATGCAACAACCATGTGCAATTGTGTGCCATTGAATTGAAGCTTTTGTCTATTTTAATAGAACAAAAGAATTAAAAATGTAGTAGCTCCCCATTAGATGAGATTTGGGGGTCTTGGAGGGCCGTTTCAAGCCTATTCCCCGATCTAGTCAAATTCAGTGAACACCGGTACGAGCGTGTCAAAAAAAAAATTTCAAAAAAAAAAAAGAATTTTTTTTTACCAAAATATCATTTTAAGCAATTTTTTTTTTTTTTTAAAATGACCTGGTAGTCGCTATGCCACATCAACAAGCTGCTGCAGCTGCGTTCCCGCAGTCTGGGAACACAACAGAACGCAGGGGAACTTGGAGCCTTCCAAGACCCCCAAATCTCATCTAATGCCTTTCATTAGAGACTCTTTTCCAAATCTCTATTCTTTGTAGTTTGATTAAAGAAATTGTTGCATAACTTCACATTTAATTTTTTGGATACATGACAAAATTTACTAACCCCTAAATGTCCGAGGCACCAAATTTTGATGTGGACAACACTTTGAAGTTAAATAAAAGCTAACAAAGTTGCTATTTTTAGAAGTTTATATTTTTGAAAAATTCTTTCTGAAAACTAGTTTTAGCATCAAAAATCCAGTTTTGAAAATGAATGATTACAATTTTTTAACTCAAGATTTTGTGCAAGGGTGTCCATTGCAATCTTGACTTTCCGTAGTGTTGAAGGCTCTTAGAAATGAGTCTTAAATACACTAGATCTTGTGGTATACTAGAAAAAATCACATTAGAAATTCAATTAACAAAATTGTAAAACAGAATTTGAGAAGCCATAAACTGATTGGAATTATGCATACTAGGCCCTTTAGCCTCACATTTTTTTGGTGACCAGTTTTTTAGATTTGACATGTGAAAACAAGATTGAAAGACTTCAAATCACTTCCACAATTTTAACACCCTCATGATCAAACATTATAACCTTCTAATCTATAAGTGATATTGTTGTGTTTTCTTTTCCTATATGATCTCTAACATGTCTAATTTGAATTTGTATGGTTACAATTCAAAAAAAATTGACACAATTTATCAAAATCTTGGCTTTTTGTCCAATTTTGAACAAATTTCTAAAAGCTCAAAAAAGGTCTTGGACATTTAGAGGTTAAGCTCACAAGGACTTTGCACCTAACACAGTCTTATCAAGAGCCACATCATTGTATAGGATCAGAAGACACAATATGAACTTCCTCCTTCCAAAATATCCTTTGCCAAGAAAGAACTTCTTTATATACTTATTTTAAATCACCAAGGTTGGAAACCTTTGCAAAAAGCAATTCAAACAATGGATTAGAATATGCACTTTAGACAAATCAACCTAATCAATTCCTGATAAAAATATAGGATTATTGAAATGTTAGGTTTGCAAGTTTATATTCTACATTATCACATTTTTTGCTCATACCATGGTGTCATATAGGTATTCATGTTTATCGTACATGATTTTTATACTCCCTCTATCCTATTAAAACCCTCCTAATCAGGCACAATTCTTATCCCACTAAAAAGCTTCATTTTATAAATTCGACCACTGAATAAATGCTGGCCGTGTTGAATGACCTCGTGGGGGTAAGTCAAGAGATCAAGTAGCATTCCTCTCCTAGAAAGCTTGGCCTTGCCCACATGAGGCACCTTGTACTTGATGTGCTTCCTCAGACAACAATGTTGATGATGGAATTAGTGACCACTTTGATGCTATGAAGATTTGTTTATGAAGTTGGCCAAGTTTCCTTCTTGTGGGAATTTAGGTTGGAATAGATGTTTTTAGAATCCCATTGTCGCCACCAACCTTTAAATCATCAAGAATGACAGAGCTGACAACATTCATAAACTATGTTCAAATATGATACTTTCTGCATGAATTTTGGGTCCCTAAACAATGGCGTCTAAGTTGGAGATTTTGCATAGATCTAAGGGGTGGGTTGTTGGTTTTGAATGCATGTATCATTGGCACAAAGACTAAAAATATAGTTAATCCCTAGTGGGGAAGCTTTTTGGAGTTTTTTAGTGGGACAAAGGGAGTAGTTACATACACTTCGGTCACCAATGAGTTCCAAGGTGGATGCAAGTTGGCAACTAAGCTTTTGAAATCTTGGTCTCCAGTATAACACGAGGTGCACAAATCAAAAAGCAACTAATGAGTCTTCAAATTCAAACTCACCAATGTGTGATTTGTGTGATTTGTGATTCACCAAGTTTGACATTCAATTGTAGAATATACATAAAAATCTCAAAGATGTAATTCAATAGACGAGTACACATTGATTGAGGATACACAACAACTGAACATCAAATCTTGAACATCAAATCTTGTATTGGTTTAGGGTCATCTATCATCACTATTGCATACAGTATCCAAATAACACATGCTTAAGTGCATTGGAATCCCGCTTTCATTTACTAACAAGATTACTCAACTACTCTAACAATAGGAACTATGCTCAGTGCAAAATGTGTTGGTTTCAGATTTTCCTACTTCAGTGAGTTGCCACTTACGTGGTCCTTACCAAGAGCCACTTCACGGAGCAGAGGTACAACACTCTCGCAGCCCAACTGATACAAATCGACGCCGAAATGATCGAAAACACAATCGAATCCCTCATGCCCACTCTAGCTTCCATTTCCCGCACTTCGGATGGCGTAGTCGCCTCACCCAACTCCTGCCAGGGCACACAGGCAAGTGAGTTGGACTAGCAGATAGTAAAGAGGAAAAGTTATTTTTGCATATTGGGGACAAAAAACTGTGCACTAGGTTACGTAAACATTGATTGCGTAAACATAACCTCTCCACTACCAGTTTAGAATGCAATACCAATTTGATTGCAAAATTCACAAGGTCTATTAACCGAAGGTATCACAAGGTCTCACCTGTTGAACACCAGCTTCTAGTAGAATGGAATGCAATACCAGTTTGGTTGCAAAATTCAAACATAACTATGTGCCAAAGCCGTCACTTCTTGTTTTTTAAGGTCTCACCTTTTGAATGCCAGTTTATGGTGGACCAAGAGCTGCCAGTTTGGAATGCAATACAGTTTGCCTGCAAAAATCAAAAGATCACTGTTTTTTCCAAGGTCTCACCTGTGGGACGCCACTTGGAGTCTGTGTGACTAAGCCTTGTGCACCAAATCTCCAATTTGCATACACCGAAATCGCCAAGAAAGCTCCGAAAACAGCAGCTTGAAGAACAGGCTCCGAGATGGCCACAAAAGTGACGGTCGCAGGCATGAACACCGTGACCAGATCTGCTTTCTGAATGAGCTTGGCGAAGGCCGTGAGCAGGAGTAAGCAAAGGAGCACAGCATCCGGGGGAATGTATTCCAGGACCCCAGCTACTCCGACGGCTGTGGCCATCCCCACCAAGCGTGATCGAGATCCTTGAATCTTGCATGACGTGGCGTCTCCGATGCTGAGAACCGCAAGAGAGAGGAGCAGGCAGTAGAAGAGAGACTTCACAGGGGCACCGTCGACAATTAAGGTGTAGACGTCTGTGATGACCATCATGGCCCAGCTTAGGATTGAGATTAGAAAGGCGATCGGCTCCGCTAATATGTTGGTCAGTTTGCCAAGCACAATCTGCACATGAAGCCCATCATCAACAGTTTGACATTGATACATGGATACATTGATACGTTGATAAATGGAAACAAGGATTCATCGCAACCGGGCGGCATAGGGTTTGACCTTCCTTCTTGTGCACCTAGTCATCAATTGTAGAATTGCAAGAGACTTTATAATATGAGCAACTTTAGTCTTTAGGCAAGTGAAAGTAACTATGTGCGGTGAAGGGGGGAAGCACTAGTTTTTTATGAATTTTTTGGATGTTTATCACTATATGCATAAAAAACTACAAGATATACACGATTCTTGAACAATTTAGCTTGTGGAAAGTCAAAGACACAATCATCAATAGTTCTCAGAAGCTCAAAATCAAAATCAGAATCAGAATCAGATTCTAGATTTAGGGTTTAGGGTTTAGGACATTTTCTAAGCCATGCAGTCAATAGCATGCAGAAATTGACACACAGACAATATTTTCAAAAACAGGTTGCGCAAAATTTAATGCTACTCACCGCTACACCTTCTGCAACATACAATGCGATTCGACCGAAGTTGATTCCCAAACCAGCGAACTCTCGAAGGATAACGTCGCGCATCAAGACGATTACGCAAAAGCCTAATTGCCACAAACAGAACCACAATTCAAAATCAAGTTCCATCAACAGATTCCACCGAAAGAATATTTTCAAATCGTGGCTACCGAGGTCTGAAAATCATTGGAAAATGATAAGGGAATGAGTTCATAAGATTCTCCTCACCTGCGTACAGAAACAAATTGCGGCGATGCAATGTCAAATCCTGGGAGCTGCTATTCTCCTCTGAAGGCTCACGAATTCGCTCTGGTATATCTTCCGATTCTCTTGTCTCGCCTTCACCAGCTCCAGCTGCAACAGTAACAACAGGTGGTCTATAGTCTAATCCCAAGACCTTAAACCCTAAACCAAAACTAAATCCTCGTCTCTGACTCGAATTTTCACACAATGACGTAAACCCATTTCGCAATTTCGCTGTTGGAACAAAATTCTTCGGTCCACGGATTGTACGAGACGTTACGGAACTCAAGCTCCAGGGGATTGAGCTTGGCGGCTTGAGCTGCAGGAAAGGGGCAGCCATGGCCATGGAGTTTCAGACTCACAAAGGAGCTCTCGATTTGTCGAATATGCCCTGCATTGCAAATTGGTAGCAATGAAGATTCAAAGAATTTCTCTTCAAACTTGAGAAGAAAGTGGTTCACAGGGTTTTAGGATTCAAGGGGACGGAGTTGAGGTTTATCCGCATTGACACCCGGATGGTCTCTTCACGCTAATTGATACCCGTTTCTGGGAACGGTTTGTACACCTTAAAATCGTCTGGAAAAGCATGTGAGCATTATTACTACCACTGCCCTAGTATCAAATGTTAACAAGAATACTAATAAACTAACATTATAAATAGGAGAAATTAGTGTATGTGGGATTAATTGGCCAAATTTGCACTAATTTTAAATCAGTACTGCAAGTTTGGATGTTATTGTATTGTACAAATTTTCACAATAAAATAAATTATAATTTATAGTGACATTATTTTTGTTGTGACATAAATTTTGTGCCATCACTAATAGGATTAAAAGTTGTATAATTGTTTAAATTAGTAAGGGCCACAAGGCCCAAAAGTGGATGATGGTTGACTTTCATGGTTACGGTAGAAATGTAGAATGTACTTATTGGTTCAAAAATTGGATCATCTTACTTCGATGACTGGTCTTCTCCTTGCAATGTTAAAGTCTTCAAGGAAAATTGGAAGTGTTCAAATTTAGCTCAAACCAGGGATTTTAATAAAATACATCAAATTCATTACGAAGTACTTCTCAAAGTCTAATTTCTCATTGAAAATTGGGGCTAAGGTTTGTGCGTCTATAATCATTACTACCTTGATATCACTGATACCTACATTTTGACCACAAGGTGACAGTAAAACTAGGTATTGATTATGCAACATGTAAACAATCAAAACAAGAGAAACTATGAGCACCTAATATTGATTATTGGTACTACTACAAACATTATTCTAAAAATTCATAATTTAACCCCTAAATGCCTAAGCCTTTCCAAGTGTGTTTTTCCTATGAAAAAAGAGCATGAGCTTATTATTATCTCCAACGAAGCAAATTCTATTTTTTTCAAAATCTAACTGTATAGATGTTTAAAGAGCTTGCTTATTAGTATGCACACCAATTTTGAGTGTGAAATTGCATAGGAGTTGAAATTATAACAAGAGAAATGTATATTTTCTATTTTTAGTATGCTGCCCTTCCCCACAATGTTCGAGAAATTTGCATACAAATTTTTTTGGGGATTGGAGGTGATATGAACAACCACAAATCATGTTACTAAACTAAAATACACTTTCAAAAAATTTAATTTCACATGAAAAGCTATCAAATCCATTATACAACCTACCTTGTAATTGTTGAAATGCAATTTTTTTTATAAGTAGAATTCACAAATAACTCCAAATTAACACTTGTATGTTTAAATATTCAACGGTAAAAATCATGAAAACACTTAACTCTTTCCATTTGGGACCATTTTCAACTGAAATTGACAAGCTTTGCTTAAAGTTGAGAAATCAAGTAAAATTAGTAAACTTTATTCTTCTATAAAGAGACATATATGCCATTGAGGACCTCTCAAAAATCAAATACTTACTTGTCTTAGTGAAAAATAAAAGTTTTCAATAGTTAACCTTCAAAACTGCCCATAAAATTTTTTAAACAATCAAAGGAATTTAATTGCCCACACCAAAACAAGCTTGAAATTTTAGAGTGACCAAATATGGTTGCTCAAGCAATTAGGGGTTAATCATGTACAATGTTCTAATCAAGCATGCTAAGGTGCATTGGAATCTTCTTTCACTTGCAAATAAGATCCAATACAAATCATTTTTATTTAATAATAATAACTACCGGTATGCTCAATTACTATTTGTAGCAATTATGTCATTCAGTTCCCTTACAACTTGAACAAAACCAAGCAATGGAATCTCCATTACTTTTAGGACAATCACTGAGGAAAAAAAACAAAAAACTTTGACGAAGAGGGCAAAGCCCAACAAAGAATGTCTGGGTGTTTTTTTCAAAATTCCCTACAACGAAGAGATTGTCTAACGTAAACGCTTGTCTAGAAATAGATGAAATGTATGATCAATGAATGAAAAATCCGTAATCACCAATTACATGGATTTCACGTGGCAAGAAGAAATTACAGGACGAGATTACAGAAATAATCCTCTTGCAAAATGAACAAGACATTTCTCAACGGGGGTTTACGAATAGGGCAATGCCCGAGGAGGAGGGTGTCTTGGGAAATAACAGGCCAATGAGGAGGGCGGAGCCCAACGAGGAGGCCTGCTATTTCCCAAAACACCCAACGATGAGGAGCCATTGCCTGACGTAAATCACAAACAGAAGGATGAGAAATCGAGGATGAGAAATCGAAGTTGGATGAGTAATGCAAAACCGCGCAATCAGGCATTACGCCTCAGAACCCTCCCCGCAAATGTACGGGGAAATTCCTGCGAGTGGTTTACGGGGATCACAAGTGGGTTTAGGTTGTCATGAATGGTGATGCATGCCTGTAGATATTAAGATTATGTGCTTCGGTGATAACCACCAGAAGTTGGAGACAAACCTGGGCATAAGTTTGAGAGACCCAATTCTCTCCCAGAAGTCTAAAAAATAGGATTTAGCAAGATGAACTTGTAGACAAACACATACCGTGCTGTGAGCAAAACCATAACATTCATCAAGTGCATAAGCACTGATACGGACATACTCGAACTAAAAACTCCAGGCTATGATATACAATTTGAATACTTGTGTTCACAGTTGCATCCACTACCAAAAGGCAAAATCGAATGCAAGATAATGCCTCAAACTTCACCCCACTTCGGCATTCAATCACCTCACCTTCCCCAACTTCGCCTTGACTTGTTTATTACCATAGTATAGAAAAGCATCGACGATACCAGCCACAGTAAAGACGCCTGCAACAAACCACGTTTCAACACTGTCAACACTTAATCCAGTTGACGTCAAACGAGATTTCAGACACTCGCTCGTACAAGATACTAGATGTGAAGGAACCTACTGAGTAACCCCTACAACTCTTCCTTGACGTATTGGGTTGATATTTCTACATATCCATAGCAGAAACCAACTGACATCACGAGGTTCCAACTAACTAGGAAGATTGAATGCAGATTCTCACCTCCAACTATAGCACACACGTTAGTGAGGAAGTGGAAAAGAGACATCGACTTCTCCGTGAATTTCACCTGTTGAGCATGGCAAGCACATACTCTAAGTATCACCGTGTGTGCTTCTTATCTATCATTCGTCATTTAGCTTTAGCAAAGAAAAACAAATTACATTTCCAACTTGGGGAACACAATGCTTGAGATGGATATTATACAGAGAAAGATGCATACAGCCTTACACTAAAGCAATAACTTAAATTTCGAGATGACGAAGAATGGGACAGACCTTTATGGGCGACAGGTCATAAAAGAAGAAGACGCCCGGTAGTGAGTGGCCCTCTCCAGGCCCACCTCCCTTAAAGTGATCAGTAACAGCAAACTGCATAACCAGATCGGATTGTTACCATAATGAGCACGTTTTGAAGCCCCTATACAGATGAAGATCCATGATTCCGGCTTCAGGACGCTCTCTGAAGACCCTCATAAATCACAAATCGTACAGAGCGGAGCGAGTAGGGTTTGCTATAAAGCCGGAACGGCCGCTAGGCCGTGCAGTTTATGCCATCCCGCTTAGACTCTAACAAAAAAATTACGAAAATGGAGATCCCCAAAGGCTGATCTCATTGGCCTTTGGGTTTTACACATACACTTGGGGTCCTCAATACTTCAGATAGGATCATAGGACTTTGTAGCATTCCATACCCTACAAAACGCCAGGCCAGACCAGGGCAGTGGGGCTTCTATGCTACTCCTGTCCCCTGTATGAAAAGGAGGATATAACATACGAGCGCAAAACGCACCTGATTAGTTACAATCTTACGGCCTCTCAAGTCTGTGTAAACCGTAGGTACCACCTGGTCAAGATCACAACCAACTCACTGATGAGCAACACATCGTATTAACTCAATAAGATCAATAAGCACATACTGAGAAAAAGCTCACCTTAATGAAATACTGATACATTCCATGAAGGGGTACTTGTATCCGCTCCACCCTGTAATAAAACAAATCAGTATCCATGTAATTGATGGGGTCTCTTGACATAACCAGTCCGGGCGATCAAAAGAAAAGACCTCCTAGCTCTCTGCAAATTCAGCACCACTGATACATTGGAAGGTAGAATAAGAGAAAAATGGGTCGTACTTGTCCAAGGGATTCACCACACCCGGGAAATGGACACCAAAGCTTATTTCATTGATTTTGTGACTGACGTTAAAGCTGTCTTTCCCAAAAGCCATTAGATCGTGAACGTGCATATTTGCTTGTTGAAAGGACTTGCCAGGAGCAAAATGGAAATTGCCTGCCACCTTATTGGCTTCCAACGTGCCGTACACATTACACCCCTCTCCATCTTCATCCTTTATTTTTTGAAGAAAGCCCTCCCTCTTGCACTGTCATGTTCCAACCGCATCCCAACACAGGGGAATCATCAGTCCCACCCCCCAATGTGTCGAAACAACATTAAGGAGCTTATAATTAGTGTAATCCGTCTCTAGACCATTGTCTCAGATCACATACTTTCAATCTAATGAGATTTCTTCACAGGCATTTGAAAATCAACTCAAAAGAATCAGTGAATGTCTACCTGATCAACGAGGTCAGGATTATTCAATGCCCAGCCCTTCTTCCGATAGGCTTCTCTAACCTCTTCGCAATTGTTACAACAATGCTCCTCTTCCTGCACATAATCAACAAGATGAATGACTACATATAACAATCACAGCATCGCAATCACAGCCGAACGAAAAAGGTGATAAATGGTAACAGTCTACCAGAGTTAGATTGGACCAGTTCATGTTCACAAGGAAATCTTAGATTTATCAAACTTACGGTTTCAGCGCCAAAGCAAGATCCACAGTACGTCTCATTGTGCTCAAGCCTGCCTCCATGCTTCTGCAACGGCTTGTCTAGCTGAATCAACAAACAATAGACAGCCAGTGATTCAGACCCAATGGAACAAACCCAGAATTACTTCAAAGCAACTCCACTTTCAAAAAGAGCTCAGTTAAAGAACCTCTATGTGGATGCCGCAACCAAAAAGAAGATGTTAAAGCTCTTCCATCTAAAAGATAAAACATACCCCGCAAAAAAGAAACAACAAAACTAAAAAAGAAAACACTCATAGATATGAATACCTTGGGTTGGTTAATGGATTCTTGCTTTGCGGGCTCGATAACCTTGCCATTAACGTCTAACCTCTTCTTGAAGATGTTGTGTTTCTGACAAGATAAACATAAGCAAACCCCAGTAATGGTTTAACTATCAATCATGCATAAGTACAACTGAGCTCCAAGAAACAACCTTAATGTTTTCCAAAAGGGACTAAATGTAACGTCGACAACTGCACAACATCTTTCTTAGCTAGAGTGGGAGTTATCAAAAAGCTTGTTTCATCCAAAATCAGATTCCTCTGCTGGATTCATCAACAAGCCCCTTCAACCCCAAACCAGATTCTCATAAGGCTAAATATCATTTCTATTTTTTTCAACACAATGAAATTGCACTTGAAAGGTCACACTAGTATCCTACACCAATAATACGTGAAACCATCCTCGGAACAACATAACCCTCTGAAGATGGAAAATTATACTAACCACGTCAAGGTGTTGCTCGCCGCTGATGTCCATGGCATCTAAACTGACTACGGAGCACGCCAAAGCTGGAAAAGTGACATCCAACTGCATCCCCGTTGTAATCAACAATTAATACAGAAGCACGCCCCACAGAACACCGACAACATAACTACCAAATCACAGACAAAGGTATTCGTACTCACCAAAAGGAACATCAATTCTCAGTAGAAAGCGGGGCACGCACGCACGACCATACAAAAAACAAAGTCTCGCTACTCACATTGATTTGTATAGTCCCTCCACGTTCAGTGTCAACGACTAATTCACTTGCTTTCGAGGAACTCATGTACAACCCTGCAATCAAGCCAAAATCTTGTCAGCTCATCCCACTCTCCAAAACTAGCATATAAATTATTAAACGCAAACACAAATCCATAACCGAACAGAACTCCAATTAGGTCAGAGCAGGCCACAGTAAACCCTAAATGATCCATCGCAGCTACTCGGCAAATTTCCGCGTTACGATGACAGCTCACAGTGACAGAGTGGAAACAAAATGGTCGTCCTATTACAGACAAATTACTAAACGACGATAACGTCGAATTGGAAATTTCAAGTTGAAATTTCTCAACAAAAGCGAATGTACTGCACTTGCCTTAAACGTTTTCTAGCAGGACAACAACACAGAAGTGCAGCACCTCGAAAATTAAAGGCAAACACTGACCTAATTCCGAAAAGAAGAGCAGCACCATAATCGTGGCGGAAATGATGGTGAGAATCCCGCCCGACAGCGTCCGACTGTAAAAATCCTCATTGATCTTCGGATACGCGTCCAGCTGCTTCAACTTGTGCAGCATCTGCGACCCCCCCGCCATTGCACGCAAACCTCGCGAAACACAACAGGCTCCACGACTGCCCCAAAATCTCAAATCAGAAGCACATTGATGTTCAAATCGCTCATTCCGATCGCTTTCATTACCAAATTTCCACGAAAGAACTTAGATCTTCGCTAACAAAATTCTCCGAACCCTAAAAGCCACCTCACCAAGTCAAAACAAGTCGAAGACCAAACTCAAAACGCGAAGAATCTGGCCAAATATTTTTATTGTAACATTGTTACAAAGTTTAGCAAATTTGAACAAACCCTGCGCGTCCCGGACGCAGAAGATGAAGCCCATCGTCGTCATTGTTGACTAGCCAGGGAGAAGGGCCAGCTGACATTTGGATGAATGCTTGGTACCCCCCATCTAAAATCCCACGACGGAATTCATCCAGAAGACTTTTCGGACTAGGTGACGGAGAACGATGACGTGGAAAGTCCTCATTGGCGATTTTTTCCGCACGCAGGAGCTACGTTAAGCCCGTCCCACGAAGTGCAGGGTGAATTTTGTTTCTGCGGGTAATTGTAAATAAAAAGCCCCTCTATTTTGGGCCGTGTTAATTTTATGTTCTTCTCCACTTTTAGCCAATTTTGGGCCTCTAATTGAAAGTATGCCTGAAATCAAAATTTGAAAATTTTATAATGTACACAAAATTAAAAATAAATTGTGTTTTCCCCTGTGGTAAATTCACCCTACAGGGTCCACTTTGTGGGATGAGTTTAATGTCTTGCATTCTGCACTTTAATTGGTATGAAGACTTTACTCATTTGACTACAATATAGAAATTAACTCAATTCGTTTAAGAGTTTGAACATCATAGTGCAAGATCCCTCACAATAATTTGAAAAGTATATTTTTTGGGATGATGAACAAAGAGCTCTAGGAAAATATTTCTTTCAAATTACTTACCATTCATCTAAAGTGATGCTTCAAATCTTTAAAAGATAAGTTTTCTTTATGACTAAATTGATGAAATTGAAATAAATAATACTCCATATATATATATATATATATATATATATATATATATATATATATATATATATATATATATATATATATATATATATATATATATATATATATATATATATATATATATATATATATATTTATGTATCGCACTTTTGTCAATTATTGTATGCTTGATCTAAGTTCAATATGTGATTTTTCAAATCATCAAACCTTTTATGGATCACTCAGTGACTCATTAATTCAAGAGTGCATCACCAGTGATTTAATAATAAGAAATTTATGCTGTGCGCATGTTCAAACCAAAAATCCAAAGGCCGATGGGCTTATTCATGATTCATCAATTTAAAAAAGTATGTTCGCACTTGGTGTTAAAGGTGATGTTTGCAATGTGAATCCGGTCCCAAAATAGGTCTAAATTTGTTCCTAATATCTTTAGTAACAACACTCTTTAACACCAAGTGCTAACATACCTTTAACACATTGATAATCATTATTTTTTTTAAATTTGTGCTCAAATGTTTGTTCAAATGATAGTTACCTTTATATAAACCCTTGGTCAATTAGGGATTAATCCTTTACGTACCAAGAATTCATGATCATTAGAGGAGTTTGGGGGGCCTTGGAAGACTGTTTCAGGCCCGTTCTCTAGTCTGCCCAAATTCAGGGAACAAAAGTACGGGCGTGTCAGATTTTTTTTTTTTTAAATAAAATAAAATTACCAAAATATTGTCTTAGCAATTTTTTTTTTCAAATGATATGGCAGTCGCTTGGCCATGTCAGCCTAGTCATTTGGCAGCATTCCAGCATTCCTGCAGAGTTCCCATAGTCCCAGAACTCACAGTCTCTTAGGAGGCCCAAAACTCCTCTAATGTTTAAATTGTGGACTTTGATTGATCATATTACAAAAAGTATAAATCTAAATGGAAAATTTTATTATATCATTAGCTTAAGTGAAGAATATTACATACTTTGGTTTAAACAAATAATTATTAAAATCAATAAAAATCCCCATATGAACTCTTCAAAATTATTAAAATTGGAATTTTTGTGACACTTTGAAGCTAGCATCTTGAAAATTCATCATACACCACTTTTGAATTTTTTTCTATCAAGTTTCTCTTGGTATGAGCTTAAAGAGTACATCAATTGTACCATGATGTTTGTCACTATTATTTCTATTTTCCTAAAGAATTTCATGTTATTTAAAAAAAAATTGTATTTACAATGATTTTTACAAAGAAAATTCTTTAAAAAAATTTGTAAAATTTAATTTGATGTTTTTAATTACAAAAAGAATGAGATTAAAATATAGATATACATTACTAGTAGAACCACCCATTCCTCAATAAAGGACCTAATTGCAACTGGTTCTAGAGACAATAATCATTTTAGAACTTAAATATAGGTACAACATAGATAGCTTATTGTTTGTTGACTAAAATAATAAGTTATCTATAGTGTAAGAAAATTTCAGTTCTAAAATGGCTACTATCTCTAAAAATGATAACAATTAGGTCCATGATTGAGAATGGGTGTTCTACCTTACATGTGAAAAATATTAAATTTTGAAATTATGTATTTTGATGTAGAAATCCAATGAAGTTTGACCAAGCTCGGACACGAAATGTCCTCTTTTTAAGGGTTAGTCGTTTCACTACAATAGTCTACGAAGCAAGCAGGTCCCACGACAGTTCCACGCGGGAACACGTGCAAGGCACAGAGCTAGGGTTCGCTCGGCACCCCCCTGTGCGCCCTTTCTCTTTGACGAGCGAGCCACTGCTGGCCACGACCTTGTGATCCTCCCGTCGTCGATCCACTTCCAGTCCGACGAACAACAGCAGCAGCCCTTTCTGTTCTTTTTCTGTTGCACTGGATTGCGCCTCGGGAAGTTGTGGTGGAGTTTTTAAATTTGTCGGGCACCTTTTTTGGGACCATTATCGAGCCCAGGAGCTTGTTCTGAATGCGTCCCTACGGGTTCTGTGGTTTCAACGTGCGCAATTAGATCGGAACGCGGCCATTTAAATCTTCGGGGAGGAAATTTGTGCAAATCTGTGCAAATTTGTTCAAATTGGTGCAAATCTGTGTAATTGTGGAGCGGTTTAGGATTTTGGTGAAGTTTTCTTGTTTGAGCCGGAATTCTTGTTGGCGGCGTTGGAATTGGTAGCATGGCGTCTATTTCGCCCTTGCAACCTCACGCCGTTTCTACATGTTCGAGACCGCAGGTTAGTAGCGTGTGGTTTTGAGAATTTCGGCGTTATTTGAGGTTTTGTGTTTTTTAGTTCTTGAATATTTGGTTAGTTTGTGAATAAAATTTGCTACCGGGCGGGGGAGAGCGTTGTTTGTGATGTGTGGTTGGCGCTTAGGCCTGGAATTGGTGATTATTTGGATTGTGGCGTGTCATTTGTTGACGAATTGAAGACTCCCAGGGTTTGTTGAAATTCAGGGGTTTAATGAAGAAATTGTTCATGACTTGCAGGCGCTGGTGTCTAATAGAGATACTGTGTCGTGTTCGAGTTTAGTTCCGGCCACGAGCTCTTCGTTTTCACATGTATCACCCTCACTGCGTAGTAGTGCTGGGAACTGTGCGTGCGTGCGTCCCAGTGAGGGCGTATCATGGACTTCAAGACTAGGCCTGGGGAAGGACTTTATTGATATTGTGACCGTGAAGTCGGGAACCAGCAACAACCGCCGGAAACGCTTCATAGCTAGAGCCGGGGACTTGGGTGTTTTAGGGGCTGCTGTAGTGGGTTCAGCAGAAGAGGAAACGAAAGTGATAGCACCAGAGGATGTGCTGGTTGATGGTAATAAGCAAAAACAAGATCAAGAAAGAGTAGGAGTGCTGCTGCTGAATCTAGGTGGACCGGACACACTTGAAGATGTCCAACCCTTTCTGTTCAACCTCTTTGCCGACCCGGTACACTCTTGAGGCCTTTTATGAGAAATTATTGCTGCGATGCATTGCTGAGGCTTTACGGATTTCAAAAATAAATCGTTATATGTGGACTTGCGAATTAATCCAAATGCCAGAATGGCACAAGTATGATTGAAATTACTTGCGTGAACTGAAAGTAGTAGTAGTGGTAAAATAGTGAAAGGGTACAGCCTTGGGGGATTAATTATCTGTTTTTTAACGGAGCACAATTGGACATCAAGTTTATGCAGGAGAGAATGCTCCAGATTGCGGTTCCTGATTGCCTGAAGCGTATGTCTTGTGATTACAGGATATCATACGGCTGCCTCGGTTGTTTAGATTCTTACAAAGACCACTAGCGACATTCATATCCACGTTACGAGCTCCTAAAAGTGCTGAGGGGTACGCAGCGATAGGAGGAGGGTCACCTTTGCGGCAAATTACCAATGAGCAGGTTGTGATATTCTTGCCTGAAACCGGGTATTGCTGATTGACTTTTACGTGAGGAGATATACCCATTGTCGCTTTTGCACATTCAAATCAATTTCTCGTCGAGATTCTGAATTACAATATTGAACTTGAAAATTAGTTATGACGTGTAGAAATGGGAAGTTTCTGACGGATGCGTTGTGTTGGATATGGATTAGGCTGAAGCTCTTAAGGCCGCACTGCAGACCAAGGATGTACCAGCTAAAGTTTATGTGGGGATGAGATATTGGCATCCTTTTACAGAAGAAGCCATTTCTCAGGTATTACTGAAAACGCAGTTGTGACCATATGACATGGCCTATGCTTTGGCAAAGTGACTGCAATTGGCAGCAGTTTGGATGGCTTCCTAAAGCTGTTGCGCAAGTGTCTGATGGTCGCTTCTTGGGTGTTTATTCTTTCGTTCCTAAAGATGTAACGGAGTGTGCAGATCAAGGAGGATGTAATTACTCGTCTGGTGGTTCTCCCGTTATATCCTCAATTTTCAATATCAACTAGTGGTTCCAGTCTTCGCCTTCTTGAGAGCATCTTCAGGTATCAACTCGACATTTTTTATAATCAATATATAGAATTTTTGTTGGTCATTACTGTTGCAAATGTATGTTCCAACCACAATTACCGAACTCTAACAATCTTCTTTCCTTCTGTATTTGGCAGGGAGGATGAATACCTTGTTAACATGCAACATACAGTGATTCCGTCATGGTACAATCGCAATGGATATGTGCAATCAATGGCTACACTTATCGAGAAGGAAGTAGCAAAGTTTGAGAAGCCCGAAGAGGTAGGATTCAACTTATATTCTCTTGCATTCATAGCTTCCAATGATTTTTAGTATTACAGGTAGAGAATCATCTTTGATTCTAGTTCATTTTCTGTATACAGGCTGCTTATGAAATTTGTGAAGTCTAATGTTTTAGGGGGGCACAGGTGCACATTTTTTTCAGTGCCCATGGTGTGCCAGTGGCCTACGTCGAAGAAGCAGGGGACCCGTACAAGGCTGAAATGGAGGAATGTGTACAACTTATCATGTCAGCAGTAAAAATTCGTGGTATCCGCTGTGCACACACACTAGCGTATCAGGTAAATTGTTCTGCCTCGGATGTCATTTGAAAGTCGTACTGGAATGAGATATAGATTGATGTGATCTCGAGTGTATTGTAATCAATATGCAATTGACGATGAGCTGTGTTTGCTTGATCGCTCTTGCACAAAAGATCTGGGGAGATGTCTTTTAATTGAGATTATTTTCTTGCATGAGCAATCGGTTCACAATGGCTCTTCAGGTGTTACGATAATCATATGGTACTGTTTGCGTTGGTTGAGTATGTTCAGCTTTTGTGCATAGACTGGTATTGTCTGGAGAGAAATGAGGGTTCCTGCTACCTGAGACAGACTTGCATGTTGCAGCTCTTGAAGTTATTTAGTGATTGCTCACTGTTTTATGATGCCGATTTGGTATCCCAAACAGAGTCGTGTGGGACCGGTTGAATGGCTCAAACCGTATACTGATGTCACGATCAGAGAGCTTGGGCAAAGTGGGGTGAAGAGCCTCTTGGCCGTGCCTGTCAGGTTTGTCTTCTGGCTGGTGGATTTGGCGTTGTGTTTTATTTTTTGTGTCTCACTCATGATTTTTCTAATCTGCGTGTGACCTTCCATTTATGAGTGACTTGAATTGTGCGATACGAGAATAGTATTCGTCCTAGTGCTAGTAACTTCTGCAATTTGTAGATGTAGGATTGGGTTCCTTTTCTCTGCAGAGTGTGTTGTACCAACAACTAGAGACAGTTTCATTTGAGCATGGGGACGTGCACTGTGATGGTGCAGCTTTGTTAGTGAGCACATTGAGACTTTGGAGGAGATCGACATGGAGTACAGAGAATTGGCCCTAGAATCAGGCATTAGGAACTGGGGTCGGGTACCTGCATTGGGTGTTGAGCCTGATTTCATTGCAGACTTAGCAGATGCTATCATTGAAGCACTACCGTATGTCGGTGCAATGGCTGTTTCCAACCTTGAAGCTCGTCAGGTATGAGACCTTCATAAAAATATTTATTCCCCTCTTTCTTTTGGTTAGGTGCCATATTTTCCTGTACCAAACTTATAACTATTTCAGGTAATGAGGTTTTTTTGTTAGTTATGATAACTTGTTCTACTAAGCAGCATTTGGGGTTATTCAGTGCAGTCATTCATCAGCATATCATGACTTATATTCTTCCTAAGTACCAAGATGCTTTGCCTTGTGCAGTCACTTGTGCCATTGGGAAGTGTGGAGCAGCTGTTAGCCACGTACGATACACTTCGTCGAGAGTTACCGGCACCGGTGGCAATGTGGGAGTGGGGATGGACAAAGAGTGCCGAGACATGGAATGGCCGTGCCGCTATGTTGGCTGTTTTGACACTACTTGTTCTGGAAGTTACGAGTGGACAAGGTGTTCTTCACCAGATTGGTTTACTACCTCTGTTTCACTAATGTTTGTAGCATAGACGAAGCTGACATCTCAATAGTCAATACTCGTCAAGTTACTGGGTTGAAGAGGAGCGAAATCTCGTACTCGTCCCTGCAAACCCTACGGCTGATCAGTGCGAAGATTTGGTACAACCTGTTGTCATAACTTCTATACCTGCTCATTCACGCATCTTATGTCTGGGAGACATTGAATGTAAAGGCGATTTTCTAAGGTTGTCATGCCAGAGTCGAAGAACTGTTTATGGTTAAATCGAGGCGCAAAAATTCCCCCAACCTGTCGTCCATATTCACCTCATTTGATGCAACAACTTCTTCCCGTTGCCCCAATTGTGGGGTGCTTCTGAGTCAACTTAGAATGTTAATGTAGAGAGAGCAACAATCGGCCTTCCATAGCCATTGTAGCAATTCAACTTTATTATTGCTATTGTAGCTGTCTAGCGAAGCTACTGATTGCAGTGGGGAAACATGGCACCCAGTGCAGCATGGCAAATTAAGTTGTATGTAGTTTTTTGCTAAGCGATGTTCTTGACAATCTAACAAGATTGTTCTGTAGTTACGACTCTACTCCTAGTAGCCTTAGGTAGAATCAACATTTGGCAACAGTTTTGAGCCGCAATATTATATATCAAGTGCTTGCTAGTATTACCGGGAAGAATGGTATTAGGTGGCAGGCAGGCAGGCAGGGAATTGCTTCGCAGGATTTCCTGTGGCTAGTCTGTTCCACTGAACGCACTCTTGACTATGTGCAGCCAACCTCAGTTGTGCAGGATTCTGATGATATTATTTGGGCCTTCATAAACCACTTTTGGTGTTATGTGCTCTTTTTAGTTTGATGCAAATATTGAACTACCTCTGGTGCATTACAGTGTTTTCATGTCTAACTAATCTCAAAGTTGACACTAACGTTATTGATTGGCTCCCTGAGTTCAGGCTCTTGATCATTTGATGATTATGTTGATCTTGGAAGGACCCAACATGCCACCCAGTGGCAGAGCGTTTATTCTGCAGTGAGCGTCCCTTCTTCTAACTTACTGCCACAGTAATTTATGAGAGTCAGCTTTGCAAGAGGTGGCAGGAAAGCCTCATATGTATTGTGACAGGGATGCAGAACAGCATTTATGTCGTGTATATAATATGGAGCGGAGGATCTATTGACCAAGTTTCTGAAGTTCTGGTGGTCAGTGGCTCAGTGCCTTGAGGTACTGGTAGTTGGACGTATTTAGTCAAAATCTCTGCAGAGGACAGAGTAATGAGAATTATTGACACGTTGTGTACTTTGTGCCTTGGGAGGCAAACTAAGTTAAGATTACTACAGTCGAGTCAGGGACCCGCTCAGCCGTTCCTATTCGAACGTGCCATCGAAGGTGGGCTCAGCAGGGTAGATTATGTGTTCTCGGGGGTAAATGTAAAAAAAAGCTCCCTATTTTGTGCCGTGCCTGGGGTATGTTGTAGACCTCTCTTGGAGTCCCTGATTGCAAATATGAACTCAGAAGTTGCAAAAAAAAAAAGTTTGTGGCAAAAAATTTCTGCGTTCTCTTTGGGGTAAATTTGGTCTGCAGGGCATACCTTTGATGGCACGATTTAATGTCCTGCTTCCTATTCCATTTTTAGTTGAGGTATAGTCTCTACGAATTTGGTTGAGGGTGCCAATTCTGGCGAATTTTGCATAATAAATTATTTAGTTGGTTTGGTAGGTATAAATAACAATTTCTAGTGTTTTATAACTATTGTTTGGATTGAAGTCTAGCTGAAAAATTGGATGAAGGATTATGATTTTTAATCCTTTCCTTGTTTTGAGAGTTGATTGAATGTGTTTGCCACATGAGGTTTTGAAAATTCCTTAATGGGAGGTATTGTTGCCAAGAATTATAGTCTAGTTATTATTTCTTCCATTACATGCAAATTATGTGACAATTTCATTTGTCATGCGTACAATTTTCGATTCATTTGTTAGTGACATTCAAACATTTTTGACCCGTGATCATCACAGGTGATGAAAATTGGTATGATAATACTCTGACCACTAAAACAAAATTCCACAACACCACATACATCTTGACCTACTTTGGTGCCAACTTTATCATATACATTAAAAAACTAAACTTTCAAGGAATCTTGTGCCCTACAAATATTTTGTCTACATCTTTTTTGGCCTTGCAAAAACCCAGGTAGCTGCACTTCACGAGGTCACATTTGTATGAAAAATGTCCAAAATGGTGGTACTTCTTTGGTTTCATTCTTTAAGGCAAGTTGGCTACATGCTTGAAAATTTTCAAATCATTTGGGATTGTACTACATATAGATAAAAATACTAAGTAGAAATAAGTAGAAAATGATTCAAAATACAAAATAGTTAAGAATTTAGTTATGGAATCAAAAAATGCCATTGTAATGTTGTAATAAACATTGTCCGTTCAAGGGACAAATGCATTTTCGGGCAGGTACCTATAGGCTGAAATTTTGTCGTGATTTTTTGAAACTTTTTGGGAAGATAGAAAAATTGATAAGCTTTGTGGGAATATAATGTTTTTCACAATCGGTGCCCGGGAAAAAAAGTTATGACCAAATAAGCTCAAAATAGGGGACGGCGGGCAGCCCGAGCAGCAAAAAAAATGGACAATATTTTGATTTTTTTTTTTTCTCTCATAGATTATTTTTTTCTCTATTTGTAAAGCTTTGATTCATTTCAACTGGATTTGTTATAAAAAAGTTATGGACATTCTTGTTTTTTGGGCAATTAGAGCATCTTCTTAAAAAAAATAACTTCTAGGATGCATTTCTGAATGCAATGTTTCAAATTTTTCATTTTTTTTCTTTTGGCATGGTTTATATTACTTGCCTAGAACAATCTCACCATTGGAATTAGTGCATTTTAATTCCATCTAAAATATATGAATATTTTTGATTTTCCTTCTTTCTCGTATCTACTTCTACTTAATAATTTTTTAAAGAATGATAATTAATTTTTCTTTTGAATTCTTTTTTTTTTCCTAGACTCTCAATTCTCCACTACAAAGATTTGAAGCTCAAAACCCTGTAGTGCAAGAATTTTAAGTTAAAAATGTACAAAGGCAAAAAATCTAGTTCCGCAATGTGCTAAAAAACTTGTTTTTTTCACTTTAAACGTAGATATCTTGCAATCTGTGCGGTCAAAAATTCAGAATTTTTTTCCAGACTCTCATACTAGTTAGGTGTAAGATCCTAGGAATTAGATGTGAAAAAAAAAACATTTTTCAAATTTTTTTACTTTTTGCTATAGAAATGGCAATTTTGAATGTTTTTTGGCAGAAAAAGGGCCTTGGTCCTTTAGGGATTAATGCGCAATTCTTATGCAGTGCCATTCAAGGCAATGGTGCTAGTATGTGAGCCTAGGAATGCGAGCTTGTGAGCATTGAGCATACAATATAGGTACCTATAATATAGATACTACACAGTATAGAAGGTGTATGTATCATAAACATCTATAATATAGGAATTTGTAACATATATATCCTATAACCATAGACGATTTCTGTAGTATATACACCTATAACATAGGTGTGTAGTATTCTAGGCTCGTGGGCTCACACTCTCATGCTCACATAATAGCAACCCTCCCATTTAAGGACACCAAATTTCAGTTTCAAAACAGCAAAATTTTATTTTTGATGAATTTTTAAAGTCAATTTCCATTATCTTATATAATGTTTTACTAAAAAACAATTGGTGATGAATTTTTTTCAATTTGATTGCATAGATATGTAGGGAACATCCATATGCACATCCTTTATATTGAAAAACACCCCATTAAGTAACAAAAATATAGTCTAGGAAGAATTCAATGTGAGGCATCATGTGACCAAGCTTTGTAAAATAGATATCTTTACATCTTAATTAGATTTTGCTATGTTTTTTTTTTATAACAAATGGAGACCATTGTATTAAGTGAAAAAAGTAACCGCCAAGCCAAAGGCTGGACAAATGAAGAAAATAAAAGCAAATGAAGAGAAGATGAGTAGCAAAAGAAAATAAAAAAATAAGTGAACAAACAAAGAGGAGGACTCTCTTTGTTCCACCTAACAGAATAACCAACTCTAGTAGTAAGGACTGGGGATTGTAACCAATTATTAAAGAACTTGGTCCAAATCATATCTAAATGCTGAAGACTACGTCTAGAGGCAAGGTCCATCTTAAGAGCAGCAGCCCACCTTGAATCAAGAAGAGCACTCCATAGATTTGTGTGGAGAAGGATGGTAGGCCAGCAATCCTGGGCAAAAACCATATGGTTGCACATAATCCAACATTGCCATAAGGCAGCACCACGAATAATAGACCATAACTTGTGAACTCTGTGGAACAATCTAGAAGTAGGGGTCCTAAAAATACATTGAATGGCATCCAATCTTTGATGAGGTCCCAAAACTGGAGACGCGTCACAAATATGATGCATCATCAATAGTGCATAATCCCAAATTTCTTGGGATCTCGAGCAGTCAAAGAACCTACGTAGAGGGGTCTCTATGATAAAAGAATTACTATTTGACCATCACATTGTGCCTCAATTTGTACATTTGAACATGATGGTATAATTTATTTGCAAAAAGCAAATTTCCTAATGGGGAAATCTATCAAATTAGGGCATTGTCACGCCTCCACTAAAATCTCTATAGAAAAAATTGTAAGAAAAAATTGAAGATGCTTATTGAAGGAATATGTGCACATGGATATTTCCTACATATTTTTGCAAATAAATTCAAAAAATTCATCACCAATGTTTTTCAATGAATTTCCATGTAAAATCATGAAAATTAAAGAAAAAATCACCAAAAATGGAGATTTGCTTTCTTGAAACTAAAATTTGGTATACTTGATTGAGATTGCATAAAATATCTATAATAATTGTGCAAAACCAAAAATGTTAACTATGTTTTATATTGAGCAAAGGATAATGAATGGTCACAAAGACAATTTGTAAATGAATGAGACCCTACTGAAATAACAAATCATCCTATTATTTTATTTTTTGAAAAATATTGAAAATTAAGTTAAATTAAGGACTTCAAAGTTTATTTTATAGAGAATCTATAATTGCTGGCAAACTAAAACTCTTCATAACCTTCCTCTCATTGATCAAAATGTAATGATTCAAATCTTTCCACATATATATAAATCTAGAAAATCAATTTCAAATTTTTATTTCCCAAAAAAGTGATTTTTTTTTATATGCTTTGACTGCTTGGCAAGGGAAATAAACTACATATTATACAACAACTTTTTAATAATGTAGTCAAAAGTTATGAAAATTGTTGGGCCTTAAAGCTACTCCTTGGGCACATGTTGTGTGAAAATTTCAAATAAAAAATAAAAAACTTCATTTGTAGTGAGCTGCCTAAAATCGCTATGTTGCAAAAAAAAATGCACCTTAGCTTGGTCCTTTAGGACTTAATTGCAAATGTTTAAAGATCTACTATGAAACTACAATTACCAAAGTTGCTTCTACAAACTATTCTACACAAATACCCAATATTATTGTGAACAAAAGAACAAATGGCACAAAACACCACCCTACTTGATACAACCTTCAATCCTTCACATTTATTTCAACAAAGTATAACACCTTACCCACTTACAACACTTCTCCCCCTCCCCCCCCCCCTTTACATATCTCCACCCCTATATACTTACTACACAACTAGGCCATTCATACTACCCTGAGAAGAAACTCCTAATTCAAACAATTGGCTACCCAAAACCGCAAGATATTACATTTATTAACTTGTTGGAAAAATAGAACTTTTTGCCTAACTTCTTGGACTCCAAACATCTTGCATGTAGAAATTATCACAATCCATACATTCATTCTTTTCCTAAATACAAATAACCCTCACTGACATGCTTATATATTTATGGATAGCCTCAAATCCATCTATTCTATCAATATAGACCTCAAACATACAATTGCTCACACAAATTATCTATACAAAATTATACTGAGCTCTATTATGCAATCACTGCAATCCCACACATTCCTAATCACTATGCACAAAGTATGTATCCATGCTTACATACAAGAAAACAACAAAGGAGATTGCAAAGCTCTTGTAAATAATTTGAAAGAACACCACTTACCTAAATATAATTATAAACATGCGCATTCTGTCCTCTACTTTTTCTACAAAGACAATGGCCATCATCACAAAGGACACCATATAAAGGACCCATTTGCTTTCTCAACTCTTATCTACATAAAATAGAAATCCCTTCAAACTAAGGCATTACTTATACAATAATTTCCAATTATTAAAAATGGATTGATAATCCAAACCATCAACAATTTCTTATCAAATAAATTTTGGACCAATCTGTCTATCTCAAATGCCTAATTCACACACCTCATCAAATTCAAATGCAAACAATACATGGGTCAAGCTTGCAAATGTCTATTTTGGCTAGCACAACATCCATTTTTGTTGTGCACACTTTGTAACCTGCAACAAATTGATACATAGATACACTTACTCTTATGCTACATCCATTTATTAAAACATCAAAGCATTGCGCATCCAATGACATTATAAAGAAGTTCACGAATTACAAAAGGTTTCTATCACACACAATCAGACTCACTTCTTCAATCTTTCTTCTTTATCTAATCAATTGTCTTGGACCACTTATTTTGTAGTCATTTTAGGTGAGTAAGATGAACATTATGGATTCATTTTTTTTGTTGATGTTGGGATGACCTAACAACAAGAATTGTAGGAAAAACTCATCACTACATCATTGGTTGTAGGACACAAGATGAACAAACTTTTGAAGTGATGTTGGAAGCCATGAATCCCTTTAGGAGGTTAGTGTCAAAATTGGCCTATGTTGGGAAATACAGTCCTTGTATACGAGATTTTTTTCCTTGCACAATCTTGCTTCAAAAAAAACTATGAAAATCACAAAGCAAGGGCACATTCCCAGGTAATCTCACAAAAACATTGTTGTGAAAAAAACAAATTTTACTATGTGTTGAAAGCCTTTGTAGTAGAAGTTGCAATAGTATCTGCATTATATGAGCATTGCTAACATCCTTTAGGGGCTCTAATAGCATCCTCTAATATAAAGGTACATTTTGCTTTCTCATTGCACCTATATTTTATGAGGTGGATGCTTTTAGTGAACACTGCATTTCAACTTTAAAAATTAATAACTGGTTCCACAAAGCTCCAAAAAATTATGGAACAACTTGGATTTGGTGCCAAATCCATATTAACTTAAGGAGAAGGTTTTGTCCTTAAGTTCAAAATGTTAAGTTCCAATCATGATTTTTGAAGATTTTTATTTTACTTTTTTATTCCAGTAGTTTTTGAAGGATCATTTATTTGAATTGAGAAAATTACTTTTGAGGCCAGACTTACCAATACCTTTTAAATTTTAAAATATTTGCAAAGCAAAATCTTAAAAATCTATGTTATACAAATGTTGAAGAAATAAGACAAGAATCTCCAAACAAGAATTATGGATTAAAAAATGCATTTTGTATACTTGGGATTTGTTTGCATTCATCCGTTGTTCCAAATTTGAACGCCTGGTCCTTTAGCATGAGTTAAACTAACTTGCTCCTAAGGTAGGAGGCTTTGAAATTGCACAGGCATTAAGAACCGCCCCTATAAATGGTTGTGAAATGAACATGAGATGGTTCTAAAAGTGAAAGCTATAGTCATTGAATGAATCAAGAAAAAAAGCATTATTAATTGCAAGAGCCAATCATTCTGTTTGCTTTTGTCATCTTTCTTTAGAATTGCAAGTGAATGGTTTATGGAAGACCTAGGGTCATAAATAGGGACCTACGACACATCTCATTTGAAAATTCAAACTAATTCAAAAATGCTTCAAAAAATATGAAACGACTTGTGTTAGATTCCTCATCTATTTCTCTTTCTTTGAAAAATGAGCTAAAAATATTCCCATCCAAGGAACCACATGAAAAAGGCAGATCAGCCCTTAAATGGTCGGTTTCAGAGCCTCCTACCTTAACAGGCACAGAAGACAACCAATTCAATACAAGCTTTGGTCATGGCAAAGCTACAAAGTGAATTAGTACAATCACTAGAAATTAGTGAATTGCAGTCAACTAATGTTCAATCAATTTCAGACTCCAATCAAAAGTAAATTTCAGACTCCAATCAAAAGTAAATTTCAGACTCCAATCAAAAGTAAATTTCAGACTCCAATCAAAAGTAAATTTCAGACTCCAATCAAAAGTAAATTTCAGACTCCAATCAAAAGTAAATTTCAGACTCCAATCAAAAGTAAATTTCAGACTCCAATCAAAAGTAAATTTCTCATACCATAAGTAGACAGCAAGGTTGGCAAAAAATAATTCTAAAAATATGTCTTGATAATTTTGGGGAGATATTTTACAAATAAATTGCATTGAAAAAAACAAGAATCTCAAATGGTTCTACTTTGAACATCTATTGATATTTTTTTCTAAAAATAATGATCATTCAAATTAGATGTGTTGACCCTATTGTTTACCTTTGGTATATAGGTAAAGACTGCAAGCGATTGAGAATTTGACTTGCAAATGCAAATGAATTACTTTTGAAGAACTGTCTATTTAAGCCTTTAACCCTTGTTGTTCCATAACTATATTTCACCAAAAATGTTCCAAAACTATTGTTTGTAGTGCAAGTACCAAATTCTGGGATAAAAAAACATTTTTGGACACATGTAACCATAGGATCTTGTAGTATGTTGACTTGAGAACATGTGAAAAAAATTTAAGAAATTTCTATTGTGTGGATTGCAAGATATGAGCTTTCAAATTCACAATAATCCTTTGTTTGGCCCTGCAAAAAAGGGCTGCACTTCACAAGCTCACTTTTCTATGAAAAATGTCCAAAATGGTGATGCTTCTTTGGATTCATTTTCCTAAACAAGTTGGCTGCATGCTTGAAAATTTCACATCATTTGGAATTGTACAACATATAGGAAAAAAATACTAATTAGAAAGAAATGAAGGATGATTCATAAAACTAAATTGTTAAGAATTTAGTTATGGAATTAAAAAATGCCAATCCCAATGGTTGCAATGTTGTAATAAACAATCTACATCCTAT
Organism: Neckera pumila; assembly: GCA_963969595.1. Classification (NCBI taxonomy): domain Eukaryota; kingdom Viridiplantae; phylum Streptophyta; class Bryopsida; order Hypnales; family Neckeraceae; genus Neckera; species Neckera pumila. Next base: position 35,723,582 of record OZ018409.1, read on the forward strand.
AATTTTCTTTTTTTTCAAAAATATTGAAAATTGAGTAAAATAAAGAACTTCAAAGTTTATTTTAGAGCAGAGAATCTAGAATTGCCCACAGACTAAAACTCCTCGTAAGTTTCATTTCATCTCATTGATCAAAATGGAATGATTCAAAGCTTTATACATATATATATATGAAAATCTAGAAAACCAATTTCAAATTTTTGTTTATGAATGCGTGGACTTCCCTTTTACGAAAAAAATAACTATTAGGCCAAAACTTTTGACTCATCTTTCCAAACATCATGAAATTTAGTGCACATGAAAGATATTCCTTGTCCACACCTTTTATTAAAATTTCAGTCTAAAATATGTTAATTGTCATTCACACTAGCCTGCCCCAAATCGCTATGTAGCGAAAAACAAAATCTGGTCCTTTAGGGATTAAGGCCATGGAGAGCCAACATTCATTGGTTGGATTATGAATGTTTTCAAGAAATAACACAAGGAGCTACACAAGCAGGGGAAGTACATCCAAGTATGTTGAAAAAGAAAAGATAATTCATTTAATGTTCAATGATTTGACTAGCTTGGTTTCTAGGTGCTTCTTGACTTTGGGTCAAGGTTTTGAATTTGTTCACATAAAAATGGGAAGAAAAGCATGTAAGTCACTAGTACAAATGCATATTAAAAAAACCATGGTTTGAAATAGTTTTGTGCTAAATTTGCATCAAAACTAGCACAATTGTGATAAAAATAATACAAACCATTTCAGATCGTGTTTTTTTTAGTGTGCATTAATTTGTATCAACATTTGAAAGTTACAAAAATGAAGATCTTATGTCTAAAGTCCTCTCAAAGCATAATTTATTATGTCTTTATTAACCCCTAAAGGCCCAAGTGTCCGTTCAACGGACAAATGGGATTTCGGGTAGGTACCTACGGGCTGAAATTTTGTCCTGATTTTTTGAAACTTTTTTAGAAGATAGAAAAACTGATAAGCTTTGTGGGAGTATAATTTTTTTTTCAATCGGTGCCCGGGAAAAAAATTTATGCCCAAATAAGCTCAAAATAGGGGAGAGCGGGCAGCAAAAAAAATTTTGCAAAAAATAATTTTTTTTTTTTTTGAATTTTTTCTCCCATAGATTATATTTTTGTCTATCTGGAAAGCTTTGATTCATTTCATTTGGATATGTTATGAGAAAGTTATGGACATTCTTGTTTTTCGGGCAATTAGAGCATCTTTTTGAAAAAAATAACTTGTAGGACTCATTTTTTAATGAAATTTTTCAAATTTTCCAAATTTTTTTTTTGGCATGGTTCAATTTACTTGCTAGAACAATCTCACCATTGGGATTAGTGCATTTTAATTTCATCTAAAATATATGAATATTTTAGATTTTCCTTCTATCTCGTACCTAATTCTACTTAACAATTTTTTTAATAATGAAAATTAAGTTTTTTTGAATTTTTTTTTTTGGTAGATTTTCAACTCAATTCTCCACTATAAACATTTAAAGCTCAAAACTCTGTAGTGCAAAAGTTTTAAGCTAAAAATGTTCAAAGCCAAAAAATCCAATCCCACAATGTGCTGAAAACCTTGTTTTTTTCACTTTAAACGCAGATATCTTGCAATCTATGCGGTCAAAAATTCTGAAATTTTTTCCGCACATTCTTATACTAGTTAGGTGTAAGATCCTATGGTTAGATGTGCAAAAAAAGAATTTTTAATTTTTTCTTCACTCTTTGCTAAAAAATGGCAGTTTTGGGTGTTTTTTGGCAGAAAAAAGGCCTTGGGCCTTTAGGGGTTAACATTTGCTACGGACTTATATTTTCCTTTTTTTTAGGCTTTCTTAGTGTTAACCCCTAAAAACCCAAATCCATTATGAAATGATGAAAAATCATGATTAGCTAACTTTAGCCTTTCAAATTGTGTTCAAATATCATTCTTATATTTTTAATATGTGATATTATGCATAGTCTATCAATGAAAAAAATTCATTTTGTTTCATGAAAATTTGTCATTGTTATAATATTTGTAGCACAGAGATAAATTGAATTAATAAATATAGAAAAATCCAATTAATTTGATTCATTTTCAAGAAATACTAGTAGCAATGGAGATTGTTGTGAAGATTTATCAATTAATTATTTTGCATTTTACACCTAAAACACCCTTGCCAGTGACCTTAGAATCAAATGCTTCTATCAAGCTAAATTTATCCTTTTATACAATTTTTATACAATTTTAATTTCTTTTAACTTGTCAATGAGTATATTCTCTACTGTAATTTTTTAAAGTAAAACATTGAAATTAAATAATATCAATTATAATATGTATACTAGGTCTCCGTTGCTCTCCATTCTAGCTGTAATACCCATTGAAGATTGAAAGTTCTGGACCCCCGCTTCCAATGCAACAACTTAGCAGTGTAAATTCCAAAATTTAGCCTTCACATGGATGTAGGACCTCCCAAAGAGTGGTCCTTTAGACAATTGATGGTTTGGTTTGGTTTCTTTAATCTCAGTTTTTGACATGATTTTTTTAATTTACAAAAATAGGAAACCAAATAAGCTTTTGGAATTGTAAATTAATTTAAATCAATGCCCTGAAGCAAAAGTTAGGCCCCATGAAGCTTAAAATAATCAAGCTTCGGCAACGAACAAAATCTATCTATTTTTCTCTATATAATTTGTATATATATAAATATTGATTAATTCCATTAGAAATAGTATTATTGATTTAGTTTTTCCTTCAATCCAGTACCTACTTCATCTTTCATGGGTTTTTTTGGAATTTTTTTCTTAAATTCTTAGTTCAATTTTTTTAAATACTTTTAGAAATTAATAACTTGTAGTGTAGAAGTTGTAAATTAAAGAAGATTCAAAGTCTTATAATCTAGTGGAGGATTGCTATTATGTGAGCCTAGGATCATAAGCACATGAACCTAAAAGACTAGTATATACCTATGTTATAGGTGTCTATATTATAAAGACGTTCTATGATTATAGTATATACACTTATATTGCAGATATCTATATTATAGGTGTTTATGTTATAAGCACTTTATAATGTTTAAAAATACATATGCTCGAGGCTCAAATGCTTGCATTTTCATGCTCACATGCTAGTATTATTGTAATCTAGTATAGCAAGGTGCAATAAAAGAGGATTCAATACTTTAAATGCAAATATTTTGCAGTTCCTTTGGTCAAACTTTCCGAGATTTCTTCCATATATTTTCATACAAGATATCCAAAGAAATCAAATGTTTAGAAATTTTCCTCTTTACATTGAAAATGGCAATTTTGAGTGTTTTTCGATAAAAAAATTGCCTTGAGACTTTAGGGATCAAGGACATTGGAATATTTCTTTCTAAAACTGAATGTAAGTTGACTATTTGTAATTTCCATACAAAAATATTGAATATTTGTAACATTACTTGATGATTTTCACACCATAACATTTTCAACCATACATTTAAACCTTCACTTGGACGACACTCATAGCACGTAAAGCAACATAGCCCTACAAACTTTGAAAGGCCAAAGTTTAAAAATAATATAACAAATGCAGTTGTGGGTGAAGGAAAATATATTATCTAAATTTAAAAAAAATTATAAATAAATTTTCATCCCAAATAATTCTTCAATACTCAAAGGTCTAATTAATTTATTAAAATAATACAATTGTGGGTTAAATTCTAGAGGACCAAGGTGATTTTACTATCAAAAACCACTCAAAATTGTCATTTCTAATGCAAAGAAGAAAGAACTTTAAAAATTGTTTTTTTTTGCATATCCAACTGTAAGATCTTATATTTGACTAGTATATAAATATGTGGAAGAAATTTCAAAAACTTTGACCATGTAGATTGTATGATATATGCATTTAAAGTGAAGTAAATAAATTTTTTTGCACCTTGCTTGACTAGATTTTTTGGCTTTGAATCTTTTTATTTTAAATTTTTTGCACTATGGATTTTGATTTTCTACTTATTTATGATAAGTAGTTGAGTTGAAAATCTACCAAAAGAATTTAGGACAAAAAACACTTTATTTTCATTCATTAAAAAATTGTTAAATAGAGGTGAATTCAAGATTGAAGAAAAAACGAAATTATTAATAGCCTTTTAATGGAATTGAATCGCAATAATCCCAATGGTGAAATTGTTCTAGCAAGAAAATCAAACCTTGTCTAACATTTTTCTTTTAAATTGTAAAAATTGCATTCAAAAATGAAATCTATATGTTATTTTTTCAAGAAGATGCTTAGATTGCCCAAAAAACTAAGATTGTCCATAACTTTCTCATTATTAGTCCAAATTGAATGAAACAAAGCTTCACATGTAGATAAAAATATAATCTTTGAGAAAAAATTTGAAAAATAAATTATTTTGACTTTTTGTCTGCTGCCTGCCGAATTCCATTTTTGCTTATTGTGCCATAATTTTTGCTTCTGAGCATCAATTAAAATAAAAATTAAATATCCACAAAGCTCTCACAAAAATACACAACCTCAAAAATCCCAAAAAATATCACTAAAAACTGAGACAGTAGGAACCTGCCCGGACCCAAATTGTCCCCTGACAAATGGTCCTTTAGGGGTTAAATGACACTCTATTTGAAGCAATAATGGTAGATGCACTTGTGTGTCTTCATTTTCATACATTAGATGTTATTTGGGGGTAGTAAAGGGCTGTTTCAGGCCCATTCTCCAATTTGTTCCTAATGTAGGGAAGGAACGTCGGGCTGCTGTCAGAACCCTAATTACCAAAAAAAAAAAATTGCTTCTAAAATTTAAAAAAAAAGTAAAAAAAAAGTGACGTAGCCGAGTCACACTGCTGCGTTGCGCTGCTGCAGCACAGCACATTCCTTGCAGTCGGGAACTCACAACCCTTTAAGAGGACCAAATCCCTTCTAATGCTTTAGTTGTATGACGTCATGATTCTATATTAATTCTATATTTATGATTCATGATTTCATTGTTTGGCTTCAAGATTTTGTGGTCAAATTGTGGCTTCATTTCATGGCTTTTGTTGTGTCGCTTCAAAATTCTATGACCAAGTTGTGTCTATTTGTCTATGACCAAGTTGTGTCTAGTGCATCTCATATTCATTAATATAAAAATATATATCATTATATATCAGCTAAACCAAATTCTAATCTAAAGGTTGTCACAAGAATTAAAAATTATTTTAAATTTTAAATTTTAAATTAAGGTTTGAATGAAAAAATAAATTTTATGATTGCCCTTGTAATTGCCTCTTTTAAATATATAAATGAAATACAAATAAAATAGAAAATATATATACTTTTATAATTTGGATTGTAGCACATAGAGCTTGCAATTGCAATAATTCTTTCAAAAAATTTCAATTTAAAAAAGAAATTGAATAGTAACAAAACTTGTCAATATTCATTTCTTTCATTTAAACCAATTACCAAAAATGGTTACTTTGAAAGTTACAATCAAGGTTGACCAAGTCGCATCCACTTTTGGGATGCACAAACCTTTAGGGGTTCAGAACCAAATTTTATACAAGCACTTGCATTTTTTTTCATAAATATTTGTCAATGTGCAAAAACTTATTATCATTTTCACTTGCATGGCTACACTACCACAAAGCTTTTAAGTCAAGTTTTCAATATGTATATTTGGAATGCAATATTTGTATTAAGTTTGAGTAGGCATTATAGTATATTCAAGCTTGGTATGGCTTTTGAAATTTTTATCCTTTCTTGTCATCATTAGGGAACTTTTGCACAAATTTCTTTTTAGAGTGTCTTTGACTCTTACACATTGAAAGATTTTCAAAGAAATTTGCATTATTCCACAATAATAGATACGGAAAGGGTCCTTGAAAACTTTTTGACGGCAAAACTATGTCCATGAAGCAACATCCAAAAAATAAACAAATGACAATTATGAACAATTATTGGCAACTTTGTAACATATGAGAGTCTTTCAACACTTTTCATGAATAAAATTTGGAATTTCAATGATGATTTCGACCTAATTTGTTCTCAATACCTTCTCAAAAATTGTTGAAAGTAGGTTTAGTTTCAATTGTGGAATCATTAATGAAAAAAGAGAAGAAATGAAACCTTCTTCTATGTCACTTTACTACTCTTAAAACATGCAACTTTTGAAAAACCTGTAGTTTCTCATCCTTATAAGTGATTAATTTAGAAAAGATACACAAGGAAAGGTTTCTTGGATACTTTTCAAGACATAAAATGTGTTAGTCAAGCAACAATCTAAATAATGAAGTACTAGAAAATGAAAATTTGTTGGAAACTTTTCTTTAAACTTAACCTATTAGTGATAGTCTAGAATTAGTATCACGTGCAAAATCATTGTGACAATTAGAATTTATCATTTATAGAAATTGGTCAAATACTGAGGATAACTCATTTAGTCATTCAAATGGACATACTTACATTCAAGTAGAGCAATGTTCTTCAAAGATTTTATAGAAAAAAAAAACTAAATTGTTAATAACTTTGAAAAGAATTTGAGAATTGTTAATTCCAATGGTGAGAATGATCTATTAAGCAACATGTATCCCATGTGTTTTTATTTTAGTTATTTAAGTTGAATACAATAAATGAATTCATTTGTTTTATTTTGCATTCATTGCTTGTAAACTAAAGCTCCTCGTAACTTTCATCTTATAAATCAAAATTAAGTGGACCAAAGTTTCTTTTGTAGGTATCAATAATTTGAACCATATAAAACTAATCAATCTATTTTAGAACACATTTTAGCTACCAAATTTGACATTGAAACCAAAAATAATTGTAACTTTGCAATACTTTTAAAAAAGACTTGCAATGAAGCTTCATGCATAGAGTATGATGAATAGAAGCTAACCTAAAAATTTCATGCTCAAAATCCAAAATGTGAAGTCAATATAGCTTGCTTGAGTTCTTTAACCTTTAAAAGGCCCTCAAAGATTCTCTATACGACCAGTATTTAGCCTTATAATCCTTCAATTGTAGTTTAGTATATGCATTGTAATACATTGTTATTTACATACTATCATTATCATTAATTTACTTTGTACTAAAAAATATTTGGTCAATGTCTTTCTAATCAAATACCACCAAATTCATAATACTATATGGCTACAAAGGGCTTTCAAATCCATCAAGGGTTAAAAGTCCAAAGTAGGCTCCTTAAGCATTTAGAGGTTGAATCAATGTCAAAGGAGAGAGAATATCACTAGGTATTCCCTCCAAAAATTGTGTTGCTTTTGAACAATAAAATTGTGTTAAAAATCCCTCGTGGAAAATTTGTTCTTGTATTGAGCAAGGGGGATTTTATAAGTTAGGGAAGCAATACTCTTCAAAGATTTTGTATCAATTTTTTGATTTCATCCATTACAAACAAAGGATCATATCCTCAAATATTTCCTAAAAAGATATCTATTGCTTTTATAAACTGAGGTAGGGACCATCCAAATTACACTAGGTGCCTAAGAGTGCCACGTTAATCCCTAAATGCCTAAACACCGTTTTTTTTGGCAATATAGCAATTTTGGACAGCTCAATTCGGATGGAAGTTTTATTTTTTTTCTTTGATATGTACCCAAAGAGTAGCTTTAAGGCCCAACAATTTTCATAACTTTTGACTACATGGGTAAAAAGTTATTGTATAATATGCAATTTAGCTTGGCAGATAGCTCAAAAAATTCTTTAAAAATCACATTTTTTGGGAAAAAAAATTTGAAATTGGTTTTATAGATTTAAATATATATGGAAAGATTTGAATCATTCCATTTTTTTTATCAATGAGATGAAAATTATGAGAAGTTTTACTTTGCGGGCAATTATGGATTCTCTATTCTAAAATAAACTTTGAAGTTCTTTATTTTATTTTATTTTCAGTATATTTTGAAAAAAATAAAATAATAGGATGTAGATTGTTATTACAACATTACCACCATTGAGATTGGCATTTTTCAATTCCATAACTAAATACTTAACAATTTAGTATTTTGAAGAATTTTCTACTTGTTTCTACTTACTATTATTTTCCTACATGTTGTACAATTCCAAATGATTTGAAATTTTTCAAGCGTGTAGCCAAATTGTCTAGGAAAATGAATCCAAAAAAGCACCACCATTTTGGACATTTTTCTATACAAATGTGATCTGGTGAAGTGCAGCTGCCTAGTTTTTTGTAGGGCCAAAAATGATTTCTGACAATTCAAACGCTAATATCTTGCAATTTAAGTAGTGGAAATTCCTGATATTTTTTCCACATGTTCTCAAGTTAGCATACTACATGATCCTATGGTTACATGTGTCAAAAAAATGTTTTTTTTCCCAAATTTGGTATTTGTACTAAAAATGGCAATTTTAGAGCGTTTTGGGTAAAAACATAGTCATAGAGTTTTCAGGATTAATAGATGTTTTCATCATATATAGTACATCTCCTGTACCTATTGTTGATAAGAAACAATTTTAAAGTACCTACCAAAAAAAATATATCCAAATTAAATATATTTATTTGTTATCCAAATTAAATGATGCATTCTTTGATGCATGGAAATCTCCTACAATTAATTTGCCAATTAGAATATAATTCCTTACGATTGGTCAAAATAATAATAATAAAAAGTGCAGAGTACAAAAAGTGGCGCTTTTGGGTGTCCCTACCTTAACCAAAAGAAAAATCACGACTGGAACGTTGTCCCCCAAACCAAGGGGCGGTTTTGTAAGTTAGGGCCCCACCCCAACCTCCCTACACTCGTGTTCCCCTCTGAATAGACGCCTTCCCAACCCGACAGGTGTCCAAACCCCGCCCCTATACTCTCTCCGCCGTCGCCGTCGTCAGTCGTCCCCGACCCCACCATCCCCGTCCGCCGTTGCCGTCGCCGTCGCCGTCGCCGTTCCATTCGTCTCCCTCGAGCGCAACACCCGCACGCACGCCACCATAGTGGACTCTTCCGCAGACCTCCTTCAAAGCCCCTGTCTGCCTATTATTGATTCTGCCGGTATTCACTGGACGATTGCCAAGCTTGCTCCGTGTCCCCCAATTTCCCAACTTCGCACCATCTCCGCCTTACAGTAGTCGCTTACCGTCGTTCCTTTACAGTGATTACCTCACAGTAGTCGCGCATCTCTGCTCTCACCATCGCCATCTTGTAGCTTAGTAATTGGGACGTTTGGGAACCAAACACACACATACACAGGTAGTCGAGATTGCGAGCTTTGAGTGGTGTACGCGCTTTGGTTGTTACTCGCCATGTTTTCCATTTTGCTTTTGCTAGATTAGAATAGTTCGGAACCATCTTTGTGGCAATTGTGTGCATTTGGGGGGAAGGTGCAGGGGTTAGTCGAATAGAGAGTGAGTTTAGTTTTGTTTGCTTTCTTTTGTTTTGGGTTTGTTGGATGGTTCGGAAAGGTTCCCAATTCTCGGTAGTTTTATGTTTTTTCTTTTTGTATGGGGTTTGGGTGGAGGTGTTGTCGGATTCCGAATTGGTGCGACGCTGGTAATTCCTCATGTGGTTGGAGAGGCGTGGGTGGTGGGTTTCTAGAATTTGGTTTGTGGTTTTGTGGGGCGCGAGGGTAGAATTTGGAGGTGATTGGGGAGTTTTAGAAGTTGGGGTTTCGAAAGTTGCAGTGGTTTGGGTGTCAATTCGCTCTTTCGTAAGGGAGGTTGCTGTCTTCGTTTCGGTTTTCTTTGGGGGTGATTCGTTTGTATGCTTTCTTTTCTGAAACCTAATTCGCAGAAAATTTCGACATTTGGTAGAGAATTATGTGTATGAAGGTACTCTTGATCCGGGTTTCCGCTTTTGGTTTGGTTAACAATCTTGTCTTTAAGGGGTTAGTATGCTTTTTGCAGTTTACGAGATGAGTTTTGGGCTCTTTGTTTTAGTTTCTTCTATAGGGTATTGTGTCGGTATAGGTCGTTGCTTTGACTAAAGGTCTTGGAAATGTTGGTCTAAAGTCTTCTGTTCTTCAACAACTGTCTCTCAACTTTTGCCTCTGAGGTTATTGAAACAGTTGGATCATTTCTCCAACACGATACACTGAGACTAAGCTAAGCTTGATTGTTGCTCACTCTTCCTGACAGTACTACTATTCTATCTTTCCTGTAGTTACAGGGCCTTACATGTTTTGGGACACTATGCGTGCAGGCCAAGATTGAAATTAATTAAGGACTTTCTGCAAAATTCAACCTGACACCGGGATTCAGTTGGAGTAAACGATCATGGATTCCGAGTCGGAATCAATTGATTCTAGAGAAGGTGACTAATAACTACCCTTCCTGCCATTTCCTTCCCATGTCACACATTTAAGTTAATTAGTGAGCTTCCCTTTTCGTGAGCTAATGGATGACTTTAATTGTGAGCCCTTGTGTAGATTCTGGCTCTTTTTAATATTACGTGCTTTTAATGCCTTGCAAGGGCCTAACCTAAGATGTTAAAAGGGGACCTGTATTACATCAGATCCTCATTCAGTAATGCTCGGTTTCTTCTCGAGGAGTTTACCTTCTGATAGTGTGCTATGTAGAAGTACATTTGAATGTTATAATTGTCAACGAGATCATAAATTCCAGTTTATAGTTTGGTTACCGTCTTGTAACTGGAAACAAGAACTCGGTTGAAAAATCTGGTTTTCCTGACTAGTAGCTGTGCACCTTGTCAATAGGTCATTCGGTAATGCCCATTTCTTCTCTAGGAGGTTACCTTCTGATAGTGTGCTATGTAGAAATAAATTTAAATGTTGTAAATGTCTTATTTGTAGTTTGGTTGTCGTTGTGGAGTCACTGGAAACGAGATCGCGAGAAAAACTTTCGGTTGCCGGACCAGAAGCTGTGCACCTTGTCAATAGATCATCCATTAATGCCCATTTTCTTCTCTACGACTTTGCCTTCTGATAGTGTGCTATGTAGAAGCACACACTTAAATGTTGTAAATTGTCTAGTTTCTAGTTTGGTTGTCGTTGTGGAGTAGCTGGAAACGAGATCACGGTAAAAAACTTTTGATTTTCCTGACTCGAAGCTGTGCATTTTGACAATAGGTCAACTACTGGACATGCGAGATTTAACCGACTATGGTTCCGATCGAGGAACTTGTGAAGAACGACATCCATCAAATTTGCAATTAGCTGAGAAAGTGGAAAGACCCGTCCATGATTCCTCCCTGCTATCCCAATTTTTCTGGGGCCCAGACGATGAGGAAATGGAATCCCGACCTCCGGAGAGGAAACGGAGATGGAAACGGTATGCGAAGATGCGAGGTGCAGCAGCCAAACTTGGTGCTGGTGAAACGTCGGATAAGTGTAATACCACCCATTGGCATGACCTTCCAATGGAGCTGCTGGTGCGAGTCCTCACGTTGGTGGATAACCGAACGGTGGTAACTGCGTCAGGAGTGTGTCGTGGGTGGCGAGACTCGGTTGGCCAGGGCATCCATGACCTTTCGTTCTCATGGTGAGTTTCCACATATCCTCAGTTTAAGCATGATTGTGGGGTTGAGGATACTATTTGAGCATTTTAACTTGAGTATAAGTGTGGTGTTTGTAGAACGTAGACGAGGATACTATTTGCGTCATCTTAAGCACTTCAATGTATGTAAGAACGGGATTGCTGTATAAGGTGGAGCATACGATCTGTGTCACTTTTAAGCATTTTAACATATCTAGGAATGTGATATTTGTAGAACGTAGACGATACTATTTGAGTCACCTTAACACCTAAGCGCTTTAAAGTTCATAATTTGGAGTCAGAGCTAAGTTCCGTGTAACCAAGTGTATTAGAAGAGAGGAGTTGTTGTCAATAGGAGACGGGATCAGGTCCTAACGAACCTGATTAGAATCAAGCTCTGAGATAAGCTAATTCTAAGAGTGGTGTGTCAAGCAGGTGTGGACACAGTGTGAGCAAGTTGGTTCAATCCGTAGCCCCCAAATTTCCTCGCCTCCAGCTCTGTAGACTGAAGAGGTGTATCTACTTGAATGACGCAGCAATGCAGACTGCTTCCCAAAATTGGCCTGGACTAAAAACCCTAGAACTCAGTGACGGCCTCAGATTGACTGACGCCGCGTTGTTCGCCTTAGCAAATGGATGTCCAATGTTGGAGAAATTAGATTTAAGTGGCTGTGTGGGCATTTCAGAAGCCGGACTTCTGGCTATCGTGCAGAAGTGCAACAATTTGCGGCATCTGAATCTCTGGGGATGCAATAATGCTGGTACCGATAAAGTATTGCAGGTACATGGGCTTACTACACAAAAAAATTTATTTAGGGTCACCCATACTAACTACGTACTCAAGGCTATAACGTCTTACTTTTGATGATATGCATCAAGAATAAAATTTATAGCATTTTTTAAACGAATTTGTGTAGGTGCCACTTGATGCAGTTTTTAGCGTAGATCTCCACTAATCACTTGTTTCTGTTCTACTATGTATGGAGCTCTAGTGTAAAAAGGGGTGTTTAATATTGTCCAGTTGACTGACCTTGAGAGTTCCCTGCTATTTGTAGGCGCTGGCTAGGCATTGCAAAGCGCTTCAGTCGCTCAACTTGGGGTGGTGTGGACAAGTCACCGACAAAGGAATCTTAGCGTTTACACGTGGATGCTTAGACTTGAGAGTAATCGACTTGTGTCGCTGCAATAGTATTACAGGTGGAGTCAAAAACTTTTTCACCATGTTGTAATTGAAGCCATATGACTGATACACCAAAGTGTTCAAAGCAGGGATAACATAAAAGGTGTTACATTTGTTCTGGCTGAGGTGTTGTGCAACTGCAAATTTAAGCGCGCACCTTTGATCAAACCTTTGTGATGCTGTAGAAGGTAGAGGATACTAAATCCGTTAGGGCCATTATTTTTTCTCTAGTTTTGATTATTAATCGATATTTTGTAGGGATATCTTTTCGAAGACCTGATATGGTGGTTGCAGGTCAAAGTATTGTTGCCATTATTTTAATCATCAGTTTTAATAATAACTTGCTCTTCAGTAGTGTTATCTGTTCTAAAACCCTGCGGTGGTGGTGGTTGCATGTCAAAGTGTGATTTGCCATTATTAAATCGTCTGTTTTGACAATGACTTGCTCTTTAGTAGTACTATCTGTTCTAAACCCCTGTGGTGTTTGTTCTTGCAGATCAAAGTGTAATATACTTGGCCGACAACTGCCACTGCTTGTGCGCCTTGGGCCTCTCCACCTGCCGCAACTTAACCGACATCTCCATGTACGCCCTGATCGAGAGCAAGAAGTCCGTGGTGGCCTTCCAGAAGTCCAAAGGCAAGCGCCAGCGCTTCTCCGTGAAGCACCTGGACCACCTCTCGTCCGACTTCCGAGTGCCCCTGCGATCACACAACAACAAGATCAACCACACCACCAGCAGCTGCAGCAGCAGTGGCAGCACCTGCAGCGACGCCAGCAAGCTCCCCATCAAGCGCGAGGGCTTGGACACTCTTTTGGAGGAGAATCCCAACCAACATGGCTTGGTGTGTCTCAACGTCAGCCACTGCGACACGTTGTCCGCCAAGGCGGTGCAGGCGGTGTGCGACGCCTTCCCGGATCTGCACACTTGTGCAGAGCAGCAGTCGCTCGTGACCAGTGGATGCTTGAACCTGTCTTCGGTGAATTGTGTCTGTGCTATTGAAGCGCGCAGGGACAAGTCCAAACGGGAGAGACGTATGCTGTTTGCTTTGTAAGCCACATCCCTTTGTAAAACTCCCCTCAATACTCCCCTCATACATAAATTTATTGATTGACCAGTTGTAGAAGGTCCATTCTGACTTGAATAGAGTCCATGTATTAGGAAAGAATGTTCTCGTGGTGGCCTGACTTCGTCCCTGGCTTGCTCAACACACATAGGATGAGCTCATTCTTGGCTTTGAGCTCATATTCCTGAGTCATTAAACAGTTTATGGGGATCCATACAAGCTTGTGGTATACAATGTTAGGCCCATCTGGGTTCTGGAGAGTTTTTCATTAGCCATGTCTCGATGAGCAGCTGAGAGGTCTTCAAAGGGATAATACCATCTCCGGTGTGATCCTGAAGCGATGTTTAGGATTCAGGGTGTAGGGTTTAAGGTTCCTACTTGAGAGAAGGCTCGGGCTTGGGGTTGCTGAGTTGGTTCTAAGGGCCTTCCTTGAGGTATTGAGGTTGGAGTGAAAATCCTCTTCACTCCTCTCTTGAAGATCTGCCGATTTGCCTTCATCTAGGGGAAAGGCGAGGATTTTGTTAATATTGGGCACTGTAGAATTATGTACCATTCATTTTCTTCAATTGGAAAAATGACAACTGCGTGATGAGAAACGATGGGTTTTGGTACCCTTGTTCTCTTTAATTTTAAGTGATTTGGGCACTACTTTACATTTATTCTGCAAAATGTCGCAAAATACCGACCTTGTATGGTGACAGCAGAGTTGATTTCATCAGAAAGTTGTAGATGAAATTCATGGATGTATTTTGCCTATTCTTTCTTATCAAAGTAAACTGTGTGACGAATATAGGTTAAATTAGGAGGAACTATGTAAGGGCTGGAACTGAATTTCGGGGAGGTGAAACATCTTGAAATATTTTTCAGTAAATTTTCCTTGAAAGACAAGTGGAATTGACATCTAACTTAAGTCGATTCATGTTTTTTGGAGCTTTCTGAAATTAGTTATAAAATTTTGAAGTTGAAATGGCATAGGGCTCTAAATGGACCACCTCCTAAAATGTACATTGTTTAAACATTGCTGAAGGCTCTAAAAAAGCAACATCTACAAATAGTGTATAATTTAAAGAGGTGGGTCATTTCAGAGCCTGAGCGCTTTTAGAACCTCCTACCTTAAAAATTGAACATGTAGGTTTCTTATTGTTGTATTGGAATGAAGGATTAACTCCAATTATGTTTTATGATTGGCATGCATTAAGAGGAAATTCATTTAAGGTGTCACAAGTGACTTCTAGAAGACACTTGTTGTATTGAAGTTAACCCCTAATTGCCTCAACAACTATACATGGTCACTGCATACTTTCAGGCTTGTTTTAGTGTGGGTAGTAAAATTCCTTTCATTGTTTAAATTTTTTTTTCTGGATAGTCTTGGAGATTAACTATTGGAAATTTTTATTTTTCATTGAAAAAGATAAATATTTCATTTTTGACAGATCCTGAAAGGCATATATGCACCATTCAGTGGAAGAGTAAAGCTTGTGAATTTTATTTTATTTCCCATCTTTGAGCAAAGCTTGTCAATTTCACTTGATTTGAGATCTAAAATTTTTTACTCATCCATTTGCTTCAAAAAAGGTTTTAATGGAAAGAATAGAATGTTTTCATAAGTTTCACCGTTGAAAATTTAAAGATACAAGTGTTAATTCAGAGTTTTCTGTGATTTCTACTTATACAAGAAAATTGCATTTCAACAATTGCAAGGTGGATTGTCTAATGAGTTTGATAGCTTTCATGTGAAATTAAGTTTTTGAAAGTGCATTTTAGTGTGCTAATATTGTATGTAATTGTTCATATCATCTCTAATCCCTAAAAGCTTTTGTATACAAATTTATCAAATATTGTATAGAAGGCAACGTTGCTATTATGTAAATGTGCCAGCATAAGGCTAGAAGCATTGAGTGGGGATTATGTGAGCATTGAGCTCAGAAATTTGAAAAAGCACTAGGAAATTTAATGATAATTCTAAATATAGATTCCATCTAAAAAATTTGATCAAAATTTATTATTTTTAGTAAATTTTTGTACTCGTTACTATGAACCTATTATGGTGGATCTAATACCATAGTTATGTAAAATTCAGATGAAGTTATAATTTTTAGTGTTGTCTGAAATATTAGAAATTATAAAGTATGAAAATCTTGAATTCAATTGATGTGAAAGATGAATGGAGATGGAAATAAGTTTGTATAAATATTAGTTGATTACTATCCTATAGCAGCATGGATCCTCTTAGGACTGATGAGAGGATACTAATAATCTTTTCTTGATGCATTGTTGTTGGACTTGTTTAGATTTTAGAAGAAAAAAAAATTGTTCATAGGAATTCAATATATGTGGAAAGAGCTTAGCCACACTAAGTTTCATTTTAATTGATCACTATCTTGTAGTAGCATGGGTCCTTTTGGGTTGATGGAGGTACTTACACTTTTGTCTTGATGTACTGGTAATCAGACTTGTTAAGATTTTGGAGGAAAAGATTTGGTTGATAGAGGATATTTAACCCCTAAAGTCCCAAGGCCATTTTTTTTGTCAAAAGTCACTCAAAACTGCTACTTTTGTTGCGTTCATCCAAGAATTCAGAATAAATATTTTTTCTAGAATTTAATCGTAGGATCTTATACTACACTTTTCTCAAATCATGTGGTAAATTTGTGATGTTTGACCATACGGATTGAAAGATATTAGCATTCAAAGTGAAAGAAAAAGTTTTTTTCAATAAGATGCTTTGATTGCCCAAAAAACAAGAAACTCTATAACTTTCACATCACTAATCCAAATGGAATGAATCAAAGCTTCCTATTTAGACAAAAACATTATCTATTAGAAAAAAATAATTAAAAAATTTATTTCAATTTTTTATGGATTTTTTTTTATGCCCGGTCTCCCCCGTTTTGAGGTTATTGTAACATAACTTTTGCTCCCGGGCACCAATTGAAATAAAAATTACATTCCCAGAAAGCTAACAAGTTTTTCTATCTTATGGAAAAATTTCAGAAAACTTCATCAAAAATTGAGCTCATAGGAACCTACCCAAAATCCATTTTGTCCCCCGTAGGGACAATGGACTTTAGGGGTTAAGTAAAGAATGAGCTTACTTACACCAAATTATTGATCATTGTCCTCTTGTTGGACCTCCCAAGGGTTCACCTTTGATCAAATGGTCGTTTAGTTAAGCACTCCCCTCTTTCTTGGTACTTCTCGGCACCAAGAAGAGCTCCCTAGCCGGGGGACAAAAAAAATTAAAAAATCCTGCGGGCTACTAGGCTCCCCTCGGTGCCAACTGCCAAGGGATGCCAAGCAACAAGGAGGGAATGGTCATAAAAATAAAAAATGTCAATGGAACAACCTCAATTGATTTCAACCGAATCCTAATTAATCACGATAATTTTCTTCTTAAAATCTAGCAAAGTCCAACAAGTATAGCATCAAGATTGTTCAAGGAAATACGGTAATAGGTCCATGGTAATAGGTACAAAAATTTAACAAAATAATAAGTTTTGACCAAAATTATAGATGGAACCTCTAGAAAAAGTATATGTTCATGAACTCACAAGCTTACACTCACATACTCACAAAATAGCAACCCTGGTAGGAAGGACAACATACTAAAAATAAAAAATCTACATTTTTCTTATTGTAATCTCACAACTCCTATGAAATTTCACACTCAAAATTGGTAAGCACACTAATAAGCAAGCTCTTTAAACATCTATATGGTTAGATTTTGAAGAAAAAAATGTGCTTCATTGGAGATAACTATAAGCCCATGATTGTTTTACTTGGGAAAAACACACTTGCAAAGGCTTGAGCACTTAGGGTTTAATATTGACCGAACAAACATTTGAGTTTTGTTCCCTTTGTTAAACTATTGAAATTATTGTTGAATCACAGTGTTGAAAACAAGCGTCACCTAAATCAATCCTATGATCTTATATTCATAGGACATGCATTTTAGACAAGAATCTAAATAGGATGATTTTGTAACAGGCCTCAATTAGGTGGGTTGAACTAATTTTTTTAAATACTTTAATAGGCACCATATTGGTTTATCCTCTGCTCATGAATAGTTCCCTAATTTGTACTACTACATGATATTAGTTATTGGCTCCAAGCATCTAATTTATCTCCTAAAATTTCTCACTTTATACTCTCTTCTAAATTTTAATGCCAAAATGCAACTTTTGCTCAAAAAAATGAGTGTCAAAATTACTAACTTCTAAAATTTTAATTAGACTCTTGAAGCATCTACCTCTAAATAAATTTGTTACCAAATTTTGAGTTTCTACAAACGTTTGGTTCCATTTCAAATTTTCAGTTACATACCAAAAGAGTCACAAAATACCATACCCAATTGTCAAAATCAACACTTAATCCAAATATTTAACTAAACCCATAATTATGCAAAAACTTTTGCTAACAAATCTCTTGTTGAGAGTTTCTTGGAGTTGAATTTCTTTGCCTTTGGTTGATTAGAGGTTGCATTTTGATTCCATTTGCAAGGATCAAATTACTATATAGTCTTTGGAATGTGACATCTATAGATTCTTTTGCTTGAGGGTGTTCAAACTAGCTTCAGTTGTTATCTATCAAGTTGTAAAGAGCCAATTCTAAATTTAATTTGAGACAAGTATATTTGGAAATCCTAGATTTATTTGAGACAGAGGGAGTATTTATGAATCTATGTTTAGAATAATTTTTGTCAAATCTGAGAATTGAGTACATCATCGTAGTTTGCAAATAAAACATTTGTAATTTTGATCTCAATATGAAATTATCTAAAATAAAAACTTTGTTGAATGGTAAAAATTAAATGGTTCAAATGTTTTTGATTAGGTATCAATACATAAAATCCAATAAAAATAATAATAATTTTAAAATATATTTTTAGCTTCCAAATTGACATGGAAATTTAAAAACTTTTCATTTTTTCAAATATTTATTGCTTGACCTTAAACAAAGCTTTACACATTTTTTTTGAATGATTAGCATCTATCCTAAAAATTCTCATGCAAAACTTTC
Organism: Neckera pumila; assembly: GCA_963969595.1. Taxonomy (NCBI): domain Eukaryota; kingdom Viridiplantae; phylum Streptophyta; class Bryopsida; order Hypnales; family Neckeraceae; genus Neckera; species Neckera pumila. The sequence goes on from OZ018409.1 coordinate 35,742,262, forward strand.
AAAATATGAAGTCAATAGAGCATGATTAAGTTCTTAAAAAATTCAAAGTGAGTTTTTTAGGTCTTTAGAGGTAAAAGAATACTATGTATTATATTGTGTATATAAAGATTGTAACACACAATAGATCAAGTTATATAAACCTACATCATATAGGAAATTAAAGCAAAATCCAAACAAACATATCTTAAAACAACACACTCTCTCATAGCAAAAATATCTTAAAACATTGCTATTTGAATCACCATCTAAGCTAAATATTTGTCATAGTATGAACACTATACAGGTCAAGTGGTACTACCACCAAGGCCTCGTTAACATCAAATCCAAAGGTGAAGGAACCAAATTTTTAAAGTTTTCAATTAGTGAAATCAATAAGTCTTTAGAAAATGGATTAACATGAAATGAGAGGCTATATATAGGGCGCTCCAAAGAAGGCCCAATGACTTGGAACACATTTCTTTCCTATGTGGCAACAAAATTCTTCAAATTTTGAGCCCCTAGAGTTGTAAGGAGACCCACCTCAAGGAAGTCAGTGGCTCTGATTAAAATTATGGAGGTTCTCACTGAAAAATGCTATAATAAAAAAAAATTAACAAATTATTATAATTTTTTTCCCATTTCATACCTTAGTTCTTGGCTGTTTAGATCAATCCAAAGATCATGACCTCAAATGAAGGATTTCTCAATGGCAAATGAAGGGGCTTAGAGAGCAAGACTTTAAAATTTCCCACCTCCCTCATTTTTGGTGTAATTTGGACCTAAGTAGATAGCTAGTCAAACTTTGTCCCCTCGCCCCTCCCTCCCCCCCTTTTTCTTTTTCATTTTTTTGCAAATGAGGTGGATTTCATTGCGAGCTTCAATTACAAACACTTCTCCTCCCCTTTGATTCAGAGTGAATTAAAAAAAAAACTGGTGGTCAAAGCTGTCAAACCTATCAAACCAAAGTCACTCTTTTAATGCAATGGTACTTTCCATTTGTTCAAAGAAAAAGAAAAAAAAGAAAAGAGAAAAGTCACTGTGTGACATACACGTGACTAGACATCCATTCCAATGTACGGGGAGTACCGGCATTTAGATACGACCTAGCTGAATTTTTTTGAAGATTTCCAAACGACATAGAAATATTTAGGATGAGGTTCCGAATGAAAAAAGAAGATTTTCGGAAATGGACTGAGTAGGAAAAAAAAATTCCGGCAATTTGACTAGCTACCTAGCAATACTTAGGATACTTACCGTTTGAAATTTTGTTTTTCCGGCAAGCAACTGAGGGAAGGGAGAGTAGGAAGGAAGTTTTTGGCTAGTGTGGGAGGTGGCCCACCTTGATAATTAGCCTTAGTATGTTTATTTGCCTTTGTATGAAAGTTGTATGTTCATTAGCCTCTGTATCAAAATGACAGCAACATCCTATATGCATTAGCCTATGTCAGCTATTGAATTCATGTTCATTGCTTCAGTTACCCATTGTGGGTTGCATGAAAAATCTACATTACAATCTGATTTCAATTGAGAAATAATGAACAATGATGATTGATGCTTCATTAACGAGGTCGAATCTCTGCAGCACAAAGCGCTGAAGCAGTTGATTTCAAACTACAGTAGCAAGGTTAAGGTAACAAGTTTAGAAATTGTCCACCTAGAGTAGCGAGGTTAAGGTAAGAGGTTTAGAAATTGTCCATCTAGAGTAGCAAGGTTAAGGCAACAGGTTCAGAAATCGCCCACCTAAGAGCTGAAACTGAATTTGGGGAGTCAAAGCTTCTTGAAATAATTTTCACTAAATTTTCCTTGGAAGACAAGTGGAATTGGCATCTAAACCAAGTGATTTCATATTTTTTGGAGCTTTGTGGAATTTGTTATAAAATTTTGAAGTTGAAATAGCATAGGGCTCTTAAACTGCCCACCTCCTAAAATGTACATTGTTTGTACATTGTTGAAGGCTATGAAAAGTGGAGGTGTAGATTCAAAGTCAATGAAACTAAAAAGAATGTAATCCAACAAATGATATTCCTTTTGGACAGCTTTGAAATCAAAATCAGATAATCACTGAGACACCTCAAGAGCATGACACACCAAAACATAACCGACTGTACACGCTAAAGTCCGGAAATATGTCAAAGTGAAAATAAAAAAACCCGGCAATTTGCCGAATGGCAAAGAAAATTGTAGGATTTAAACCGGGAAAAAGAAGACACTTTAGGCAAGCTTCTGAGTGAAAAAGAAAAATTCCGAATCTTATTCAAAAAGGTCGGAAATACACCGATTTTCCTACAGAACTTCCCGGACTGTGATCCATTCATAATTGTGAAAAGAGTACTTAATGGCTTATCATGGAAAATCACTGAAAAGGTTCTTTGCAGAAAGCCCCTCGCACACAAGCAACTAGTAAGGTAGTATGCTCTTAAAGCGACCAATTAAGCCTACTTAACTCATCATTAACAGTAGAACATACTTCAAGCAACATGTCAGTCCTTCCTAGATAGGGGTTGCAATTAGAACACGGTTGATTTTAGGTGTAGTTGCCTTACTCCCAAAGTTCTGCAAGATGTTAAAAGTGATCATTTGAAGTTTGCGTGTCCTACATCATCTCTAGGGTAAATGTAAAAAATTACCTCTAAGGTAGCCAACCAAGGTTTTTTTAGTGACTTAGCTTTTTCTAAGTACCGCATGTGTAGGTCAATTTTGTAAATAACTCAGAAAAATTTGGAAGATGTTGAAATTAAAAAAATTATTTATAGCTATTTCTAAAAGTCTGAAATAATTTTTTGAGTAAAATAAAAAAGAAAGCAATACATTAATCCAAGAATAGAAAGAATCAATCCAAAATTAGGAGTGTCCTCATAATGTGCCGGAAACAAAAAAATTTCTATCAACCTGCCAAAAATGCCGAACTCCAAAATTAAACTATTTCAGCATTGTCCTGACAAAACTGCCCTGCACGTACGGTAGTGGCGATAATTTTTGATGAATTTTTGATGAAGTGGTTACTTCTGTAAATCTTTGAAATAAAATAATTTTGCTAAGCATATGAGCATTAGTGAATTCTGGCTATACATAGATTTTGATGAGGATAGCAAGGGGATGATTTATGCATCTTCAATTCTTCATAATAATGAATGAAGTAACAAATCACAAATGAGTGAATGCTAGAGTATCAAAGTAGTGAATGAATGCAAATCAAAATTGAAGCAATACCTACCAATGACCATTCCATGTCATTTTAGTAGCAAACTAGTGGTTGGCGCTTGCTATGCTATGCATTCATGATTAGAATTTTATTAGAAATTTATGTATTAGATAAAATGCAAAACAAAAATTTCAATAAATCTTCAAATAAAAACTACTAAAATCTTTGTATGATTTTGTTTATAAGTAAGTAGATATTGAAATGTACAATAGAAATTTATTGAATGATGAATGAAATATATGCAATGGTGAATACTGTAAAAGATACACATTTATTGTAATGCATTCAAAAGTTGACTCAATTGTTACGAACAATAGCAATCCCAAAATTTGGTGAATTGAAAAAAAAAACTTGTAAATTTCGAAAACTTCATGAACAACTTAATTGTTGTAAAATCCAAAATTGTTTCAATTGAATAAATTTCTCAAATTATTTGGTAGTAGCAATAGAATTTTGAAATCATAAAAGCTGTAAAAGTGATATTACAGAGGTGATTGCAAACTACTATTCTATTTTTGTAATATAACATAGTGTGAAATTATTATTTCTATGAATGCATAGTTGAAAACATTTTTACAAAATATTAAAATTAATTATTTCAAAGACTTATTGAAATCATTATCATGCATTCTATTCAAATATATCAAAATTTTACTAATATGTGATACAATGAATGTATAGCATAGCAAACATGAGCCCCTATTATTAATGGTAGCATTTGTGATATTATAGAGGGAGTTGTGATTTTAGTAGTATGATAGCTAATATTAAGTCATCATTTACAAATAAGATTGTAAGAATGTCATTGCAATAGGCACCCAACCTTGATAAAGGTCTTCATTCTTAGTCTATTTGTACATGAGACTAGTATGGTGACACGCAAGTGCATTGTGGAAAGTACCTTAGGGTACTATATATTGAAGTGCAAATTAGAATAGGTGATAAGATGGGATGTGATGTCTAAGAAAATCTGTGCTCTAAATATGCATAATTGCTTAAGTAGTTGGAAATGAGTTGTCTACCTTATTTTATGGTTGTTTAGTGTCTTGCGTTCTTTTCCTCTCTTCTTGTGTTTTCCACCCTCCATATAAGGTAGACTAGTCCAATTTCGTTCACTGCCCAATTCCATCTCCTACTTTTGGCCCTAATTCCATCCTAAAAAACATCCATATATGTCTAAAAAAATATCCAAGTCCATTCAAGATTCTGACAAAATCAATGCATAAATGTCAGAATGGGATAACGTGTCAATCCTTAACTAGTGAGTACTTAAGTACCACTAGATATATAGAAAAGCGGTTATGCGGCGTGTATGATTCCACTCTATGGGCAATTTTGTAATTTCAGGGCAGACCACTTCAAAAGTTTGCACAGAAATTACAAATTTTTATTAGAAAATTATAATTCCACTTGGGTGTGGTCCATGAAACAAGCACACACCTTTGAAAAAAATGTACACCCTTTTGGAATTGGCCCCCAAGATATTCAGATTCCAAATGAGGGTGGTAATTGGCCTATCTATTTTTGCTAACTTGGAGCCTTTGAATCCAAATTTGAATTCCAAAATTCCAAATTTTCACAAGTTTCAACTAAAAAGGTCCAATATTTTTCCCAGGCGGGTGTAAAAACCATTAACTTCAAATGATCACTTTAACGTCCTGCCAATGCTCCAATGCACATTGTCTTTGGACAAGGTGCCAGTCGTGGAGGTACAGTACTAATAGCAGGGCATGACTCGGAGGAAAAGAGGAGTAGAGCCAGTTGCCATTGGGGAGCTAGAAGGGTCCATGCTTGGACCTCCAGCCTCCAAATCTGTAAAATTAGAAAATAGGACTGGACCTTCTGAAGCCTCCGTCGGACCTTGCTTTGTGAACTGTACGTGAGGGGAAGATTTCAGATTTTTTTGCACACTCTACCCGTGGTCAAGCTGGACGGGCCTCCAGTTCCTGCTTCCAATGGCAATAGGCTCTTAGAGAGCATCTAGTCACCCTATAATTATCCTAAATTTGTTTTTGCTTTTCTTTTGAAACAAAAAGGCCAACACATTGCTAAAGAGAATGAGGACAACCCCATAACATTGTATAAGAGCATGGTTGCTCTTACGCACTAGGGGTTTGAAGCTTTTTAAATGTGAATTTTTAAAATGCAACGGGCCCATCACAATATTTTCTTGAGACTCAATCCAAGCATGTCAAAGAATGGCCTTGAAATCACTGTTCATCCTCAATTTACTTACTTTATCTTTTATTCTGCTTAATGAGTGGCCTCACTCATCTATTTGTGGGTCGTATTTGGCAAAGAAAGGATGAAAAACAAAGAAATTGAGGGCCCTTCAAAATTAGATGGAGAATTTGAGTGTGTCAAATTTAGCGATTGAGGGGGGGCTATGTTCTAACTAGGCAATGGTTCCCCCATTCCCCTGCTAGGAAGGTACTATGCCTCCCTTGATGCATGGGAGGGGCTTATCCGTCAATTCAAGGATTGGAGTTGGCGGATGAGCCATAGAAGACAATTTCGTTGGCTATGGGGGCTCCTTTTTCAAGGTGCAAAAGGGATTGACTCCTACCTCATTAAGAAGCAATATTATGCTAATGCATAACAAATAGACATCAAAGTTTTGAATTTATTTATTTAGTGATAGGCTTAATGCTAAGGGTTGACTTCTATACACTTACACTTAGCAAAACTTTCTATATAGGACCAAAAAAAATTGGGATTTTGTATAGAAGTGTAAAAGTGTGGAAGAAGAGAATCAAAATTATTGGCTGGACATTTGCAAAAGAGGCAACTTTTTGATTTCTAGAATATTATTTTTGATAATCAACTTAAATTTTTTAGTCGCTATTAGTTTGATTAAAAAACAAAGACACATCTACTCACTAAATGGAATATCTCATCCCTTCTAAGCTCTACAAGTTTGTCTTTTCATGTTCATGAATGGAATAATTATTTTTGCTTAACCCCTAAAGGACCATTGTCTCTTTGGGGGACAAATGTGTATTCAGGCAGGTACCTATGGGCTGAAATTTTCTCCTAATTTTGTGAAACTTTTTTGGGAGGTAGAAAAGCTGATTATCTCCATGGGATTATAATCTTTTTCACAATTGGTGCCTGAAAACAAAAGTTATGACCAAATAAGCTCAAAAAAGACGGAAGGCAGCAAAAAATATTTGCAATTTTATTTTATTTTATTTAGTATTTTTTTCTCATAGATTATATTTTTTTCTATCTAAAAAGCTTTGATTCATTTCATTTGGATTTGTTTTGATAAAGTTATGAATATTCTTATTTTTTGGGCAGTTAGAGCATCTTTTTGAAAAAAATAACTTGTAGGATTCATTTCTGAATGCAATTTTTCAAATTTTTCAAATTTTTTTCTTGCATGGTTTAGTTTACTTTCTAGAACACTCTCACCACTGGGACTAGTGCATTTTAATTCCATCTAAAATGTATGAACATTTTAGATTTTCCTTCTATCTCGTACCTATTTCTACTTATCAATTTTTTTAATAATAAAAGTTAAGTTTCTTTGAATTTTTTTTTTTGCTAGATTCTCAACTCAATTCTCCTTTGTAAATTTAAAGATCAAAACTCTATAGTTCAAAATATTTAAGGTAAAAATGTTCAAAGTCAAAAAATCCAGTCCCACAATGTGCAGAAAAATTTGTTTTTTTCACTTTAAACACAGATATCTTGCAATCTGTGTGGTAAAAAATTCTGAAATTTTTTCCACACATTCTCATACTAGTTAGGTGTAAGATCCTATGGTTAGATGTGCAAAAAAAACATTTTAAATTTTTTTTCACTCTTTGCTATAAAAATGGTAGTTTGGGGTGTTTTTTGGCAGAAACAAGGCCTTGGGCCTTTAGGGGTTAAAGCAAATAGTACTTTACTAGCTACCAATATGATAAAGGAACTTGTCATGATCAAAAAATTCTACAAAAGGTGCCAATTTTATAAACTCCATGTCTGCATTGTTTGAAATTTCACTAAAATGCAATATATATATATATATGTTATCTCTTATTCTTTTATGGTGGGGATATATGTATACACTTTGGGATGAAGAACAAAAATTTTGTCCATATTTTCTATGTCTATGTCTCATCCATGCCTATGGATGTAAAGAGATCTATCACTCCAATAGAAATTACTTTCTTCACTCCCCAAAATAAATGAAACAAGCACAACTAAGGTAGAACCATCCATTCCCGATCAGGGATCTAATTGCGGCCGTTTTTAGGGATGGTTAGAACTGAAATCTGTATTCATTTTAGAATTGAAATGTTCTTACACCATAGATAGCTTATTGTTTGTTGACCAAAACAATAAGCTATCTATGGTGTAAGAACATTTCAATTCTAAAATGAATACTGTCTCTAGAAACGGTCGCAATTAGGTCCCTGATCAGGATCAATTGGTTCTATCTTACACTCCAAGAGGTTCTTCTAGCTTTCAGTTTCTTTTTGAACAGTGAGCCTTGCATTGGCCTCATTCCTTAAAGGGTATTTGTTGAACAAAAGAGGCTTGCATTGGTGGGTTTACAAAGGGATTGCTCTCGATGTTGAAATCGTTTCACAATGCCGATATATCGCCCCTAAAACCCTAGTATTCATTGCAAATTTTGGAGGGCCAAAATCTCTATGTCAATGCAAAAAAGCGCTCCCATCCAAAAACAACAACAAAGTAATTTTTTTTAAAGAGCTAAAATGTAGTGAAAAATGTAAAAAAATCGTCGCCAAGAGCTTGCGTCTCTGGTTCTGTATAGTGTGTAAGGTAGGATGCTCTAAAAGCGACCATTTAAGGGTTGGTCTTCCTATTTTGTAGGTTTGCATGAATAAAAGTATTTTTCACTCATTTTTCAAAGAAAGAAAAATGGATGCCAAACGTAATCCAAATGGTTTCATAATTTTTGAAGCATTTTTGAATTAGTTATGGATTTTCTAAGATTTTTGTTGTAGATACCTATTTGTGACCCTAGGTCTCCCAAAATGTGTTTGCTTACAACTTCTAAAGTGATTTGAGGAAATCAAGGTCAATGATTGGCTCTTGCATTAAAGAATACTTGTTTTTTTGACTTGAATCAATGATTAAAGTGGTCCTATTAAAGACCAACTCATACCTATTTAGTACCATTTTGTAGGGTCTATTTGAAGAAGCCGGTTACTTTTAAAGCATCCTACCTTATTGTATGGAAAATCTCCATGTGCTTCAAAAAATAAAAATAAAAAAATAAAAAATATCCTGCCTTTTAGCCTTTTCTTATTTTTCAAGGAAAGTTCTACTCAAATTTCACCACAGTAGTTTCAAAGCTACATCCAAGGCTTCCTCCCCTTCGGTCCCGAGGCAACCCCCAAACCAGACCTGGATGGCATCCCATAGTCTGAGTTGGACTGTTGACTTTTTGAGCCGCAACAACCGTTCTTCTCAAACGTGGCTCCAGCGCAAGCACGAACGAAGCAAAAGATCAGCTTCTTGCCTTCATCGTTTGCTATCGAAGTTGGAAGGCGAGAAGCTGACCATTTGCTTGAAGTGCAAGTAGGGTGTCGAAGTTGCTTGCAAAAGCTTGGCCCTGGTGAGAGCAGTGAAGAAGAGCTTCGCCGCGTTGCTAGCGTGTAAATCCTTGTTCCGCAAAATGCAAAATGCAAAAACGAGACACAATATGGCAAATTTCGTTAAAATGGCGGTATTCCCAGTGCCATATTTTCCTTGTGCCATATTTCTTATGCCATTTTTTCAGACCGTCCGATCTGAACATTTAGAATTGGTACAGATTCTAGACATCTAAGACTGTTGTAGATTTCAAACATCTAAGAATCATATAGATTTTAGACCGACCGTTCTAAAAATCTAGGATTGGTATAGATTTAAGGATCTAGGAAAGGCGTAAATTTTAAAAATCTACCACTGTTGTAGATTTCAGAACGGCCGTTCTGAACTGACATAACGTGCCATTGTAATGGAATGCCGCCATTTTAACGAAATTCACCATCAATGCAAGTAAGGTTATCGAAGTTTGCGACGACCATCGTCGTGATGATACACAACAATAGCTTAAAAACTCAACCATTTACAGAAATACATCTCAAATCTCGATTTCCTCGTAAATCTACACGAGGCAGCTAATGTAACACGGTAATACCACAAACGAGTCCATCGCCACAGCAGACAGACTCTTCGTTTTCTGTCGTAGCAGATTCGAAGCAAATCGGAACACAATCTCGACGTGGAGATCGCCTATCTATACTAACGATCGATCACCTGAGCGAGATCGTTCTGGAGTACAAATGCACAGACTAGGCAACATTTTACAGCAAGTTGTCTCATTAAGAAGAGAGAGAGAGAGCTTCAGGCCTTGGTGAGTGCAGTGAAGAAGAGCTTCGCCGCGTTTCCAGCTCCGTCGACTTCCAGCGTGTAATCCTTGTACCGCAAAAACATCTCCGCGACGAACGCCCGGGACATCGTCACCACCAAGTTCTTCCCCGCGCACTGCTTGTTGTGCACCGAGGGCGTCGAAGTCTCTGGCCCGTTCGACCAGAAGACGTACTTGATCAGCTTCTCGCCTTCGGGGCCTAGGAAGCGTCGGGGGAGGAACTGATTCGGGTTGTCGAAGATCGTCGGGTCGTGCATCACGATCGGTTGGAATCCATAGAGCATCTCGCCTTTCTTCACTTCGAACGAGTTTTCGTGATTCTCGATCACGAAGTCGGTTTTCGCTCGGGCGTATTGGTACGGCACAGGCGGCTTGAAGCGGAAGCCCTCGTACACGACCGATTTCAGCAAGGGCATATTGTCCATGGCTTTGAGCGTGACGGTCCCGTCGGTATCGGCCACGGCCGCTAGCACCTCCTGGTGTAGCTCGTGCATGAGGTCCTTCCCCGCGGCGCTGATGAAGGCGATGAGCTCCGGGAAGAAGATGTTGAAGCCGCCGTAGCCGTTGAAGGACAAGAAGAAGACCAGGTTGGCTATGGCATCCTTGCGTTCAATCCCGCTCGCCTCCGCGAGATCCAGCGCTTCCGTGGCGTACGTTTCCACGAATTTGTATATCGCATCGTATTTCCCCTTCACCAAAATGGAAGGAATCGGGAGCGTGTGAAACGCGAGCTCCTCTACCGCGTGCGGGAGGCCTGTTTGTCCAGCTATGGGTGCCAGCTGCGGCAACGCCCAGAGGCTCGCCGCAGGCCCGCCGCCATCGCGTCCCAAGCTCGCCGGCCCTGGCGCGGCGGGATCGTGGTGGCAAATCGCGCGGAACAAGAAATTGAAGGCGAATTGCTTAACCTCCCCCGAGACGTCGGCTTTCTTCCCACCCGCGACGTCTTCCTCCCACAACACCATGGACTCGCCAATTGCCTTGTGAAACTCGGGTAAGAAGTTGCGCCCGTTCTTCGCGATGATGTCGAAGCACCATTGCTTGAGCTTCGTGTGCCGGTCCTCGCTGGGGTCTAAGTATGAGAGGATACGGTAGCCGCTGGTGAAGCTGAGATCCGGCATGTAAGTCCCTGTGAAGAGGTCCTTCTTCTCGCACTTCTCCACGTCGAAGAGAATCGGGAAGCTCTTCTGGTCCAGCACGCAGATGACGCGGGAGTCTTTGGCGATGGTTGGGCCAGGAGGCATGTTCACCCGGAACACCGTGCTCTTATACTTCTCAATGCGGCTCTGATAAAACTTCTCCTCGCCTTGGAACCAGAAGTAGTCCAGGCGATCCTTCACGGCACCGTAGTAGGGAACGCCATAGTCGCCCGGAATCGCACGCAACGGCAGATTCGAAGCTGGCGTCGCTGCCTTCGCTCCTGCTGCTGCACCCGACGGCGCGGCCATGATCCCCCACAACTTCACAAAAGAAATTCCCCCTCCCAACTACCGCGAAGGAAAATCTCGCAATCCGAATATCCTAGCAAACAAAGCACCCCCCCAGCTAGCTACCCAATGCAGGAAAAGAGATCCCGCGATTCGAATTCCCCCCCTGCAGCACACACCCCTCCCCCAACCCCTTCAGTCGAGTATGTATCTCCCGATTCGAACAATCCCACACTCCCAAATGCAGCTAAAACGCACTCCCCCAATGCAGCTGGTTTCCTGATTCACAATGGCGCGCTTCCCTGGAACAAACAAAGCTCCCGGTGATGCAACCCACATGCTAGATTGCCAGAGTAATATACGCGGTTGGCTGTGTTGATCGATCGAGAACCGGCGGCCAAACTAGCTAGCGAAGTCGGAAATATGGAAGCTGCGATGCGGTGTCACACGTTTTTCAGGTGCACACGCGACAGCCCGAACGTCCCGAAAATTCAATTGTTTGGCATGTGCTTGCCACAGTCCGTGCGGTATTCCGTAGGTTCAGAGCGTAAATGATGCCTTGATGACCAGACTTTACGATTGCGGTGAACCTATCCGGTGCTAGTCGCAGTCGGAGCGCTCTTTTGTCTGTTGACCGTGTAATAAACTCCGTAGTTCCAAGTACTCTACAGTCTACCTACTCTGTCATAGCCACTGTTAATCACAGCGGAAATTCCGTAATACGTACGCTCATGGTCCATTGTACCTAGACCTGCGGTATTTCATATGCCGAATTGCCGAGGCGGTAATTCTACAAACAGAAATACGATACACTTGCAAATGTAGCATTTGCAACAAGACCCCCTTGCAAACTTGGTATTTTTCTCTACTGAGTAGTTTGCTTGCATGATGTAAGTTAGAATTTTTAACTCAAGTACACTATTGATGGTAAATAGTGTTACCTACACTAATTGTTTTCAAAATGTTATAATTTTTTACTCTTCATGAATAATTTTACCAAGAGCATAGGTATTGATATGTTCCAAAGTTGCGGTTCTCAATGAATGTTGTTGGTAAAAATACTAATCAAGACTAATAATTTATGGCATTTGAAAGCAAGTAGTGTGGGTAACACTAAAATACCATCATTAGTGTAATGCTTCCATAGAATTTGGATGGAAGTTTGTCAAGATGAAAGCGTGAGAACATCGTTTGGAGTAGGAAGGGACCTACCATTTGTTCTTTCACTTAGTTCTTTTGGTTCTTGTTCCTCTCTTTGTTTTTCCCTTTTTTCTGTTTTTTGTATTGCTCTTATCTCTTCATTTGCCAACCTCGGCTTGGCTGTTTTTTTTTTTTTTTTTTTTAATGCAATGGTACTTTCCATTTGTTAAAAAAAGAAAAAGAAAGCGTGAGACTGACTCCGTGGTTGTGACAATGATGGGTACACTACAGTAGTGGATTGCATAGATATTTCCCTGCATGGGGTTGGCTCCAATCCCAACACTATCCTATGGCTCGTCCATGCCTGCTGCTCACCCTGCTGCCCCATTTCGGAGTTCCGTCAGCAATGCTCATGGCGTCATGACACCATTACGGTATCGATACTCAATAATGAAAAACTATGATTGCACGCAACTTTGAATTGTTAAAGACAGAGTACGGTTCTCTATTTATAAGGTAAACCAGGCTAAAGCCGCCCGCTTCCTATTTCCGCTATCCTAGTTTTGGCCCCATTTCCTGTCACTACACTCATCCAACTCCACTCACTTTCATGACAAAATCAGAGCATTGATATCACCAAGACTAATGTGTCAATTTCTCATTGGTCCATACTTACGTGCTAGTAGATTCATGGAAGGGTGGTTATGGGTTGTTGGTATGATAGTTTATGACTCTAGTCTACAAGTGGTTTTGTAATTTCAGGGTTGACATTTCAAAAATTCACAGAAATTACAATTTTGATTGAAAATTGTAATTCCACTTGGGTTTGATTTGCGAAACAAGCGCACACCTCTGAAAAATACATGCCCTTCTTGGAATTGGCCACAATATATTCAGATTGCAAATCAGGGTGGTAATAGGCTTGTCTACCTTACTGGTCATGGTGAAAGGCACGTGCTTGATGGGTGCCAGTTGCTTTGGAGCAGGGTTCAGGGACGTCATCATATCAATTTTTTTTTTTTTTTTTCTTTTTTTAAGAAACAAATGGACAATTCCCTTTAATAGAAGGACACAGTACAAAGGACCAAGGTGTTTTTCATATCAAAATCCACTCAAAACTGTTATTTCTATTGCAAAGAGAAAAGAGCTTTAAATTTTATTTTTTTTGCATATTCAAACATAAGATCTTATACTTGACTAGTATATAAACATGTGGAAGAAATTCTAGAAACTGTGACTATGTAGATTGTAAGATATATGCATTTAAAGTGAAGAAAACAAGTTTTTTCGCACCTTGCTTGACTAGATTTTTTGACTTTGAATCTGTTTAGTTCAAAACTTTTGCACTATTGATTTTGATTTTCTACTTATTTATGTTAAGTAGTTGAGTTGATAATCTACAAAAAAATTTAGGCACGTGCTTGATGGGTGCCAATTGCTTTGGAGCAGGGTTCAGGGACGTAATCATATCGATTTTCTTTTTTTTCTTTTTTCTTTCTTTCTTTTTTCTTTCTTTCTTTTTTTAAGAAACAAATGGACAATTCCCTTTGATAGAAGGACACAGTACAACGAACCAAGGGAAACCGTCCCTGGCGGAAAATAGTTTTTTGCGCATCAATTTTCTTAAAGAAAACAGCGTCTACTTTTTTATCATATCGCTTTTGTGCAACAGCTGTCAATGGGTAGTGATTCGTGGGACCAGTGGCTTTGGTTTTTTCTTGACATTTTCGAACTAACAGTTACCCTACGTGAAGGTCAGATTCAGACATAAATTAATCCAGAAACGCCGAGGGCGCCATTTTGTGGCGTTTGGACGAACAGAAAGTGAACTACACGGAAGCTACAAGTGCTTTTTCATCCGCTTTTTGCTTGTGCACCTTGAATAGTGGGTTAGGAATAGTTTCCAATTGACTTTGCAATCATCACAGCCTTTGTCTTCATGTGAGAGAGAACCAAAGAAAAAAAAACGAGAGGCAAAATTTGCCATTTTAGTGTATTTTGCTCCTTTCTCAAAATCAGAAATTTCTCCTTGAAAATGATGTTTTGGGAGTTTGAGCCCAACTAACAAAACAAAGGTGAGCTACTCTAGTTTCTACTCCAATTGGAATTTTGGAAAAATTTGCAAAATTGAATATTTTATAGGAGTTTGAAGTTTGCATGAATTTTTAATGTCTTTTATATTCTAATTATAGATGTACATGGTAATTTTACAAATTAATTTTACACCATGATGTTTGTCCCTATAATCTGCACCCATGGTGAAATTCTTATATTTTTTGAACTAATTTTCTATTTGATATGAATTTTTCTTCACTTTTCATTCAAAAATTCTTATAAAAATCAGTTTTTTTTTTTAAATTCTGAAAATTTTGTGAGGTGAAGAGGAAATGTACTCTCATCTATGAAAAATAAACACAAAAAGCTTCAAGCATTTCTTGTAGGAAATCAGCAACAAACTGATTGCTCAGTTGTGAGGCTTTGAGCCTGCGGTCATAGGCTCATCGTTTCTGGGTTAAGCATTTCTTGGAATGTGTGAATGTTTGGAATATTACAAGTGAAAAAAAATTTGAAATGTTGCAAAAAATTTCATCCATATTGCTGAAACCTACATCATGCCTTAGACAAGAAAACCTAAGGTTGCAGAACACAAAAAAATTTGGACACGAAAATGCCAAAACAGTAATACTAATAGTTCCAATTATCTGAACCCCTTTGTGCTCGGAAAAAAATGATTTTGGCACTCAGGTACCGAATCAAACCTTCATGTACTGTATGTGGCCTTTCTTTCAAGAATGTTCTGAGTTTTATGGCTCTTTATATGAGGGGGCTCGAACAGAATTGAAGGTGGACAATTTTGAATATGCAATTTGCGTATGCAATTTTTGTATGTGTTGGCTCTAAGGTAATTACATCTAAAATGGAACACTTTCAAAATCAACCCCTATTTTTGAAGGAAAACCTAATAGGGAGGATTTTCCATTTGGAGCGCATTACAAAGACAAGTATAAGGTGGAGTTGGGGGCCATTTTTTATTTTTTATTTTTTTGAACAAATGGACTTGGGGGCCATTTTGACATTTAATATGCATTAATTTTAGTAGAAGTTATCTTTGAAAATTCATGCTTTGAATTTTGATTGTTTTCTTTACTACATGCAATCCACTAATATGCAAAGAATGATTGCAAAATCTCTACACCATACTAATGTTGTACTTACCCATGTCTGTCATTAGAAGTAGTACATGATTCTAGCAAAATCCTCCTAGTCATTCATAGAATAACTATAAGACGACTAGACCACTACAAGTCAAAGTCAAACATGCAAAGTTAGAATTACAAATATCCTAGCTAGCAAGAATTTACACCTTCTCCTCTGAATTATAATTATAGAGACATTTTCAAGTTATTTATTTCTTAGAGTCATAGTTTGACAACTACAATATAACTACAACTAGACTAAATCAGCCATGGCCACAAAATCCTCATGACAAACCGTCGACCCAAATATTTCTATTTTAAATTCAATCCTATCATCCTCCAACGGTTGACTACATTGCAAGCCAAATCTGTTTGTAAGTCCATTTTGGGGCCTGTAGTCACATTTCAATCACCCAAGACATGCAATCATTGCTTCAGTGGTTATAAGATACCACATTTCTACCAGTGGAAGAGACTAGTTTGTATATGATTCATCTATTGGTACTTCAAACATGAGCAACTGACTAAAAATTGAAATTTTATCCTTCTACTCAAAATTGCTACCACAAAGAAGGAAAGAATTCTTCTCAAGTGAGAAATTTAAAAATCTACAACAAAACATGGTTGTCATATCGGACAGAATTTTATTGTTCACGGACAAATCGGACAAATCTGCGTTGACTGGTTGCAAACTTTGGAGGCCAATAACTTTTGGAAAAATTGTCCAAATTGGGCATGTAATATGTTTTTCGGCATCTACAGATAAAAAAAATCACTTTTTTTGAAAACAAAAAATTGAAATTGGTTTTCTAGAGTTATATGTAGGTAAAAAGCTTTGAATAATCCCATTTTGATCAATGAGTCAAAAGTTATGAAGACTTTAAGTTTGCGGGTAGTTATGGATTCTCTACTCTAAAATAAACTTTGAAGTCCTTTATCTTATTCAATTTTTAATATTTTTGAAAAAAATAAAAAAACTTGGGTATAGATTATTTGTTAATACATTACAAGCATTGAGATTAGCATTTTTCAATTCCATAATTAAATCTTGACAATTTTGTATTTTGAATCATTCTCTACTACTATCTGCTTACTATTTTTTTCCTATATGTTGTACGATTCCAAATGACGTGAAAATTTTCAAGCATGTAGCTAACTTGTTTAGGAAAAAGAGTCCAAAAAAGTGCCATCATTTTGGACATTTTTTCATCGAAAAGTGAGCTTGTGAAGTGCTGCTGCCTTGTTTTCGCAGGGCCAAAAAAATGGTTCTAGTGAATTTGAATGCTTATATCTTGCAATCCACGCGGTGGAAATTCCTGAAATTTTTAACATATGTTTTCAAATCAGCATACTACAAGATCCTACGGTTACATGTGTTAATAAAAAGTTTTTTTTCTAAAATTGGATACTTGTACTAAACATGGTAGTTTTTGAGCGTTTTCGGTGAGGACATAGTCATGGAATTTTAGGGGTTAACTTGTGTGCCCTCATTGTGTTGTTCGATTCACATGAGGATTGCTCTAGGCTGAAATTGTCTAATAGTGGCAACAAACGGCCCTAAAAACCCTATTGCTCATTATAACCTTCGAGCCGCCGGGAGGCAGCAAAAGAGCTACAAGACGTAACCAGCTCTGTCCCAGGATGAAAACTCATGTAACTGCTTACCTTTATGGATGAATATTGTGTGGTTACAAACAAACCGTGGATGAGACTCCTGGATGAGCAGACAGATGCACACCATCAAAGCTGGTGACAGTAGCCAAATAGAAGAGGCCAAAATTTGTATGTAACAGCAATCAATCGCCTCTCCTCCCACAAAAAAAATCCTAGACATGTCCTACTCAAATTCCACCACGGAAATTTCAAAAAATAAAATAAAAATAAAATTCACCACAGTAGTAGGGCTTTCATTTTGGTTTTTCTAAGGTCACCTGAAAGGCAAAATAGTCCGAGTCTGTGGAGCACTATTGGCGATATGATAATTTTTACGGGCTTCTTCTACTAGCGACACTTTCCTCTCTACTGGTGACTGTTATGGCGACGTATTAATGTGGGAGAGTGTTGAGAGGGCGACATTGCAAGACTTCCCAGTGCAAACATGGCGAATGAGGCAAATCATTTAAAGCATGAATGGTGAAAATTTACTTCATTGTATAGGAGGAAGAAGATGATATGGCAATAACAAGTTTCAATTCAATCGAAAATATAGTCTTCCCAAGATTTAGGAAAAAAAACTAACTACAACTTTTGCACATGAGACACAGGACCTGCACACACACACACACACTCCGATGCCTCAGTAAAGATGTGCACACAAACTGATGGAAGAAAGACTAACTACAGATTCTGCACATGGATCCTGTACACACACATACACTCTCCGATGCCTCATTAAGCATCTGCACTTGAAAGACTACAAACCAGCACACATTTGGCCCAACAAGTTTACATGCAAGACTATAGCATGTTCACTAGCATAATCACATATTCCCAAGCAAAGATTATATACCACGGTCTATATTATAGACAAGCATATACAAGCAAATACGACCCATACTATGACATATACACAGGCCAGGAACATGTTCACAAATCACAACTTCAACAATAAGAGTTGTGGTTAGGGAGCTCATTGCAACGTAGTTGCTCCTAGCTGGGCCAAACTTGAAAATGAAAAAAGAACCCACAACATCAAGTTCCACACCAATGTCTTTAAATCAAATAGAGCAGCACAAATTGAAAGACTAATAGTGAAAACCTATCTTCCCAAGCTGCAAAGGCAAACCTCACTATCTATTGCCTTCGTGAACCATGCTAGGATTCACAATTTGCAAAATTGAACCACACTACAACTGAAAAGCTAAGCGTGGAACAAATAGCGACCTCTCTCTTCTACACTAGACCATTCCTCAAATGCCTATTGGTAAGGAAAATTTTCAAGTGTGAAATTTTTTTGGGAATACATCCCAATTGCCACTTCCAGATTCTCCACTAGAGTAGCTCTGAGCTTGGATTTTAGGAATGCTAGGGATGAGAACGTTCTCTCATCCTCCACTGAACCGATCACATGTATCACTTCAATCTCCGTCGTCAGCTTGATGAATTCGGAGAAATTCTTCGTTAGGCTGTTGTTGCCGTCAAGCACCCTCCAAACTTTCGTGAATGGATTCAAATCAAATGGGGGAAGCATTGCTGCCCTAGCATTCAATTTCATGCATGTTTTAAACAATTCACGTTGTGACATCAACAGGTCACGATTTAGAAGCGGTTTTAACATTAGCTTATTGGATCTGGAACCAAGTAGCTTTTCGTGCCCGTAAGCATCCATCAGAATCCGGAGGTGCCCATCAAACTGATCATCGGCATTGCCCAGACACCAAAACTGTGGGTACATTATTCCCAATGCACTCATGATTGCTTGGGCAGGGAAGCGACTGTCCAACTCCTTGATCAGCTTAGTCGCAGCCCCTGCCAAGACAACAGAAGCATGCAAGGTTAGCCAATGTGACCACTAGGGTGATATAGAAGTGAAGAGAACATGCAAGTTCATATGCAAACTAATATCGACTGTAAACTAATATCAAATTAATTTCACCTATGACTAATACCAACGTGCAAGTTCACAGCAATGACATGAAGGAACTAAAATAGAAGCATGAATTCAAGCCAAGATTATAGAAATTGAAGCATTGACCATATTAAAGGGGGGAGAAAACAAGATGGGTTAAGTACGTGAACTCACCAGTACATTCAATCTTCACTTTCGTCACCAAGTCAACCCACACATTGCGAGTCACTGGGGCCAAATTGTGCTCAGCGTGAATCATTTCCCCATGACACACAAAAGACAATATGGCAGAGCCATCGTTTAGGTCTATGATCCATTTTGCCAGTATGGATCTGCTCATAACTGCAATCTAGCAAGTTCCCAAATGACCAGAATTCATCCATGGAGAAGGAAGTAGCCAGGTCCTCATACATGGTATGCAATGATGCCTGGCAAATCTTCACAACAGCGATGAAGTCGCAAATGAATACATCTCATTTCTGAACATAGTCCACAAGGTTGTCTATGGCGTCAAGAAGAGGCAACAAGGCACACATCCCCAGCATAGTGTATGGATCCAAAAGGAGGACAAGGCAAGCCTGAAAACAACCAACAATTGAGTCAATACCTGAAGATATTGTAAACATGAAATGAAGCAAGTTCACAGCAAGATGAAACAAGTTCCTAGGATGCAACCAGTTCAAGGTAAGTTTACATGAAGATGCAGCAAGATCAAATGAACAAGAAGAAACAAGTGCACAACCAGTCCAAACAAGCAAAATAATAACAAGACAAAGAACACTGTAAAGAAAACTACAAAATCACGAAATGTACCTCTGCTTTGTCATTTTGACCTAAGTCGTGAGTCATCGTGTATATCAATGTGCAATACTCTGAGAGGAGTCAACGCAAAGGCTTGATGAAAGAAATCCAACGAGTTTCAACTCGTTTTAGCATTTCCAATTCTTCTGTCTCACACAAGTCTGCCAGTGCCTTGAATTCAATTAGGCGTTTAGAGCTTCTGTTGAAATAAGCATGAGTGACTTGGAAAACCTTACCAATAGATGATAAAATCCCCAAGCTCTCCAATGCCTTGAAGGCCAAATTACACTTGTGAGCAACGCAATGCACACTGTGACTGAAAGGAGCAAACTGATCATGTAGTTGAACCGTAACACCGGACTGCAAACCCTGTAAAGTGGAAGCGCTGTTACACCCAAAGCTGATGACTTTCTCGGCAAGCATTTGTGTGTCCAAATCCCCGCCAGTTGCGACGGCCTCCACAATGAGCTTGGTTATATTTTTTGCGTTTGCAGCACAGTCGACTCGCTGCAAGGCTACGAGGAGAGGGACCCGAACCCAGTCACAGACAATGTAGCAATGCACAGAGAAGTAAGAGCCAATATCCACAGCATTGGCCTCATCCACCGTAATTGCCACAAAATTTGCCTTTTTCAGAAGACTGTGAATCTCCTGCACAACAATTTTGTACATATACGATGCCATGACTCAGCCAATGTTGTCGCACTAGTGGGCACTTGGTAAATCTAAGACCGCTAGTAATCTGTACAAGCTCTAACGTGCTTCATATTCAACCATCGGACGACCACTTTGCAAGACCTAGAACAAAGTTGCAAATTGAACCCGTTTTCTGTAAGCTTCAATTGTCATGCAGTGGTTAACCTGGTCCAAAATAGAAGAAGGTGCGCATGCAGCGTACAGTCGCATGTTCTTGCGGTGTTTGCATTGGCTTGCAATGTACTGGTCACCTTTCTTCACGCCATGCAGATGCAAGTCCTTCTTAGCCGTCCGTTTCCCATCATGCTTGAAGAGCGTATTTGATTTAGGGGCCAGAATGCATGGTTTGCAATCAAAGGCACTACAAACCTTGCACCTAACCATATGCAACACCCCATTGCTTGCAAGTTTTCCCTCAGCCCACGGAAGCTTGGCAGCCCACTCAGTCTGAAATTTCCGGTGTCTGTCATAACGCTGTTGTGCGGCACTTTTGGTAGTTTGGGCCTTCAACTTTGTAATTGCTCCCTTTTTGGACGGTGGGGAGTCTGCTTCCTTGTCTTCAACCTCAATAGCATTGGCACCTCTTTGAGACCATTGTTGTCCTCCAATGAATTAGACAATGCAATCAACGGCGACCTTGAGCTTTCAATTAGAGTGTCTTCAGAAGCAGAGGAGGAGCGGTTTTGTCACTACCAAATTTCAATGGACCCAAATCAGAAGAAAGGTATTCTTCTAAACCATCGGACTCGACTCCTGGAACATCTGGGAAACAACTGTCCAAGACGGTTGAAAGAAGTTGCCCTGCCATTGAACCACGCGTACTCGCAAAATAATTTTGCAAGGTTGTCTTTGTCTTTGCCCTCTGTTGCGCAGTCTCCACCGTCAGCACGCGAACCTTCTTCTCCCAAAGCGCTACTGCTAGCCTAAGTCGTGCATCTTCCACAGATTTCTCAAGCTCCGTTGCAAGAGCCGCCTCGCCTGCCAAACAGTCATCTAATTGATCGTCACTTGATTCCATGACTAACAATTCAGAAAGCCTACTGCCTTGAAGTGGAAAGCTTTGAACAAAGTACGAAGACTACAAATGACTTGTTTCTGAGACAAAAACACGCGCCGAAGTTGTAAATTAGAAAAGAGTTAGAAATAAAAGACGCACCCAAGTCTAGATCGCGCCTCCGTAGTCATGGCGTCCACTATCCCATTCCTGCAATAAACCACAATGAGCAAGACATTACATGAGATTTGGGGGTCTTAGAAGGCTGTGAGTTCCCCTGCTGTCTGCTGCGTTCCCGCAGTCTGGGAACGTGCAGCAGTAGCTGGCTGACGTGGTCGAGCGACTGCCACGTCACTTTTTTCAAAAAAAATAATTTTTTTTTTTTGCTTAAAATGATATTTTGGTGAAAAAAATTTTTTTTTTTTTTTTTTTTTTGAAAAAAAAATTTCTGACACACCCGTACCGGCATTCACTGGATTTAGGCAGATCAGGGAACAGGCCTGAAACGGCCCTCCGCGACCCCCAAATATCATCTAATGACACATAGTGGCCACAAATGCACCAAGTTACACACAAATGCATTCCAATACACCCTAGACCCGGAAGTGCAAGTGGCGACTGGCGAATACGTTGGCACTGTGAGCGCGCGGAGTGGCGATGCAGGAGATTAAATGAGCGCGAGAACTGGCGTTTACAAAAATTCAATGAACGCAATCCTGGCAATGACGGAAGACGGTCTGGATTCAACATGGCAAAGTATGCAATGAAGCTGGTTGCGTACAGGCGATGTGTACTTCTGGAGTGGCGCAGCCAGACGATACCCTATTGACGGGGGATGCTAGGTCCGGATTTCTCTGGCGAACGATCCCCTTTGCCTCCCTTACCTGGTGCTAGTCTGGCTGCCTGGGTATTGCCCCTGGTGTACAGGTGGCAAAAACCTAGGAATTTGGACTCTTTTTTTTAAAGGGAGGTTCGCCATGCTATTATTTTGAGTGCAAAATGGCTCTCAATGCCAAAAATAAAAGCCCTGCACAGTAGCTGCCAAAGCTCCATCCAAGGCTTCCTCCCATTTGGTCCGGAGCCAGACCTGGATGCCATGCCGTAGTCTGAATCGGACTGTTTACTTTTTGAGCCGCAACAACCGTTCTTCTCAAAACGCGTCGTCTTCCCGTTTTGTCCATTTATTTTTAAAATAAAAAGATAAAAAAATTAAAAAAAAACGCAGCTTCTTCAGCTGACCGTAGTTGAAGGCGAGAAGCTGATTATTTGCTTCAAGTGCAAGTAGGGTATCCAAGTTGCTTGCAAAAGCTTGGCCTTGGTGAGAGCAGTGAAGAAGAGCTTCGCCGCGTTTCTAGCGTGTAAATCCTTGTACCGCAAAATGCGAAATGCGAAAACGAGACACAATGCAAGTAAGTAAGGTTATCGAAATTTGCGACGACCATCGTCGGCATGGTACACATCAAAACCTTGAAATCTCAACCATTTACAGAAATACATCACAAATCTCCATCTCCGCTTTAATCTCTGCGAGGCAGCTAATGTAACACGGTAATAATACCACAAACGAAACCATCGCCACAGCAGACAGACTCTTCGTTTCTGTAATAGCAGATTAGTAGCAACTCGGAACACGATCTCGACGACGCGGAGATCACCTATCCATACTAACGATCGATCGCCTGAGCGAGATCGTTCTGGAGTACAAATGCACAGACTAGGCAACATTTTACAGCAAGTTGTCTCATTAAGAAGAGAGAGAGCTTGGTGAGAGTAGTAAAGAAGAGCTTCGCCCTTTGTCCAGCTCCGTCGACTACCGTAAAAACACCTCCGCGACGAACGCCCGGGACATCGTCACCACCAAGTCCTTCCCCGGGCACTGCTTGTTGTGCACCGTGGGCGTCGAAGTCTCTACTGGCCCGTTCGACCAGAAGATGTACTTGATCAGCTTCTCTCGCCTTCGGTGCCTACGAAGCGTCGGGGGAGGAACTGATCCGGGTTGTCGAAGATCTTCGGGTCGTGCATCACGAGCGGTTGGAATCCATAAAGGATCTCGCCTTGCTTCACTTCGAACGAGTTTTGTGATTCTCGATATATCACGAAGTCGGTTTTCGCTCGGGCGTATTGATACGGCACGGGCGGCTTGAAGCGGAAGCTCTCGTAGACGACCGATTTCAGCAAGGGCATATTCTCAATGGCTTTGAGCGTGACGGTCCCGTCGGTGTCGGCCACGGCCGCTAGCACTCCTCGTGAAGCTCGTGCATGAGGTCCTTCCCCGCCCAGCTAGCTACCCAATGCAGGAAAAGAGATCCCACAATTCGAATGTTTCCTGCAACAAATTCTCCTCTCCCCAATGCAGGTAAAAAATCCCGCAATTTCGAATTCCCCCCCTGCAGCACACACACCTCCCCGCCCCCTTAACAATCGAGTATGTATCTCCCGATTCGAAAACCCCCCTTCCCAATGCAGCTAGCTGAAATCCCCCTTCCCCAATGCAGCTGGCACTACAACAGAAAGGAGTGACTGCAACATACTAGCAACGCATTTGCAATGGTTTTGCAATGAATCAATGTGTAACGGAACTTAGTTTGGAACTCGAAAAATACACTATGCATTGCAAAACCATTGTAAAACCGTTGCAAAACCGTTGCAAAGTTGTGATTAATTCAATATAAAAGTGTTGGACAAAGAATCAATTGTATTGTATTGCTAAACTGTTGCAAATTCTAAACCATTGCAAATACAGTGCAATACTTTATATAAACCATTGCAAAATCGTTGAAACAAAATTTGTGGGCATTGCAAAACCATTGCAAAAAGTATTGCAAACGCTGCATTCTCTTGTAGTGTGGTTTCCTGATTCACAATCGCACACTTCCTTCAACCAAACAAGCTCCCCGTGATGCAACTCTCGTGCCAGATTGCCAGAGTAATATACGCGTTGGCTGTGTTGATCGATCGAGAACCGACGGATAAACTAGCAAAATCGGAAATGGGGAAGTTGCAATGTCAAACGTTTTCAGGTGAACAAGCAACCAGCACAAAACGTCCCCAAATTTCAATTGCCTGGGATGTGCTTGCCACAGCCAGTGCGGTATTCCGAAGGTTGAGGGCGTCACTGACGCCATACTGATCATAGTTTACGATTACGGTGAACCTATCCTGTGCTTGCCACAGTTGGAGCGCTCTTTTGTCGGTCGCGTCTATAGATGTGCAACGAGCCAATGCCGGGGTCTGGCCAAGGGTGAATGTATAAAAAAAGACCCCCTATTTTGTGCATGGTTAATCTATTTTCTACACTGAATTTTTCCAACACTGGTAATGCTACAGATAGAATTCGGTTTATATAATTATATTGGAGCAAAGGGAAGGCACGTGCTTGAGTGCCAAGTTGTCTTCGAGCACTATTCATTATCCACTGGTCCTATCGTTTTGTGCGGCAGTCGGTTTTCAATGGGTCGTGAATCCTGGGACTGATTCCACGCGCGGTATGTACTTCATTCATGCTATTGACATCGAGCCCCCTGGCTGCTCTCCGGCAAGTGGAGGGGCGAAAGTCAAAGATGCAGGACGCGAAACCCGTCCTACAGTACGCATAACATTGTTAACCGAGCCTCTGGTTTCCCTCTTACATGAGGGATAATCCCCCCTATGCCTGGGGGGATTTTAGTTATAATTCAAGAAATTCCATTGGTTCACGCAGCACTGTAAATCTGACAGGATGCACGTCAGTGGCTTGGGGGGTCCTGATGTTGGGGGAGCAAAAGGGACCCCCCCATTGAACGTTAATAATGTTATGCAAAGTGAGCCGCGTACGTAGGGTGAATTTTGTGATCTGCTAGGGAATTGTAAAACAAAAGATCTCTTGTCGGTTCTGTGTGGTCTTAATTCTATATTCTTCATCTCTCCTACAAAACTAGGTTGCCTTAACGATTAGGTTGCCGTAACAATTACAGTAGGTTGCCTTGAGCAAAGAAGTTACCTCAAGCCTCAATGCTTGTCCACGTGGAAGCATATGCGATTATCTAAACCCCAGCCAAGAATTGGTGTACCAACCCATGCAACACATGGTTCTTGCATTACTGCATCCTTCTATAGTAACAATACATTTTGGTATAGTATAGAATGTCAAAAAATTAGTGAAGGGCAACCCAAATTCACTTTTTGTGTAGCTAATTTGGGGCTTCTAATTGCAAATATGAATTCAAAATTTGCAAATTTTATCATGTATAGAAGAATAACAAATTCATGTGTTTTTTCCAAGAGCAAATTCACCCTTCATGTCCCACTTCATAGGATGGGTTTAGCGTCCTGCATTAGAGATGGGCAGGATTTTTTTGTAGAGCATCTCCACTAGGACACATGATATTTGTTTTGCCAGAGTTTTACCTTAGCAAGGATTTTTCTTCAGTCCACCAACTGAAGACTTTAGGTTTTAGTCACATTTGAATTTGTAGGGCCCTTCATGTTTAGAGCATCAACACCGTCACACGGAAAATTTAACTCACCAAATGTCTCATTACAGGTTCCACAAATCTCTTTGTTGATTCTGCTTGCTAGTCCCCCACTATAAGGCAGAATATGTGTGCTATTATTCACAAAGTCCGGGCTACTATTCATGCCACCATTATTGTTTGTCCAATAAGTTTTTAGAATGGTGAGATCTCAGCAGTGAATCCCGAATTGGGGGATACAGAAAGGGAGATGAACATGTGCCAAGCTCATTGTTTGGCGAGCATGAGCTCTTCTATTCCGTTGGTGAGCACACGACGTAGTAGAAAAAGTAGCCTTACCCCGACCATTTGCCTTCTAGCCTGCACCACGCAAAGACTTCACAATCTGAAGTTTGGTCGCTTTGTGGCAATTGTTGTTTTTTTGGTGGGAATTGGGGAGATGTTTTGAGCTGGGCTTTGTGCTTCCATGTCACCTTCGTGACCTAAGTCTCTACTTTCCATGTTAGAATTTGTTTTTCTAACATGCTTTTGCATTTTTTTTAGCATATTTTGGTGGAGGCTTGATTAAGAGGTGCGGCCTTTCGGGTAACAGGGATAGTACACTTTCTCTATATTGCATTCATTTCCCCGTCTGGTGATGGAGATGCTCTTATCATTTTGGAGAAGTAGCTAGTTGTTTCTTCAATACTTACGTGATACTTGGTGATATCTATATCAAAACTAGGTGATAGCGAGGTGAATTTTGGATGTTGGTCTTAACATACAATAGTAATCTGCTTATTTTTTACTAAAAAAAAAGAGGCTGCTGTTGCGGCAGTGTCTGTTTGTGAGACGCCGAAAGCCAAGAAGCATCGAATCCCGGTGGTAGACGTCGATCTTTGTCCTCCAGCTAGCTCCGAAGAAGGCCCCCCGTGCTCGCAGCCGATTGTTGGCGCTTGCTGCAGTGAACGGGAACGCTCGAATTTTCCCCAGAAATTGAGCTTCTCACGGAGCTAGCTATCTGTTCTGAGCACCGGAATCTCGACGACGTCTACATCTCGTAGATTTGGTTGATGCCTCTTGCAGCATTGCGTTTCGAAACACTATGGCTGAATTTGTTAGCATTAGAGAGCGTGAAAGCTGAACTCTCTTTCAGGAATTGGGGGTCGTCCTCACCCTTCTGCATTTCTAGAGTTCGTTTTCAAGGAGAGTGTCGACTGTGTCTAAATTTTCCAACACTAGACAAATTCTAAATACTTTGTGCTATTTCCATTATGCTTTTTGTTTGATTGAAGTAATTTTAGTTTTGAATATAAAAATTGAAAGAAAACCTAATCTAGTTTGTATAAAATAAAATAAAAATTGAATTTTGGGAGTTCTAGAAAAATGGGACTCCCCATCTAATTGACTATCGGTGGGCTTCATTTGCTTGATGCTCACATGGAAGGAGGCCCTAAATCCGTCTCATAAAGTGGGCGGCATGGTTGTCATATCAGACAAAATATCACTGTTCACGGACAGAATCGGACCGATTAGGGCTGACTGGCTGCGAACTTCAGAGCCTTGTAACTTTTGCAAAAATTCTTCAAATTGGGCAAATGAGATGTTTTTCGGCATCTGCAGAAACTGTAGATGCCGAAAAACATCTCATTTGCCCAATTTGAAGAATTTTTGCAAAAGTTACAAGGCTCTGAAGTTCGCAGCCGGTCAGCCCTAATCGGTCCGATTCTGTCCGTGAACAATGATAATCCGTCTGATATGACAACCCACTGTGGGCCTAGCAGGGTGAATTTTGTATTCTCCGGGATAAAAATAAAAAAAGCCTCCTAATTTGTGCCTTGTTTAGAGTATGTTCTAGACCTCTCCTTACAAATTTGGGGACCTTGATTGCAAATATGAATTCAAAGTTTGTTAATATTTTCATGTGTGAAAAATTAAAATTCCTAGGTTTCTCCCTAGGGAAACCCTAGGGGAAATGAGGGTCAAGTCTATTGTAGTGCAACGAGCCTTTTATGGAGGTAAAGCCAAGGATGAATGTAGAAAAAAGCCCCACTGTTTTGTGCCATGTTTATTGAATTGTTAGCACCTCTCCTAGCTAATTTGGAGCCTTTGATTTACATACAAATTCAGAATTTGCAAATTTAATCATGCGTTGCAAATAAAATGTTCCTGCAATTTTGGGTGTTTGCTCCCCTTGCCATTCTCCATCACTTTAAATGGACTACATGACCAAATGAGCAAGTAAGGTTGATTTTTATTTTCGAAAATTTTCTTGCTTACATAGTGGTTTAGAGTTTTGAACGAATACTTTCACTATCCAAGCCTGGGGTAAGGGTAGATTCTCTCCTCCCTTTGAGAAGCTTGTACAATTCAACAATATTTAGATGGATGAAAAGTGAAGAGGTTACAATTAAATATAGTTGCTAAATAGCTTGAATTAAATCCACTTGCCTTGGTCAGTTGGGTGGTCAAGGTTAAGAGTATTTAGGGCATCTCCACTAGGCAAGAAACTTCACCGATCAAGAATCAAGAACATTTCTACCAGTCTCTAGGAATTTTCTTATCCATTGCCTTTGCATCCATTCCGTGGTTTCAATGAAGCTTTGGTTTCGTGAAAATTGCTTGGTGAAGCGAAGCAATTTGTTGAGTCATCCCTACTTTAATCTTCTCAAATTTGTGGTTGTTCAAAAACACAAGGATGGAAAAAGTGTAGATGAGCAATCTTCTCTCATGTCTTTCTTTGCCTTTTTTTGTAACAAAATATGGATATAAAACAAAACAAGCTAGAGAAAAGTTAAAGCATCAATCTTCTCTAGTGCTTTTTTTAACCTTTTTAATAACAAAATATATAGGTATAGAGCATAACAAGTTGGTAAAAATGTAGAGTGCCAATCTTCTCTTGTGTCTTTGCTTGACTTATTTTTTATAACAAAATGTAGATATAGAATATAACAAGCTCGAGAAAATATAGAGTGGCAATTTTCTCTAGTCCTTTTTATAATAAAATATGGATATAGAACAAAACAAGCTAAAAAATATGTAAGGCAACAATCTTCTCTAATGCTTTTTTTACCTTTTTAATAACAAAATATCCAAGTATAGAGCATAACAAGCTGGTAAAAATGTAGAGTGCCAATCTTCTCTTGTTGACTTTTTTTTATAACAAAATATAGGTACAGAATATTAACCCCTAATGGACCGTTGTCCATTCGGGGGACAAATGCATTTTTGGGTAGGTACCTACGGGCTGAAATTTTGAATTGATTTTTTGAAATTTTTTTGAAGATAGAAAAACTGATAAGCTTTGTGGGCATATAATTTTTTTCACAATTGATGACCGGGAAAAAAAGTTATGACCAAATAAGCTCAAAACAGGGGACAACGAGCAACCCAGGCAGCAAAAAAAAATAGACAAAAATTTGAGTTTTTTGTTTTAATATTTCTTTCTCATAGATTATATTTTTGTCTATCGGGAAAGCTTCGATTCATTCCATTTGGATTTGTTATGAAAAAGTTATGGACATTCTTGTTTTTTGGGCAATTAGAGCATCTTCTTGAAAGAAATAACTTCTAGGATGCATTTGGGTGAATGCAAGAAACACTTGTACTATTTGTTGCGTTTTTTTTTTTTCTCTTCCAGTACTACGTGTACTACAAGTACTGTGAGTACTAGGAACGTCACAAGAGAGGAAATTTGGACCGTTGATTTAATGTTGGATGCAATGCATGGGCGGGCACGTGTTTGCTTCTCATTCATACACAAAGACGACTGACAATTTGACCTCCTCGGTTTCTGGACGATTTCCATCCAAAATGGGCCCCCACCAGTACTATATACCGCTATTCACTACGCTAGAGTACTACTTTCAGCCACAGATTGCCATAATTCGTAAAAAAATGGCAGTTCTGGTTTTTTATTTTTCATAAATACTTAATGACTTAAAAAAATTAAGGAAAAAAATGGCCATTTCTTCTAAATCATTCAAGGAGGCATCTGCACAATCAGAAATTGAATTTTTTTTTTCTGAGTTTCTCAGAAAGTACAACTGAAGTCATCACACTTTAAGGCCTTCCAGACGGCACTAGAAGCAATGTTTTCAAAATCCCTTGCCTAGGAAGTTGGAAGGCAGTCATACAAACAAGCATGCCAAGTTACAACTTCAATGACTTCAGAATGGGTACTCCATAGTACTAGAAACCTCCAAAATTGAATTTGTGACATTTTTCTGAAATTCGCTTTCTCCTCCACAATTGATTTTGGAAAAATCCAAAAAAATGCAGCGTGTTGGGGACATGTACATCCAACTTTGATATGAGTTTCAAGTTGTTTGCATCATTTTCCAAAAAACTTATACTATGCAACGACTTTTGACTTGAAGGTGTGACATAAAATAGTACAAGTGTTTCTTGCATTCACCCATTTCTGAATGCAATTTTTCAAATTTTCTAGTTTTTTTTTTTTTTGCATGGTTTATATTACTTGCTAGAACAATCTCACCATTGGGATTTGTGCATTTTAATTCTATCTAAAATATATGAATATTTTAGAATTTCCTTCTATCTCATATCTACTTCTACTTAACAATTTTTTTAAGAATGCTAATTAAGTTTTTTTAAATTGTTATTTTTTTCCTAGACTCTCAACTCAGTTCTCCACTACACAGATTTAAAGCTCAAAACTCTATAGTGCAAAAATTTTAAGTTAAAAATTTTCAAAGTCATAAAATCTAGTCCTGCAATGTGCTGAAATACTTGTTTTTTCACTTTAAACACAAATATCTTGCAATCTGTGCGATAAAAAATTTTGAATTTTTTTCCACACTCTCATACTAGTTAGGTGCAAGATCCTACGATTAGTGTGGAAAAAGAACATTTTTCAAATTTTTTAACTTTTTGCAATAGAAATGGGAGTTTTGAGTGTTTTTTTGGCAATGAAAGGGCCTCGATCCTTTAGGGGTTAAAAACTTGAGAAAATGTCAAGTGGCAATCTTCTCTAGTGTTTTTCTTTTTCTTTTATTTAATAGCAAACTATAGGTAGAGATGATAACATGTTGACAAAGAGACACATCACTTGACATTTTGGAACATGGTGCAATGAAGAAATTTTCTATACTATGAATTGCATAGTGAAGACGTGAATACAAATGGAGATGCTCTTAAACCCTTAAATATTGGTTTGGTAACCATAGAAATCATCCCTTTTGATACTATATGACATCATCTAATTAAAAATTAAAATACTCAATGCAGGTCAAATCATTGTGCAATATCTCCCCTTTTTGTACAAGATTCCAAGGATGAACAATTGCACTTCTATATAGAGAGATTCTTTGTCATTCATCAACCACAAAACAACCACAACATCATTTAATCCCTAAATGCCCAAGGCTTGTTTTGAGTTTCTTGGAATTTGCTCTAACTTGAACAAAATGCCAACATTTTGATAAGTTGTATCAATTTTTTTTTATTTGTAACCATACAAATTCAAACTAGACATGTAAGAGATCTCATAGGAAAAGAAAACACAACAATATCACTTATAGAGCAAAAGATTATAATGATTGACCATGAGGGTGTTAAAACTGCAAAAGTGATGTAAAGTCTTTCAACCCTCTTTTCACAAGTCAAATCTAAAAAGTTGGTGACCAAAAAAATTGAGGTTAAAGAGCCTAACTTGTATAACTCCAATCACTTTACGGCTTCTTAAAATCTACTCTATAATTTTCTTAGATGAATTTTGAATGTGAATACGTCTCCAAGATCTAGTGTATTTGAGGCTCATTTCCAAGAGCTCTCAACCAACCCTTTTTTTTTGGGCGAAATGGAGCCAAAAAGCAACATTTCCTACTGAAAATCTTTTTTTTGCCAAAAAAGAGTAATCTTTTTTTACTAGAAAGTTCCAATCCAATTTAAAATATGGATGAAATTGTCAATTTTGGATGAAAAAGTATATGAATTTGATTGAAAAGTGTTTTATGGTACAAAAGATGGATGTACAAAGAAATAAAATGCTTCACCAAATTTTAAGTGATTGCCATCCTAGCATTTTTTCAAAAAAATTAAAAGAGCTGCTATAGGAAGCCAAAATTGCACTGGATACCCTTGAACAAAATCATGAATAGAAAAATCACTACCATTTATTTTCAAGATCGGATTTTCGATGCTAAAACTAGAGTTCAAAAACTTTCTAAACTTTCTATAGTTAAAATATAACCTACTAAAAATAGCAACTTGGTTAGGTTTTATTTAACTTCAAAGTTTTGCAAACACCACATTTGGGTGCCTCGAGCATTTAGGGGTTAAGGGTTAAGTTGTTGAATTTAGAAGGCAGGCCACTTCTTTATGGACACCCATTATGGACCTTTCCCAATTGCCTCATATCTTTCCCACTCCAACATTACAGTCCACCGAAAAGCAAATTTCGGACCAGTGTGGGTAAAGAGAATTCAAGGGTTGGTTCACACTTACATTGCATTCTTCATTCAAAAGTTTGGAAAATGACATTTTTTCTTGCCCTGCTGTGGATGTTAACTCGTTTCAGACGACGAACAGGTTAATTCGAGGTCATGAATCTTCAGAAGCTAACCTCTCTTTTTATACCCACCTCTCTTCATGAAATTAAAGTAAACAATGTCACATTTGCAGATATACCAAATATACGAAAATTCAAACACAGATTTCAGCAGTAATATGCTCCGTAATTGATGATCACAAAGAAACTCTTTGGATTAATTATTACAGTTCGTCATCCTCCACTCACAATCAAACTTATGGACTCAGGTCCCAGACACTCAAATCTAATAATCAAACTTCAATAGACTGATGGATCCACATTAGAAGTTCACCGTAACATGTACTCCGTACTTCAGTAACATAGCTCTTCAGTAGCATTTCTGTACAAACATTCTAAACTTCGAAAGAGACACCATATTAAAACGAAAGCTTGATAAGTGACGGCACCCAGAGGACTGAACTCGAACTAATGAACAGCAACCAGCAGTCCAAATCAAACCACAACATGATGTCAGGAACAAAAGCAAGAATTGATACAAACCAGTCTCTGAACACGAGATACATGACCAAAGGAGAACTTTAATGACCAATTGCATACCAATGGAGCAAGCCACACGAATTGAGGCCAAAGCCCCATGTCGCACCTAAGCTCACTCAGGCGTAGCTGTCTATAAGAACAAAGTGGCAGGCACCCAATTCTGTCTATTCCTCATCCTCACCATTGATGGCGTTGAGACGTTTAACCAAAGCCGCCTGGCGCTCATCATAGGTCAACTTCTGAGTCTTCCATCTGTTCATGACAAGTCATCCGAGAAGCTCAGTAAAATTAACAACTTCTGTAGCAGCAGACATTACACGCAAGGGAGTCAATAATATAACAATTATCACGCGGATCAGTGCAGCAGAAGAAATAAACTCACGTTCTCTTCTTGGCAGGAGCTTTCTTCTCTGTCTTTTGTTGGGCAGGGTCTGCACGAATAGCAGCATGGACCTTCGTGTACATATCTGCAAGATCATCAGCCTCCACACCTTCCTTGATGAAGCCACTGAAGTGAGATTGGAATTTCTCAGGTTCATCTTCCTTCAACAGCTGCAAATCAACCACAAGGATTTGTTAGCGCTCTCGTAGTGTAGAAGGTAGGGAATAAACGAGCAGGTGTAACTTATCAGCACGGTAAATTGGATATATGAGCTTGAAAGAAGACTTTAAAACTGTCCATGATGGATCTCAAATCAAACTGATTCTAAATAGGTCAAAATCCCAGCAGACAAGTCAATATGCACGTGTTTACCCTCATGTAGTCTGCAATGTGACCACCCAAAATGTACTTGCGGTGGGTCTCGGCATTCAAGGACTTGTCTTCCTTACTGAATCCGGGAAAACGCTTCTCACTATGGGGGATATCCAATCCTCCATCCAAAGCACCCTAAACCACAAACATGTCGAGTTGGTGAGTTGCCTATCCAATAAGCCAAAAACTCTAATTTCTATACAGCTTTTCAGCAACTCAAAATTATGTTCGATAGAATTACCACAAATATCACATACAAAAACTAAAATTAATGCAGGCGTAAAAGTTTCCAGTAAAATAAGCGCACAAGAGATAAGAACACCCAAGTAGGAGAGACTCGCGATACCTTCAGAGCGCCAAAAACCCTGTTGCCAGTGGTAGTCCTCACCAAACCCACATCCAAAAGTGCCCTGAACGGCCTCTTTCCTTCACCTTCTTCGACGTTGTAGTCCTCTCCAGTAGCCTGCACATGATCGCCTTCCACTATTTTAGAGATATATAAGAAGTAACTTTACCAAAGGATAGTGCAGAAAAAATTTGATTTATTCACGACACCATTATGTAGTGTCACTGAGGCGCGCTTCAAAAATTTATTGGCTCAGCATTGACCTACCGTTTCGTTGCCAACATACTCCTGGTCCAATTCGAAGTTCTTCAAGTGGCGGCGAGCCAAAAGAAGACCCGTGCAATAGGCTGTGCAGAACAGAGCATAAATCAACATCGAGCAATAAATGTATGAACAATAACAGATCAATAAATAGGAATGAAGCACGTTTACATACCAGCAGCATAGTTGGTAAGACCACCCTTCAGCCCATAACGAGGAAGCTCATGGGCGTACGCAGAGGTGAGAACAATATCACCGGCGAGAGTGGCGTAAGAAATTTGCGCAACAATATCCTTGTTGGTCTGAGCAGTATCATTCAAGGTATATCAGCCAAAAAAACCATTACTGTTTCGTAACCTAACCCTAATATCACCATGACCATAAGTCCCTACCGTACACAAAATCGGCCTCCAGCACTTTCTTACCCTAAACAGAGAAACCCTAACATCATTCTAAACGCAGTTCTTCACCAGTACCCTACATTTGACAGCTAAGCATGCAGTCGTAACATAAACGAATTCACAAGAAGGAGATCTCTTTCGGAATCCGGAGTTTTGGTTCTTACAAATCGCACAACAAAACGGTACTTCGGCGTGTTGTATTTGTTCTTATCCTGGGTGGTCAAGCGGATCCTCGCTCGGTAGTCAGTCTTTCCGGCTACAGAAAGGAAACCACAAATTCTTTCTCAAAACCCAAACCCTAATCTTGAATTCCCGCAAGAACAAAATTACCGCTATCCAGTAGGAAACCAAACTCCGCGTAAACTAAAATTGTGCGCAAACCAAAGCAAACCAAACCAAAGGCGAACAACTCACCTCTCCTGCGTTTGTACTTGACCTGGAATCTCTTGAAGTAGGCCTTCGTCTTGTTAGGTTTGATGAAAGCCTGAAAAAAATAGCACAACGAGAGTTACATTTCGAACTAGAGAATTTCCAGCGCCTTACGTTCAATTGGTAGGAGAGGTTAGAGAAGCGCGACGAACCATTGCGACAGCAGAGGAAGGCGAGCACCGAGAGGGGAGGCGCCTGAAAGAGAGAGTGAAATGCTTGAGGAAACCCTTACACTCAAGTTTGCGGCGTTTCTGGGCCGTCGATTATCAAAACCCTAGGATGTGTTCCCTTGCGTTCCCATCCGTTCGGATGAAAGTATGAACGAACGTTGACAACTGCGATCCATCCAATAACTTATATCGAGAGTTTCAAGCAATGGTCGAGAAGAATTCCCCGTTAGTTCACAGTTAGCTGGTGCCCTTGGGAAAATAATCAATTGGAGTGTAAAAGTGGAGGATTTAAAAATCAGACAAAAAATTGGTAGGATTGGTAATCAAGGGGTGTGCAAAAATATAAGATATATAGATATGTAGCTCCCGCTGCTTTTATGAAATAGTCAAATTTTAATCGCGTGCCATTTTGATTTTAAGGCTAATATCCAAGTTGTTAGAGACAGGTATGTTCTTGGACAAGACGGGTATTGCTTGAGGATTGGCCATTGAAGGGTTGGGAGTGCTTGGACAAGGCGGGGGTGGATATCACTTTCGGGTTGGTTGTGGTAGCCAACCCTTGCTTTGTTGTCCGTGTCTACCTAATTTAATGATAGAAATTAGTTGCTAGTCTTCGCTGGTGTGCTCTTCCCCTGGAGCTTGTCAACGCCTGGCTTCACATATGGAGCCCGTCTCAAGAGGAGCCTGCAATTTAGTGAAAAGAACTATTACTGGATCATTTGCACACCATTTGCAACATTAACAAGTATGGTCATATTCATAGGTGGGTGCAATTTAACAAAATAGGCGCTTTCAATCAAGGACTCTCTCAGACACTCATCTAGAATCTCTAATCTGCACCGGCCATGTGCCTATGCCAGTCCTAGAGTTTAGACCTTTGAGAGGTCTATTTGAGCAACTCAATCAATACCCACTAGAGCACTTGAACCTCAAGTATTGGCACACTAGAATTTGCCAAATTAAAAAATATGAAGTTATTAACCCTTTAGTGACCGGTTGACCACTTTTTGGTCGAATTTTGGATTCTTTGTCTTTTACTGCCATCAATATAGGATATTTGAAAAAACTCAAAGAGTAATGCAAATAGAGCTTTAGTATGCGCTTTAAAAAAATCCAGTTTCAAAGATTTCTGTATAGTAACAAGGTAGCTATATTTGTCTAAAGATAAGAGGACTGACTTGGTTTATACCTTCTAAGTTGCATGTATAATCAACAACTCATGTGATTCTATTTGAAATTGACGCATTAGAAGACTTTTGGGGTCTCCATAAGGCCCCGGGCGGGCAGCTGTGGTCAACGGAGAAGGACAGCACGGGAGAAGAGGCCCTGTCACTACCCTAGCTGCCAGCACTTCAGCTGACCATGAAATTCCGAGGTTGCGGCCAATGAAATTGAACCTCCAGATTGCTCTATGGATTGCTGTGGACCAACTGTCCGTGCTGCCAAACGCGGCAGTAGAATAAAATAATCCAATGCTAGGACGCGGAAGGACAGTTGCACTTTTGCGAAATACATATTTTAATTTACCATTTCAATATTTTAATGCTAGACTCTAATATTTTAATACTAGAAGGGACACTCATGTCAGCAAAGATGGAGACCATTGTTAGCGGGAACCTTGCTGACTGTGCAGCATTGACACTGTTAAGGTTCATTTTGTGGTTTCAATGCAACAGTGTGAGTTTTAGCGTATATCCCTGCGGCCGCATGCAATTGGTTGAGTTCCTGGAAGAACGTTAGTGGTCTTGTGTCAGCCATGGATCAGCCAGTTGAAGTCAATCAACCGCCAGCGGAGGTTCAGAGTGTAGTTCTTTTTAACTCACAGGATGTCGATGGCAGGTGGATTCCCATGCGGATTGAAATTGGCTCTTGGGTTGCTTTAAGACCGGCAAGTCGTGGTCCGTGGGCTAGGGATGCTCGCACTCACGGTGACGAATCGTTTGCAGGTGCATGGAAAGCTCAAGTATTGCGATTCCGCTGGACTTCCATTATGCAGCGTGGGAGGCAGGTGATTAGACTGGACGCAATCGAAGTGCGACATGCATACCAACGACGTCAGTTGCATCTGGACCCGGCTGTTGCTGCTAGTGAGCCACGTGCTTGCAATCTTCTGTATGCTTCCTATTGGGACGATTGGGTGTCACCGTCATCGGTGCTTGATGTGATTTTGGTGTTGCACCACGAGATTGGAGAGGCGGGCCACAATGGGCTTAGTCACAAGCATTTGCTTGAGAATGGGACTTTCTTTTTGAAGGGAGTTTATGTTCCAAGGTCGGGCACAGACCTATATGGGAGTCTGGAAGCATTGCCGTTGCCCGAGCTTACTGATCCTTCTTGGCCTGTTCCGGACATGCACACTTCGGAAGCCTTTCGGTTGAAGTTGGCAATGGACGTTGCTGCCGCAATGAAGGGCGGCACTGGCAGCAAGGTTGCGCGTGTACAGTGGTTCATGCCAATTCACGTGATGGTTGACCTGTTTGGAGTGGCCGATGACATCAGGCGTACACGCGCCATGTACATTTTCAATGAGCCATCCGATACACTGCTTGCCAGTTTGATGGACCCTGGTTGGGACGAGAAGTGGCAAGTTGGACGTGATATCATTAAGACCTGAGTCAGTCGCCCAAGTATTAGATTTCGATTTCATGTTGCTCGCCAGATGTTGTATATGACTTTCTGTTACGTCAGGTATAGATGCGAGGGAGGTCAGAATTGGGTGGCCATGGATCAAGTAGTCATACCAGACATGGTAAGGTGCAATGTAGTGTTTGGGGACAAAGTGCTTCCAGCATTTGAGGTGGGTAAAACATGGCCAGTGTCGCACATCCGGGAGGAAATTGCCATTGTGTTATCACGGGAAAGCATCCCAGACTCCTATGACTTGGTTGTTGAGCAGGCCGGGCAACGCGACAAAAAGGTACGGCGCTAATACATATGTGCTTGCAGTATATGGTCTGGTTGAAGCATCAGCTGATTAGGATAAAGCACAACCATTTTGACATTTTGGCACTTGATGTTGTGTCAGATTAATAGTCGGCTGGAAGGAAGTACCGAGATAGGGGCGGTGCTACCCGCCCACGGGAGACTGAAGATGGTGTCATACTAATGTTGCCGCATAGAGCATTGCACCAATGTGAACATTAGTACCGTTGTAACGATCTGCTTTTTGAAACGCTTGGGTTTTTTCTCGTACGGCAAGATACTTCAATGTTTACAAGACTCTAGTGTAAGCTACCTAAAGATGGAAGTGGCCTTATGCTTTTGGCTATACAATAGTCAACTGGTCAAGCGGTAGGGTAAACTGAGTTTTCCAAGATTCACTTTGTGTAGCTGTCGACTTTGGAATATATTTATTCCTAACTCTTATGACTTCATCTTTGTATTGAAGTGGAAATTGAATATACCACTTTCTTCTAACTCTAAATCCATGCATATCTTGTTTTCTTCCAATGAAATTCTAAATTATGCCAGTTGCCAAAAGTGGAAAGAAAAAATAAAAATAAACAAACAAAGGAGAAAAACCATAAAAGAAAGAAACAAACCACTTACAAACAGAAGAGAGAATGAGAAAAACAACAACAATGATAACGACACCAACAGGAAGAGAAGAATGAGAAGACCCAGGACTCTTTAAGTCTCTTTCATGCTGAAAACAAAAATTCAGTGAACTCAAGCTGAAAACAACCATCAAGCCCATGCCTTGTTTGAAATTCAGGCTGAGAACAAATTTCATGCGAAATTCATGCTGAAAACAAAAAGTCAGTGAATGCATGCTGAAAACGACCATGAAGCCCATGCCTTGTCTGATTACCTGAATATACATCACAAAGGTATTGACTACATTGGCATTTTTCATATTTTATGAACAGCATGAGCACAGGACTGGTGCTTAAGTAGTCCCCACATGAATTTCAATTGCTTCTACACATTTGAGTTGTACACCAATTCATGTAATTCAAACGCCATTGCCTTTAGCATGCATACTACTTCCTGGAGAAGACAAAAATTTCAAAAATGCTTAATCTTTCATTTCCAAGGTGTATATTCACAATGAAGTGCAATAGGGTGTACATTCACAATAGAGTAGGACTATAAGCCGATCATAAGGTCTATGACTAGAATGACATTAAACAGTATGCCTCCGAGAGCATTCAAAGTAAAACGCTAGAGAACTAAAACAGCCCAGGATGCTGACGCAAGGAAACATCAAATCTCATCGCAGTGGCAGACGATAGAAGCTGCTATTGCTGGAGTAACCTGCACAGTCTCAGTCAACATTTTGACAGAATCAGATTGGACGACTGTACCCTCTGGGGATGCATGCGTGCTAACAATCGGTTGATCCACGGGGTTGACTGTTGCAGCAAAGGACCCGGCATCAGCTGGATCGGCCTGGATCGGCTGGATGGGATCAGCTGCGAACACGATGGGATCATCTGGATCGGCCTCAAACTCGTACGCCTTGGACTTGTAGAAATCGAGCTCGGTGGCCTGGAACTTGTCCGCCTCGAGGTTGTTGGCCTTCAACTCAGACAACTCGAGCTCGTTGGCCTTCAACTCAGACAACTCAAGCTCGTTGGCCTTCAGCTCATTGGCCGGGACCTTGTCATTTTGGACCTCAAAATCAAGGAAATCGTGTTTGCGTTTACGTATACCTGCCTTGTCAGCAACATTCGCTCCATCCGAAGCAATATTCTTCAGCTTGTCAACGATGACTGCGACTTCTCTTTCCTGATTCTCGTCGAGTTTACCATCCCATTGTGCCACCCATGCCGGATCAAGATGAGAAGTGCATTTTGGGCAAACTTCTTTGTTGGAGTCAATCATCTCTCCCACACATACATTATGGAAGAGACAACCGCATGAACCCAGAACTGCTGCTTTTGCGATGAATCCTTTGCAACAGATGGAGCAGAATTCACTTACAAGGGATTCAATCGCCGGTACAGATTGGTCAATAGGATACTCGAACACTGGGCGCGGGCGCAAAACCATATTCTCCTGCTTCGCCTTCGACAGGGCCGCTTCTGCGCCAGCAAGGTTTGCCTTCATTCGGTCGTGATCCGCAGAGGCTTGATCGAGGGGCCCTGCCTCAAGCTCACTTACGGTTGAACGCGCCAGCATCTGTGCTTCCTGCACTTCTTCTATCTTCTCTGAAAGATTTCGCACCACTTCAGCTTGCGCCTTGTACTCGGCAAGCTTCCCTTCGCGAAATAGCCGTTTTTGCTTCACAATTGCGGCGTTGCTCTCCGATTCAAGCTTTGACAACTCTTCATCTGAGGATGCAGTCATCACCTTCACCGCGTCCGCGTGTTTCTTCTTCATCGCTTGAAGCGCCTTCGCTGCGGAGTCCTCGGCCACTCTTGCTGCGTCCACTTCTCTCTCTACTGCATTCACATTTCGTGGCATCCTACGACGCGTCGGGCTTCCAGTCGCCACATTTGCCATCAACTCGCACAAACACTCCATTTGTCGACGCAATGCAACAGGTCCAAGTTTTCGGGGGTTCTTTGTAGCAGCAGCGAGGCGCTTGGTGCGACGCCCTTGCGCTTCTGCAACCCAATTCACGTCCTTGTGATGCACAAATGTTGCAAAAGCAGCCTTCAGAAATCGCATTGCAAAATATGCGTTGTCCGGGCGGTTTCCATAAACCCGAAAATTATGCTGCGAGAACAGCCGAACTTGATCCTTGTCTGTGCAGTTGGCAATCTCATACCGGTTTGCTTGCGCTCCCGGCCTCCATATCTTCTTAATGTCGTTCTCCAGAATCTCGGGGTACACCTTTGGCACTTCATCCACCAGTGGTCCCTGGTCGCAGAGTCCTACTTTGTCGCGAAAGAATGAGTCATCGTATTCTGCATCGCGACCCCGAAGCACAGAAGCTGCCGCAAGCATGCTCTCGCGCAAAACCATTGGAATACCTGACAGGTCAAATGGTGCATCAAACTCCGAGTTGCCCACATCATACGCACTCGCAAGCTCTTCAGTAGCGGCTGCAGCAGACTCGATTTCTTCGTCCCCTGCTTCTGCCTGTTCTTCGGTGGAATCTGAAAGCAGCACTTGCTGTTTCACCTTGCACAACTTCTTTTTGGGCGGAGTGGAAGCATTCAAGACCTTTTTTTGCTTCTGCTTCTGCTTCAGCTTCTGCTTTGCCTCTAGCGACGGATGCATTGTTCCTGACAAGTACAAGCTGCAGATAAAAAAAAAAATAGAACCTCAGAAGGTACCGATACTCAAGAAAACTCGAGGTGGAAGACTGCGCAAAGCGGCGAAAGGAACTGAAGGCAAGAGTAGAACAAGTGGGGTGAAAGCTACAAGACGACTCCTGGGTGAAGCACAGTGAGCTGCAAGTGAGATTTTACAAGTACGCTGCGGGAGTGGGGCTTCAAGTGCGATCAGGCATGAGATATAGAGTACTGCCTTTTTAATTGACAAAGATAGGTTGGAGCTACTCTGACTGTTAAGGAGTCTTCAGCTCAAACAACGACATTATGAAGAATT
This sequence comes from Neckera pumila, assembly GCA_963969595.1. Classification (NCBI taxonomy): domain Eukaryota; kingdom Viridiplantae; phylum Streptophyta; class Bryopsida; order Hypnales; family Neckeraceae; genus Neckera; species Neckera pumila. The sequence goes on from OZ018409.1 coordinate 35,783,979, forward strand.
GACACTCTGCTTCAACAATACAAAAAATGCTTTAATTAGTATAATGATTTGTGCAAGCCCACTTGATTAACAATTGGAAAGACAACATTATTATAATATGATGCTATAATATTTAGATTTTAACACTTTGCTCAATAAGACAACATGTAAATCAATTAGAATCAATTTAAAATTCAGCATTCATACAACAAATAATTTTTCAATTTACGGTGGGAGTAATTCATATTATGATTTCTGAAGCCGCAACAATTATTTTAATTTAGGGGGAGCAATTTGGTACTTTCTACAAATCAATGCTATAGTTTAGCTTCTTTTACTTCTATTTGATTTCCATCTTCACATTGGTTTTGTGATTTGAAAGGCTCTGCAAATCCCAACGCAAATGCTGTTGTCTCTTCACACATTGTTGTAGAATTCTAGTTTCAACAATATGAAATGCTAGTTGCTCACATAACTTAGTTTGTTTTACTTTGGCATAGTCATTTTTTTGCATTATCAAAATCCTACTATATATTAAAAAAAATAGGGTGCCAAAAATTAATCTCTTAAATCAATTATGAAAAAAATAGGGTGCTCAAAACTACATAATGTGGTAGATTTTTATCAAGAAATTGTGAAGAAAAAAATGCCCTAAAACACATAAATATTCCCTAGTTTAATACCCCATTATCGCATGTGATATAGTAAAGGATGTTGATTGTTTTATTACAACATTACAACCACTAGGATTGGCATTTTTTTAACCGTATAACAAAATTATTAACAATTTCATATTTTGAATCTTCTTCTATTGCTTTGTGCTTACTATTTTTTCTGCTTAATCGCTTGATTGCTTGTCACTTTTGAGTGTTTTTTGTTAGAAAAAAGCAGTCTTGATCCTTTAGGAGTTTAGAATGTATAGAAAATATGGAGTTCCACTTTGAAAATTCATAGAATATAGATGCCCGTTATTCATTGAGAATTCTATATTTTGGAGCACAAACAAGATTTCCAATTGCCAGTGCAGGACATTAAATCGTGCCCACGAAGGTGGGACCAACAAAGTGAATTCTATATTTTTCGAGATAAATGTAAAAAAAGGCTCCCTATATTGTGCAGTGCCTAGGGTATGTTATAGACCTCTCCTAGCTAATTTGGGGTCTCTGATTACAAATATCAATTCAAAATTTGCCAAAACAAAAAAAATTGGGCAAAAAATAAATTCCTGCATTTTTTCCTAGGTAAATTCAGCCTACAGGGCCCACCTTCGTAGGCACGATTTAACGTCCCCCATTACCAACAATGCAAAGATATTTTTTCTAGGAAGAGGTGCCTCCAACTATTTTGAATTTTTTAAATTCACAAGATTCAGTGCTTTCAGCTCTCGGCATGTGTTGTACTCTAATAACTTAACCCTTGATAAATTTGGTACATGAGCAAGAGGTCAGGTGGGCTCTCATGCTTGAAGCCTGCAAGTGGGCATTCACGTCTTCACATCATGCCTTCGCGGCATAGGTGCTGGAATCGTGATTGGAAGGCCCCACTACCAACACTGAAGCTGCAACACTGGTGGTACAACAACGTGTCATTTTTGAATTTTCGGTTCACTTAGGGTAGGCGAGCCGGCCACAGTCAAAGTTGCAACACGGTCAAAGTACAGCACTGTAGTGGAGTTACTATTTTTTATTTTTTGGTTTGAGGACCAAGGGTTCAGGGTTTAGGATTTCTTCTAATTCCATAAAATTCTAATTCCACTTTGGTTTCATTGATTAAAATCATAATTATAATTCCAATTGAGTTTAAAAGAAGCACGGAAAAAAAAAATTGGAAAAAAAAAATTATAAAAAAATATCCAAAAAAATTGGAAAAAAATGGAATAAGAGAGTAGTAAGAAAGAAAGCAAATGAAATTATATTGGAATAAAAAAAAGTAAGAAAGATAAAAATGAAGAAAATCGAATTAAAAAAAATATGAAAGAAAACAACATGAAAAACAATTTAAATAAGAGAGGTCCTTTTTTTGAAAGAGAAGTGATTTAACCCTTAAAGTCCCAAGACCTTTTATCTATCAAAAAACACTCAAAACAATCATTTCTATAGCCAAAACAATCATTTCTATAGCCAAGAGCAAAAAATGTAAAAACATATTTTTTTTGTTCATATCTCACTATAGGATCTTGTACTAGATTGAAATGTAAAAATTGCATTAAAAAAATGAATTTTATAAGTTATTTTTTCTAGAAGGTGTTTAAATTGCCCAAAAAACAAGATTGTCCATAACAAATTCTTAAAAAAATTTATTTCAAATTTTTTTGAGGTTTTTTTTCTGCTCGCTGAATTTCAAAAAGGACTTTTGTGCCATAACTTTTGCTCCCAGGCACCGATTGAAATAATAATTATATTTATGGAAAGCTAATATATTTTTCTGTTTTTCTAGAAAATTTTAGAAAATCAAGATAAATATTGAGGTAGGATATTTTGATGCTCTTAAATTAATTAATCCTTAAAGGACAAACCAATCTTGATGGGCATGGTAAAATATCAAACTTGAATTTTATATAGTTCTTAATTTTCAATATTCTTTAGCTTAGCTAAGAAATATAATTCCAATAATCTACTTTTTATTCCACTTAAATTTTTCCAAAATTATTAAAATTGTAGCTTTTGTGACACTTTGAAGGTAGCTTCTTCAAGAGTAATAAAAAATCACTTCTTTGAACTTTTGTATCAAATTTCTCTTAGTGTGAATTCAATGAAAATACATCAATTATACCATGATGTTTATCACTTAATATTCAATTTACATAATTCTTAATTTTCAATATCTTTGTTAGTATTTTTAAATTCATATTATTTTAAGAGTTTTTTCTAAACTACTATAATTTTCACAAAGAAAGTACTTAAAATATCATATCAAATTCAATTTGATGTTATAATGATGAAAACGGAAGTTTGACCAGGCAAGAACAGTGAATAAGGATTAAGAGAACAAAGATTAAGATAGGAGAAAACAATAAAATAAAAAATTATAGATACTCAAGCCTAATTTTTGTTCTACTTTTTGAATCAACAAAATCGCAAATATTGCAAAAAAATAGAAAATATATGATTTTTTAATGGCAAATATAATTTGATGATTAAAATCATTCTTTTTTTATATATAATCTAGATACTTCTTTTCTATTGTACTCTCTACTAATGGCTAAAATTTTATATTTTGGAGTTACCTTTTGTAAATATGATTATTTGAATACATATACTGAACTTTCTTGAATATCCAAGCCTTTGCTTTGACAACCGACAGATTTCAGACTAGTTATAATTACTTTATAGGGTTTAGGGAAACGGGTTTGGGTTTAAAGATGTAGAGTGTGGAATTTTAGAGTGTTCAAGATTTTAGCCTTTTAGGATCTTTTTATTTAACCATATTAATTAAATAAACCCAAAAAAAGTCTATGTCTAGTTTAATTAGGGAACAATTTTACATGTGGGACAAGTTCTTTGAACTCATTTTTTCATGAAATATTTAGAATCTGAATCTTATGACAGTTTAAAGAGCTTGTTTAAGTTTCCAAATACCCAAAGCTGGTTCTTTTGTCTTTAATGGTTAACTTCATTGCTTTTTGGCTTTGCTACTTTAAATGTCGAGTGCCAAGACTTACCAGATTCAATTCTAAATAACTTTAACTCTAGTGAAATGACATTTTTGCTATTCCAAGCCCAAAAAAATAGGAAGGGTGGTGAAAGCTCCACCCTAGGCAAATAAATTTGACTTGAATCACATGGAAGTGCTTTGAGGGTACCGAATTTTACCAAATGAGAAGAGTAGTGAAGACTCCACACAATGCAAATAAATTGGAGAAGGTGGTGATGGCTCCACCCAATGCACTTTTGCTCCTGGGCACCATTTCTCAATAAAAAAATTTCTAAATCCTAGACCTAAATAGATAAATGAAGTTAAAAAGGAGCTAGGGTCCAAGCATGGTACAATAGCCCCAAAAAATACTCTACTATGGTGAAATCCAAACATTTTGGTCAAATGCAATATAAAAAATTCCCAAAAAACTCTTACAATTCCCAAAAAACTCTTACAATTTCCCAATTCCCAAAAACTCTTACAAATTCCCAATTCCCAATTCCCAAAAACTCTTACAATTTCTTCTATAGAGGTTTTAGTGTTGAGGTGCCAATGTCCAAATGTTGTGAAAATAGATATAAAAAAATTGTAATTAGCTTTTTCTATTTTCTTTTCATGTGGTAACAAATTTTGTACATTTAAGCATGATGGTACATTCACTTTGACAAAATCTAATTAAAAGATAAATATATCTATTTCACAAAGTTTGGTCACATAACACCTCTTTAATAGATTGCATTCATAATTTCATATTATTATCTACACATAATTATTTGTTCACATTGAAACTCATTGTAATATGAAAAATTTTAAAGGCCTCTATTAGTCAAGGCTAACTTATTAATAAAAATTTCTACTATAAGATGTTTTAACATAGTCTAATTTATATATAATAGAGTATATAGAATTTCATGGACCCTATAGTAGTCCTACATATTATATAAAATTTATCCCTTCTGAATTAAATGGACCCTATCTTTTAACTCACGTAGTTTTCTAAAAAATCGACAGTGATCTCCCCGGGCGTGCCTTTACTCGCTATAAGCCACCATTTAGTGCTACAAGACCACTTAAGACTGTGCTTGTCAAAGAGTGGCCAATAGTTTGGATAGTTCTTTCTAGAATTTTAATCTACCAAATTTGATGCAAAGAGGTGTCTACTTTGTTCTATTTTAAAATAAAAAATAATTGGTTCAATTTGATAGGCAAGTCTTGTACAATAATAATTGATAATGATAATGTGGTACCATTGTATTACTAGCATCAATCACTACTACAAGTAGCATAATGTTTTGCTTTGATGTCAAGTTTTAGTTTCATGCCATTCAATCAATCTAATGAGTTTCAACATGAAACCCTCGGAATTGTAAGCTTGTATAGGTGATGACCCCCACAACTTGTTTAAACGCATGCCAAATTTCCATTCGGCGAAGACTTTTCTGCCCTGTGTCTGTTACTTTGTCTCACCCTCCTCCGCTGCTTCTGGTGGAGCCCACTGTTTTCAGCTAATATTCAGTGATCATTCTTAGTGTAGCTTTGTCGTTCAGATTTGCGTAATTGCTTGTTTCGGACTGGTGGGTTTGCATGCTGCTGTCGGATAGCCTTGAGGATCACCGCGCATTTTTACTGTAGTAGTTAATTTTGGGTGATTTGCTTGATCGATTGCTTCCAACTGGTGTGTTTGCATGCTGCCGGTCCGGCCTTGAGGCTCCAACTGTATTTTTACTCCATCGTCATCGTTGATTCACTGAATCGCTTGCATCCGCCACTAGTGAGTTTGCGTGCTGCTGCAGCCAAGCATTTCAGGATCAAGAAGCATTTTACTATAGCTTAGTTTGTCGTATATGGTCGCTTGCTTCAACTGGTGGTGTAAGTCTATTGGAACACAATGAGCCATAAGGGGAAGGGTGTGCTGAAGGTGCAAGATGAACTGGATTCTAATCACTACACTATTTGGAGGGAGCCATTCGACTTGAACAAACTCCCAACCACAATTATTTCGGAGTTGATCAAGAGGACTCCTTTCTTGCTGGGGTCGGACAAGGCTGTATACAGCAAATTCTTCTTCAAAGCGATTGGTGGCCTCTGTGCAACAGGGATATCTTTTGATATGCTTGTGAAAGAAGAGTTTGGGGTGCCAATGCGTGATCTTGTGGCTACTTATCCCCTCAACAAGGCTGGAAATCGGCACTCCATGAAGGCAATGACGGACCGGACTGCTGCCAGGGATGCCTTGTACATGTATCAGCGAGTTTACAGTGGGACGCAACCTGACAATGGTGAATTTGGGACAGCGTTCATCAGGGGCCTTGTTCTGTATTTCCAACGATCCGTAAAGGTGGATTGGGCTGAGTATGCAGCAGAGTTGGCAAAGAAGCGCTTGCTTAACCCTTCAGTGAATCCTCAAAAGCTCACTCCACCTTGTCTCCGCGAGCAGATCCAAGAGATGCTCAACCTATTCCAACACTATTTGCGGGAGGCATACGCAGAGAAGGAGTCGGCTGTAGCACAGCTTCGGCATAATAATCTGCCCATTCGGCCCCATGCATTTCCTACTCGGCAATCAGAGCCGTCACACAATATCAGGGAAAGCATACCAAGTAGCGGCTCTATACCCGTGCGACAGCAACGTAGTGCTGGTCGATCCAAAGGTAGTCACACCCAAGCTGTCAACCGCATGAACGCTGTTGTAGCCTTGCCACAACCGACAGCACTACCCAACCCGGTGGCAAAACTGAAGGACAAGAGAAGGAAGTTGGAGCAGGAACTACTCACTAGAATCAACCACCTTCATGATGCAGAAAGCAAGCTGAAAGTTTTGGGTAGCAAGAAGCTTGCCTTGGAACAAGAAGAGGAGGCAAATTGGGAGGGCATGGTAAGCACACGAGCCACTAAAAAGCATATTGGACTCACAATAGAGGAGCACAAAGCAATTGAAGAAGAGCTGCGGTCCAAGACACTAGTTGCCACCTCCATTTCCCAAGCCGCCTCTGATGTTCAGATTGAGATGGCGGGGCTGCAAGAGCGCATTGCAATTCTCAAGAGAACCACGAAGGAGATGCAGGACACAATGGAGGTGCTCACTGCTGAAATTGATGAGCAAGTACTGGACAGCAGCAGCATTCGGCCCCAACAAGTCTTCACCCGTCTGCCAGTGACCCGTGTGGACCAAGTGAAGCTTGAAGCGGATGTTCCTTGTGTACTTTGTGGTTGTTTTTGGGTGCAAAATGCTGTTGCTTGTCTGCCGTGTGGATGCTTGCTGCATCCCGCTTGTATGTTCAAGGTGGCATTGTCAAAAGATCCTTCTTGCCCTTTTTGCAACCACGTGCCTGGTGTTCTGTGGCGGGCGCAATGGGGATACAGAACTAGTGATGAGATGCTTACTGCCGCTGTTAGTGCCTGCACCGAAGGGATGGATGTTGCAGGGTGGCTTAAACCCCTCAACTCAGTGGGTGCGAGGGCAAGGGTGGAAGAGGTGTTGCAATGCATCATTAGTAAGGAGGCTGACAAATATGTTTCAAGGAAACGCCACTCAGCAATGCAGACTATGGATGAGCCCCCCTCCAAACGTGCGCACTTGGAGATAGTGCCTGCTGATTTAGTGGAACCGGACTTTGCTGCCGCAGTGATGGCCGACTGTTGCGCCATAGGTGCTGAAGCAGCGACAGAAGCCTCAGCGGCAATGATGAAAGAGGCCTGTGACAGCAATGCGGAAGCAGCGGCAGAAGCCTCAGCGGCAGTGATGAAAGAGGCCTGTCACACAAGTGCTGAGGCCCTGCCAGAAGACTCAACAGCAGTGCTGAACGAGGCAAATGTCAATCGTGCGACAGCAACGCTAGAAGACTAGAAGACATCAGCGCTAGAAGACATCCCGTGATTTTTCTGACATGCTTTTAATTTTGGGATTCTGCAATCCTCTTAGTTTTGCATAGTATTTTCACAAACTATCTGCAGATTTTGATTGATAAGTTGATACAGCTTACCATAAGGGTTTTTTTTCTGTTGTGGTTCTTGCGCCTGGTTTTACTGAGTTTGCTGACGTCAACAAAACCAACCGCTAGAAAGTCATGGGACATGAATGGGTAAGTTATCAGCACTAGAAAGTCATGGGATATGGGTTAGTTATCGGCACGGCTTGGCACCTCTGCGGGTAAGGCCAACATTGTAAATATTGCTGCAAGCCTTTCAATTCAAAATGTTGTTGATACATATTTTGTATTGTTGACCTCTTGTCTTTGATAAATTCTAGGACAAAGCTTGCAATGAGAGTAGAAACGAATGTGATTGATTAGACTACAAATCGGAAGCGTATAGTACATGATGCAGCATCCACCAAACAATCCCTTAACAATGATGCAGCAAAGACCACACCCAACAATCCATGTTGGCCATAGTTAACTCTATAACAAATTGTTTATGAAATCTCCGCAACCATACAGTCACTACTGTTCAAAATATTCATTGCTGTAGGATCAGATTCTTCTCTAAAAAGGCCATAGTGCTGTCCGCCAATACATGGAATCCGCTCATCACAAGTCGAACTGTTAGCCACCGCCGCTTCCGCTTCGTTGTCTGTGGATACAAATCGAGAGCCCACTCGGGTACGTCCTTGGCGCCACTCTTCACATGCCGCTTGCGCATCTGAGGCCCACCATGCATGGCGACGCTTTGATGCTGCAGAGATCGCGGCCAGGTTTGGTACAGTCCGCTCAGCTTCTCTACGCTTCAACTCCACCTTGGCTTCATATCGATGCTGAATGTTTCGAGACCAAAATTGGTATTGCTGCACTACTATGCTTACTCGTTGTTTAGTTCCTCCATGTTGAGAGTGGTATTGAGTATTAGCCTTTGCAGCATGATGCGATTTTTCCATCCCTTGGCAACTCCACACCGACAAACTCCCGAACTTATCCACAAACCAAGGCCCATGTTTCACCAGTACGTGCTGCTCATCATTTCAGCCAACAATGCATTCCACTATGTTGATTACGGCAGGGCTCTTGAACGCAAACAATTCAGCGGAAGCATAGAAGCAGTGAAGAAGAAAAATGAAGTGCCGATCAACCCGTGAGAAGACTTACAATGTAATGAGTGACATGGGTCTCTCCAAATGCGGCAATAAATGCCTTACAAAATGCATCCATCCGAACTCGGCAACACCGTCTCTGGTCCTCTGACAACACCAATCCCCTAAAATATGGCAGCAAATCCTCTAGCGTTTCCCACACCCGCCAACGTTTCACCCTGGCAGCACCTCCTTCGAGGTTATTGAACTCTGACATGCATACGTCTTTCCAGGCTTTGTCTAGACTAGACCAGGAGTTGGTTTCAAAGAGCTTGCATGCAACCGCCCCACTAAGACTTGGCTTGGTGACAACATTCCCAGTCTTACCTGATCGCTTGATGTCCTGCTTAAGCACGCAATTGCCCTTTTCTACGCCAATGGCTGACAAAGATTTTTCAATTTTTTCAATGGCTTCAGTCTTTCTGTGATCATCCTGCATATTCCATATAAATTGCATGTACAGGTGAAGGATCTTTTCAGTAATTCGCACCATAGCATGCAACGTGCACATGTGAGTCCTAGACAGAGGAATCGGCAAGATTTGCTTCCAATGGGGATGCGTATTGACATCGCAAGGTTCCGCTGTAATCCGTGGTGCAAATAGTCCACCCTGCCACGTCCCCTTTCCTCGTCGACCTGCCTCCCTTCCAGCCTCTGCTGCGGTACACGTTACCAAGCGCTCGTGAATCTGTTCACAATAAATGCAGTTCATCTTTGAAGAAGGGCCATGCTGAAGCCCATTCATACATTTGATCGTTTTCATGTCCGCGCTCAAGTGCCACTCAACCTCAAAGCGACCGCGACCAGGGACTTCCAGTACTTGTCCATCATTCTGTGCTTTAATAACCTGGGGATATTTGGTCTGCTGGAAAACCCAATCAAGAATTTCGTATGATTCTTTACCCACCTGGAAGCACCCGACAGGCCAGATCTCTTGTTCTGATTGGACGGAAAAATATCTTTGGTCATTCTTTTGAATAGTTGGGTCAAGGGCTCGATTCATAAGTGTAAGGCTGACGCGTTTGTATTTTGCTCCCTGTACAATTTCCGCTTCATCAAGCTTCAACACAAAAATCAGAGGTCCATTGTTGCACTCTGTAACAAGTCATCAAACAACTGGATTAGTTCAAAGACACAAGCACCCAAAAATTTGTTTGCAGAGGATCTCAAAGCATGTCCATGTTCTGTGGATAGCCCAATGAAAACTACCTTCGACAGTGATGTCATAAAATAGAACCATCGAACGCTGCACAACCTCCAATTCTGCAAAGAGGTTGTTCTTGCTGTCAAGAGTGACCTCTTTCGCTGGACGCACAACCTTCTTGCCCTGGCGCACTTCAGGGACGTGGCGACAACCCTCTATGTGGTAGTAATCCCCTATGAATTGCGGCAAGTTTGCGTTCATTTGCTTCCGCAATTCTGCCAACCGGTAAGGTGATGGAAGCATACTACCGTGTAATTCCGGAGCCACCAAACCAATCCTGTTCTTCAGAGTCTTGAAGATCCCTGTGTACCCCCTATGAGTCACTGACGATCCATCAACGGTACCGAGCATCACTTCTTTTGTGAGCACATCTTGAACTTTCTTGAATAGTGTCTGTGCGACAGCCATGGTCGCTTGACTCATCTGAGGTTGTTCAGCCAATGCCTTGGCCTCTCCACGTGAAAGCATGCTAGCAATTACAGCGGCAGTTTGGTGCTGAGAAGTTCCCTCACCCCCTAGCCTTTTCTTCTTCCCAAGTCGTTTGTTACTTTGTTGCACTTGATATAGCACCTCATGTAGAATTTGATAACGTAATTGTGTTGTTCTGCGCTTAAAATATCCAGTACCACTCCTCAAGTCAGTAATATTCTTCATGATTCTTCCATGAACACGCTGACGCAATCCAGTAGGCGTTTTCACCGTGAGTCTAAATTTTTCTTCGAGTTTACTAAACTTTGTTTTATACACTAGCAATTCACCTTCTGTGACTAATAACCTGTCCCGCTGTTCAGTCAATGCTGCAATGGACAAACTATTTTCAGCCAAAGTGACCTTCAATTGGACACACATGGTCTCTAGTGTAGCGACCTCAGTTTGTAAACGTTGTCGGAGTTGCGATTCAAGAGCTGCCGCAACGGCCATTGCCCGAACCTCATCCTGAAATTGGTCTCGCTGTTGCCGCAATTGAATTGAATCCTGCTCTTGTCGACCCAGCTCCCTCTCCAATGAAAGAATGCAATTTTCTAAGCTCACTGTTGTGTGCACTCGCTGAACAGTACCAGTAGGTGGCACGATGTCTCTCAAACGTTTAGTATACCCCAACAATCCATCTTCCCCGTGGCACAAAAATTGTAGAAATTGCTTCAAATTTCTAAAGCACGGTGCACGTTTTGTCACAGGGTCTTCTGGATACAGTGTTCCATCCGTCCAAAGATCAATGAAAGTTTGGCCTAAAGCCCTCCTCCCTGCAAAGCTTGATCTATTAGCCTGTCCATCTAGTCTGGTACCACTCCGAATAAGAGGAAGGTATCTCGCATCCATGTGAATTTGAGGAATGTATCCACCTGTAGTGTTTGTGACATCTCTAAGTGCCATGCTGCAGCAGTAGTTAGACAGGCAACGACCGCGTGCATGCACACGCACAAACTTCCGAAAGTCCACGCAATTGTTGCCAACACAACCTCGATCTCCCGCCACATTGTGCTTGCTGTCATTTGACCCAAGAGTTTGGCGCCAATGCAAACCCATTAGATTTGAATAAAAAATGTAAGAGTTCATTACATTTCCATTAAAAAAATGAACGCCGATCAAGGACAAACCGTGCGGCATACTCATGAGTCTTCACCGTTTTCAACCCCACTACTTGACAGCGTCACAGAATTTGGCATCCACCTAAGAGCTGGCCGCACTCACAGCGGTACAGGTGGGAGCGTGCCCAAGCCTTGAAGTCAAACTGCGGAAGCTGCCCGCAGAGGCCTTAGAGGGCCTTTTGGAGACCCCAAACCGCTTCTAATGTCTAAGAACGATCAAACGTTGCCCAACAATTCCATGAATTGTGGAGGCATGTTTCAAAAGTTATGGGCAATAATGTATTAAGTTGCTTTAGCTGAAGGCTACTTCAATCCATCGCACTTTGAAGATCACTCACAACAAATTGCATCGTCAGATCATGTTCACTTTTTGTTTTTTTCACGGATAAAGCCTACACCATCAATTCCTACAATTTGATCTGGGATTACTTCCTTGGAGAAGGATGAAATTTCTCTTTTCCAAATTTGTATTCAAAAATTGCGCTCGCCCCCCAAATCAACCATGGTCAGTAAAGAGTTAATGAAGTTTCTTAATTTTATTTTAATTTTATAATTGTGAATCATGGACAAATTGAAAAACTATTGTGCAATTGAGGTGAATTTAGAGACACTAATGAAGTATTCTTAATGAAGTATTACTGTACGGAATGTCTCACTATTGCAAAACTCTCGAAGAACTTTGGATTTGCAATACTTTGCATGATAACACAAGTAATACGTGACCAAAATAAAAATACATTCTAATTACAGACTTCTCCTCGACACACAGATGATCAACTATTTGGCAACTAGTTTATCAAGCAAAGGTTCCATAATGTGCATAGTTTTCTTTCTCGAGTGCATTGTTTTCTTCCACAAGATATTAAATGAGAGCGAGAGAGAGAGTCCCTCCCACTTGGTTGCTCATGCCCAATTAAGGCCACAATGACGGAGTCCATCAGGACCAGGAATGTTAATACTGCAGCGGTGACCACAGGGAGAACGGGGAGGCATTACCCTCCCCGGTATTTATTTCCGCAGTGCAGCTTCACCCCCCCTTGACTTTCCATTTAAAGAAAGTCAAGGGGGGGTGAAGCTGCACTGTGGAAATAAACACCGGGGAGGGTAACGCCTCCCCGGTCTTCCTGTGGACTCTTGTAACCCTCCCCATGATGCACAAGTTGATTAATTCAGGAGCCCAGAAGCTGCTAGCTATGAATAGTGGAGGATGAACACAAGGTCTTGAATATGTATTAGATAACCGACGAGCTGCGGTAGCGGCGAGTAGGTTATCGGACATAATCGGTTGTTCACTTTTCAATCACAACCTTTGATCTCCGTGATCCAAGGGTGGAGGAAGCAAGTTGAGAGGAGAGAAGGTTATGAGTTGCAACTTGTAATGGCAATGGTGATGGGTTGCCAATGGGACGGTGCCACGTGAGTGTTGAAAACTCAACAACCGGTTATGTTTATTTACTTCCTTGCCATGTTGCTGGTTTACAAAAATGTTCAGACTTTTGACGGGTGAGTCTTTCACCTACACTACGCTAGTCACCTCCTGAAGGATTGAATCCTGATTTGGAAGTACTGGGCAACTTGAATTCGAAGCTAGCGGCATTGTTACAGAAACCAACAAATGATGTGAAAGCTGTCCTTTTCCCATGCTACGGATTCAAGTTAATGTCTTGCATAATCTGAATGCTAAGCCAACGATCTGGGCTGATCAATCGAGAAGACAAGGAATTATCTTGATTAAAAAGTGATTAACTGAGTGTCAGAATAGGAAGTGAAGGAGGAACTCGTTCTGTATCGTTGTTTGAGTCTCACAGGAAAACGAGACTTGAAATCTCTATGTGAGGGCTAATATTTTGACAAATTTTGTAGCTTAGAATCACGCAGGGCTCGCAATGGAAAGAAAGACAAGCATCTTGCAGTGGAACTGACTCTCCACCTCGATGTCAAATAAATGTAGTTACCGCAATCTCATGTTCGTCAATATCATATCACGTACTTATTGAGCAAAAATGCAAATAGGATTGAATTATGTGTTGCCATGCCTCGTTAATTAGAGCGAGCGAGACTCAGACTACCTCGATTTTGATGTCAAGATCATTTTGTTCCATAACTGGTTGAATTTTCGATTCAGACTAAAAGACTTCAATGTCTTAATAATCCTTACTGACAAAAATTATATGGTCATATATGAATATTTGATTGAATATGTGGTCATGTTTGCCTTGAATACATGGTCATATTCGTTAGATTGGGGTATTCACAAGAGGGCTCTTCACTAGGCCCAGAGTGGTATAACTTTGATATAACTTTGACCTGGAGTGGTTTGAGACGTTCATCTCAAATTTCTTGTCAGTTTATACTCGTTCTAGGTTATACAACTTTTGAGGATTCAATTGGCCAAGTTGAAAGTCCTCATTTCCTGCACTTGAACATCACATTTTGGCACACTGAAATTATTAAAAATGAAGTTTAAATTTCAATGTGTAAATACCACGTTACTGATTTCGTTTTTTCTAGTCTCCTTGGCCGTGGACCTCTCATTTTCATCCCTGATAATTGAAGCAGGAGGTCCTCGGTCCCAGACTCAGCGCACAAGAGGATGCACTTGGCAAAGGCTTCAATGGTCTCTTTAGCTTTCTTTCGTGTTTCTGGTCCTGCCAGCAGTCATGAAATTTCGCAAAAGTGGAGCACTCAGAAAAGAGTTCTCAATAAGGAGTTGAGTTGCCCTCGTGGATGATAATCAACTGGGCTAAGTAGCATGCCCTCGAAATCATGTTGTTGAATTGTGCTGTTTGAGCAAGGAGTAGAGGCTCAGGGAGCATTACAAGGTCGAGGTAAAGATCAGTCGTACATGCGGACTCGGTATTTCGCGTTTGGACTCACATTAATTCTCGAATGACACAAGCACAACTTGAAAGAGATCATCAATTTTGTTATATTTGCAGATTTTTCCAGATTTTTCCAGATAGACGTTTGGAAAAAGAAATCTGCACCAGTCCTAGTTGTTAGAGCATGGAGCCATTGAATGTCACAAGATCGGCACTCTGAATGCTGCCAACACATCAATTTGAAGTTAAACAATAAATGAACCCAGGGGCGTACAGTGAGAGATATTCTCGAGTGCTTGGCACCATATTTTGTTACTTATTACATACCAATTCAACCAACCCATTCAGTCTGGCTACCTCACAATGCAAGGATATTCTTTACAGCATTGAAGCTCAGTCCTACAAAGCCCAGAAGGCCAGTTATCACTACCACCTAGCTAGCTTATATGACTATGACCAGGCGGGCTTTGTCACAGCCAAGCATACACGAAAACAGGTGGTTTCCCAACGTTGTTGCGGTAGAAACCATCTGGAGCCACATGCCATTCGTAATGCTTGCAAGGACGACTCTTGGTCCCCTCCCATCCCAAATCCGTCCACACCTTGAACGCTTGGTGCTTGGCTCCCCATCGGAAGCTGCAATGGTACAGCGTGGTTCCCCAAAAGATAGTTGGGCGTGAACCCCCACCCGAATTGCTGCCCGTTCACCAGTCTTCTCTCCCAAGTCGTCGTCCCCGGACTTGCAGTGCACTTGGATGGTGCCTCCCACTCGGTTGAAGATCGTCACGTCCGCTGGGCTGGCGAAGGGCTTGGTGGTGGCAGAGTCCAACAGGAGCAGCAGCAGCAGCAGAAGTGTTGAGATGAAGAGTGTCGATCGGTGCCATGATTCTTGGTTTCGCCATCGATCAGATTGTGTGTGAAATCAGCAGCAGCAGCAAACGCAAAACCACGAGATCACTTGGAAATTAATCAGCAGGAACTCACTGTTGGTGCCATAATTCTTGGTCTTGCCATCAGCTTACAGTGTGCAAAGTTAGCAGCTGCAAACGTAACGAAAACCACGAGATAAACTTGGAAACTAAGCCAGCAGCAGGAAACACGATGTCTACAGTAAACCTCTGAATGGTGAGGATGACTTATGTAGCTACTGCCCCTATATATACCTGTCACCAAGGGAGACACCGAAGGATACTCTTGCGATTTGCACTGCATCTTACGCTTACTACCATATCACTATCAATGCTTAGTCATATTGACTTTGTTTGCTTGATGATGTGATATATGAGAAATCGCAAGAAATGGGAACCTCAGAGATATCTGTAGGAGTCTTACTTTTGAGATGTCAAGATCTTGTGTGCTTGTCAAATGCATTAGAGGAGATTTGAGGCTTCCAGAGGACCGTTTCAGGTATGGTGTTGACCACATTAGCTAGCAGTTATTCTGCGTTCCCGCAATTTGTGAACATAGGATAATTCACAGTCTCTTGGAGGCCTCAAATAACATCTAATGTGTTCAGGACAGGCAAAAGTAAAGAATCTGGAAGGGTTCATGCATGCAATCACACTTATATGATTTCAGAGATTGAGGTGAAAATATTCTCAATTGCTTTGCATCATATAGCATGAGAAAAAGGTTACGTTATTATCATGGGATTCCATGTGGTGTGTGAGAATTTGATACTAGAGGAAATGAACTAAGAGATTTTGATAAAGAGAAGATGAAACCAGTGCCCTAGGCCCCCACCCCACCCCTCCCTTGATTTTATACAAAGAGAAGGAAAACTACCAAGGCAACTTCAAAAACTTCCCAAATGCTAGAGAGAAACTACCAGTGAAAAAGTTTGAATAGCTACCTTACTCAAAAAACAAGTTGCTTTTTCAAATTAAAAAAATAGTCTAGTTTTTTTTGTATTCTAATCAGTCACTTTCCCATGGTTTTGCTCTTTCCTTGCTTGATCTTTGGATTGAAAAAATGAAACAAAATCATTTTTTACATCAGCATTTATTGAGATAAAAAGAACATTTCACCTCATCATTTTATAACTCTTTTGTAAAATTGGACAAACATTAGTGCACAAAAATACAAAGCCATGGAGCTTCAAAGGTTGATAAGTATTGCATCCTTACGGTTATTTGAATGAAAAGTTGGTAGCTAGGTATTGCACTTTTCTAGTAATTTGAATGAAAACTCATGGGCTTTTAACCCCTAAAAGCCCAAGGGGTTTGTATAAAATACAAATGTGTTATAAAAATCTCCCATATGGCCATGGTAAACATCCAATTGGGATCAGATAAAAAATAATAAACTAATTTGAAAAGATTTGAAAAGATTATTTGAAGCCAAAGAGTGAACAAGTTTCAAAATTAACCTACAAGCTCAATGGTGTACTATTATTCATCTCAATATTAACAAATTCAAATACCAGCACATTCAAAAGTAATGAGAAGAAGGGGAGTAGAAAGGGAATGAGACATTAGAGGACTTTTGAAGGCATTAGGAGACCGTTTCAAACTTGTTCCCTTGCTGTAAACCAGTGATATGTTGTCAGAATATTAAAATAAAATAATTCAATATTATTATCTAACTGGGTAGTTTCTCGACCACATCACACTATCGATGTGGCAAAATTTCCATAGTCCGAGAACTTGAAGTCTTCTGAAGGCCTCAAAAATCCTATATTAGCAAAGAACTGAAGATTAAGTATTAGATAAAGTGTAGAAGCATTAGAAGAGATTTGAGGCTTTTAAGAGCCCGCGAGTTATCCTGCGTTTCCGCAGCGTTCCCATGCAGGAAAGCTGCTGGCTGATGTGGTCGAGAGAGTGCCACGTCATTTTCAAAAAAAAAATTGGCTTGAAATGATATTTGGGAGAGAAATTTTTTTTGAAATTTTTTTTGAAATTTTTTTTTCTGATAGCCCGTATCAGTTGTTCACAGATTTGGCCAAATTGGGGAACGGGCCTAAAACGGCCCTCCAATGCCCTCAAATCTCTTCTAATGTTAGAAAAATGAAGGAAGAAGGTGGAGAATCAAACACCAAGATATTTAGGAGAAAATTAGGCATGAGAATTTTTATGCATTAATTAAATTTGGTTTTGGTGTTTGTCTCCAAGCTTCATTCAAGGTTGAGTTTGACTTGAGTCATTTAATTAGATTCTTGATAGGGCTTAGGTAGGCTAGTTGTTTCCATTAGCATAACTTCTACATTAATTATCATACATAGAAATCAATATCAACAAAAAATAATGAAAACTTTCAAAGCCAAATGATTTTGGAAATTAATAAGTCACCTTTGCCAAATCCAAGGAAAATTAATAACAAAGAAAGTCAAAATGTTGGAAAAGATTTCAATACAACTTGATGCCAATACATGTCCACAAAATAATAAGTGGAGAGGTTATTTTTATAATGAAAACTATTATCCATCATGAATCTTCAAAGGATATGGGACAATTTGAAGCTAAGAGCTTGATCACTCATTATCAAAATGCTGAAATTGTATACTCTAGATCTCATTTTGGCATACTAAAATAAGTTTCTTGGAACAAGCTATTTTACATGCCAAAATGAGGTCGGAAGTTCTACATTGAACACAATTCTTACTTTTGACTTAACCCCTAAAGGACCAACATGCGGTTTTTGGCCGTTTAGAATTTTTGGGCAGGTACGTACAATTAGAGATTTCCATATTTTTGGCTGAAATTTTAATAGAAGTTGGGGGCAAGGAATATCTTTCATATGCACCAAATTTCATGACATTTGGAAATACGAGTCAAAAGCTATGCCTAATATGTTACTTTTTTTTGTAACTGGGCAATCCGGATAGATTAGAAAAAATCATTTTTTTTTAAAACGAAAATTTGAAATTGTTTTTTCAGAGTTGTAGATAGGTAAAAAGCTTTAAATCATCCCATTTTGATCAGTGAGTCAAAAGTTATGAAGATTTTAAGTTTGCGGGCAGTTATGGATTCTCTAACTAAAATAAACTTTGAAGTCCCTTATCTTACTCAATTTTCAATATTTTTTGAAAAAAATAAAATTGTAGGGTGTAGATCATTTATTCAAACATTAGAGAAAATCTGGACTCACTACAAGGCTGGTTGGGGTGCGTGCCAATGTGCAATTAGAGAAAAAATTAGCCGAAAAGCTGCAACAGTCAGTGTAAGATGAGCAGTCAGACAAGGTGCCCCGTCGGACTGCCGTCGGACTGCCGTTTAAAAAAAATAAAAAAAAATAAAAAAAAAAATAAATTTAAATTTAAAATTTTTTTTTATTTTTTTTTTATTTTTTATTTTTCCCTGTATTTGCACTCCCGCCGAAAATCTGGACTCTCCCAAACAGCCCTCTGGAGAGTCTAGATTTTCTGTAATGCTTTGCCACCATTGGGATTAGCATAATTTTAGTTACATAATTAAATTCTTGACAATTTTTTATTTTGAATCATTCTCTACTTCTACCTACTTATTATTTTTTTCCTATATATTGTACAATTTCAAATGAAGTGAAAATTTTCAAACATGTAGCCAACTTGTCTAGGAAAAGAATCCAAAGAATCACCATCATTGTGGGCATTTTTTCATCAAAAAGTGAGCTTGTGAAGTGCTGCTGCCTTGTTTTTTGTAGGCCCCAAAAAATGGTCTTAGTGAATTTGAATGTTTATATCTTGCAATCCACATGGTGGAAATTCTTGAAATTTTTAAAATATGTTCTCAAGTCACCATACTACAAGATCCTACGGTTATATGTGTCAACAAAAGATTTTTTTCAAAAATTGGATAATTGTACTAAAAATGGTTGTTTTCGAGCGTTTTTAGTGAGAACATAGTTGTAGATAAGCTTAGGTCGTCAAATTATAATTAAACAAAACCCAAGGCTAATAGTAAAGTTCGTTCGAAGGGAGGCTATTAAATAGGGATACTTCTAATTACCAAATGAGTCATTGCAATTATAGAAAATATAAAGAAAATTCATTCCTTAACCACAAGCATAAATATTTTTCTTACGCGGTAATATCTAACTACTAGATTTGACACTCCACTCTTAAAGCCCACAAGGGTAAGAATTTCTCCCAAATTGGATCTTTTTCCATCTTTAGTTTCTTTAATTTATTTTATTCTTTCATCTTTTACTTTGAACTCCTTTTATCTTTCCAACTTGGACACCTAAACTCAGCCTCGCAAATTGACTGCACAACTTCCAATTCGGTCTTTGCTGCTTCAACAATACTTTTCCAATTCGGACCAGTCTTATCACAAGTACAACTAGGAATTGACTACTTCCTAATCAAATCAGCCTTGCCTTCCGATTTGGGAACCACACATTCTTTTCTGCCCAGTTGGACTTTTCAACTTCCGCATCCCATTTGGTCTCTCAGCATATAATCTCACTCACAAATCATGAACCAAATTGGATACATAGCAAACAGCATTCAAGCTCTAAACAAATTCCCATTAGAACAGTGGTCTCTCTTACATCCCGACTTGGACTTAACATATAACAAATCCTTATCCAGCCAACATACATTAACCACTACATAATTTACTTGACTGATTTACAATTTAGACTTTCTTAATTTATACTACAATGACATATACAATCCCAACTTGGATCAATCAAACATACAAGTGCAAATAATGTCCAACTGGCGCATCACTGTAATCTCATAAAATCATGCAATTAGGATTCAACACTAAAAAAACTTCACATACATTCAAACATCACACATAACATTCACAACACCAATTTGGCTAAAACTGAATTCATATTAATTTTCAAATTGGTGATTAAATCACCGTTATAGATTTAACAATTTGTTCACAAGTTATCCTCAAGATTTAACAATTAACTCCAGTACTACACTTCATCGCTAAAATACTACAAACTCCAAATTGGCCTTCTAACTTCTCAACTTCAATCACCCACTTGGACAAATCCACATCGCCACAATTCCACTTCTTTGCACAACATATCGCCATACACTGGCACACAAACATTCCAACTTGGATACAACATCACTCAACCATATCGACCCAACTTGGAATTTCAAAACAGACACCGATCCAGATCCGACTAGGAAATCACACTTGCAACACCCCACTCGGACTCAACTCTTCTTCACAACAGACTGACACCCAATTAGCACAAACAAACATACACAATCACTCACACTCAACACAACACATTCGCCAAAAACGCAAAAGGAATTACACAGCTCTACTCAGCTGGACACACAACACGCTCACTCGATACTGGGTGATCTCCGAATTGGGAAGACAGACCAAATAGGAACCAAGCCGGCTAACAGTTAGCCAACCGACTTGGACTTCAACTACAAGCATACACCCATTCGAACTCACACCAACACACTAAATCACGACTTGGACCGACCACACAACCTACCAAACACTGACCAACCAACTTGGAATTTAAACACAACCAACTACCTAACCAACAAAACAATTCACCCATCATCTAACCACAAGTATCTTCCTAATTGGGCTGACTTAAACCAACATGCTTACCTACTGCACTCCAACTTGGTTAAAATATATTAAAAGAACCTCAAATTGGTACACAAAGATGACAAAAACTCAACAAACACATTCAAAAACTCAACAAATTACATTAAAAAAGTTAAAAACTTCAAAACAACTAGGCTGTCTACAATAGTCATGGAACTTTAGGGGTTAACTAGGCTATGAGAGGTTGAGCTCCTAGTAGTCCTAGTTTACATATCCCACCTAGATTGTTTTACCTCCTACCTCCCCACTCCTATAAGTAGATTGTTTGTAAACCTTCATTTACTCACAACAAAAATGATTCTCAAATCTATGTAAGGTGGTTGGGGTCGTTGCAAGAAATACTTGTCCTTTTTTTTTGTCTCCTTGGCCTTAGACATTTAGGCCTCATAACATTTGTCTTATGTCTATTTTCTATGAGGTTTGAATGAAAGTACATATAGAAGTTTTAGACATTGAGTTATTTTTTCAATTTTTTTCAAATTAGTTTATTATTTTCAAATTTCTCCCAATTGGATGTCTACCTTGGCCATTTTGGGGTTTTATAGTACTATTTATGACCCAAATTTTTCCAAAAATAATAAAATGTTCAACTTCTACATGTACTCAAAGTGCACTACCTTTGCGCATGTGCACAGGATACAATTGTTTTTTCCCAAAGATCAAAATAGTTGAGAAGAAGCATCTTCAAGTAAAAATAAATAAATTGAGGGGGGTGGCAAGGGGTTTGAATTTTTTACTATTTTCTAAAAATAATATACCAAAGGTTCTATTTTCTTGCATTTTTTAACACTCTTTGACCGTGCATAACTTTTAGAGATAAATTTTTCATAGGTTTGAATTTTCACACACATACTTTTTGAATGTTTACAAATTATCTATATTTTATTATATTTTTTAAAAATTTATTTTAAAAGTCACAATACTTTAGTACTAAGGCCGTTTTTAGCCAAATCATTAAGTGTTTCTTGCAACTGTCCATTTGCCAAATAATTAGAATATTCTTGAGTTTAATGCTCAAATTTTTAGAAATAATATTTTAAAGTGTCGAAGTTCATTTGGGACTTTAATTAATTATTTGGTAAAAGTGTGCCAAAGGTGACCTCCAAGTACAGTAGTATAATTGAAATCCACTACAATTGAAATTCACGAAGTGAGTGGATGAAAATTAGAAGTAGTAATTTTTCAATGGACTAGGAGGTAGCAATGTTGGGGCTCCCACATTATAGGGGAGCAAAAGGGACGGACCCCCAACATTGATTAATAATGTTATACAATTTTAGCATTAATGGTGTATCCCTATTATTATATTCAAAGCATTGTACTAATACCTGTGCTCCATGTTGGCCAATCCATGTAATCAATGCATGTTTTTAAGCTCTAAAAGAAGACACTTTAGTCCTAAACCCTTAAAGGATTTAAGGCCACGACATGGCTTCTACACCTATATTTGTAAAAAATTCTATATGTGAACCTTACTAATAATTTGTGAACAACAAAGAGATCCTACATGATTTTCTCTGTTGAATTTGCTTATGCAATCCAATTGAGAAAGGATTGATTGTGCAATTTTTGGCGATTTTCTTGAGAATGAAAAAAGGTGGTATGAGTCATTACTTTACATTTTCATATTTTTTTTCTATGCCTCAAAATGACTTGAAAAAAATTGCACATCAATATTACAATGATATGTATATGTCGGGAAAAAATCAGAGTTTTGGGAGCACTTTAGAGCATTCCCGATTTCAACATTTTGATTTCAACGTATATACAAACTACCCTCTAACTGACATCCTTCATCAATCTTGTCAACGATGGCATTTTCTCAAATGTGCAATTTCATTGATCTTTTGATTAATGGATAGCTAATAAAGGCTTTTTTCATTTCAATGGTGGCAATCATCAAAATTATTCTACACAAATGAAGAATTACGCTTGTTACAAGAACTAGTCACGAAAACAAGAACTATGGTCAAACACTCCTTGTCAACCTTGTAATGTTGCAAGCGTCACTCTTCTCAGTGACGCTTGAATGATAATCAAATGAGCTTGGATGGAGATTGGAAGGATTTTGTAATGTAATTTTTTTCTTTTTGACCATTCCCGGTGGGTTATAAAGACCATATTGGTGAGTTTTCAATCTTGTGAGTTTGCCTTTACAAAAATGAAAATTTAGTAAAATAAATAAATCACCAAATATGCTATTTTAGTGTATTTTTAGGAAGTTGTTGTTCCTTGCTCTAAGTTTGAACTTTCTCCATAAAAAATGATATTTTTTGAGTTTGAGTCCAACTAATGAAATGAAAATCATTTATTCTAATTTCCACTCCAATTTGAATTTTGAAAAAAAATCTTGAAAACTGAATATTTTATTGTAATTTGAACTTTGGGTGTATTTTCAATGTCTACTGAATTCTATTTATAGTATGATATGAAATTTATGTTTGCACTGTGATGTTCTTCACTATAATATACACATATGGCAAAAATTTCAGATTTTATGAGATAATTTTCTATTTGGTATGATCTTTCTTCACTTTTTTTTCAAAAATTCTCAAAAGAAACAATTGTCCACAAAAGAAAATCTAATATTTTTGTGAAGTAAAGAAGACATGTAATAAAAATGAATTTTTTTTGTTAACATGTACACCAGTGATTTTTTTTAGGCAATTTGGTACTAAATTGCACCAAAAAAAAGGCCTAGCACCACACCTATAGGAAAAAAAGGGGGCTATTTCCAGGTGAAATCGCCCATACAGCGCGCGGTATTAGGTCCCGATGCTGTTTCCGCTTGGAACTGGCGTAGTTGTCAGGGTTTGATCACCATTTGAACTCGACTCCTCCGCCTTTTCTTTTTTTCAAATTTCATGTCGTTGCGCAACCTTCACGTTGCAGTCGTCTCTCTTAGCGCCACTTCCTTGCCTATTGAATTGCCTTGATTGCCTTCTTTACGGCTGCCTTCAATTACAAGTAGCCCACTCCGCTTTGTCTTAGAGTTGTAAGGAGCCAGATCAGGGTGGTGGACTGCGCATTCATAGCTACTTCACTTCCTTGTACAATGTGTTGAAGTTTTTTCATGGGCACATTCATTTCCACTTCTTTAAGGGAGCGGCTGATTTTTTGGTGCTCCATCACTAGAATTATGGATCGGGATCGTGGAGGGTTTGAGTGTAGGGTGCACTACTGTATGTTATGGCAATTGTATTTGGGTCGGGTAATTGGGCGTACTCAGGTGCGCTTAAATTTGCAATTCATGATGAAAGAAGCAGAGTATCCTTTTTGTCGTCTATTTTTCTTGTTTTATGTGCGGGTTGTTGTTGATATGCTTTGTTGGAAGTTGAGTTTGGTTGGGGTGCTCTTCCTTTTCCGAATTGGGTTCGCGGGTGCAAATTTTAGTGGTCGGGGTTGGGAATTTGTCTTTGGCAATGGCGGATTCTCCTTCTGCCAGTGCGGACTTGGGCAAAGCGCGCGTTGCAAAGGCCACAAACCGAGTCTTGGAGGCAGATAGGCGTAGGAGAAAATTAGACCGATTAGAGCGAGAGGCCAAAGCTGCCAAGAGGAAGGCTTCTTCGTCGAAGAGGTTGCTGGAAATGGAGGCGCGGAAGCTTGCGAAGAGTATGAACACAATGTACACATACTTCTCCTCCAGCATAAATTCTTTGAATCGGGGGCTATTGGAGTGCGCACTAGAGGAGGGTGATTGCAGCGTCGGCGCTTGTGGATCGCAATCCTTGGACACTAAAATTCTCCTCTCTTACCCTACCGTGGTTCATGTATCCGATGAAGAAGCAGCATCTGAGGAGGATCCCGATTTCAGCAATGATGATATGGTTGATTCAGACGACAATGTGTTCATGGAGCCGCCCGGCCATGGTAGAAAGAAGCGGAAGACTGGAGGGCGCGATTGGAAGGGCCCGAAGGACACTAAAGCTTCCACGACAAGTACGCTCAAGAAATTGAAGAAAAATTATGATCTTCACAGGAAGTTCCAGTGCGATTGGGTAGCAAAACAACCTTGGAGCGAGGCGGTGTTGGTGGAGGATGGAGTACTTCATCTGGTCCGATGCAAGGCCTGCACAATTGTTTGTGGCAAACAAGTGACGATGGCTCCGAAGTGGGATACCATTTCTAAACACGCCAATCGTGAAGTGTCTAAGAAGTGCATGGATCTCTACGCGACTCGTGGACCTACGACCGTTGCCGAGCAGATCCAAAGCTGCAGTACAACCGAGTCCCGTCAAAAGAGAGTGCAGTTCGCGACGCTTTTCCAGTTGCTTTCCAGTGGCCGACCAATGATAGAGTTCGAGTCCCGATTTGAGTTATACGAGTTCCTGGAGATGCCCGAATTGCCTTGGAAGCATTGGGCTGATGGCAGCAGCTAAATTATGGCCGAGCATTTATACGATTTTATTAAGCAGAAGAATAAATCACTAGTATCCATGGCCAATTACATCGCTTTGTCTGCTGACGAAACGACTGCATGCGATAACAAATCATGGATCGCAATTCACGCTTACGTGATACAGAACTGGTCTCACGTGCCTATTCTTTTATTGATCTAGAAGATGGACTCGGATGGTGCCACTACGAACAACTTGATGAAAGTCATCACCAGCATCTTGTGCTCCGCTGGTGGTTTAGGTGATTTGGAGATGGTTGAGAAGCTTCTGTGCTTTGGCACGGACGGTGTGACAACGTTTCAAGGCCTGAAGTCTGGAGGCACAACTCAAATAAAGGAAAAGTACGCACCTTTTGCTACGGGCGTCCACTGTTGTGCGCACCGGTTGAACTTGGCAGCGCAGTCTTTGTCGTCGATGACTATCATGCACTCTGTCGAAGAAGTGCTTCGGATGACTCGCTCTTATTTTGCCCATTCTCCCAAGAAGGCAATGGAATTTCGAGCTCTGGCCCAGTAACTCAATTCCAAAGGGCTGAAGTTGCTGAAAAATGTCAAAACCAAGTGGATCAGTTGCCTTGCACTGATGCGCAGGCTCCTAGCAGAATACAAGGGTGTCATAGGTATGATGCTGGCTGACAAGAATGATCGGAAGTGGGGCCAAAAGGCAAAGGTGAGTGCCATCGTCTCTCTCTCTCTTTGTTGTAGTAAGTTCTTTCTTTCTTTCTTGTGTTTTCCCGGTTATCTATTTAGGTTCTTTGTCTTCTAAGGTTTATAATTGCAAACAATCAGCTTCATTGAAATGCTTTGTTGTTTGATCTCTCTTGACATGCCACCGTTTCAACCCTCTTGTGTGAGCTTCATTTTGATTATTCAATTGTGTGCTTGTTTTGAGTGTAGGCCAATTTAGCTCTCCTCCTTGATCCCTATGTGTTGCTGGGAATATTGGCAATGTTGCCGTTGTTGGAGGAGATTGATACTTTCATACAGTGGGCTCAAAGGCGCAATGCCTTCATCTGTGACTTTGTTGGGGCCTTGGGCACCTACTAGCACAAGTTATTCACATTTTATCTCAATGCCAATACAGCCTTCCGTAAGGATGAGTTCCACGCCTATAATCAGGTACTGCAATGTTCTCATGAGTCGATCCTCCTCAAGTGGGAGGCAAACTTGAACTTGCCTTATGAGACCTTGGCGTTTGTGGTGGGCGGAGAGACTTATCATGCCCTCCATGATGGGGCAATGGTGCACCGGGAGGGGTATGCGGCCATTACAACCACCGTTCAGAATGATTGCAAAGATGAGCTGAATTCAGCTTTGCTCTTGAATGGTTAAGTTCAGCTCTTGTGTAATCGTTTCAACCCTCTTGTGCCACCGTTTGACCCTTTTGTGTGATCTCTCTTGACATGCGGCCACCGTTTCAACCCTCTTGCATGTTCTGTTCAATGAGACTAACTTCTTGCTTTCCTTTTTTCATAGAGGCTGCAAAAAAATTGATGGACGAAATGGCCACCCGATTCCCTGATCACGGGTTGATGGATGCGCTTGGAGTGGTTTATCCGCAGTATTGGATGCAGGGCGACTGTTCTGCCACCTTCCAAAAGCATATGGAGGTCATAAAAAACTTTTATGCAGAACCAAGGTAGATTGGGGAGGGTGAAAGCAAACGCTTTGTCCCCGCCGTGTTAGATAAGTTTCTATTGGAGTCGGAGCAACCTCTATTTAAGATTGCAATGATTGCCAATGCAAATAAGGCAATGGAACTACCTCCATTGAACGGTCCTACACAGCAGTTGGTCAATCCCTTGACCAAGCTATGGCGAGTGCTGGATGCGAACTCATATCTCAACAAAAAATTTGGAGAATACATCAAATTGGCCCAAATTGCGATGGTTCACGTTTTGGGCAGTGTTGAAGATGAACGCACGTTTTCCGCCTTGTCGTTTCTGAAAGACAAGCTTTGTAACAGGCTGGAGCAGCACCTTGGCGTGGTGGTTGGCATGCACTGCCAGAACGTGTATACATTGAGGAACTTTCCGTATGATGACTGTTTTAGGCAATGGTTGGTAACCACTGAGCATATGCGTTATGCACTAACCGCTTGATGTAGTGTTGATGCAAGACGTTGTGCCATGTGTGATAGACCTTCGAGTTAGCAGGCAGCTGATGCACCAAGCAGGTGATAGTACAAGCAGGTGATAGAGTTTGTAGTGGATCTCACTATTAATTTTTTGCAAGTGAGTTTTGGTTGACACTACAGGGAATGTCACCGCCATGTTGTATTGGCTTTGTGAAACACAATTTTTCTTGCTTCTTTCATGTCGATTTATATGGTCTGTTTGTTTTCTGTGTCCACCTTGCAGATTCAGTAATGACTGCGATTGAGCTTCTTCTAGCTTTGTACAGAGCTTTGCTCCATTAGGTAAATTCCCAATGTCATTTAGAAGCTTAATTTCATTTTCATTCGTTAAATCCTTTAGCTGTGGTATTGTTACCATTATTTGAACCACACTCTTAGCATGGTTGTCATTACCATGAATTTGATTTACTTGTAAACTCATGAAGTGGAAGTTCTGGTGTTGTGTAGTGTTTGTAATTCTCTATCCATTATGTTCAAATTCTAACTCTAGCATCGGAGTGTGCCACTTTGTTGGTTGCAGGTGACATGCCACTGTTTCAGCAAAAGAGGAATAGTTCATGTGAAAGTTTCTGGTACTTGTTAACTAACGTTAGTATATTGATTAGCAAATGTTCAGTGCTTAGCCATGTTTCTACCTTTGTACTAAATCAAGCATCGGAGTGCTTGTGTTTGTTTTGCAGGTCCCTTTTTGTTGCAGAGCTAGGAAAAGTAGCAGCTTGTTCTCGGTGCTGTAATTTTTGTTTGAAATTGTAAATTTGTTTGAACTTCCAAATGTGTTTCATTTGCTATATCAATGAAATTGCCCTCTCTGTGTTGTAAGTTTGCATTGTAGTGCTCAAATGCCTCCAACATCTTCAAATTAAAAGCCTAATGCAGTTCAACTGTGCACTTAGAGTAGCCCATATTCCAACATACTGGCTTCCCAAATCGCCAAGCCATGCGACAGTCACATTTCAAAAGTAGCCAAATGACCTCAAATAGAAAGGGAAAAATTTAATCTATCGCCAGTCACTTTTTCACCTAAAAGCCTAAATAAATTCAGAAGAAGCCACATTGCCTGGACATACTTTGACTATGGTGAGAAAGCAGCACCCACTGCCAAATGAAAAAAAAAAACACTGATGTACACCCTCTCTATCAAAATATTACAAAGGAAACACCGGTATTATTTTGAGCTAAATTGGAGCATACCAAGGGATGGAATTTATTAACGTCCAACTCTCATTAAGAAAAAGTTGAACCCTGGAAGAGGCCGTGAGACTTGAGAACGCAGAGAACGCAAGCCGAAAAAAAAAAAAAAAAAAAAAAATTTATTTTATTTTATTTTTTTTGCGACAGCGAACTGCAGGCGCGGAACAGCGCGGAACAGAGCGGAACAGCAGGGAACAATGCAGCTGAACTGCTTAAAAAAATATTAAAATTTTTTTTTATTAAAATAAATTCAAAATTACAAAATTACAAAATTTTCATGGCACTACACATGCCATGTCAGACTGCAATCATTACAATTTTTATTATTTTATTATTATTTTTATTTTTTATTTTTATTTTTTATTTATTTTATTATTTTATTAATATTTTAAATTTTTTTATTTTTTAAATATTTTTGAATTGTAAACCACTGTTGAGTTCCATGGAGTTCCCTGGAGGGGAAGCTTACACTACGAAGCAGCCCCTTCCAGGGTTCATTTTTTTCCTAATGGTGGTTTTAGGCCAGGCGTTTGAGGGTTAACCCCGTCCTGTCTTGCCTACTCCCTTGCTTTGGGAGTGCTTCGCAGGGGGGCTGTCTCTGCGGGGTCCTTTGGGCGACCTGGTGCTTGCGACGCTCTGTCTCAGTCCTGTTGTGGTGCTCAGACGAGCTTTGATTGTTTGGAAGTTCGGGAGAGATATTGTTTGTTACAGGGACCTAGCGCTGTACTTAGGTTTCTACGGCGTTGGCTGGTTTGATTTCTTCGCGTGGACGAGCTTGGGAGGTCAGGTTGCAAGGTGGATTTACTGTGGAGTAAAGCACATCCACTTGTTCAACAACACGGGTTCTGATTGTCGGTGTGCTGAAGAAATCAGCTCGGAACGGGTCTGCTCACATTGGCTGCAACGAAGTGCTCCTTTTCGCATGTGAAGAGCGCAGCGATTTCTTGGTATCAATTCATTCCTTCTTTCTCATGTGGTAGTGTATTTGGGAACCTAGCGATCACATGCGCATTTGGGTGATGTTATTTTCTGATTGCAAGGATTACACAATATGAGCAGGTTCACCAGAGGTAGAAAAGATACTAATGCTAGGGTGCGGGATAGTGTAAGAGCAGTTGATACCCAGATGTAATAGCCGGAATTAGCCACAAAGCCGGGTCTCAGGGCGTGGAGGTTTTGCTGATATTTTAGGGTTTGGGTCACTGAAGCTCAGTGTCTATGGTGTGGACGACGAAGAAGACGATGCATGTGGCAATGTCTTTGAAATTCTCCAAAAAGAGAATGACGAAGTAGAGTAGGATTGATTACTTCCAATTCAATCCATCGAACTCCCTCATTACCCACAAGATGGAGAAGGCGTCGTATGAAGGCGTGGTGAAGATTCGGGGCTCCTTGGAGGATTTGATGGCGCGCATGTTGGCCCTGAAGCGCGATGGCCAGGCCAACGTCAAGGGCTCTCTCCCCATGCGGGAAATTGTCACGGAGGCGTCTGTTTTCTTTATTGACCTTCGGCGGGTATGTTTTCGATTGAATGACCATTTTCGTTGCCATGGAGCTCAATTGTGCTGCTGCTTCTGTTTGAATTCGAATATCGGTGAAGGAGATTCTCAGCTTGAAGCTTTTCTTCATAGAGAGGGTTTTGCATTGCTTTGGATGCAGGAGAACCGAGAAATACTTCAAGAGGAAGATAAAATTAAGTTGGAGACAGAGAGTGCGAAAGCCCCTATTGATCACATCACGTTGCAGCTCCATAATTTACTGTACGAAAAGAATCACTACGTAAAGGCCATTAAAACTTGCAAGGATTTTAGGTCTAAATATTCCGACATTGAACTAGTTTCTGAAGAGGCATTTTTCCAAGATGCGCCACCGGAGCTTCAGTCTGATCCTGCATTGCGTGATGATCCTCATAAACTCATGATTCAGCGTCTCAAATTCGAGCTTCATCAGGTGCCTGCCACTCGAACACGTTTTTGTGAATCAGAATGGATTTTGGTTGATGACAAACTAGTTACTACGTGTAGATATGGAGCGTATGAAATGAGAGTTATCTTAATGTTCTGTGTCGACTTGCTCGTTGCACAGATTTGACAGTTCGTTTCAGTCATTAATGATTTTAAAACAGTATTTTTTTTCTTGATCCACTTATTTCTATAGTGCTAATTTTAATTACAAATGAAGGAGTCCTGGTTATGATTTTTAGTGGTAGCTATATGCCCAATGATCATGAGGATGCAAGGTTTTTGGCATATTTAAGTCTGCTCATTTCAAGAGACTACCCTTTCTCTTCTTAATCTCCATATGTGCCCACAAGTACTCATTATTTGATATTGTATGATCACAGCGAAAGGAATTGCTTAAGCAGCGGGAGATCGTAGAAACTCGCAAGAAGTTGTTGTTAGAGAACATCGCCAACCGGCGAAAGTTCCTCGGAGGTCTTGCTTCGCACCTTAAAACCTTGAAGAAAGCCACTTTACCTGTTCAGCAGCAGTTGAATATCTTACACACGAAGCGGTGCAAGCAGGACTCTCTTGCAGAGCTTCTGCCTGCTCCACTGTATATTTTTTATACGGAGTTGTTGTCCCACAAGGAAGTCTTTGGCGAAGCTGTGGAGTTGGAAATTGTCGGGAGTGGAAAGGATGCTCTTACAATATCGAAACAGCTTGCAATGAAGGAGGCGGGTAATGATGCTTAAGGCCTTGTGGGCGTGTTTCAATTCCGTCAAGTTTCATGTGGTTTGGATTGGTTCTCTGGTGTTCTATTCTTTTTACTTCTTAATCCCTTACGGATCAGACGTTCAAATTTTGAACAACTGATGAGCACAAACACTTCACAACACTTCACGAGCACTCAAAAACGTGTTTTTTCATCCATGAATTTTTTGTAGATTCTTGCGTTAGTTCTTTAACATTTGTACAGAATATATTTTGAAGACTTTGCTTTGCAAATATTCTATAATTCAAAGGTTACTAGTAGGTCTGGCCTCAAAAAGTAACTTTTCAGTTCAAAAAATGACCCTTCAAAAACCGCTTCAAAAACTGCTTGAATAAAAATGTAAAATAAAAATCTTTAAAAATCACTATGATTAGAACTTACCATCTTGAATTTAAAAGGAAAAAAATTATTGTGAAAATCACAAATATTCAATCTACAATCAATTTTAGAAGGAATTTTCAATTTTTGGCTTCAATATATTGGTTAGTGTAGCAGTTGATCTAGCTGTATGGACGGATATGATCTATGAATCATATTTTACAATTGTTGTTCAAGAGTTGTCATTAAATTATTATTCTATGTTAAAATTATAATGCATCTTTCACAAGTTTGGAAATCTCGACTGCCCCTGCCCTTAATGCACCGAATATTTAAAGTTATGTGAATTTGCATCTTAGTTTGCATCAATTAATGAGAGCTCTTATGTATTTGATGTTCGCTCTCAACTTCATATTTCCGATGAAGCAGTGACATTCTGAGTAGTCTCTTGATAAACCACTGCAAAGTTGCCTCATGTTGTGCCCAGGATGATGAACTGGATTTCAACATCTCCATTTATTTCATATTGAAGTAACAGCAGGTGTTTGTAGATGTGTTAGCTCTTCATTCGGTTGATTACGACACAGTCTTAAACTTGGTGACTTTTGATTCCTCTACAGGTAGGAGGTCGGCAGGTAGTACCGGAGGAAGACGTGATCAAGAAGACGATGATGACACGCAAAGGCAGCGAAAGCGAGCCAAGAAGCCTCATGACAAGGATGCTCCTGAGAAGGATAACGTGTGCCAGTCTCATCCACTAACTGTTACAGTTCAAATATATGATGAAAAGCAAAAGGGATCCAAGCTTCTTACCCTGAAGGTTGAGTACCTCATGACACTGGATGTGTTGTGTGCGGGGGAGGAAAGCACACCTCCAGCAGGTGTTTCCCCTGTCTTCTCGTTGGCCAACTTGTTCCCCAACGACCCGGGTCTAGAGTTGCCAACTAAGGTAAAAGAAACTGATAGTGTTGGTCATGTCTACACCCAGTTGTTATCTGGAGAGAGAGAGAGAGAGAGAGAGAGAGAGAGAGAGAGAGAGAGAGAGAGAGAGAGAGAGAGAGAGAGAGACATCTCCTAGTAAGTTTATTTCTCGTCCTAACTCTTTGCTGTTCTGGTTTTCAGTCATCAAGGCTACGAGCGGGTCCTGGGTTTGTATTTGATACAAAGAGAACTTTGAGACCTTATAAGTGGGTTCAGCATCTTGGTGGAAAAGACGATCTCCCAGTCTCTCCCCCAATTTTACACGGAAAAGAATCACAAACGTATCGGCAACAACACCCTCTTCAGAATGTTCTACAGCATCTTCGGGCTAGAAGAAAAGCGCAACTCACTCTGAAGTGAGTAATCCTGGACCATGTGGAGGATACCAAAGCTAAGTTGAGCAATTGTGAACTTTCGTAGAAATATTGCTTATATTACACAAAAAATTAAGCGTTTCTAGTGAAATGACACCCACATGCAGGATTTACTTGTGGAATGAACACCAGTTTATCAATGATGCGCTATGTAAACATAGTTTCCTGATTAGATTGTTTCACCAAATCATGATTTAGTGTATTGAAAGGCAAGTATAGCACTTCAGGAGGTGTTCATTTTGTTGCGTATCGACTGGAGAGATCACCTGACTGGTCATTTTTGCTGATAACAGAGACCACCTCGATTCTCTTGGAAAGTTGAGACGTCCTTCCGTGAAATCCGATTCCTCTCTGTCTTGGACTTCAAATAATCCAAAGGCCACTCTGCAAGCTTGGACTCCTCTTGACAGCAAAAACGGAAAACTCTCGTCATCTGTACTTTCACCCACAACTGGAAGGCCATCGAGTGCAAATACGCTGCAGACCGACAATGACACTGGGAAAGAGGATGGAGAACTCCCGTCTACAGGTGCCACTGATATGGATGTTGCAATGATCAGCGCTAAACCTGAAGTTGACACATCTGAATTTAGGAGGGACGCTGCCGGCAGTGCCGAGAGTATAGCATTGGCAGATGGTGAGGAGACACGAAGTGCAGCTGATGAGGGGGAGATTAGACAACAAGATGTCGAGATGGGAGAAACCGCTGGAGAGGATCAGATAGTACTGCCTTCACTGGGAATTGCTCCAGGGTCTCGCACATTCAGGGCTGTGCTACGCAGAGAGAATGGGACCTCTGGCAAGCGTGTCGAATTGGAAGCACAGGTACAAACACTTTTCATGTGAAGGCTGCATGAAAAGTCGGAGTCTGTCAGTTGGATAGTGATCAATCTAGTATCTCTCATGTTCATCACTGGCTTGCTTGATGATTGTTGAGACATCGCTACTTTTTGCAGGTAGTAATTGGTGCGGACTATCCTACCCGTGCACCTGAGTTTCGAATTAGGTTTCTATCAGGAATTCCTGAGAAGAAACCACAACCTGTTTCGGATGGCGGTGGAAACTCGCCAGTAGTACAGAGTGATATTCGCCTTATGGAGACAGAGGTGAGTCTTTTCTCTTAATCATCCCTCTTTGGCGTTGTGAAGAATACTCACATCTATTGACAGATCAGAGGTCCAATCTAATGGGTGATTGTCGGGTATTACTGTACCTCCATTTGTTAGCTCTCGAGTACTTCGCTGTTTTTTGCTGTTCTTGAGTCCATTTCTTGAGTACCTATTTAACTCCTCCCTCACCATGTAAGCTTTCTTGGCGGTTTCAGGTTAACAATGTCGTACCCAAGAAACTCCCAGCAAGGGAACGCAACAACGTGTTGGCTCACCAAATTTTGGCCTTGATGGTGCTATTCGACAAGTTTTGAGATGAAAAACATTGACTGCAGTCTATATTTGAGCTTGTGAAGGAGTCTCGATATTGGATCTACAATATGTCTGATGGAGAAGGCTGAATGGCGATTTGCGAAGGTGCCAGATTTGAGACCATTAGGCATGTAATTCGCTTTGTACAGTAGGTGCTGGAAGATTTGGATTTTATCTCAAACTTTCATGGTTGCAACCCGTGGCGATCTACAATGACTTCGCAACGTTCAGGGAGAGGCTGTTCGAATGCTTTGCGATATTTCATGCTCTGGTTGATTCTTGAGGTATTGGAGAACAAAACTCTGTTGCTTCATTCCACAGCACAAATTGGTTGTTGCTGCTAACCAGAACCGTTACTCCTGAAACCCCATTCAGTTGGCTTCCCACCAAATTTGTTTGTGATTGTGTTGCAAGTACCATTGTGTTGCAAGTATAACCTGGAAATGGTTCCTTGTCAAGAGGATTTGGGTCTCAAAGTGACTACTAGAAAGTCCTTCCCAGCATCAGCGTGTCCATGAACCTTGCTTATGTGTTGCGTATTTGATATTAGTATTCATCCATTTGACTCCAAAAAATAAGACTGAGAATGGTCCAAGGAATGTCACTTAGTTTTGAAGTTTAGAACCAACTGGACGAACTCTGTGACGGCCAAGGGTTCACTCCATCCATGCCATTGGTACTGACAAAGGAAAGCATCCTACAGACCTAATTTATTTAGATTTTATCAACATAATTTTGACTTCATGGATCACCAGTTACTCTAGAATCGGTTCACATATGGATTATTAGACGGTCACTAATTGGTCTTCATAAAGGTTATGTTGGTTATCTTATTTGTACGTGTGACACTAAATTCAAGTTGAATGACAATCACACTTTGAGATAGTTTGACAATAGTGTAGACCTCATTATGTTAATTTTATCAAAAACATTATGAATTATTATATGTGGTGTGTTTTGCAAAGCCTTGCAGTTCCAAAATAGGATGTGCACTAGGGTGTCTTCAATCGTGGATTTGCAAACATGCCTTGGCTAGAGTTTGTAAGCCTTAGAGATTTATGGCCAATTATGTTGCCCAAGTGCTATTGGAATACCAATCCTTCAAGTGTGTAATTTAGAGAGTTGATTGTGGAGATATGAGTGTTAATTCTTAGGAAAGAAACATTGATTTTCCTTGTTTTCATAGATGATTGATATAAGGAGCAAAGGTATGTAGACATGTCAAAGAATCTTCGGCTCCCAAAGAAGGGTTGCAAACTCTCCAAATTTTGTGTAGGTGCCAATGAAACATGCAGGAAGAATATAGTGACCCTCCAATTATTTGGATTTAGCTAAAAATTGCATTGAGGGTCAAATTAAAATTCCTACACTAAATAGTGAAATTAGGGGGCCTTAACAATTAGGCTACCTTCCTCCAAGACAATTACCTTCCAAGCCATCAAAGTCAACAAATACTTGTGCAGATATTTCTATTTGTATACATGGAGGTTTGTGAGTCCCAATTACAACAATACCTAACTCAAAAGTAGTGCATTCTTATATTATAATATACAATCTCAAATGTCAAGAAATTTGTGTGAGGCAACCTAATTTCAATAGTGTAGGATACCACCTGTCATTAGCATAGTAGCTTGTGACGGTTCCATTAAAGACACTCTTAGTATTAATACTGCAAGGTGCACT
Organism: Neckera pumila; assembly: GCA_963969595.1. Lineage (NCBI taxonomy): Eukaryota > Viridiplantae > Streptophyta > Bryopsida > Hypnales > Neckeraceae > Neckera > Neckera pumila. The sequence goes on from OZ018409.1 coordinate 35,820,008, forward strand.
AATTCAATGAATTAACTGGATAAAAGGTAGAGGCACTCGTTGTCAATCTGGACCCATTCCCAATCTATAGGGGGTAATTTTTTCGATCTTAGCTAGAACAAACCTAAACAAATCCAATTAAGCTTGGAATGTGCTTTTTCAAAGTAGGGACTAATAAGGTTATGACATATGTCCCAAAGTAGTGAGAGAAAACGCACTTCTTGATGGATCGGAATTACAGGAGTCTAGAGATTGGCAATTAGTCCTGAGTACTTTTTGGCTCCCAAAATTCACAGTAATTTCAACTTTGGGAATAAAATTATGAAAAAATTTCAATCCCCATATTTCCTATCTTTTTACATGTAAAAAATTTGTTGTTCATGATCGGCTAGAAAATCCCTTAAAAGATCCACAATGGGTGCCTCTACCTTAAGTCACGTGGCCATGAAAGTAACATAGCTGCCATAAGTTACAGCATTTGCCAATTTTGTCTGCACCATAAATACAGTAACTCTGAAGTTGTCGGCTGGCCGGAGTGGCCGACTATTTCATGGCTAGTTATCGAGACGGAAATGGTGAGATTTGGACATAACGTAAACCACTCCTGGGAAATGTTCCGTTCAATCAGCCGGAAGCTTCTGTGCCATAATCCCCAATTACACGGGCAAAACCGCATAATCGGGGATTATGGATTTTTCATCCGGCTCATTGTTTTCATCCCATTTTCATCGCAATTTCGTTGTGATTTACGTCGGACAATACCCTTATCATCAGGCATTGCACCAAATAATCGTCCCTCCTCGTCGGGCTCCGCCCTCCTCGTCGGCCAATTATTTGGCGCAATGCCCTCTTCTGCAGGCATTGCCCTATACATTATTAACGTTCCTTGGGGGTTTCCCTTTTGCTCGCCCCAAAACAGGAGCCCCCCAGCGAATGGAGTGTCAATCTCTGACAACACTCAGGTGCCAACCAATCACAGCCTTTGACTATTATAACTAAAAACTCCCCCCATGCATCTTTGGGGGATATTATGCCTCCACCTGGGGGAAGAACCTCAGCCAGTTATAGAATGTTATGGACTCGCAGATTTGATTCCACCCAACTGAAAACACTCAACCAGTCCGCATCTCCCCTGAAAATTCTATCCTTTATTTTTTTTTACTTACTTCATTCTGGACTCCAATAGAACTCCCGGAGTCCCGGTCATTGAAGATATATCGAACTCATCTATTTTCCAACTTATAATAAGTTTATTTTATCCCCTACCGACGTTTTCAGAACTGACGGAAGTATGCAATCAATCATCCTGCAATTAAGTGTCTCTATTAATATATATAAAGTTCTGGTAACAGTGACTGAGTGAGTGAGTGCCGTTCCTCCCACTTGCAGGCAGGCAGCCCATGACGCCGATATTCGTCTCCAACTTAAGGGATTTGACCCATTCCCGACTACTACCCATTCTCGCTTTGTAGACTGTTTTCTTTCCGCTCAACAGGAGAAAAACGGTCATTTGTTACAGCGCGGTTTCCAATGCAGTTGTGGCGTATTATGATTGGCTACAAGATGATCAATATTGCAACCGATTCTTGGGTGGATTAGCAACTAGCCCTTGGTCGGAAATAGGGAGGTCTATATAACAAGTATAGGTTGAGTAGAATCTTCAACAACAAAATTCGTAGTAATTATGTTTTGAGAAAAATAAAAATCTGGAAAATTATGGTGACTTTCTTAACTCAATTTCTACACATGGGAAAATTCCTCCCTTGAAGAACCCCGCCCTGCAGATATGCGTAATTGCTTAAATGGTCGACAATGGGTTGGCTCCCTTAAATTTCAGCCCAGCCCAACCCAGCCCAGTTATGGAAAACTTACACATATGATAATTTAACTTCCTCCATTCAGTTCTGCCAGAGCTAGAACGGAATGATGATCCCGGCCACTTTGCATCATGGACTGACTCAGCCAACGCTAATTACTAAAGCAGGAAAATACTCTGAACTATGGTGTCAAATGAGAGCATCATCCGTCTCCAAATGGGTATTTTCTTTTTCATCATTATTAACTAGACCTGGGGGGTCCCTTTTGCTTCCACAAAAAGGGGAGCTTCCAGCGCTGCATTATTGTAGCCATCACTCAACGTGGCTAATCTAGAGTTGTCATGCTCTGACAAATTTTGTATCAACCACTAGCTCAGAGACGAAAGACCATCCGATTGGCCAATGATTTTGATTGTATTATAACTAAACTACTAGCCAGGGATCCTGGAGGGAATTATCCCTCCCCTGACAGGGAAGGCGAGAGCCCATTTAACAATGTTATGTTTCTTCTTGAAACACATGAACAATTTCCATTGCAAAATGAAACAGTAAGGTAAACCTGCCTATGACATGCAGACCACTTAATGCAGACATCTACAAAACTACCCATTTCAGTCTTACATCAACCCATTTCAGATTTTTGTCAATAAATGAGATTATGACTTCATTAGGTTGGTTATTGACCAAAATCAATGCCTTGGGAGATGGCCATGGAGTTATTAGTGACTGTCATAGGACACTTACACCTTTCTAGTGTAAACTTGTCATAGAAAGTTATTTTTTATTCCTTCATGTCATGGCCATGTTAGGAAATCTTGTAGCCATGTTAGAAAATATGGTGATTTAGGTGGTTCAATGACCATCATGGAAACACATTTTGCTGATTTGGGGTAGTCTACAGATTCTTTTAGACCAATTGGGCAAAACACTTTGAAAATTTGTAACTAATTCATAATTTGTCAAAAAATTAAAATTTCAACTACTTCCTTCATGTCTCACATTTGTCTTTGTATGGAAAAAAATTTGATTCATTTTCCTAATGGCAATAGACCAAATCACTCATTCTGCCTATCATAGGCAGGTTTACCTTACACAGAACCAAAGGACCACGTCCCCGGCGAAGTATTCCAAACGGGTATTCAGACACAACTCTATCAAGGTTGATGCAAAGGAGAACACTCCTGGCGTCCTAGTCGAGAATAAAACTTGACAAACTTTTGGCTAGGTAAGAATTAGAATGAGAAGTACTGTCATTGGAAAAACACTTCAAATAGACTTTGAAAAATAGAAATAGACAAAATTGAAACAAGATAAAAGACAAAAGTTATAGAGGCCATGGCAAATCATGCCTAAGAGCATCCTCAATGCGGTAACCCATGCCGGCATTGGGAGCCAATATTGGTACCTTGGTAACTAGATCGTAGCCCACTTTCCGAAGTAGGGATCCAATGGGTTCTATACTGAGAAACCTAAAACATCCTTGTGCCCAACCTATACATGTCCCCGCAAGGTGGAAAAGAAAAACCTTGATTACAAATGCAAGCCGACCCAATGAAAGATATTGAGTGTATTTTGTTGGTATTCTTCAATCCCATTGGGAGATAGTAAAAGAATTATGTAGCCATAGTGGGAGCTTGACACAATTTACAACATCATGATAATTTATAATGAGAAACATCAAGACTTTGAGCCTTTCTTTGATTGTGACATTGTTGGAGGTAGCATGAGGTGACACCTCACTTTCCAAGAGCTTAAAGTAGCTAGGCACTAGGGAAATTGAAAACAGGCCAATGTATTTTGCTCTTAGGAATGATTTGATCACTTGTGGCAAATCGAAGGAGACAAGTCTTAATGAAATTATTCTTTCATATTGCATCATCAGTGATCAAATATGCTTTAAAAGACCTCTCATGTTTTAAATCACATATACCTTTTGAATCATTCCCATTTGTATTTTGTTTATTATGAATTAAAGTAACACGACTCATTCTCTAAATGACTATTGTTCCGCTTACTACAATGCATTCGAGGAGGCACAAATTGATTCTTGGACCCAACTCAAGCATCTATCTGCAAAACAATTTACTTGCTTGAGATTAGAAAAAATCCTTAGATACGGAAAAAAATCCCAGTTGTGGCTATCTAATCTCTAAAACTCTACCTCCATTCAAATCCAATGTCTTAAGTGGTAACACTGATTGCACATTTATGACTAATTGAATGTAGTCCAAATCACAAACAAAGAATGATCAATATAGGACATAAGTTTGATCACAAAAATTATTAAGCAATCTATGAAACTTATAAAATGGATTAGGCAATTAAATAAAAACATAACCATAAAAGCCTCAAACAACATCAATGAACTAAAAAAAATTATATTTTACTTGTTGATTCAATAATAATCAACATATATTTAAAAAATAGTAATTCAAGGTATAAAATATCCATACAACAAATATAAATTAGAGGACAACAAGTAGAAACATGGATTATACAAATTGAAAATATAAAGCATTGAAACGACAAGTAGAACATAAAAGTGAAAACGAATTGTGAAACAAAAAGACAAGTATTGGGAAAAAAGAAGTCAAATTGAGACCATGCAATATTGGCATTGATGTAAACCTGAAGTTGAAGCGTGCATTCTTGCTACCTTACAAGGCGAAACTCTTCTATTGTCACCTTATGACTCATTGGCCTTCCACGCTTGACCAAACGTGTTGCAATCCATCCACTTGGCTCTAAAGAAAAAAAAAAAGGTAGTATCTTGATTTTTTGGAGCACCTTCTATTTCAATGCATTTGCGCTAAAAGTACTCCATATTTTAGGTGAGAGATTTTAGATGGCATCCAATATAACAGCCTGAATTTTTATGTCAACAAAAACTTCTAACGTAACATCAAGATGTTGAAATCCAAGTGTAAACCCAACTTGAACCACACATATCTCTCTATTAATCATTGCTTTGATAATTCAAGAGGGCCTCGGTCTCACTTTAGTGTAAATCAACCCTAATTTGCGTAAATAGTTGGCATTTTTGTAGCATCCTCAATACAAATGGTAAGTGGTTATCGTAATAGTAGTGTAATTGGCAACAACAAAATTGTCAACCTAATGCAATCTGCAAGAGGCTCATCAAGTTGAAGGCCTCTGCAATTTCTTCTTCACTCATGGCATTTTTTTGTTTATATTGTACCCTCCAAGTGAGCTAACAAAACCTCTGACAATGTACTCATGCCATCCCAAACTAATGAAGGAGCAGAAGAAACATCTTGATTTTAATAATGTCCCAAAACAAGTCTTTTGTTATCAAACAAACAAAAGTGTTAGATAGTTTAAACGTCCAAGTACTACAACAGAGTTGAGGCACTTGCGCAGGAAAGTGAAACAAAAAAATTTAGACATGAATTGACATGGCATGTACCATTGTGGTACGCAATTACATGTGCACGATTGAGGATGCTCTTATTATATTGCTCAAATGTTGGCCAACTTTCTTAGAACATTTCCACGAGCCTGGTGGCTCAATTTGAAAACAAGATGAACTACCCTTTGAAGTCCTTGTCAGGAAAGAAGCCATTGATCATATGAGGCAGGCCATTTTTGGCCACACACTAGTTCTACAAAATGAGCTTGTTTTCAAGCCCAAATGCTGCAAATTGGATGACCTCTTACCCCTGTAAGGTTGTTGCAGACTATATTAGTTTGATGGATGACTTCAATATTGACTATAAAAACTAAAAAGTGCACCTATTGATCCAATAAGCGAAGAATTTTGATGACTACCTTCATCATTGGGGCTGCATCTTGATAGTGTTAAGAAATTCATTTGTTTTTTAAGCCCGGTAGTAGGAGGCAACAATTCCAAAACTAGCTAAATTTTGCTCAACTTTTACTCAATTTTTTCATGCCCTCAATGTAAATTCAAAAAAAAATTCAAAAATGAACATTTGGCTAAAAACCATGAACCCGTCTGGTAGGAGGTTACAGAGATCCTTGCACCGCTCCACTGAGAGCGCGTTTCCAGTGGAGGCCGGAACTGGAGGCCCATCCAGGGTGACCACGGGCAGAACTCTGAAAAAACTCTAAAATTTTCAAGAAGGATACAATTGAAAAAGAAAGCTCCAGCCCAAGGTCCGGAAGGTCCAGTTCTATTCTCTAGTTTCGCAGAGCTGGAGGCCGGAGGTCCAGGCATGGACCCTTTCAGCCCCCCAATGCCACCGGACCACCTTGGGATGTGCATCCAACGGTGTCCTGCTTACTTCCCTGAAACCCACGCAAAGGCCATGATGGTTCCATGGATAAGCGAGGACCTGACCTTCTTCCTGGCTGGAGAGCATCCCACAGGAATATTTAATCGGTGCCTCAGTGGCAACCCAACCCAACCCTACCCAATCCTACCCAACCCTACCCAACCCTACCTGGCCGGAGAGCATCCCACAGGAATATTCAATCAGTGCCTCAGTGGCAACCCAACCCAACCCAACCCAACCATACCCAATCCTACCCAACCCAACCCTACCCAACCCTACCCAACCCTAGTTCCATAATAAATGAGATGCTGGTTGAGCAACTGACGGAACCAGCTGAAGCGCGGCCATTTCCCGACTGACCCAAAATGGAAGGCCCACGATTCCCAGTTTCCCACAAGCCCACTTGCTGCTGCCCAACAGGTTTTTTTTTTTAATTTTTGAAGAAGTGCCATAGTGGCGATATAAAATGATACAGTGGTGCTCCAAATTGCAACATTCATCCACTTATTGGATGTATAGTGTGGTTTTCATCCACAATTAGGCGATTTCATCTAATATTTCTTTTTATTTCAAAGTTGTCTGACAATTTCATCCAATTTTTTTGGCATTTTTTATAACCTTTTTTAGCCAGATTTTTTTCTCTGGTGCAATCTGGCACCAGAAAGCCAAAAAAAAAGCCCTGCTGCCCAACCATGGCAAGCATCACACTCCTCTCCAGGGATGGATGGATGGATCCGTCAGTTTGGAGGGACGCACACTAGTGATTTCAAAAAGGGTTCAACGTTTTTAGCCAAATGTTCATTTCTGGAAGACTTTTTTAAAATTTACACTGAGGCCAAACAAAATTAAGTAGAAACCAAGCGAAATTTAGCCAGTTTTGAAATCGCTGACGCACACTCACTCACGGCACTTCCAAATCATCATAAGTTAATCATCATCATCTGACTTGTTAATTATTATTCTTTGGCTACGGCCGAATATAAAGTTTTTAAACTGATGGGACTGAACACAGACGGAGGGGCAGACTGCAGAATTACAAAAAAATTAATGAACTATTTTTCTTTTTAAACAGACGTCCAATCAGCCGATTTAAACAAACGTCCGCTCAGTCCTCCGTCATCAATCGGCACGGCGCCGGCACGGGACTGACCTAAATTTAGCGACATGTCTGGCACGTCCTGGAGCGGCCACGTCAGCTGCACAGGACGCCGATGCAGGAAGCTTAGGGCCTGTTCGCATGCTGGACTGGACCCGACGGGACCTCCAACTGGGCCCGGGGAGGTTCACATGGCAAAATTGGGAACCTTATCTCTGATGTGGAGCTCCGGTCCTGACTTTTTTCAACCCACCTTGATTATAGGATTTTCAAGCCCACTCTCTTCCCCCATCAACCCAACTTACTATTTTTCTAAAAGTTTTCTCCTTTTGTGTCCTTGTCTCACCTATTCCAAGACTTGCTTCCGTGGCTTGCCTCATTCATTGGTTGCCACATGCCACTAAATTCCAAACGTTACAAAAAAAGCGGAAATTCTCATTTGAGAACCGATGCGCATCCGGAAGCAAGATGTGGCCTGAACCGGACCTTGGAGCTCAATGCCTGGACTCCACCTCCAGTCCAGTGCCTGCATGCGAACATGCCCTTATTAGGTCAAGTCGGTTAAGCTTATAGTTGTATGACGAGCCTCTTGCGAAGGCCGTTTTGTCCCCCCCATTTTTTTTTGTTTTTTGTTTTTGTTTTTGTTTTTAACAAATGGGAGACCCACAGCATTAAGAAAAACCAAGTGCAAAGAACAGCCAAGCCCGAAAGCTGGTCAAATGGAGAGAAAATGAGCAAAGAAAAAAACCCACCGAAACTTGAAAAAACAAAGAAAAACTACAAGAATTGATAGAGAGTAGGACCATTCCTATGCCATCTAATAGAGTCGCCATCCCGAAAAGCGAGGAGTTGGGATCTAAGCCAGATCTTGTCAAACTTAATCCAGATAAGACTAGCTTGATGAGGTCTTTGTCTAGCGCCAGTCTTTGCCTTCAGTTGGGCAGCACGCCCTTAGTCTAATAAGGCATCCCAAAGGGCTTGCTGCACCAAACCCCTTGGCCACAAGTTTTGCAAGACCCTCCCGTTTTACCCTTGGGAAAAATGCAGGAACATTTTTTTTACAACGCATGAATTTTTTTGCAAATTCTGAGTTCATATTTGCAATCAGAGCTACGAGAGGTGTTAACAATTGAACAAAGACGACACAAAATAGGGGGGCTTTTTTTTTTACATTCACCATAGGCTTTATTTCCGTAAGAGGCTCGTCATACAACTACAAGCTCAACTGGTAAGTCCTCTCTTCGAGAATCTCCAGAGTCCGTGAACGGCATGAAGGGATGCATGGATTTTTTCTCTCAAATCCATAATATTTTGAGTTTAGGCATGTGACAGGAGTCAAAAGTTCACATAACATTCTCATTGGTTTCCGGAGAGAGGGATAATTCCTTCCTAGATACCAAGGAAAAACTTCAGTTATAATTAGAGGGGTATCATTGACTTGTCAGCTTTAACTTTGTCAGGTTGTGTTAGTGATTTCGGATTCAACAAGGAGATAATTGGTTGTGCGTAAAGTGAACAGTGTGGGTGCAATGCATGCAATAAGCAATTGGCTGGGTGCAACATTAGGGGCTCCTTGTTTTAGAGGGAGTAAAAGAGACCCTCAAAAGCATTGCTTAACAATGTTATGTACAAAGTGTGGTAGGAATAGCCTCTTAGTATTGGAAAAATTATTTGGAGAGTGTTTTGTAAAATGCTTGGATTTGAGTCATTAGGAAAATTTTCAGGCCTCGAAAAGGCTGTGAATTTTGACCCCCCTCGATGCAATTAAAGAATAAATAACTTTTTTTTTAATTTTTTAATTTTTTAATTTGGATGTTGATGTGGCACTAGTGCCATGTCAAGTTATATTATTTTTTTTCAATTTTTTTTTCAATTTTTTTTTCAATATATATGTATATTTTCTGTACTTGCACTGCAGGGTGCCGAAAAATGAAAGCTGAACGGCCTTTCCAAGGCCTAGAATTTTTCCTAATGTCTTTTGATATTATATAACTTAACATTAGGGCTGTCACACCTTCTTTGAAAATGAAACTTCACCCATATTAACTTCTTCACATGCACATTAATTTTGAGAAAAAAAAACAAAAAAACTTCTTGATATTCAGATAATGGAACTTCCGTAATTCAAAGAGAGAATGTCACGTCTTCATTCTTTGAAGATTGGAAATAGGATGAAGAAGGTGTGACAACCCCTATTGCCTCAATTACCAATAAGACAAGAGGCCCATTTGCACTTTTGAAAATCAAACTTCTATAATGAACAAAATTGTCTTAGATTGGCTCTTCAACCAACTCAAATTCTAGAATTAAAGTAGAACCCCCATTACCCACCACCGCCCCATTGTCATTCAATAGGGTTTCTTAAGTGCAAGAGAGGCTAGCACTCATTTCCAACCATTAAGTCTAGGTTTCCAACCATCAATTCCACCATTCTTGTCTTGATACATGTGCTTGGTTTGGAGTGCCAAAGTAAACAAGAAGCAAGACAAGAAGTAGTCTCTTAAATGATTGGACATAGGTCAAAGTCGACTTTTGGCTTCAAAAAGTCATAGTAATTTCAATTCAAGTGATAAAATTACCAATTTTTTTGCAAGCCCCGTCATTTCTATCAATGCACCTCTAAAAATATTTGTTTTGCCTTGCACAATTCCAAGTCATGTCAGAATTTTTCTTATTTGGCCAGTTACGGGTGGTTCTATTTTAATTAATAAATCCTTCCAAGATATTCAGGGAGGTATGATACCTTTAGAGCCTGGAGAGGACCACTGCCTATTTATGCACTTATTATGTGAAGTCACCTCCAATATGAGCATCCAATCTCTTACTTTTTATATTTGATGTGCCATATATATATATATATATATATATATATATATATATATATATATATATATATATATATATATATGTATATATATATATATATATATATGTATATACATTTTTTTGACAAGCCCTTGATCTAACATCTTATTTCTTATTCCCACCTTGACAAAGCAAATGTATCCCATGAGTAATGTACTAACCGATTAGAAGTGGAATTGTAAAAAAATCAAGCAAGCTTTGATGTGGTGTTTGTTGTGTATGAGATCTTTAGTATGCAAGGAAGACAATGTTCTAAGCAAAAACTGGATACAAAACTAGAAGCCTTGTCCATGTGGTGTTGACTTGATTTTCTAACTTTTGAAAGTACAACCTTTTATAATGCATCCTTGTTGTCAAAACCTCCTCCAGGGCTAATGAAACGCCTACAAAAGGCTCAAGAATGTTATTGGACATAATCACATGCAAGTTCTTTTATTAAATCATTGATTCATTAATACTTTTAACTTATCCTAATTTAAATATTTTACAAATAATGCAACTTAAATAAACTAAATTGATTTGTCCTATTAGTGAGGGTGGAAAATTTGTGTCACCTAGAAAATTTGTGAAAATTAGAACAGTATAATAATATTTCAAAATTAGTGTGACTTTGACAACTTAGTGTCACATTCACTATTAGGACAAATCAATAAGCATCATACCCATTAATTGAAATACTCAATGTAACAAACATTTTTTATGTAGTGTACTCCTAGTGCATAATGGCACAAGGAAGCTTAACTTAATCTAATTTAATCGTGTCACAAATAGGATGGATGGCTTACCTTATTCATCCATTTTTGTTGGTCCCCTTTCATTTACTGCGAAACCTTTTCATGGGACCCAAATCTCGTCAAATGAAGCAATTGAAGCAAACGGCGGCAGGTGAGGGACGCGACGAGGCGTGCTTCCGACGGACGATGTCATGACGACAGTCGGAGACTGAGGATTGAGGACCGGCGGGCCACGTGAGGGCCGGATCTAGGTTCTCATCCAGTTTCGTTCGCACCGACCAAGGATGATGATACTGTACGTTCATCCTGTCCGCGGCCGCTGCTCCGTCCGTCCGTCGTTGACTTGGGTTCAGTTTTCTATTGTTGGGTGGTTCCTATTGATGGGCGCCGCGTGCATGCACCTCGTGTTGGATTGGCTTGGCTGTATTGAATTATTCCCTCTTCACTACTTGTACCTGCAGTATGGTATGGCCAGGTGTTTCGTTCCATTTATTTTGGGCCAGCACCGACTAGTGATCTCAAAACGGGTTCAGGGATTTTAGCCAAATGTTCATTTTTGGAAGATTTTTTTTGAATTTACACTGAGGGTTGAAAAAATTAAGCAGAAACCGAGCAAAATTTAGTCAGTTTTGGGATCGCTAGCACCGACTGGTGAAGCGGTTTACATCCATCCATAGGTATGGAAACTGAAACAAGCAACCTATGGAAAGAGAATTCATGACCCAAGCGGCCATTTTCTGGTCGCTACCCTCTTTTTTGAGCTACTTGTTCTCAGATTTTGAGTTTTTCCTATAAATAGAAACTATTTCAAGAAAATAGACCGTGTTATAAATCCAGTGGTGGTAGTCTCATCAAATTCCGAGTTAAACTCCACCTTGTGGAAGTTTTTGAAGTTTAGTGGTGTAGTGTAGTTTACAATTCCATTTTATGGGTTTGGTTTGGGCATTGTTTCTTCCACTTACATACATATTGATTTTAGAGATGTACATGTAGTGATAATGTCCGTTTTGGGTCAACGGCACACTGGGGGGAGGTACACCTTTCATGACCAAAGTATATATATTTGTCAAAAAAGAATGATATGATTCAAATTTTTATACTCAAAGTAGTGATTTTGTGATTTTATCCATTGAACTTGATATGTCATCAATATTAAAAGTATTTGTCAAGTAGTGAAAGAGTTTCACAAGGAGTCGAGTAGAGTTTCCTTCAATTAGAAGCTTTAAGCACAATTTTGGTCAAAAGTTTGGTTTATAATTTTGAATCTAATACCTTCTTCATAGTGTGTTTGCATTATTTAATAGATATCTTTATTCTTTGAGGTTTTCAATTACTTTAGAAGAAACTTCGGGTAGAAAAAAAACTCTATTGTATGATTTTTGTTTGGAGAATAGTTGTTAGAACTCTAGTAGGGTACTAGCGGTTGGCGTTTGCTATGCTACGCATTCATCATTAGAATTTTATTAGAATTTTTATATATTAGATAAAATGCAAAACAAAAATTTCAATAAATCTTCAAATAAAAATTACTAAAATCTTTGTATAATTTTGTTTATAAGTAAGCATATATTGAAATGTACAATAGAAACTTACTGAATGATGAATGAAATATATGCAATGGTGAATACTGTAAAAGATATACATTTATTGTAATGCATTCAAAAGTTGACTCAATTGTTACCAACAATTGGCAACCCCAAAACTTGGTGAATTGAAAAGAAAAACTTGTAAAATTCAAAAACTTCATGAACAACTTAATTGTTGTGAAATTCAAAATCGCTTCAATTGAATAAATTTCCCAAATCATTTGGTAGTAGCAATAAAATTTTGAAATCATAAAAGCTGTAAAAGTGATATTACAGAGGTGATTGCAAACTACTACTTTATTTCTGTAATATAACATTGTGTGAAAATATTAATTTTATGTATGTATGATTAAAAATATTTTTACGAAATATTAAACTTAATTATTCCATAGACTTATTGAAATCATTATCATGCATTCTATTCAAATATATCAAAATTCTACTAATATGTGATACAATAAATGCGTAGCATAGCAAGCATGAGCCCCTATTATTAATGGTAGCATTTGTGATATTATAGAGGGAGTTATGATTTTAGTAGTATGATTTGTACTCTCTCAATTCTTTAAGTCACAACCTAATCACCCAAAAATTTAAGGAATTCTTAAACAATGGAAGAATATATTGCTGCATATAAAAGAAACCAAAAAAAAGATTTCTTGGTCCTATAAATGATGCTATTATTTTTCTTTTCACATTTGTCAAACTCATTATTAGATTTATATATGGAGTTTGTTTTGACATATTGTACAAAATATAATATGAAAGTAGGGAGTGAATTTCAATTGAGTAAATTTATTTTTTTAGTGATTGATTATTGAAGAAAGGATGTGAATTATTTTCCAAAGTCCAAGTATTCAAATATTGGGATAAACTTAGACTTATTACCAAAGATATGGGAGAATTTGCACTTGCATCAACAAATGTTATTGCATCTATATCTTTATCTATATGCCTATCCATATCCATACAAGTATATAAGTGTCCCTATGCATTTGCATTCATACAAGTGTATGTGTATATAGTTGCATTTGTATATATATGGCATAATTGCCTAGTTGGACACCAAACTGTTATTTATTTCTCCTCCAAACAACCCTAGCTTTTGAAGAATTTGTAATTGGTATTTTTGAGGGGATATAGTAACCCTATATAAATATCTTATTAGTAAACAATTTAGTCCTTGAATTACAACTTTCAAAAGTACAAAGACAATTTATTCTAAGAAGAATACACTAATTATGAAATTCAATAATAACTGATTTAAAATGGTATGAAACTTTACTCTTTATGAGTATTTTTCCAACTTTGTTTACAAAGACCCCACCTTCTTTGTACAATATTGATATCTATGCTCTTGACAAAAATCATCAATAGGAGTTAAAACAAATAGCTTTTTTCAAATCAATTTGTATGGTAATATTACATTTAGACACTAAATTCTATTATTAGTATAGCTCTAGCGCCAATGCGCAACCAACCAACTCTATTGATTGGAACCTTGATTGATTTTTTTTATTGATCAATGAATTTTTTCCTTTGTAAAAAAAAAAGAGAGGCAAGAACTTAATCCTGAAATGATGCGACGGCCTAAAAGTGTCCGATGGCCAATAGAAAATCCTTTTATGTAAGATAGAGTGCAAATTCTCATTAGGAATCTTGTGTGGAAAAGTGAGGCCTTGCATAGTAGTTTGACCTCCAATGAGTGCTCTTTTTTCTTTCTTTCTATAAGCAAATGATTTGCACACATGGCAACAAGCCCGACGTTCTTTAGTAAATCCCCAAGAATAACAAGAAGGCCGCATGGGCCCTATTTAACAAGTTTATCCACTAGCTAGAACTCAAGATGGAAGGCATGAGAAGCTCAACACAATTTTTTCAACTTCAATTTCGTAAACGACACGGTAGCCTAAAAGTGTCCAATACACAATAGAGAATCCTTCTATGTAAGACAAAAGTGCAAATGCTCATCTTAGGAATCTTGTGTGGAAAAGAGAGGTCTTGCATAGTAGTTTGACCTCCAATGAGTGCTCTTTTTTCTTTCTTTCTAAAAGCAAACGATTCACTTGGGACCAAAAAGGATGGTTTGCACATATAGCGACAAGCCCTGCGTTCTTGGATAAATCCCCAAGAACAACAACAAGGTGGCACGGACCCTATTTGACGAGTTTATCCACCAGCTAGAACTCAAGATGGAAGGCATGAAAAGCTCAACACTATTTTTTCAACTTCAATTTTGAAATAGACACGGTAGCCTAAAAGTGTCCGATATACAATAGAGAATCCTTCTATGTAAGACAAAAGTGCAGATGTTCATCCTAGAAATCATGTGTGGATGTTCATCCCAACATCAATTTTGTAAACTCATTACTGGCGCACTTCTGCAAAATTCAGTGTACCCGCACAGCAGCCCACCCTTATCAACACATTCCAGCCGAGTTGCAAAGTACAGTACAACCAATTTGAGGATACCGAGGAAGTCAGCCGCAGTGAGCCCAGATGGACGTGAAAACTGAAAAAAACTGGGTTGAAGGGCCCCCGGTGGCTCCAATCAACCCACACATGCAAATCAATGTGCAAAACGTGTTGGAGTTTAGTCCCAATCAACCCCACACATGCAAATGGACATGGAAAAATGTGTTGCTTTTAGTAGTCCCAATCAACATACACATGGTAACGAATGCGCGACGAAAAAAGTGGTCGTCTTTACTCAAAGTTTACCTAACATACAAAAAGATTCCAAATTAATAAGGTTATGGAATAGCAGAGACTAATGTTATTCTCCATAGATGTATTCTCAAAAATGTGATATGAATCTGAAAAAATAAGCCGCTAGAAAATGTTCGGAAAGTGTCACACCATTTGGGATGAATGTATGCACATTTTAATGAATAAATAGTTATTGTCTACATTGCATAGTCATGCTTCACATCCATAGAAATGGATGCTTCATGCTTCAGAAGAAGATCCAAAAATGAAATAAAAAACCCTGGTACCCACCACCACTGTACTGTACTACCCAGGTATCCACCAACCATTCAAAACGAAACCCTGATCTCAACGAATGAAAAAAAATTGGATGAGAAAGGGCCTCCGTCAGAACGGATGTGTTTCATTCAAGGGAGCACCCCCCTCTTTCCTTCACCGCGCTCTTGCGCTCCAGTAGCCTTCCCCATATGACGACGTCTACATCTTCACTTACACGAATCCTCACTTCCACACTAGTCTCTTTCCGATCCCTTTCATCTCTCCTTCCATGGTCTAAAAGTCTTAAACAATCTGAAGGCCTTTTTGCTGGACTTCAGTTTTTCCAGGGAGCTTTGAATCAGAGAAAGCCGTGGAGAATGTGGTGAACGCCTTTTGAAACAGCGAAAGCGACCGAGAGTTCGCCATTTTTCTTGTAGGGTTTTGTTTGTTGTTGAGAAATCGGACTTTGAGTGTGTGTGTGTGAGAGAGAGAGAGAGATAGTGTTGTTCATGATGATCGAGTTATTGTGTTTGTGATGGCAATGGCGGTAGTGGAGCCTCGTTTGTTGCGGATGAAGGCTTGAAGAAATTAGTTCCGTAGGGGTGTAGGTTTCGGGGTTGCTCTTGCCATGGGCTGCACATCGTCTTCCCCTGGTATGCGCCTTCGTACTTTCTTTTGCGATTCGTACTTTTTTTCCTAGTAGTTGAGTTTAGATCTCGGAAGTTGTGTGATAGTTGTTAGTTGAAGGTTGTTTTCAAGTAGTAATGTGGTGAAGTTTGATGTGCGGCATTGTGTTTGTATTTGTGTGTGTTTAATGTGGATTTTGGTTGTGTGTGATAGCTGCTGTGCAAGGCTCGGGGCGCATTCAGACGCACTCCCAGTCCGAGGTTTTGGATTCTAAGAATCTGCGTATTAAGGTATAATGGATTTAGATTTCTAATGGGATGGTAGTTGGAAGGTGATGTTGCGTGTTGGTTTTAAAATCCAATGGTTTATGGTTTGTGAGTGTGCGGGTTTGTACGAACTACCGATTTCTTGTGTGGCTTTTGCTGCTGTTTGGGATTAGTGTGGAATTCAAATGGCTTCCTTGAGGTGGTTGCTGAGTGATTGTCGACTTCATTTTGCAGCTTGTTCTGTTAGGCGATTCTGGAGTCGGCAAGAGTTGCATTGTGTTGCGGTTTGTGCGCGGTCAATTCGACGCTTCGTCTAAGGTTCGCTTGCATCTGAACTGGATACTGGTCTTGCTAGCACTTGGTTGATTGGTTTGAAGGCAAGCACCAGGGGAGAAGTCAATTTATTGTTGTGCATTTTCACACGAAGAGGTCGTTTGACTGTTTTTGTGCTCTGTTTGTTCAGGTCACGGTGGGCGCGTCATTTCTCTCTCAAACTATATCCCTGCAAGACTCTACCAGTGTAAAATTTGAAATATGGGACACGGCAGGCCAGGAACGGTACGGCATATTTTCCGACAGAACTTCATAAAACTTGCTGTGGTGATTAGCTAGGGGATGAATTGTGTCGTAATGCTACGGTTGCCAGTGTATCGTTTAGGGTGATTGAGGAAGAAATGTTGTTGATTCTCACCGTTTCCGACCTGCGTTGTTGAAATTTGACAGATATGCCTCATTAGCGCCCTTGTACTACAGGGGTGCGTCAGCGGCGGTTGTAGTTTACGACATCACCAACCCGGAGACTTTTCTGAAAGCTCAGTTTTGGGTTAAGGTCAGTTCCTTTAATATAATTTTGTGATCGGAAGATACATGGAAGGCCATTAGGGATATTTTCTCTTCAATGACTTGAACCTCTTCACAGAGTTCTCTTGCAGCGATCTATTTTGAAATGTAGCACTGATTGATCTTTTTGATGCATATCAACAGGAGTTGCAGAAGCACGGTAGTCCTGTCATTGTAATGGCTTTGGTTGGAAACAAGGCCGACCTTGAAAGTCAACGTCAAGTTTCTCGCGAAGTAAGCATTGCACTATTGCCTACAATCTGGTTTATTGTTTGGTCTATTTTTTTTTCACAGTGCATGGAGACCTCGTTTCTCTAGAGATACGGTACGCTTTTATGGTGGTCATGAAATTATCGCTGATGTATAGAGTGCCTGTGGTTGGACCTGCAGGAAGCACAGGAATATGCGGAAAGCAATGGCATGTTTTTTATCGAAACGTCAGCAAAGACTTCTGACAATGTGAACGAATTATTTGAGGTAATTATTTTATTCATTCTGCGAGCATGGCGTCCATTAGTGTCGTTGGTTCACTCATCATTGA
Organism: Neckera pumila; assembly: GCA_963969595.1. Lineage (NCBI taxonomy): Eukaryota > Viridiplantae > Streptophyta > Bryopsida > Hypnales > Neckeraceae > Neckera > Neckera pumila. The sequence continues at coordinate 35,837,582 of OZ018409.1, forward strand.
TTCAGTTCTGGGATAGAGTGCTGCTCAGGTGACACCGAATGTATGTTCTATGGAGAGAATGCACCAGAGGTGTGCATTGGGGTGGCGAGTGGGTCAGCTGAGCAGCACTCGTCCCTGTCACTCTTAATTGATGTCTTAAAATACTGTGTGTTCTGTTTGGAGCTTTTCATCGACTAGTCTCAGTTCTCACGCATCGTTATGCTGAAATTGATGATAGTCTTTATAATGAGCTTGGATCAGTAAACTTGAATCTGAGCCTACATTCTGACACTGCTCCCTGGCAGCAATGCACTGAGGGCGACATTGCCAGGAAGCCCAAGCATCCAAGTCTATACAACGGGTCGAGAAATACATCTGTGTCCAAGGTTCATCAGTCTCGCAGAATACACCCCGCATGCCGGGCCTGAAATGGTTGTGTTATCGTTATTTTGACAGGAGATTGCCAAGAGGTTACCTCGGGGACAATCAAGCTTGTCGAGGAATTGAACATTCTCTTCTCTAGAGCATTTTTCCCATTACCACTGAATGCCAGAGTTTGGTGATTGTTGGTACACATTGTCAATAGTCAACAGTGCTGCTATTTGGCTGCTTTTTGTTTTGTACATACATATAATAAATTGCTTCTCCCTTGGTTGGATTCCCCTGCATCAAGCCGCAGAGACCAACAACGGGTTTTATAACTGTTCTTACTGGTTTATTTCAATGTTTCTCTTGCACATTTTCAATTGTCAATTACTGAAGTCGTCTATTTGCATATCACTTTGAATCTCGTTCTATTCTGAATGACCTGCTTGATCTCGAAGTGTAGGAACGTATTTTACCGAGCTCAGGCATTTTCTACACGTAATGAGGAAACGGTCAGTTTCACTGTCATGGACTCGGTTCGATTAATACGTGTCATTTTTTGTTCTCTAGCTTCCGGATGGTGTACCGGTACTCGAAATGCCCTCATCGGTCCTTCGATTGTAAGAAGCATTTATGCTATGTGAGACTAGGACCTCAGAAATGAAAACATTTCAGATCAACGTGAGATGTTCCTCCCTTCAATCTGCCTAGATATGAATACCTACAGTATTAGCATGAGTGGCGGAAGCCATCGCTAAAGGTAGCCACTGAGAGGTAATTATATCATACTTGTACTATGAAAAAGTATATATTGCAACTATATACCTCCATGTATATCTTGATATGTAACTAAAGAATATTTGCAAATCAATATCTTGCAAATCTATATTGAACAAATGTTAAGGAACTAACACAATAATCTACAATAATCTACAAACAAGTAGATGGATGAATAAAACAAAAATATGTGTGCTAGGGATATACTTGTGTTCATCTGATATTTAAAATTTGACTACTTGGTCCTTTATCTCTTAACCCCTAAATGCCCAAGGCACCTAAATGTAGTGTTGAAGAAACTTTGAAGTTAAATAAAACCTTACCAAATTGCTATTTTTAGTGGGTTGTATTTTTAAAAGATTATTTTTGAAGTCTAATTTTAGCATCAAAAATCTGATTTTGATTATGAATTTTATATTCAAGATTTTGTGCAAAGGTACTCATTGCAATCTTGACTTCTTGTAGTGTTGAGGGTTCTTGGAAATGAGCCTGAAGTACACTAGATCTTGGAGAAATAATCACACTAGAAATTCATTAAAGAAAAATTGTAGAGTAGGTTTTGCGAAGTTATAAATTGATTGGGGTGATATTTGTTAGGCTCTTCAACCTCATTTTTTTGTGGTCTTGAATTTTTTAGATTTGACATGCAAAAAGAGAGCTCAAAGATTTTCATAGTTTTAACACCCTGATGATCAAACACTATAATCTTTCAATCCTTAAATGATATTGTTGTGTTTTCTTTCCCTATGTGATCTCTAACATGTCTAGTCTAAATTTGTACGGTTACAATTCAAAAAAAATTGATTCAACTTATCAACATGTTGGCTTTTTGTTCAATTAAGAGCAAATTCCAAGAGGCCCAAAACAAGCCTTGGGCATTTAGGGGTTAAAAAGACGGGCTAATGGTTGTAGAAATCATTCCTTTGGTTACCGTGAATCATTGGCTTAAAAAAATTGCAAAAGAACTCATTGGAAATCAAAATTATTATAGAAGACTTCCCCTTTTTACAACAAAATTCCTACTAGAACAATTCTTTGTCCTCCATCAGACAAAAAACATCCGTGTCGACATTTAAGGGTTCCGTGGTCAATTCAATTAGTGCAAGATGCATTAATTGTTTTATATCACATTTTCTACTAAACTAAATTTCAATGACTTTAAATGACTATAGGACAAAGAAGATACTCCCTTATTCTCATAGTAATAACTAAACAAATAAAAATAGAGTTGATTTCTTGTTGAAAAATGTAGTAGAAAACACTAAGTGTGTCGTGTACTATTTGAATTAACTAAACTGACCAAAAAAAAAACCTTTATTCATTCTAGCAGTGAAGATCATATAATACCATTTGGTGGGACAGACATACGTTTCATGTATGCAATGTTGCAGTGCACATGACTTAGCATCCGACCCAGAGACATCCTCCCAGCCATTTAGAATTCTAAGAAAACCAAACTGGGGAACAATTAGATAGCAATAGCACAATCGTGGCTATTAAAATTAGAACAACTCATGGGGTCTATTTGTCGATTTGTTGCTATAAAACCTAGTGTCATTGATTTGATTTGGCTATCGAATGAAAGTAGTTATTCAACACATGGCGCATGCCTATGAGCCTCAAATTAACACCTGGAAATATGCAACCCAAATCCAAATTGAAATTCGTGTATGTCTGATCATCTAGCTATGCCTAATCTTTCTCTGAAAAAGTATTGAATCCATTGAGGTCTTGCAAAATCATGACACCTGCTCTTCTTCAAGAACGGCAATATATTTCGGAATCCAGCTCATAGCATATGAGAATCTCCTCTTCAACGTCTACATCTACCTCTCGCTGAAGGGAGCTTGCATCAAGTCAAAAGCCTTGTCCAGCAGCTGTTTAAGCAGCCAAATACAACCGTTAGGCACACCTCAAAACTTCTTCACTGACGAAGCGTTCATCAAGAGAGACATGCGAGTTGTGCAACATGTCTCAAACACTCAGATATTTTACGTAAAAGACTAGACTATGGGAGCTTATAGATCACGCATATGCTCAATATATGACCGAAAACTGCTTGCAAAATAATCCATTCTGACGGACAAAAATTTACTTGAAATCGGTCCTTGGCAAACAGAAATGCTGTGAATGCAAATAGATAGAGAAATTACCTTCCCCACTGTTTTCAACTCACGACCAATTGGATCTAGAGCTTTTAAGTTGACCTGACATTTAAAAGGGACCGGCCAGACCTACAAAACAACCTCATCAAGTTTAGTATCAGTTGTTGAGTAGTAATATGCATATTCATGATTACCATTGTAACTGGATTCATCTGGTATAGTTTCACATAAACAATTGACAGGGACCAGAAAACAAATAACTTTCATTTCAAAAGTAACAATCGAGAAGGAGGATCTCACTTGAAGCCCAAAAACCCTAAGAGGCTTTTGTAAACCAGGAATAATGCAATCAGGTCCAGCTGGCTCCACATAAGCCTCACGAGCAAGACCATAACCAATTGGATCTGGATGCTGTATTCATCAACATAAGACCCCTAATTCATTAGCGTATCTTTTAAAAAATCCAATTCGGAGAAAGAGCTTAAAAATTTCAAATAGGATTCAATCAGCCACAAACGCTGCCATATTCGAATAGAGCAAATCTGATCAGACAGGGAAATGTAACAACTACAACGCAGAGCTCCTCCCTTCAGGAATGAGCTCGATAAGTACGCTATTTAACTTTTTTAAGTGGTAGCTTTTAGGCAACTGGAAATTCTGCCGCAATTGTCCCCAGAACTTCTTTCGGGTAAAGAGGCCCCAAGATTACAAACGAAAGTGAAATATAATAGAACTGCCAGGCCGTACCTTCATAATGCTAAGGGCATACTGGAAATTAGGTCCTTGCCGAACAGCGACAATTCCCCCCTTGCTAATTCGAGGCACAGGTTTCTCTCCCTTGTATGCCCTCCAGGGTGCATCATCAGCAAATTTCGACCCTTTTCCAGTCTTCTTGGGAGCCATACCTAATTGCCTAAATAAAAAGCTTCAATGCCCTTTCAAGTCTCAAAGAATCTCTATTCCTGAACCTTGCCTTCACCTCATGCTGCAGCCGTCGTTCTCCGATCCTCTCATCAACCAATACGCACAAACTCTCTCTCAAGCCCTGCATGAAACCCGATAAACCCTCGATTAGGGTTTTAACTCTCTTTGGCAACCAGAACACGAATTTTGCACATTTGTCAAGATAATTGATGCACGTCAATTCCCGATGCAATAAGAGAATCTCTTCAGAGACATAAAAGATTCCTACACCTCTTTCACTCTGAATCCATATCCATAATTTGTTGAAGAAAATTCTCATCCACTTGAAAAGTCGGACATCGATAATTCAAAACGTCACAGCAATCAACACTCAAACGTCTCCTTGATTCCGAGTACACGAAAGGTGCATCAATATGAAACTCTAACAGAAGAATTCCGTCAACACAGATAATCTCGTAAAAACGCTACAGAAACACAATGCTGGAACGCATTTCCACTGGATTTTTTTGACAGAAAGCTCCCAATGCAGAGATTTCAACGGCGTGCAGTATGCGAGGGTTTACCGATTCAAGCGCACGTCGGTGATGAAAAATCGCATCAGCACCAGCTTTTGGATTTGTGGGAGCAGTGAATGAGAGAGCGAGCTGTGAACGAGAGAACAAGCTGTGAATGAGCTCTTGTGGCTTGGAGGTTCGGGGTCGTTTTGCCGTGAAGATTATGTGGTCCAACTGTTTGGAACTCGGCTTTCGAAGGTCGTGTGGATAGATATGGATGACATTCATCCGTTTGTATACAAATCCATTCCTTAAGTTAGGTTGTTTGTTAAGTTTATTTGTTTGTTTGTTTTGTTTGTTTTGTTTGTCTGATTTGTGTTATGGTGAGATCTTTGACTCTACGTCCCCGGTCGTCTTCTTGGTACCATCAAAAAGTTCTCTACGAAGAAAGGTATACAAACTTTGTTTTGTGGCATTTAGGCCTACGACGTGAAAATATTGAATTTTGAAGCTTTCATGCACTAATTTAATTTAATTTAGCAATAGTATGCCCTTTGGTCTTTTAGTTGAACTATTGTACGCGAAGGTCTAATTCGGCATTGAAGTATTGAAATTGAATTTCCGTGTCAAATTCTCAAGGTCCATATTACCTTAGGGGAGGCAACCCATTCCCGATCAATGACCCATTTCAGATCACTTCAGGAATTACAGGCATGTAAGAGGACGGTTTCTTCAATGGAAAATTTTCTTGTGTGCAACAATAGTGTTTGGACCCTTCCTAGATTTTTCAGGTATTTTGGTATCAAAACAAAGTTGCTATGAATTAATGAGTTCCAGATTCTGTAATTCTTTAAGTGATCGAGAATGGGTTGCCTACCCTACACCATTCACAAGATGACATATGAATACCTTGGTTATATGGGTTGCATCCCTTTGAGATTAATACATGTCAACCATAACAACATAAAATGTTGATGGAGTTAGAGTGGTTGAAACATTGTCAAATGGGCCTGTATCTAATTGAAAAATGGATGATTTTCATCCAAAAATTTTCTTGGAGTGTTCTTTGCATGTGTATGAGTAGCATGGTGGTAGAAAGCCTCTCATTGAAGAACTATAAAATTTTCTAGAGAAGAAGATGCTAAATCTATAGATCACAGTAGATGTCTTTTAGTATATTTGACAATGCCTACTTCTTGTGTTTTTGATCTAACTTTTATCCTTTAAAATATATTTTTTTAAATTTGAGCACAAATAATGAAATAGATATTATTAAATACAATTTCTATTCCAATTCAAAATTTTGTAAAATCCCTAGAATTGTCAATTTTGTAGCCATTTGAACTTTGGATTATTGCCATATCCTATTACGTTTCTAATTATAAAATGACACCAAAACTTGCCTTCAACCATGATGTTCTACACCGTAATGTGCACCTATGGAGAAATTTTTAGATTTTTTGAGCTTATTTTGTATTTGATATGAATCTTTTTTCTTTTTTTTCAAAAGTTCATAATAATTTCAAATTTTCACAAAAAAATCTCAAAATTTTAAGATTTATACATAATATTTGAGTTAGTCTTCACAGAGTAAGAAATAATAACTTTTCTGATTTTTTTGTGGCAAAATGAAGCATCCATGATATTGATATTTGACCATATATTCATTAGCTCCAACATTTTAGAATTAAACATCTATTCATTTAAGATTCCACAATTGTTTGAATTTTATTAGATGTGTCTACAATTGACTTCAAAAAGTCAATACAAGTGATTTTCAAATTACATGGATGTACCTATTCATCTTCATATATAATAATTTTTGGTTGACTACCTAGATGCAATCATACATCCTACAAATTTTACACATCAAAGAAAAATGAATTAATTTTAGAGAACTTTGGGTACTAGATATTGGTTGTTTTGGTTCAAATTCTTTCTACAATGTGCTGTTGCCAATATCTAATTTAGTTATAAAGTGTTGAATGCCCTTCTAGTTTTAAATTGCATTTGAATTTCTATTAAATTACACTCTTTTGGGATTGGCAACAAAGTATAGATGCACGACAATCTAATCTCAGGGAATTGGCTAGCATTTCCAAGCTTCACTCTATATGGAAAAATAAAACTCAATGTCATTAGATTGCAAGCAATTGTGCCGCTCATTGTCATTCCCATTTGCAAGTTTGATCGAGAAGTAAATGCATTTTAATAAAAAGATAAAAAATTAGATCAAATGAAGGCAACTTTTCATGAAATTATAAAATAACTTTACATTTTTACATACTTTCAAATTATTTTAGTACAACATTGTAACAAAATAGTTATAAATATTAAATGTTATTTAACTAGTAAAAGGATACAAATCATTTGGGATGATGCTTGTGCACTTTTATGAGCATAATCAAACATGGGTAGAAAAATAGTAAAACATTTGTAGAGCTCTTTAGTAAACCACATGAAGATAATTGAAAACATTTCCACTATGCCAAAATGGTTATTTAACCCCTAAAGTCCCATTGTCCCCTCGGGGGACAAATTAGACTTCGGGCAGGTTCCTACGGGCTGAATTTTTGTTGTGATTTTTTGAAACTTTTTGTGAAGATAGAAAAATTGCTAAGCTTCATGGGAATATAATTTTTTTTTTCCAATTGGTGCTTGGGAGCAAAAGTTATACCACAAAACCCCTCAAACCGAACTCGGCGGGCAGCAATAAAATTTTTGCAAAAAGTCAATTTTTTTTTTTTTTTTTTTTTTTTCTCTAGAAGAATATATTTTTGTCTAAATCTGAAGCTTTGACTCATTCCATTTGGATTTGTTATGAGAAAGTTATGGACAATCTTAGTTTTTGGGCACTTAGAGCATCTTCCTAAAAAAAATAACTTGTAGGATTCATTTCTGAAAGCAATTTTCACAATTTTTCACAATTTTTCTTTGAGAATGTTGTGTTTGCTTGCTAAAACAATCTCACCGTTGGGATTATTGTATTTCAATCCCATCTAAGAGCTATTAACGATTTAGTTTTTTTTTCAATCTTGGACCTACGTCTACTTAACAATTTTTTAAAGAATGAAGATCAAGTGTTTTTTCTTTGAAATTTTTTTCCTAGACTCTCAACTCACATATTCAACATAACAATTTTAAATTCAAAGTCTACAGTGCAAAATTTTTCCACAAATGGCGGTCAAAGTCATCTGAAATTACAGGCCACAGTTCAAAAAAGCTTCTTTTTCCAACTTCAAATGCTAATATCGTCCAATCCGTACGGTCAAACTTCATGAAATTTTTATCACATAATCTTTAACAAGTGAAGTACAAGATCCTGCGGTTAGATTCTAAAAAAAATGATTTTTTTTTGTGTTCTTGGATGAATGCAGCAAAAATGGCAGTTTTGAGCGATTTTTGACAGAAAAATGGCCTTGGGACTTCAAGGGTTAATATGGTCTAAGCTATCCACTGCAAGGATCTTCTATTCAACAATGATTGTAGTGGTGATGGTGTAGCATTTATGTTGTGCTTGGGCGACATTGTTAGATTAGTCTTATTAGTTTCCATACTAACCAAATAATTAAACCATACTTAAAGACCTTTCATGATGACATCATCAAAATCTCCCTCCCACAAGGTACAAATTCTAGAAAAACAAATTGTTGAGAGAAATTTTCATAGTCCAAATTTTCATATTTGAATGAAAATTTGACAAAGGTCTTTAAGTTGGATGAAGACTGTTTCCTCGGGAATTTCCCTTGCCTCCCCGCACCTCCAGATGAAAAAATCTTCATCCTATACTAAATAATTCCTATCCTAAACAATTAATCATTTCGGTGTAGCCAATTTGAGTAACCGGCGACAGTACAAACAGGTCTCCGGATGAGAACCGGAGACACCCTGCCCTGGTACAGAACAAGTGGCTATCGAGGGGTTGTGACACTTGGCACCGAGGATCTTGAGATAGTTGCAATAGCTTCCTCCTCCAGTTGCACCATTCCGTCTTCCTTTGCCTGCTCTGATCGATCCGTTGCCTTGCAATTTCTATTCCATTTGCATCAGGTAGACAGCGATCCTTGATTCATTTCATGCTCACTTCCATGCATTCAGTCGGCTTCTCGAAAATCGATCACTTCGCTCACAAGTTGCGCCAGTCGAGTGTGATCTCGCTTTCTGGAGTAGGCATTGCTTCATTACTAATTTTATTGGGGATTTTTGTTGTAGGAGTTATGCGGGTTGGGTAGAGGATTATTTGAGCTTGGCATTGCGTGGTGGAAGGATTTGTATTCGAGTGTGAGGTTCGCAGCAATGTGAGAGTTCGAGTTTATGCGATTCGGGATCCGCTTCCAGTTTGAGAGTGATGCTGGTTTCTGGAATATGCACTGGGTTTCGTTTGTGACTTTCATTAGTGGTTTTCGTGTTAGGAGTTATTAGGGTTGGGTGCAGGACATGTACTTTTGGCATTGCATAGTGTGAGGAGATGTAGTGACATGCATTCGAATGCAATGCTTGTAGCCAATGTGAGTTCAAGTTTACACAATTCGAGATCCGCAATTCGCTTCCTATTCAAGTGTGATGTTGGTCTCTGTAATAGGCATTGAGTTTATCAGGGATTTTCGTGTTAGAAATTATTAGGGTTGTGGGACCGGTATATGAATTTGGTATCGCATGGTGGGAGGAGATGTAGTGACATGCATTCGGGTTTGATGTTCGCTACCAATGTAGAGGTCGAGTTTAACCAATGCAATTCAGGATCTGCTTCCATTTCGAGTGTGATGCTGGTTTCTGGAACAGGGATCGGTTTCATTAGTAATTTCTTTCAGGATTTCGTGTCAGGAGTTATTTGGGTTAGTTGCAGGATATGTGCAATTTGGCATTGCATGGTGGGAGGATATGCAGTAAGTGTGATGCTCGCAGTCAACGCCAGACTTCATCATTCTCATGGTTTTGTCTTCGCAGATTTGAAGAGACGCGCGGAGCCCTCTGGATCGATCGGTGTCACGATGGCCGAGGAAAGAATCCCCAGCAGTGTCGGCAACGAGAACCGAGAGTCGGAGAAGAAAGAGCTTTCGAAGGACCGGAAGAGCTTGACGGGCATGTCGGAGACGGTGAAGGCGACGTTAGCTCCTCTCCTCGGCGGGATCAAGCATCACCCTGAGGTGGAAGTGGATTTAGGGCGCGAATCTGGAGCCGCGACTTACGAAACGGTGCCTATAGGATCCACTCCCATGAGCCGCTACAGCGCCGTCGCCGAAACCACGACGGATCCAAACCCTAATCTGCACGCTCCCTTTCAAGATGTCGGGCTAGTGGATAGTAGCAATATGGTAAGAGAATCGGGTAGGAGCAAGCCGGGGCACAAACCGAACGAAGACCAATTCGTCTTAGATGGAAACAGTGATCCAGTTCACAAGTTCCGAAGTACAACCCCGACTTCCGAAGGTGAGAATCCCTTCAATGGTTGAGAATCAGGGCGGCAACACCGTCCGTGATCGACTGCGGATACTACCAATTGCATACCGAAAGTTTATTGTAGATGATGAAAAAGTCTAGATTGCAAAGTACCAATTACAATGGAATCCAGACCTGGTGATAGCCGGGAAGTCAATGTGTTCGAATGATACTCTCTTGGGTTGTACTGATTCTTTGTATTTGTAATGTCTTCGCTGGATTCCGTGGTCTGGCAATCTGTTGGCACCGACTGTCCCAAGCAGCAGAGAAGATTCAAGAGTACCATACATGGATGTAATCGTAGAAGAAAAGTGGCAGGGGCCTAAATGAAACAAGCTAGGGACCACGGCGACTGTTTGTATTTCCTCAACACAATTGGAGCATTACAGACTGACGAGTATCCCAGTTGTAGTATTGCTGTAGCTGTTGCAAGTTTCTTAAGTTTGCACAACGTGGAAGTTTCGTAGAAAAAAGGTACCAAGAATCGTCTTGTCGCTTCCTCCATGCATTCTCGTAGATTACAAGTGTAGGTCTTGAATGAGGCTTATCTAATCTGGCGACGAGCTAATCGTACAGATGCGCTTCCTGTGTCTCCTCGATTTGAACTTAGCTTAGCATTCTGTAGTGATGGCTTTGAACGTGTGCCTGAGCTGCAGCTGTTCAATCAAGGTTCACGGGAATCGACCGAAAATGGGTTTAGTAAGCTTGAATCGTCTCTTCAATGGCATTGTAATTGTAATTTCTTGCACTCGTTAGGCTGTTGAAAGCCTTCGGCTACACGGACACCATTCCCAGCTCCGCTATTTTCCACATGCATTCTGTGTTGTCCTTGTCTCCTAGCGATGGATCCACCACAGCTTTCAGGTCCCCTTCTGCCAGCAAGGGCCTCATCTGCTAGGAGAAGAATCAGGAACGGCATCAGCAATTTGGTGCTACAGCCATAGTAGTCATATGGACTGAAGAGAGCCGAGCACATACCCATTCTGTTAAGTTAGTATTTCTCTCAGACACTTGCTCGTTGCTCGTCGTCCTACCCTGATACCAGCTCCAATAACATCACATTAAAGCCATAAACGTCGCTTTTCTCTGTCAAGTGCCTGCTTAACATGCACCTGTGTAGCAGAGAAATTATTATCATATATAGTTTGAATCCCAAATCTGGACGTACACACTGCCAAAACAAGCTCCAACAATCCATGCAACAGGTGATGCAATAGGACTCAAGTTCCACACTCTTAGAGACCTTCCCCGTCTCATACAGGTCCACAACTCTACCGATCTATTATATTAAATGAACACTGCGGTAAGATTTCTCTCATATTACATTTCTGTCACAAATGTCACATTTTCATTTGCAAGTTTTTTCATTCACTTTTTCTTACTAAAACCTAATTAATGAATCACCACAACTTTTCAATGCAACCCTGAACGCTTGATGCGCACTCTAGCAATTGTTGAATGACGCACAACTCCCCCAACCGTGGTCAACAGTTGATATCGTTAAATTATAGCTACTCCTATCAACTCACAAGCAGGGCTTTAAAATTTGAGTGCAAATCACCGCGCTCGTCTCCTGCCAAGACGACCATGTACTGTACGCTTTCCATCGAAGTGCATCGTCATTGAAGATAGGTCATGTCGTCTCCTTCGACCAGAGCGCCTAAATTGGACATGTCTTCATTGAATTTCGGCACTCCACAACCCCATTACTCATGGCATTGGTTGCCTTAAGCCTAAACAATCAATTCAGTTGCTTTCAACTGCAGATGCAAACCAAACAAAATCGACAGTCAACATGCATGGTGATTGAGACCAAATCACAGAGAGAGACCAAGTCTTTATGATGTTACTAGATACGAATAGTGTTGGTTGACACTAGAGTCAGATTTCAGTGTAATGAACACTCAATTTTCAGTGTAATGAAGTCCTCATCTTGTATCCGCAATTACATGAAGTGTGACATCACGTATTAGAAGAACAAGACAAGCAGCAAAGGCAGTAAATGCTTCCCAAGGTACCAAACACATAAAATGCGGACGGTCCACCCAAGGTCGGTGGCGGAAAAGGTCCGATCCGTCCCGTGGAAAGACTCATGAAAGGTTCATGGCAGATAGCAGCATGCTGACACGAAACTGCGCTGGTGATTGATTGTTGCCAGAGTCTCCATACGGGTTCGCACCACTAAAGATAGGAAGAAGATCGTTCCAAGAGGTGCCATTCGTGAAGGCACCATAGTCTCCATACGGGTTCGCACCATTAAAGAAAGGAAGAAGACCGTTCCAAGAGGTGCCATTCGTGAAGGCACCATAGTCTCCATACGGGTTCGCACCATTAAAGAAAGGAAGAAGATCGTTCCAAGAGGTGCCATTCGTGGAGGCACCATAAGACTGTGCCAGATGGTTTTGGAACATTTCGTACCAATTCGTACCAGCCAGGTATGGATTGTTCTCCAAAAGCCCAGGAGGCCACACGAACGCACTCGCCCCGTTTGCAGGGTGGACATTGATGTCATTTGCAGGGAATGAAGAGTGGCATTTCTAGCAAACAACTTGATTGTTCAAGAAGATGCGCATGCATTGGTACTGCATTTGACATAAGGGACAAGTCGTCCAGAATAAGTAGGGTGCTTGAGAGGCTTGAGCATCTGGAGCTGGGCTTGGCTGCGCCCAGAATATGTTGGGTGCTTGAGAGGCTTGGGCACCTGGCGCTGGGGTTGGATGCGTCCAGAATGTCTTGGGTGCTTGAGAGGCTTGAGCACCTGGAGCTGGGGTTGGCTGCGCAGCTGCTTGATGTCGCGGTTGATTAGCAGAATACGTAGCTTTTGGTGGCTCTTGTTTCCATGGCTCCGGTTGCGGTTGCGGATTCGCCCTGGGCGTACCACCCCGCTTCACATCTTGCTGTTGCGGTTGATGAGTACAGTACGTAGGTTTCGGTGGCTCCTTCGCCGTGGGCTTTTCAACTCGCTTCGAATCGTGCTGAAACCTCGTTTCCTCATCCGAAAGAACTTCAAAAGCCTTTGCAATCAACTTGAATGCAGCCCCCGATTTCTCCCTCATTGACTCTTTGCTCTTGTCAGGATGCACCAATTTAGAGAGATTTCGATACTGCTTCTTGATTGTGCTATCATCCGACAATGGCTTCACCTGAGACAAAGTGCAAAGTTTGAGGACTAACCCTAACCCTGCATTAACTGTCGGCCCACCCAAACTTGATATGACCGATCAAAGTTGCGATACAAACAAATTAAGTCATTGTAAATATGTTGTTAACTATTACTACAACTGTTGCAACATTTGCAACAACACAACTCTTTAGCACACCTCTTGCATCATTCATCGATTTCTACATTGTGCACAAAGCAACCCCAAGGTTTCATTGAGAAAATGAATAAACTTTTTGTGTGAATGAAAATGAGAAAACAATCGTGACCGATGAAACTGTGACACAATTTGCATTTAATATAACTACTAGAGTAAGAACGTTGCAGCAGTTGCAATCACGCCCCCATTGCATCATGTAGCTGCAGTGCTTAGCAAAAGTGAATGAATAGATAGACAAAGACAATAGATGACATCCTAGGTCAAGGAGTTCTCTGTTCTCACCCCCGTAAGAACTACTCCCCGCCATGAACAGCGAACAAAAAGAACATCACCGCAATATTCTTATGGAACTAGTACAAAGAGAAAGCTAACAAGAAGTATTTAAGGTTTCAGAAGGTACCTGAAGAATGCCGTAGTAATCGAGCTCGGGCTCATTGCTCCCGACTTTTACCTGTGCTGCGATGTGGACATCCAAAACTACCGACAATTGAATCGCATCATCCAGATAAGGATACAGCTTTAAAGCTTTCAAAATGAACCTCTTTGCACCCACAAGATCGCCTTTTTCAAACTTCAGTTCCGCAATGACTGTCACCCGAATTGCTTCCTCTTTGTTGCACTCCATCGTCAAGCCTTAAGCCTGAGGCGACAAATACCACCTACAAACACACTCTCAATTTGTGCTCTTTTGGACCTCGGACTCCAACGATACTTTACAAAAGGTCATGCAATAGAACTCAAGCTCTCACCCTCCTTCGAGAATCAGTTTCCCTTGTCAAACAGGGTCACCACTCCGATCCAGCGATAACTGAACCAGAAACCGACACTTACAATCCTACCACTACGTACAGCCACCCCATGTCCCGTTCTAAAAGCCATCTCTCCAGTTCAGTACCTCTACAAGTGCCCCTGCCGTGATCCTCCCCTACCTGCACGAAATTGCTGATGCTCACCATGATCTCCTATTCCAGTTCCCTTACTCAAAGATCGCACAACGTGCGCTTCCAAAAATCGACGCTAACTCCCCATATCAAGCCCTCATATACATATACAGTAGAACTTCTCATAAATCTCACTCTCTAAAGTAATGGACCTCTCTGAAGTGATATTGATAGCCGGACCCAGCCCAGACCCCATACAAACGCCAGTAATGCAAATGACCCTCCCTTAATGTAGTAATGTAATAACGTAATGTAATGTATCATACCGGTCGCAGCTTAATTATTAAGAGTTCTACTACAACACCCAGAAACGACCCCCACCCCCACCATTTCCATTCCCTCGATCGTATCCTCTAATTCGTCCGTCACCACCACACTGACCAAAGCGTAACAAACACCAAAACTTCTGCCCCTACAACGTAACCCGAAAAGCCCATTCGATCCATGGCGCGATGCATCACTAGGACTAGTGTCAGAAATGACTCGATCACAAGAAGGGGATTTTTGAGATTACCGACATACTTACGAGAAGGAGGCGCGAAGGAGATGGCAGCGTATCCGAAGGCGATGGAGCGGGCGAAGACTCGCAACGATGAGTCCGAGAGTGTCTGCAAGTGTCGGCAGATCGCAGCTTTCTCGCATCCGAAAGCGATGGCCGGAGAGCGGGCGAAGTCGCAACGATGAGGAATGGGGTGACTATGAAAATCATCCTTTTTCATTACCGTGTGACATCATCTACATTAAAAAATTAAAAAGTATCTATTGGAAGTCAAGCTACTGTAGAAGATCTCCCCTTTTCACAACAAATTTCGAGGATGAATGATTGCATTTCTGTCCTATAAAGTTTGATTCTTTGTCATTAATCGGCCACAGAATGGTCTCCTCGTTGTTTAAGGGCAAAGGGCCTCTTCCCACTTGGGCTTAGTGAGCACCTGTGGATTTTAGATAAGATCATAAGAACCTTCCCTGTGCTAATGTGGGGTGTCTGTATTCACACATGAATGGAAATGCAAGGAGTTTTTTTCATGATATTCATGGTGATAGGGTTTTTATATATAGTTTGCCACATCCGCATCTAATCCCTAGAGGATCATCATGTTAGAGACCCAAAACTGTTTTAAAATATTCATCCCCAAAGCAAGGGCAAATCTTTATCAATAATTAATTTTATGGTTATGGGACCCGTTTGGAAAGTGACTTGCTCCCCTGGTAGAGAACCTTAGGATATTGTGGAAACTTGATAATAACATATGGCAAACACTAAGGAAACATAACAAAGAAACCGTTGTCTCACCTTCATCATTTGTGTAGGAATGTGTTTGGTGTTGCAATACCAATGTGATCTCTAGCTCTTTTTGCTATGATTTTGCCGTTTTCACCTTGGCTTTGAGATTTGAAGAATTTGAATTGTAAGTTTTGTATTGGGTTTTTTGAATTCAAGTAAGTTGCCAATTTTGGATTTGAGCTATGAACAAGGATTATGCTCTCTTGGCCAAAATTGAATTCATCTTGGAAAAGATAAGGATTTCGGAAAAGATAAGGTCATTGCACATTAGTGAAATAGTTTTGAAATAGAATGTGGTTGAACTTGTTCCTGACCAAGCATAACATTCAATAACATAGAAATTTGGGGGACCCCAAGCAATACTTATTGTGTTCAAGAAAGCTAGGTCATGATCAACATCATAAAATGATGCTCTACTTGATGTTCAATTCAACGCAATGTTGAATGCTATCCAAGTTGGAGAAATAGGGATCAAGTGTAACATTGAGACATTAATGTCAATTCCAAATTACCACTCGGACAAAATCCATTGGGGAATGCCTCACATTCAACAGAATCCAAAACCCACTGTTGTCAGGAAAGGATATAGAATTCAATATCAGGGAAGTCCTCGAGGAAAGGGGGTTCCTACATTTAAAGGCACTAGACCAAGGGCGTTAGCCCAAGATTGTGCCTGAAAATGCAGGGATCCCCGACCTGAGAGGGCTTCCCTTGCTGCCTTGCATATTACATGGGGCATTCCACCATGTGGGTGGGTGCATTCCACCGTGTGCCAATGCATTCCGCCGGTGTTAATACCATCCCTCGCAATGGTGAGATTCCGCTACAGGAGGAGCGTATATTATTAAACAAAAATCTTTCCGAGTGCATTATGCTAAGAAAAATTACAAAGAGATTGAAATTGAACAACTCATTAGGGCTCTATAATGCACTAGCTTTGATAGCTAGCAGCAAGTACACTGATGGCATGTCATGGGAAACACTTGGCTTCTGATCACATAAACTTGGTTCACTGCATCTGTGGGGTGTCTGTATTCACACATAAATGGAAATGCAAGGAGTTTGTTTGTGAGGTTTCTGGAAGAGCGTTCACAGTGATAGGGTTTTTATATATAGCTTGCTAAGAAAAGGACCACTTTTAATTTGAAATGGTGCAATTTGGCACATTGATGGTCTCCAAAAGAAGGTTGGTTAGAACTGAAAAACTATTTTTGTATTTTCCTAGGTGAGTTCTATGTGAGTAGGCAGAAATTACTTTGTAGAAGAAGTTTATGCCAGATTTCATTTCCAATTTGGGTCTTCAAATTTTGTGCACTTCTATGTTGTGTTCCATGATTATATTTGTCTTATGTGATTTCTTGGGATGATTTCTACAATTAAGAAGTTGGCTTTTAGAGCCAAATGGATTAGTGAAAGTTTTTTTTTGTGAAAATGAGGGACAAAGAACTAGGTCAACCAAGGTGAAAAAGAGACAGAGAAAGAATTCTAATTTCTTTCAACACCAAAGCTCAGTTACAACTTAGTTGACATAATGGGGGTGAAGATGCCCTAAATGCAAGGAAAGGACAAGTAGAAAGCAAGGGGAGAGAGTTTCTAGAAACTGGTACTTCATCATCCTTCTTTTGAGCTTGCCTTGTTTTTCATGCCTTCATTTTGGTTGGGATTTGTCTAGAATATTGCTATTGTAAGCATACATGACATAGGGAGAATTTTTTTATCTAGCACTTGGGAATAATCATAAAATTTACCCACTATAATAGTTTGGAGTGGCTAAATTTTTATTTCTTAGCCCTCCTACTATCTAATGTAGGGTCATGAGTCTAAATGTGAATTAGAATCTGCCAAATTTGCTCACCCGTGGTAAATGAATAAGTGCGTGCATTTTCCTCGAGGTTGAAATTTGGTGCAAATCATTAGAAGGGATTTGGGGCCAAGGGAGGGCCATTTCAGGCCCGTTCCCCAATTTGTCCCCATGTTGTGAACAATGGTATGGGCTATCCGAAAAATATATTTTCCCAATAAAATAAATAAATAAATAAATAAATAAATGAATATATTTATTTATTTATTATGTTTTTTCAAATTTCATTTGAATTTTTTTTTTTTTTTTTTTTTTAAAATCTAATGTGGCCAAAGTTCGGCCATGTCACCCTGCTGTAGTGGCACAGTTTCAGCAGTCGGGGACTATTCAAAACTTGTGGAGAACTCATGGGAACTCAGGACCCTTAAGAGGGCCCCAATTCTCTCTAATGCTACAAATATTTTCCATGAAGGAACTCCTCTAGAGGGATCCCTTTGGTTGAGACCCCAGTTGAGGGTGCTCCATCCAGGATTTAAAAACAGTTGCTGTGTCCTGGTTTGTGATCAGTGTTTTGTAATCATTGATTTGTGAACTGTGTTTTTGTGATCAGTGTTTCGTGATCTAGGAACAAATGCAGAGTATGGTGCAAATTTATGAAAACCGTGGTCAACAGCATATCGTTAAATTATAGATATTCCTATCAACCCACAAGCAGGGCTTTAAAATTTGTGACTGCAAATCACAGTGCTCGTCTGATGCAAATAGAAGTGAATCCTGCCAAGACGACAATGTAAGCTTTCATCGAAGCGCATCGTCATTGAAGATAGGGCATGTCGTCTCCTTCGACCAGAGAGACTAAATATTGGACATGTCTTCATAGAATTTTCGACACGCCACAACTTCATTACTCATGACATTGGTTTCCTAAAGCCGAAACAATCAATTCCGAGTTGCTTTCAACAGCAGATGCAAACCAAACAAAATCGACAGTCAACATGGTGGCCTAATCACAGAGAGAGACCAAGTCTTTATGATGTCAATTGACACGAGTAGTGTTGGTGACACTGGATCCAGTTTTCAGTGTAATGAGGACTCCGTTGCTACTAAGCCTTCATCTTGTATCCGTAATTAACTTACATGAAGTGTGACATCATGCACTAGAAGAACAAGCAACAAAGGCAGTAAATGCTTCCCAATGTACCAGCACATAAAACGTGCCAACACATAAAACGCGAACGGTCCACCCCATGTCGGTGGCGGAAACGTCCGATACCGATCTTGGAAAGACTGATCAAAGGTTCATGGCAGATAGTAGTATGCCGAGCCCAACCAACGCCAGTGCGGATCTTGCTCTTGCGGTTGATGAGTAGAATACGCAGGTTTCGGTGGCTTTTCACGTCGCTTCAAATCGTGCTGGGACCTCGTTTCCTTGTTCGAAAGAACGTCCCAAGCTTCCTTAACCAAAATGAATGCAGCGGAGGCCTTCTCCTTCACTGGCTCATTGTGCTTGTCAGGATGCACCAATAGAGCGAGTTTATAATACTGCGTCTTGATTGTGCTGGCATCCGACTGTGGCTCCACCTGAGACAAAGTGCAAAGTTTGAGGACCATCCCTAACCCTGCGTTAATTGTCGTCCCACCCAAATTTGATAGGATCAATCAAAGTGACGAATTAGACACACTAAGTCATTTTAACGATGTTGTTAGCCAGCAGTACAACCGCTGTAACTTTTACAACAACACACCTCTTGCACCATTCATCTATTGCAACGTCACTCAACAAGCAACTCCAAGGTTTCATCAAGTTACAAGGTTTCATTGAGAAGCTACAAGGATGTCATTAGGATTCAGTAAGAAAAAATGAATGAAATTTTTGTGCAAAGGAAAACGAGAGAGAAATTGTGATGGATGAAAGCGTGACACAATTATTGGCATTTAATATAACTACTAGAGTAAAAACGTTGCACCAACGACCCATTTCACCATCTAGCTACACTGCTCAGCAAGAATGAATAAGAAATTGTCCGGATGAGAACGTGACAAAAATCATCACAAATGAAATTATGAATTAATAGAATTATAGATAGACAACGACAATAGATGACATTCTAGGTCAAGGAGTTCTCTGTTCTCACCCCCGTGAGAACAACTCCCCTCCAAAAACAACGAACAAAAGGAACATCACCGTAAAACTCTCATGGAACTAGTACAAAGAGAAAGCTAACAAGAAGTACTTATGGTTTCAGAAGCTACCGGTACCTGAAGAATGCCGTAGTAATCGGGCTCGGGCTCATTGATCCCAACTTTCACCTGAGCTGCAATATGGACATCCAAGACTGCCGACAATTGACCCACACCATCCAGACAAGGATACAGCTTTAGAGCTTTCAGAATGAACTTCTTTGCACCCACAAGATCCTCCTTTGCAAACTTCAGTTTCGCAATGTCTCTCACCCGAATTGCTTCATCTTTGTTGCACTCCATCGTCAAGCCTCAAGCCTGAGGCGACAAATACCACCTATACACACACACACGTACACTCTCAATTTGTGCTCTTTTGGACCTCGGACTCCAACGATACTTTACAAAAGGTCATGCAATAGAACTCA
Source organism: Neckera pumila (assembly GCA_963969595.1). NCBI lineage: Eukaryota > Viridiplantae > Streptophyta > Bryopsida > Hypnales > Neckeraceae > Neckera > Neckera pumila. The sequence goes on from OZ018409.1 coordinate 35,857,622, forward strand.
AGCTCTCACACTCCTTGGAGAATCAGTTTCCCTTGTCAAACAGGGTCACCACTCCGATCCAGCGATAACTGAACCAGAAACCGATACTTACAATCCTACCACTACGGCCACCCCATGTCCTGTTCTAAAAGCCACCTCTCCAGTTCATCAGTACCTCTCCAAGTGCCCCTGCCATGATCCTCCCCTACCTGCACGATATTCCTGATGCTCACCATGACCTCAAATTCCAATTCCCCTAATCCAAGATCACACACGCGCTTTTCCAAAAATCGACGCTAGCTCCCTCAATCAAGCCCTCAGATACGAAACACCCAAACACGAAAACCCCCACCATATATTCCCATCCCCTAGCTTGATCGTTTCCTCGAATTTTGTTCGCCACCACACTGACCAAAGCGTAACAAATTCTGCCCTGCAACCCGAAAAGCCCCGTCGTCCATGGCCCGATGCATCACTAGGTCTAGCGTCAACAATTACTCGATGATCGCAAGAAGGGGATTTGAGAGTACTTGCTTACTAGGAGGATGTAGATGGCAGCGTATCTGATCGATCGAAGGCGATGGTGTCGGCGAAGTTTTGAAGTGAAGCTGCAAAGATGACAAGTGCTTGCAGTTCGTCCTGCGTGCAGGAAACGTAACTACAGATAGACGTACAGACAGAGGTTGTCTGTATATGGTAAAGGAAGCTTCTCACGGAGATCGGTAGCTGCTGCAAAGACATGGGGCCAGTGATTATTTTTGTTGGCGAATCAGAAATTGCCAAAATCTTACCTGATTTTGATTTTTCGAGGAAAAAAGCACTGAAAGAGAAAAAAATTGGATGCAGCTGCCAAAACCATCTCTAAGAAATATGAGTTTCGTCAATAACTTGGTAACATTGTGGATGAGTGAAGGATGAAAATTGGACTACTTGTCTAACTTCCGTTGATTGCATTCGAGGGCGTGGGTCGGTGGCTTCCACCAAGGAAAAAAAAAAAAATGACAGCGTGGGGATCACCCCACTCGCTGCGGGAACTGTCGGCAGACACATGAGCCATGAACACATGGCGCAATTTGAGGGCAGAGGCACGTGTGTGGTGGCCAAGAAACTTGAGTTCCAGCTCTTGGCTCTTCCTGCCCCGAGGTAGTTTCTGAGTCGCGCTCATAGTTCTATGACGAGCCTAAGGGCATCCCCACCAATCTGTTCTCTATCCCTAAACTTGAAGTCTCAAAGCAGTCAACCTTGACTTTATACAGATGAGACCTTGCGAGTTCTCTAGATGAGCCTCTGGATACAGGATCTCGACCAATTTATTCTCTGTCCCAAAACTTGAAGTCTCAAAGCAGTCAACCTTGACTTTATACAAATGAGACCTCGCGAGTTCTCTAAATGAGCCTTTGGATACAGGATTCGGTGAGAGTTTTATAGAATTCTGTGTTATTTATGGATACAGGATTTAGAAAAAGGTTGGTGCATGAACTTTCTATATCCCTATCTACATCTCAGGTCTTCTTCCCTAAACTTTTAGGGAAATGGAACTCCCTGGTGGGGATGCTCTTATAGATAAAAATTTTAGAAAAGCTTGGTGTGGTGAACTTTTTGTATCCCTGTTTGCATTTCAGGTCCTCTCCCTAAAATTTTAGGAAAATGGAACTCCCTGGTAGGGATGCTCTAAGGAAGCCGACCCATTTCTGACCAAATAAGCAGTATTGATTGTCTTGTAGCCAATCATAATGCGCCAAAATTATGTCAAGAACCATGCCCTAATTAATGACTATTCGTCTCTTGCTGAGCAGAAAGATAACAGTCTATAGAGCAAGAGTGGGATGGTAGTTGGGAATGGATTGGCTCCCTTAATGCTCTGGGAAGACGCTAAATTGTCCATTCAAAGGTAGCCCTGGCCTACGTGGCTTGACATGGTCCTCAACATTGGTCACAAGCCCCGGCTAAGCGCATGGGTGCAGGACTGCGACCTAGCATGACCGTAATCATGCAGGACGACAACGACCATGCATGTCCTTTGCAAGGCAACGGTTTTAGGATTTAGGGTGGCGGGTAGGTTTTTAGAGTGTTCTTTTAACTATGAACTAATTTACATATTCCACATTGTTTGTAAACCTTCCTACCATCCCATCTGTATATAAAAAGTTGTCTTCTCAATTCAAATCACAAATCATAAGTGGCTTTTGAAGCAAAGTGAGTTTAAAAGTGAGATAGATGTGATGTCATACCACATCAACATGGTCCCATTTCAAATTGACAATTTAACCTCCTACAGAGAAGGACAACATGAGAACAACTTTCCCAAGTTGTACTAAAACAACATTTTGTGGCGCAATTGGGACAACTTTTTTGTGTGAATGAAAACGAGAAATCACTCATGACCGATGAAATCTTGACACAATTTGCATTTAATATAACTACCAGAGTATGAATGTTGCAACATTTGCAATAACGCCCCCATTGCATCATCTAGCTACAGTGCTTAGCAAAAATGAATGAACAGATAGACAAAGACAATACATGACATCCTAGTCAAGGAGTTCTCTGTTCTCACCCCCGTAAGAACTACTCCACGCCAAAAACAACGAACAAAAGGAAAACCTGAAGGCTCTCCTGGAACTAGTAAAAGAGAAAGCCTGAAGGCTTATTTAAGGTTTCACAAGGTACCTGAAGAATGCCGTAGTAATCGGGCTCGGGCTCATTGATCCCGACTTCCACCTGAGCTTCGATATGGACATCCAAGATTGCCGACAATTACATCGCACCACCCAGATAAGGATACAGCTGTGGAGCTTTCAGAATGAACTTCTTCGCATCCACAAAATCCTTCTTTGCAATATCTCTCACCCGAATTGCTTCCTCCTTGTTGCACTCCATCGTCAAGGCTCAAGCCTGAAGCGACAAATACCACCTACCCACACACACATACTCTCAATTTGTGCTCCTTTGGACCTCGGACTCCACCGATACCAATGCAAAAGGTCATGCAATAGGACTCAAGATCTACACTCCTTCGAGAATTTTCCCATGTCAAATAGGTCCACCACTCCAGCTATAATTAACCAGTACCGACACTTACAATCCTCCCACTGCCGACACGTACCCCACCACCCCATATCCCATTCGATCTAAAAGCCTCCTCTCCAGTTCAATTCAGTACCTCTGCAAGTGCTCGTGCCCTGATCCTCCTCTACCTACACAATATTCCCGATGCTCACGGTGACCTCAAATTCCAGTTCCCTTTATCATAGATCGCACACGCGCGCTTCCAAACATCGACGTATATATAGCACAGGAAGAACGGGGAGGCGTTACCCTCCCCGGTAATCTTTCGTAGGGGGGGTGAAGAAACACCCTACGAAAGATTACCGGGGAGGGTAACGCCTCCTGTTCTTCCTGTCGACGCTAGCTCCCAAATCAAGCCCTCATATACGATAACGCCCAAACACGAAAAAAACCCATACCCATCCCCTCGAACTCGTCCGCCAGGTACCACACTAACCAAACCGTAACAAATTCTGTCCCTGCAATCCGAAAAGCCCATTCGTCCAAGGTCCGATGCATCACTGATCACTAGGTCTAGCGTAAAAATTAACTTACGCGATCACGAGAAGTGGATTTGAGACTGGATTTGAGAGTACAGTATTTACTTACCAGGAGGATGCAGATGGCAGCGTCTCTGATCGATCGAAGGCGATGGTGTCGGCGAAGTTTTGAATTAAAGCTGTAACGATGACAAGAGCCTGCAGTTCGTCCTCCGTGCAGGAAATATAGAACACTTCTGTCTGTATTAATTACACCCGAGGAAGATTCTTTCGCAGGTAGCTGCAGCAATTCAAGAAATGGGGCCACTGAAATTTTTGTTGGCGATAATTGCCAAAATAGTCTTACCTGATTTTGATTTTCGAGCCCGGCAGGCTCCCATGCAGTACTAGAAAAAAAAACTGAAAGAGAAAAACATTGGATGCAACTGCCAAAATCAACTCTAAGAAATATGGGATTCGTCAATACTTGGACAAAGTTTACTAGTCTTACGTATCATTGAGGATGCGTGAAGGATGGAAATTGGATTAAGTTATTTGTCTGACTTGACTTGCTTGCATTCGAGGGTGCAGGACGCGCTTACACCAAGAACCAAAAATAAAAATTCACTGCGTGGGGATCACTCCGCTAGCAGGTCGGAGTCTATGCAGCGGGAACATTTCCTACGTCGGCTATATACATATGGTGCAATTTGAGTGCAATGAGGCCCCGGTAACACACGGTAAGGTATGGTACGGTGCGGTAGACAGGCTCATTTGGTTCTGTGGATCCTTTGGTCATTGCTTATATTTAGACTTTTCAGATTTACATTTTAAAAAATAAAAAAATTGTAAGTCATAGAATATTTCAAATGTATTTTGGTAAAAAGAAATAGATACATTAAGTTTGAAGGCCAGAGAAGGACCTTTGCGACACCTTAAGTAAGATGACTAGATTCTGATGGATCCTCGTGCCCCTTTCGCTTTGAACTAACTTTGAGTATGGAATCGTTACGCACTCTGCAAAACCATATTCAGGCATTGCGAATCCTCTGAGAGCGTGCTACGGGTATGGCGGTATCCACAACTACAACAGCCAGACAACCTGCGGGTACGTCGGAACCTTCAACGGTATCACAATCAACTTGAGAAGACCCTGCTTTGTCACGACTGACGACAGGATTTCCGTTGGTAAGCTTGCGACTGATTAAGATACATGTAGCGTGATTAGATGATACCAATTGAGTCCCCGAAAATTGAGACGCGCACGAAAAGCTTTAGAAACTGATACATAATGTGACCACACGGTTGACGTAGTTGACGAATGACGTGGACCCAAAGCATTTCACAGTTTAGTTCTGAAGATTAGATGGGACGCAGATCATCCTAACAACCGCATAATGTGATAAATTCATCTTGATGATTGACTCCTACCTCCTGAAATTATGACACAGTTCAATATATTGTAACAGTTGATGACTGCTTCTATGCATTTTTGCTCCTCATTCAATTTCAATAAAGGACACAGAAGAGGAGAGCTAGATCTAAGGGGGTATGTAACGTTTTTTAACGACGTCTGTGGCCATTGCAGTAAGTGTAGAAACGTTTGCACAAAATTAATCCAGCAAAGACGTTCTGCACCTTAAAGTCTGCACTAAAAGTCCGATGGATAACTTCACTGTTGACTGTAGAAAAAAAGACTGCACCTAGTGGTCCATATAAATGGAGTATTTCGGTGACTACCTTGGTCATGGGGGCCACGTCCTTCCAAGGTTAAGCAACGTCTGGGACTGGCAGGGCTTCGGGACAAGGAAGACATATTTGTGAGCAACGTTTATGTCGAGCGCATGAGCGCATGACGGTGGGTCAATTCTGGGTTCCTTGGACGTTCTCCACCTGAGGTTACTAAGTACACAGTAATTGACAATTAGTATTTAAATAAATTAGTAACCATGTAAAATTAAAACCATCCTAAACTGTAACATTCATAACATTTGTCGTTATTTATAGCCGGTAATAGTTTAAACCCTTATGACCTAAGTACATTGTCATGTAACCAACATACTTAATACTTGACTACAATGGACGATGCAGTGAGATTATATTGCTAAGAAAACTAACTAACAGATTGTTATAATCAGTCATCATTACTATTGTTACTAATTTTGAACATTATAATATCAATAATTATGTAACATATCATATTTGTGTCCTACAGTGATGCTAATTTAAGTTGTTAATTTCAGTAATATTTAATAATATTATCAAAATGCTATACCCTAATGTTAATTAATCATGAGTATTATATAAATGTGCAATGATTAATAGCAAAATTCATTTGATAACCAGTCACAAATTTACATGTCACGATGTCACAGCTATCATACTAAGATATGCTATTTTATTACTAATTACTAATACTATGCCTTACTAATGTATACAAAACAATGGACTCTAATGGGTCATGATATATATAGACCTAATTGTGACCCCTTTCTAATCTGTCCCTTACAAATTCCCTATAAATTCTTGCCTGAAATGTACAACCTACCTACTCATGAGAGCCTAGAATTACATTTGAGTACAACTATTTTCAGCACTTAGAAAATTCATACTTTATCCATACAGTGTCCAAAAAATGCATAAGAAAAGAATCTAGAATCCTCTATTGATTCACAACAACAGCCAACAAAAAATTAGGCAATTTCCTACTAAGAACAATGCTCAATTGCATATTTCAAACACATTTAGATGTCCTTACCTTCCAAGAACGAAATACTGAAGCTGTAGTCAACAAATGCACTTCCTTTTAATTTTGCTTCAAGAGTCTCTTCTTCTCAGCTCTCTTTAACAAGTACTGAAGCGATGGATATCCAAGTGCCAGAGTCTGCCACAACCAACCTCTGGCATTCTTCCGATCCACCTTCCTGGCTACCATCCAGGCGTAAGCACCCTCCACAAGGTGAGCGAATAAGGCCAGGTAGAGAGCCATGCGCATAACCTCACGGGAACGAAAAATGAAGAGTCCGAGCCCGCGCACACACTCGAACGGACCCATGAAGGGAGCTGGCACAAACAAGCTTGCAAACAAGAGGCCGATGCCGCCTAATACCAAGATCCAGGCCAGCAACGGGGGCCCATCCAGCTCCTGAGCATGCCGTTCCTTCCAGTACGTAACAGTCCTGTCCAAGGCATCCTTTTGGTCCACTATCGCAGTGTAGCCGATTTCCTGCCTGGCTTTCCATGTTGAGCAATAATGGGTGACACCAACCTGCAATTCCATGAATTGGCTATGTCAGAACTCTACCATTCTCTTCACTGAACATCAGAAAATTATTTCCTTTAGAAAAAACCATGTGGCTGATAGTAATCAGATGGTCATGGCTGCATTTCCATGAATTGGCTAAGTCAGAACTCCACCATTCTTTCCACTGGAAATCAGAAAGTCATTTAATTGAGAGAAAATCAGATGGTCATTGGCTGAGAGTGGCTCCGCTGAACAAGCAGCTTTCCTTCACGACTCTAGGGGATACACTAGATCGTGCAGTAAGGTACGAACACCCATAGTCATACACTGCCCAAAATGCGACATCTACATTTGAACCAAAAAGCATCACTAAACACTAGATATTGATTATACAAGATGCACAAAATCAAAACATGAGAGTCTATGAGAGCTGACATGCTCAAGTGCGTTGGAATACTCTTTCAGTTGCCAACAAGATCTAATAAAAACAATTTATGTTCAATAATAGTAAATATACTTTGTTGCAATTAGTGACAATAAAAGGTGCGTATACGTTATAACAAGTAATCTTCATTTTCCTAGGAGCAACACTTGCCGAGACATTTCAAAAGGGAGGGCCTCAAAGAAGAAGTGGTTCACGAGACCGTACCTTAAACACTTCTGCAGGCAGAAGAAATGGTTCAGGAATCCAAGATCTTCGAAGCCAGGGGTACAGCAGGCCATAAAATGCATATATACACCACGCCAAAGTCATTGCTGACTTCACAGAGATTTCCCGTTCCGGCATAGTGTAGCCAACTCCCTCTACGATTGGTCTTATCAACTCAAAAGAATTGACAGGTGCGCCTATCAAACACGCAAACGAGATTTCATGTTAGCTCACACACAGCGCCAACAGCAAACGTTAGTAAGAACCGGCTATGTGAAAATAAACTTGCAAACGTCAGGTTCCCACATGCGCACTGCCACTGTGGGTGATTGTAAACCAAATAAGCAGACACTAGGGTTCTATCATTATTGACTTTACTTGTGTTGTCCTAGCCTGACAAATGCATACCTCTATATATGCGGCGCACTTACCCTGGCAATAATAGCGACTCTTCCAACATGACCTTTGAGACGAAACCTAAGCAGAATGCGGTAAATTGCATAAATATTAGCAGCAGTACGCCCCATAGTCAATACACCACCATAAAATTATGACCAACTTGATACTGCTCCACGAGATCAAACGAAGGATACTCATGCTAGCCTTCAGCACATTCTTGATTTATATTTCATCACCGAGGACGAGGATCAAGAACGTACCATCTGAGATGAAGTACGCTTGGCCTGCAGCAGGGGGAAGTCCCGACCTTCCAGGTAAATCATCAATAAGAGCCATGCTCGCCAGCAGATGGGCATGAACCAGATTGTCGGCATACACCCAGTCAGTCAGAACGTTTGAGCCCCCGATGCGGAACTTCAATAACCCCATTCTTGCCATCCCTAGGATCCGAGGCAAGTGACGTTCCTCTCCAGGACCATAAATGGCACCTGGTCTAATGGCACAAGTGTATAACTTTTTCCCTTTCCTATTCCTGCATGACTCCAGGAAAATAAGCAGCTTAGATTCCAGCAATGGCGCAAGGATCAACAGAAGTTCGTCGAATACGGAAAAAATCACAACCTTGTGAAGTCAGAGAAATTCAAATACGATGTTAAGTGAAAATCATCATATTCAAGCTCAGAGGAATTAGTTGAATCAAAGCAACAGAGACTGTGAATGATTCAGGTCAAGCTTGACACTAATTTCGTAGTAAACTCGCAAACACCTTGTTGAATCTGCGTGGTCAAAGAGGAGAGATGTACCGAAGCAACAAACATTTGACTCTACCAGGAGTCATAAGGAGGAACTCACGTAAGGGTCCGCCCGTTGCTTCGGATCACAAGTTGCTCTGCAAGGGCCTTGCTTCGACCGTAGGGATCAACGTGCTTCTCAACTGGAAAATAAGGTAGATTTTCTGTTCCATTGCGAATCTCTTGCCCGCCATACACTACATTGTAAGTGCTTGTGTACACCAGCCGTCTCACACCGCTCTTTGCACAGCAGTCCAGAACATGGCAAGTGCCATCCAAATTCACTTCATCAATATGACGGGATTGAAGCATCTCTTTGCCGGACATACCGAACGAGGCCATGTGAAAAACACAATCGGCGTTTCTGAACGCCTTCTCCACATCCGTTTTGCGCCTCACATCACCTGCTCTCATTATGGCAAACAAGCACATCCACGAATTTAGAAGCAGTTTGTGGTCATTTGGAAGCCTCTCCCAGGATGGAGAGACAGACAATCATGTACACAACGACGAGTCCCCTAGATACAAAAGATGGGATGTCCAGAAATCCATATACCCTACGGTCGAGAACAAATGCAAACGAAATCTTTGTAGTTAGGTCAAAAACACTCCTCGATAGACACCGGCAAGTCTTTTAGATGTAGAAGAAATAGGTTAGTATTCCAAGTTTGGACTCTAACAGCACTTTCAGCTCTGTACATAATAGTGAGCAATACTTCCGACATGGAAACATAAGCATAGCACTAGGCTTGCAGCCTTGACTACGTTGACAGTCTGACTGCAGTTTCCTTGATCTCATCAACGCGGTAATAGAGTATTCTGAACCAGCGGCAAAATTGTTGTCCGTATCCTCATGGTTCAGAAATTGCTACCCTCACTCTAGCTATGGTTTCAGTGGCTACATAGTCTAAGTATTTCGAACAGTAAATTGAGTGATGGATAGAGCACATGAATCTGCAGTAATAGATGGAAGTAACGCATCTTGAGGGAAGATCCTCCCTGGTAAAATTGCAAAAACACAGAGCGAACTCGAAACAAACAAAACCCTGAACGAAACCCTAAATCGAAATTTGAGCCTTCTAGCTACCATTCCGCACCTTTAATGCATTTGACACCGTGCGATGTCAGCATTGCTAAGCGCTCTCGCGAATTGCTGAGATCGAAGGACCGAACCTCGGCTGCACCTCGCCGTGCGAGCTCCAAGCAAAGCAACGATCCGACATGGCCTGCGCCGCCCGTGACCACAAATGTACGGCCCTCGATGCCTTCATTCTCTGACAATTGAACCATCCTTTCCAATCTCTCCCCCGCGAAAACAATCCAGAAGGAATCAGAGCTTACATCAATCACCGCCAAGTGAACAGATCAATACCCTGTTTGACACGCCTGGACAAAACAGAACAGCGATGCCGGGGGCTTGCCAATGCATTTGCAACAACTAATCCTCAATCACTAATCCTGAAATGCATCAGCACCAGGTTATACATGATTCGCATCTTCCGCAGTTAAGAAAGCTTCCACCGCCCGATCCTAAACCCTAAATCCTAGAACCGCCCGATCCAGTCGCTACGATCAGTGAATCAGGCTCAAACAAAATTGCATTTCTGCAGAACTTGAATGTCCACCACCATTACAATTTTGCCCACAATATGCTTGCTCCCATTTAGCCCACAATTGGCACACTTACTTTCCTGTTGTGCACAGGAACATCCAAACATCCACATTATTTGAGAGGACTCATCCATCCACCCATTCTATAAGGCACTACTGTAGCAGATGCGAAGGTTTGCTTTGGCACTCAAGTTCCAAAATTGAGTTTTCACATTAGATTCTCAAGGGTCACATCACTTCACACCATTCACAAGATGACATGTGGCACTTTTAAACAAATGGCTTGATTTATGCCAAATCTAACCTTCATGTATAACATGTGTTTTTTGTGAATCGCTATGGTTTTTGCTACGATTTTATACTACAAAAGTGTAAACTGATGTCCAATCATGTTCTTTACTTGCATAAGGAAGGAGAGGTGTCCATCACATAGATATCATTTGGTTGAACCAAGAGGTTCAAATTGGACCTAAGGCAAGGCAACCTCACCTAAATCCGACCACATAAACAATTCGATATGGTTCCCTATATTATATATTATAAAAAATTTGTTGGGTCTTCTTAGGCGAAATTAAAAGGAGTGATTCCAAATTCTCTTAGAATGCATTTTTAGAAACCTGTAATGAATAACTAAGATTTTTTGAAGTGCTAAGAATAGATGTTTCCAAAACCACCCCCAAACTCTTGTGAATAGTGAGAGTACATTTTAGGCAAGAATCTATAAGGGTTGGAATTAGGTGTATTTTTTAAAATGAAAAGCATGGTATTTTTCTAGAATAGTGTAGTTATGCAAATATATTTTGTGTAGCAATGCTATAGTTCCTTGATTGGAGGGAGAGTTTGCATTCAAGAATTTTGCCTTCAATCTCCAACTACTGAAACTGCGCCACTGCAGCAGGGTGACATGGGCGAACTTTGGCCACATCAGATTTTCCAAAAAAAAAAAAGACGATTTTTTTCCCCCTTAAAATGAAATTTGCAAAAAAAAAACAAAAAAAAAACAAAAAAAAACAAAAAACCTTAAAATGAAATTTGAAAAAAAAGAATATATATATATAAAATATACTTTTCGGACAACTCATACCATTGTTCACAGCATGGGGACAGATTGGGGAACGGGCCTGAAACGGCCCTTTCTTGGCCCCAAATCCCTTCTAAGAGCATCGCCACTGCAGACGGAACTACAAACGGAAACGCCACTGTTACAGGAAGGGAGGACTTTTGCTCTCCAACGCAGGCACGCAAAAGGCTTTCCCATTTTGGGGGGCAATGCTACAAGCCTCCGCCCACTCCATAGTTCAGGTCCTTTCCGTTGATGCAAAAGTTCACGCAACAAGGAATTATTCTGTCCCTGTAGCTTGCAAACCGTGCAGGACAAAATCTACAGAAACTTTGGAGCTTTCATCGTCAAGTACCACCGTTGATCTTGAAGACTCCGTAATTTCTGCAATTCCGATTGTACAAACCAGAGAACTTGTACTTTTAAATGTAATGATTCAAAGAGAAATTTTGAGGAAGAGTTTGGTTACGAATTGCTCACTTGCATTTGAAGCTGGATTCAGTTCCCCATCTTTGAATTGTAAAAACTCTAAGGCAACCGGACTTGTTTGTATCAGTGAACCCAGATGCAACACAAATAACAAATTCCAGCACAATCATTCAACAATCCTTGACGCAGGTAAGAAAAATAAAAAATGAATTCTGAATTAATTGATACTGCACAAAAAGTTTGAGTCACGATTTTCATTTGCATACTTCGAACAAAAGATGAGTTGGAATGATGTTCACAAACGTTTTTTAATGAGATATTTTCAAATCTCCAGCACCTCAGTAAAGATTTGCAAGATGAAATTTGTGTCATTTACGGACTTTGTGCAATTTCTGTAAACTGCACCGAGAGTTTACTACGGGGAGATGAAACTTTCATAATAAATTGATCCTTGTTTAAGTTAGCATCAAAAGTTTCAGAGCCCTGGTTTGTAACAATCTGTGCAATTCCTGTAATGGAGGTGAATTTATGGAGGGGTAAAATATGGAGGTGTAATGGAAGTGAATGGAAGTGAATAGAGGTTCCGAGGGGTGTCACGTGCATTGCACTGCGGCACTTGCGAAAAAAGAAGAGACGGAATAGGAACTCCACAACATTGTTAACTGGGCTCTTGCCTTCCTGGTCAGGGGAGGGATAATACCCTCTGGGATCCCAGGCTAGTAGTTTAGTTATAATGTAAGCAAAATCATTGGCTAGTTGAATGGTCTTTCGTCTCTGATCTAGTGGCTGATACAAAGTTTGTTAGAGCAGGACAACTCTAGAGTGGCCACGTTTAGTGATGGCTACAGTAATGCAGCACTAGGGGGCTCCCCTTTTTGTGGAAGCAAAAGGGAACCCTGCAAATCTAGTTAATAATGATATGCTCCCTTGCGACTGCACACTGGGAATGGTTTTTTACATTCCTGGTTACGTAGATGCAATGGAGATGCTCTAATGCATCAAGACCATACTTTCTTCCTTCCCACCTTCCCAACTCATACCAACCATGCTAGAAAGCAAGAGTCTTGACAAATCTAGCAAATTGATGTTGACTTCTTTTGCCGGAGTGACCTCTATAATCTAAGAAAAATAAAAAATTGTAAGAACCAATAAGAGAGATGAAAGGAAAAGGGTTCTCTAACTAGCTATTCAAGAATGTTATGTGTTTACTTCATACATGCCCCAAATTGCTCATATAGATGTTCAAGTGTTAGTTAATAAACAAATGGTAAATGCAGATAGGAGTTCCAATTTGGGAAGGACAATTTCTGGCCTGGTTATCTTATTAATTTTTTTAATAGCACTTTTGATTTGGTCATATGGAGATTCTATTTGGTTCAATAATATTTATTTTGCTTTTGTTTCCAATGTTCTTCATGGGTCCTGTACATATAAAAAAATTCTTTCTTGTAAAAATCTGAGTTGCTAAGACATACATTCATGAGTTTCCAGTATGTACAAATAAAAGGCACAATGTGACAAAGTTCCCAGCAAACACACTGGTCAAGGAGAATCAATACAAAGACAGCAAGTTCCAAGCAACTAGGCTTGATATTCAATCGGAGAAAAAGACTAAAAAGTCCTTTCAGATTAATCATCCATTGCATTTATCGAGAAGATATTGGTACCTAACAAACGGAGCACTGCGGTCCTGAGTAGTGATCAACCAGCGACACACTGCTCTTACTGCATCCCCTTCTGTACACTCATTCAAAACTGAAAGCTACATCAACATAAAGCTAAGGCTGGGAACGCAAAATCTATCAGAAAATTCAAGATTAGGAATACAAAAGTGGCAACCTATAACCAAATGGATTATCAGCTTTACCAATCACGTAGTTAAGACTGTGTAAGGAGTGGTCAATCCAAAGGGAGTCGATCCTAGTGGCCTGTAAAGCTATACTGAATCTACTATTTGGAAAACACTTACTCAAACCACCGTTTTAAATCTGCGTCACTTTTTGACTTTGATCCTGTAGGGGTGTTGAAGTACTTCGTGCGGTACTCAGCAACCAGCTTGTCCAGCTTGTCCACAACTTCAGGTTGCTTCTTCCCTCGCCTAGTCTTTTCTGCCGAGGGCTTATCTTGTGTTTTCCCAGATGAGGGCTTCCTAGATTGCAGCCCCTTTCCACTCTGCAAAATTTGCACGGCATGTTAATTAGGCATAACTTTCAGGATAGCAACTTGAAATGAGAATCTCATTATAATGGTGGTGAGTTGATTGCTCATATCAAGCTCTTACTCGTACTCAGAACTTCACCACTTCTAGCTCAAACGAGGTACGTCAGCAGAATTAGTGAAGTCGCTTATGCAAATACCTGAGGTGTAACTCGAGCTATATTAACTGCTGGAGCCTTGTCTGGAGTCGTTTTGCTGCTCTTAGTTTGACCATTGCTGGCTTTCTCACTTGTGGTCCTGTCCTTCACAAAATTGCCCTCTTCAAGTTTCCGGCGTTTCTTACTAGGCTTCTTCCCTTCTACAGAAAAGCCTTTGGATTCTGTACCTGTTTCCTGTTTGGACATGACAGCCTCTGTTTTCTGGTCTGCGTTCTTTTTGCTTTTGCCTTTCTTCTCCCATTTTCTTTTCCCCGGTTGATCAACATCATGCGCTTCACTGCTGTCATTAGCAGATCTCCCCATGTCCTTCACAGACGATTCCGTACCATTCCTTGATTCCCACTTCTTAGCCTTCTTGTTGGATCCATCCCTTTGCCCCTCGGCACCATCCTTTGCAGTCCTCGCTTGCCTACCCTTAGCTAGTGCTTCCCGCGTTGCTCTCAACTTTAGTTTCTGGGAGTTTTCAATAGCAAATTCAATGATAGGACGGTGCTCTGATCCAAATGTCTCTGAACAAGCGTTACCAAAATAACCTTCAGAATTTGCCCATAATTGGAAATTCCTAAATTAAAAATAAGAAATTTCATCAATCCACGACATTACTTTAGTACCAAAAATGAACAAAGTAAGGTTTACGAGGAATATTTCAATCATTACACAGCGCTGAATCCACACTCAGCAAAAAAATTCGCATTTTACAGAGAAAACATACCTGGATTGTTGTTGAGAACCCGCAAACCCACAAGTGCATGCTGATGTTCAGTAAATTCTACAAAAGCAGACCCTCGAGACTTTCCACCGCTACCTGGCACACCCTTTACCTCATCCCGCAAGATTTTCACCTACAGGCCAAGAATCGGGCTTTTTATGTGAGATTCAAAATATACTGTACAGCTCAGATCATAAAATGATAGTTACCTAAAGCCACAGATTGCTGCAAAAGATCATCTGCAGCACATAACACAGTTACCTGGGAGTTCTATCACATCCAATAACTCGTATAAGAACACAGCTCAATAATGACACTTAATCACCGAGGTAACTTCACAGCAGCAAAAGAGGACGAACCTGCTTCAACACAGGTTGCTGTTTTGATGCTCTGGATTTAACTGCTTCGATGAACAGTCGCTTGAGTTCCTTTTCAGTCATATCTTTTGGAACGTTATGTACAGCAAGTCTAGTTGTAGAAACATGAAAATTTGGACTTCGCAATTTAGTTGCTTTCTCATGCTCAACCCTGACAAAGCACCAACAAGGATCAGAAAACCTCTCTAATTTGTCAAAAGAGAGGCAGCACTTCGAACCCAAAGTATCGTTGATGAGAAAACTTTCAAGAGCAATTTGGTGCTTCTCCACACACATTACAAAAACTAAATGTATTAACGTACTGTTTGCGTTTCATAAGGTCCCCTTTGGATAAACCACGAGCGGCAGGTGTCCCTTCCTCTATTAAGCCTTCCTGCAGTAGCAGAAAATTCAAAGTAAGCAGCTGATAATATGTCAGAATTCAACACATTGACTTCAAATCTAGAACTGCTCTTCGACAGTCAACGAGAATTGGAATGATTATTCACTCGTTGACATATCTGCTCAGAACGCTTGAACTGTCTAATTTATCTACCTAAGCGTTCAGCTTCTCCTAAGTTCTCAGACTGACTCTTTCACACCGAGGCACAAGTTGAAAGAGAAAGAAGGAAACCCACAAGCGATGCAGATAGCAACAGGAATATTATCTAGCAAGTAATTTGGATGGCGGATGAAAAGTAAAACCTGCACCTTTGCAAGTTTCAAATGCCGTCGATCGTGATCGTCTTGCTCTTTAGACATTTGCCTCGCCACTTGTTTAGCTTGATCACGGTCCAACGCCAAATTCATGGTTATCTTTCGCCCTCCAACAACAAGTCCACCATCTGCCTCAGACCGACTTGCAGCAGAAGTTGCTTCTTGGGCCCCCCCAGCGGTAACAAATTCCACAAAAGCAGTTCCTTTGGGCCTCCTGTAAAGAAAAAAGAAATACTGGGTGAGAATCAGCAGAATATGTCGAAATAAGAGTAATTAGCAGACTTAATTTACAATAGATAAGGTATAACATACCAACCCAAAAATATGAGTACCATCAAAGCTTACTTTGTGATTGGATGGAGCACCAGTCGAAATGATTTCACTTCACCAAACTCAGAAAATTGACGACGCAAGTCCTGTACTTTTGCCTCCAGCGGCAAGTTCCTGACAAAAACTGTCCTATGCAAACTATCTTCTTGTGAGGTTTCTGCGACAGATTCGCTCTTTTTGTTCTTCTTAGACGGCTCCGGTAATTCTGGTTTCTTGACTTCCTTTACTGAGGCTTTTGTTTCAGAAGTTTTGGTTTCCTTTACAGGAACTTTAGTGTCCTTGGCGGAAACCTTCTTCTTCGCTATTTTCTTCACTTCTATTTCAGCGTCATCATCAGACAGTGCTTCATCTAGCTCTTGTGCCTTGCTTGAGGCCACCACTCTCTCAAAAACCCTGTTCGCTAACTCTTTCTCTCTTGAATAATCAACGACTTTCTCTTCAGTTAAATCCTCTTCCTCATCATCTTCGTCTTCATCCTCGTCATCTTCCTCGTCATCATCATCTTCGTCATCAGTGCTTGCCATATCCAGATCCGCGATTTGCTTTCCCGGCTTCAGAACATCGACTTTTAATTTCTTCGTAGTCTTCACTGCGAACTCTGTATCCTCATCAGATTCACTTCCGTCTCCTTCCTCACTCTCCTCACTGCCTTCGTCACTTTCATCCTCACTAGCAGTGTCGTCATTGTCATCACGAGTTTCTTCTGTCAAGGCAGTATACAGATGAGAATCGAGGTGTTGCATGAGCACAATGTCAGATACCAGAAAAGCACCAGTACAAGGTGCAGAATGGCCAGAGAAGGAAAAAGAAAAGGAGCAAACCTAGAGGGGAAGCTTTAGCTGCAACAGCTTCAAACTCTCGTTTTGCCATTGCCCAATCCACCGCAATAGGCCTCTTGCTGACCAATGTCCCGTTAACTGCTTTGATTGCCTGCAAATTTTCTTAAGCTGATTAG
The DNA here is from genome assembly GCA_963969595.1 of Neckera pumila. NCBI lineage: Eukaryota > Viridiplantae > Streptophyta > Bryopsida > Hypnales > Neckeraceae > Neckera > Neckera pumila. The sequence continues at coordinate 35,874,753 of OZ018409.1, forward strand.
AAGGCTACATTGTTCACCTCGTCTCTTGACACACACCAACCTGAAGATCATGAAAGTATTTACATTAAGCTAATTCCACGACACTTGAGAGACTTGGTAGGAAGAAAAAAATAGAATTCAGCAGGGCAACAATTAACATGGGATTCGTACTGCAAGAGTAGCTAGTTTACCTTCTCGGCGTCTGCCTTGCAGGTGAAACCAACAAATGCAAATCCTTTCGATCTGAATGGGTTCACAAATGACAGCCAATAAATACTTCTGTGTGCAACTGTTCAATAAGAACCGATCTATGTCGGATGCTTTCCGGAAAGTCAGAATCTCGACTACAGATGCGCTCCATAGAAGTGCTAACACAGTCAGGTATTGGAAGTTTTACTGTCCGATTGCAGGATTTCCAGTTCAAAGAGTAAAAAAATAAGGAGGAATAGAAACGTACGAGTTATCCGGTTTCCTAGGAATGGTGATTTCCCAAACGAATCCTGACGACGAGAATAGCTGACGCAAGGTCTGTTCTTTGAGCTGGAAACACAAATTACATCACTTAGAATTTGAAACATAAGCACCCATGCCATCAACTACACAACTGAAATCATAAGAGATTTTAGTTACCATGAAGGGTAGATTTCGAACAATGAGTCGCCATTTTTTCAGCTTCGCACCCTGCAGCCGAGACATGAGAGTTTAATACACGAACCATTTCCATTCTTTCCGAGAAGAAAACGTTCATGACCGAGGCGACATCCTCCAGAAACCTAACAAAACGATCACTAAGTTGAGGATGAGCACAAGTCAGAAAAGGGTTTTCTAGGCCCATAGCATCTCGCTCAAGAACACAAGCTTAGCTTGTGCCACTCGGTGCCCACTGCGTTTCATCATTCTTAAACTTCAACCTAGTTCTACACTGTCGACAACATTCAATGAAATCTTTGCTGTCAAGCTAAACGCTTCGAGTTCAAAGGACATTTTTCAGCCGTCGAAGCATAATACAAATTGGAATAAGTCATCATCCATGTAACTCGTTACCCACATCATTAAATGCATCATCTCGTCGGAGCTTCACTAATCGTGGAAAAGAAAAGACAACTAGGATACACGACTAGAAGACACGCAGGGCGTACGAACAAGTCAGAAAAGGGTTTTCTAGGCCCGTAGCATCTCTCTCATGAACACAGTTTTGTGTCACTCGGTGCCCAGTGCATTTCATCCTACTTGTACACACCCAGAGACAAAAAGCACAGTTTGTCTAGGCTATGCTGACAAAAAAACTAAAAACTAAAGTAAGCACAAGTCAGAAAGGGTTTTCTAGGCCCGTAGCATCTCTCTCATGAACACAAGCTTTGCTTGAGCCACTCGGTGCCCAGTGCATTTCATCCTCCTCGTACGTACAAAACAAAGACAAACGGCACATGATGTCCCAACTAAGGAAACAATGAAAGAATGAACAAGTCAGAAAAGGGTTTTCTAGGCCCGTAGCATCTCTCTCATGAACACAAGCGTGCTTGTGCCACTCGGTGCCCAGTGCGTTTCATCATCCTCAACATCCATACCCAATATCTCAACTGATGCAATCCATCATACACAAATAACAGGCGACACAGTTACCAAAATCGAGGTACACATGTCAGAAAAGGGTTTTCTAGGCCCGTAGCATCTCACTCATGAACACGAACTTTGCTCGTGACAATCGGTGCCCAGTGCGTTTCATCCTCCATGAGTAAAACTGGATATTGAGAAGACGACAATAAATGTCGAAAATAAACCAGCGATAGAAGCCCTAGCAGAAAACAGATGTTTACGCACAAAGCATTTGCCTAATTTCACTCTGAACTACTCATAGCCAAAAGCGTTCCAGAGCCCTTGACGATTTCTCTCAATACTAAAAAACACCAAATGACATAGGATCACGAGGTCCAACGGATAGTCAGGAGCTGTGCACTAGCCAGTCCAGATTTTCAAGGTCAAAAGCAAGTGTCTGAGAATGGCAACCGCAACTCTTGACACTCAGAAACATAATAAATGATGATCAAGAGCTAAACTGCAACATGATAACCGAGTTGCACAAGTCAGAAAAGGGTTTTCTAGGCCCAAAGCATCTCGCTCAGTCACAAGCTTTGCTCATGCTAATCAGTGCCTAGTGCATTTCATCCTTCTTGAGCTACAGACCATATAGACAGCCAATCGATCTACTTCATGACAACAAGCACGAAAACGACGACAACAAGTCAGAGAGGGTTTTCTAAGCCCGTAGAATCTCTCATTAACACAACCTTTGCTTGTGCCACTCGGTGCCCAGTGCATTTCATCCTCCTTGGTCTCCTAATTGGCTCATTCTAAATGAACCTTTACACCCCAGTCAAAGTCCTCGACCATCACACGACTGGAATGACGCAACTTCTCATGACCTTGACACCCTAAAGGTAAAACATTTTATCAAACCGACTTCCATCTACTCTTCCAAGAAAATTTCCAAAATTAAACACGCTTAAATTCAAAGCACAAACTAAGTCCTGCAATCACCTCGTGAAGCAAGCGCATACTGTTCGTTTTCACGCTTAAGGACTACCAGAAACCTCAACAGGATTGGTCAAATGAAATCTATCTCAAACTTAATCTTCTTGTCAAACAAACACAAAGTTTTCGTCATTATTAATTCAAGAGATAGTTCGAAAAAACTGAGATTCAAATACGCAAAAAAGGCATAACGGCTTGAAGGCTCAAACATTTATTTGTATAACTGCTAAACAGCAAACTTAGTACCCACAAATGAAAATTGTCTGAAAGAATTACCTCTCCACCAAGTTGGCGAGCCCAAATAGAACCTCCTCCTCCTACGTTCTGCCTGTGAAGAGCCGCTACAGCTTGACATGCTGCTTTCACTGAAGAGTAAACGATATCTACGGCCTCTCCCCTGCACCCATCCTTCGCCAAACCTGCCAACGGCACGACAGAAAAGTAAATAAGCTACAATACATGACACATTCTGCACCAAATATGACAACCAAGTACTGAGAATCTCCATGCAACTAATGATTAAAGTGCTGTTGACAAAGGAAGTTTCGGTGATCAATTTACGAATAGATTTTCATAGAAACTGGTACCATCGTAGAGTTACACTACCGGTAGCACAGGTTCAAAATCTTCCTATGCAATGACTTCATAAAATGTAGAACAATACCCCGACTGATGAGTTCAGCCTCCGGAACAGGACGACGCACATCTTCCACTGCGCCTAGTTTCTTGGCCTTCGCAATCGCGGCCTCCACCATTTTGGGATTTTCCAGACAGCCTATAACAACTGTCCGTGCAGGTCTGCATTAGCAAACAGCGCACCTCTCAATGAATGCAAAGAATAAAGACATTGTGCACTTATGAGCTAGTATTCATTCTCAGTTCCAAGAGAACAAGCAGAGTGTACTGTACATTCAATGCCTTCATGACACCTAACAAGAAGATGCAAAGAGATACTTGAGAGTGCCGAGTCTCATTCAAAGTGCAACAATGCAAGAACAAAAAGCAGAAATTTGAAAAGTTTGGAATACAGCTGCGACTTACACTCGATATCAACTAAAGGCTGCAAGACAACATGCTCACCTCTGAAGATCGGAAGCTTTGCCCTCTTCTCGCGGACGCTTCTTAGTATCATTTGGCAATCCCTTCACTGCTGGAATTTTAGCTGTCGTCCAACAAACAGAAACCTAGTTACTAACCCAGCACAGTCATTTCGTGATCATTTTGCAGTAGAGCCCAATCCTTCAAGATCATCCTACCTTCAATCTGGTCATGCAAAAATTCAGACTGATATTCCACAAAGCAAGTGCCCTGGATATACCATCTTTAATTTTGAGATCAACAGCTGCTCCCCGCGAAAGCTCTGCGTTGGGGTGCTTGTTTTCACTATCGGCAGCTTTTCGCTTCTTCGCTTCCCTGTCCTTGGGTTCAGACACAAGAGCTTCATTTGTCTCCACAGCTCCATCTTCCAATCCGGTTTCCTCTAAATCTGTCGAGAGAATGCCAAATTGAGTGTTTCGATTGTTCAGAAAAACGATGAAAGACAGAAATACGTTACTTTACACGAAAATTGAAAAACAAATAAATTCAAGTTCCAATAAGAAAACTCACCTTTACGCTTGCCTTTAGGATGCCTCGTATCCAGCGGAGCCCGACGCTTTGCAAGCTCAACCTTAATCTTGCGACCTTGCAGAGAGGCACCATTCTTTATTTCCACTGCTCGAATTGCATCCTCCTTTACTGCACTGTATATTCCCAAAGCAAGGTTGACATTGACATCCAAGAAGTAGTATAAATAACAGGTAGTAACCATGCATCGAGCTACAAAGAATTCAACGAAGGAAATCACCAGTCGAAGATCCAACACATACAAGAAGAAGTTCGTCCATTCTATGCTTCCTTAACTCAAACCAATAGGAAGGAAAATTAAAGGTAATCGCACTAATAGAAATATCATATAAGTACTTGGAAGTTGAACAAACTTACAAATGCACGAATCCGAATCCTCGATGTTGCACAACACCTACATTATCAAAAAAAAGATACAGGTCTCAAGTACCACACAATAACTCGCGTGTCCGGAACATCTTCAAAGATTCAATCCGCAACAGGTCTAACCACGTTCTGACAATGCTCATGTATACTTATAAAAGCCCAAAAACTCGGAACAGCAAACCGAATGCTAAACCCTGTCGCAAAACCGAATGAACACGCACCTTTCTGTTTCACCGTGAAGCAATTCCGAACGGGACCAACTTCACTAAAGTAGTCCTCGAGCTGTCGGTCAAAGAGCGCTATCAGGGAACCGAGAACCACACCAACATAATGCAGAATAAGTCAATCGGAGGATACAAGCGAAAACCTTGAAAGCTGAAAGTTAAGTAAGACACTTACCTGCGCATCGGAAACGGTGTAAGGCAAACTGCGAACAAAGATAGTGCGCTCATCAACATCGTCGCTAACAGTGCCTGCAGTTGGAACCGCAGCAGTGCCGACCTTACTGCCTCCCTCCATTGTACCAGTGCAGCAGTTCTGAGGCTTCTGCGAGGCCTTGTATTCTTAGGGTTTCCCTAGGGTTTAAGACTCAAGGGACGAAGGCGGTCATCAAAATCACGTTCGGGCATTAGGGTTTCTTTAGGGTTTAAAGCTCAAGGACGGAAGTCACATTCGGAGTCCACTACATGCGGGTTTTGCTAGGGTTTAAGGCTTACGCAACAGAGTCAAATTCACCTCTTACGTGCAGTCGATCAAATGAGGGCCTGCACCCTACCATTACTCATCAAGACTGGCCTATGTCAGCCCACTTAGAAACAGGATAAAGAGATACAGTCTTCGCTTGAAGCAATCCTACAGCAATAACTTATCCCCCATCTACGAGGACTCGCCTCGCTTGAAACATGAAACTACACCTGCAGGTACCAACCACTCCCATTCCATGCGCATCCTCAAACTGCTTCCTAAAATCATACATAGGAGCATCAATATCAAATTTCGACTCTCACGACACCAAAATTAAGCCACCACTACGCATCAACCACAAATACTCACGCCATTGTGAGTCCGACGGATTCGGAAGACAGAGGGAGCCGCACCGTGATCGGACCCCAGTTCGAGCTTTAAGCCCTAATTCCCTGAATAGATGAATGAAAATCGTTAGTACGTCCATTCGTCCATTTTCAGTTGATCGTATGTTCACTATTCATTCTTCCCCAGTTCCCCTATCCCGCGTGTCAATGTGATCCAACGGCTGACACTTGCGTATGGGGCAAGGCGTCCTGTTTTTTGAAAATAAGGGCCGCTTCACATGAAGATGGGCGGCAAGAACATCTCTTTATTGTGATTGGTTGCATTATTATGGTAGTAGGATTTCATACTAGAGAGATAAGAAGGAAGTATATGGATGATAAAGTTGCAGATGTGTCTTACTACTGGCAACAAAATTCTTTTAGTGGTTTTGGACTGGAAGGTACTTGCAAGATGGCACTTTTCTAGGAGGCCTATTTTTTGTTGTTTCTATAGTGAGGCAACTTGTAAGCCTTTCATATTTGGAGAATTTGTTGGATTTGGGAAAGATAATGACAGGCCCAAGAATAAAAAGAGACCTATGCCAATTGCATTAGAGAGTGTTTTATGGAGTTGCCTTTTCATTATGCCAATATTGTCTTGAAAGCCAAATGCATTGCAGATGCTCTTAGGTCCAAGGTCCACAGCCAAGGACAAATTTTGTAAGATATAATTATGATTATCAAGTGCCTTTGTTTTGAATGGCAATGTCAAGACCCTTGTAACCCTCTCTAAGGGATGAATGTATTGATAGATGAAAGAATTTATGATGATTGATTCATGAACTAATTGATGATGAAATGTGCACTAGTGGACAAGCAAAGATTGACTGAAGATAGATATCTTTAGATGGTAGATTTGTGCACTAGTTGGATGACAAGAGCGCTAGAATGCTTGGAGATAGGTATCTCCAAACAATGGATTTATGCAACGGAGTTAGACAAATCCATTTGGATGACTAGTGCACTAGAATTAGACAACTCCCAAAGAAAGATAAGTACGTTGGAACTTGGAGTTAGAAAACTCCAAGTAGAAGATCAAGATTTGGATAAAATATGATTTAGATGAGATATAATTGGAGAAGTATAACTAAGACTTTTACTTTAGTGGATGGTTCTAAACACAAGGGAAGTAGAAGAAGTTACTATGTAGGAGAAATTGGACCATTACCACCTCTTTATCATAAACAATTATAAAGTTTACCACTTGGAAGATGGTAGTGGTCCAATTTTTCCCATAGTAATCCCTCCTACTTCCCTTGTGAGATAGAACCAAGGATAGAAAGTTAAAGGTAGGAAAAAAAAGCCATAATCTAACTTAAGGACTAATTATAGTCTTTTTTGATACTCTCTCTTATATAAGACGGAGCTTGGGGCTGAAGAGACTCTCTTTGGAAATTGATCTCTCTCTATGGTCGGGTGGTTTGAGCTCCTTGTGAAACTTTTTTGTTAATAACTATATTTAGTATTTGTATTTAGAGTCTATTGCCGGAGGTATGTAACAATTGGTACTAGAGTAAGTTGATTATGGACGTGTGAGTAAATTATGTTGCATTTATATTAGGAATCACAATAAGTCTTTGTATTTGACAAATTCAAATTTGCATTGAAGAAATTTGCTAAAGATGTTTTTTGAAAGATTTCTTTTAGAAATCAAGTTGCTACTAAGGATCTATAAAAGTTGAATTTGAAGTTTGGAATGGAGCTCATTATGATGTGATCTTGGATATGGCATGGTTGCGTCAAGTGCATGCTTGGATAGCTTGAAAAGATGGAGGTGTCTATAAAAGCTCAAAGATAGAAAGCCTTTGATCATCAAAGACAAGAGACCAATATATAATGTTCTAATACTTTCTCATTTACAAATGAAAAAGTCCACAAGGAAGAACTATGAAATATATTAGATACATATAAATGAGGTGTATAATGAAATAAAGAAAAATAAGTTTTTAGTTGATATTAAGCATTAGATGATATTTGGGGGTCTTGGAGGGCCCGTTCAAGCCCGTTCCTTGATCTGCCCAAATTCAGTGAACGCCGGTACGGGGGTGTCAAAATTTTTTTTTTTTTTTTTTTTTAAAAAAAAATTACCATAATATCATTTTAAGCAAAAAAAAAAAAAAAAAATCAAAAAATGACGTGGCAGTTGCTGTGCCACGTCAGCCAGCTGTTGCTGCTGCGTTCCCGCAATCTGGAAATGCAGCAGATAGCAGGGGAACTCGGAGCCCTCGAACACCCCCGAATCTCATCTAATGGTCATTTTTGAATAAATTTGAGGATATAATCCAAGACAAAATTGAGTATGTACTTGTAAATGAAATTGCACATGTACTTTTGGACAAAATTGCACATGTATTTTTGGACAAAATTGCAAATGTATTCTAAGATAAAATTGAAGATGTACTCCTAGACAAAATTGAGGATGTATTTTTGGATGAAATTGAGGATTTGTCAATTGTTAATCCTTAAAGTTCTATGACTATGTTCTCACCCAAAATGCTTGAAAACTGCCGTTTTTTTGTACAAGTATCCAATTCTTCAAAAAAAACTTTTTTTGACACATGTAACCATAGGATCTTGTAGTATGGTGACTTGAGAACATATGTTAAAAATTTCAGGAATTTCCAATGCGTGGATTGCAAGATATAAGCATTCAAATTCACTAAAACCATTTTTTTGGCCCTGCAAAAAATAGGGCAACAACACTTCACAAGCTCATTTTTCAATGAAAAAATGTCCAAAATGATGGTGCTTCTATGGATTCTTTTTCCTAGACAAGTTGGCAACATGCTTGGAAATATTCACTTCATTTGGAATTGTACAACATATAGGAAAAAATAGTAACTAGATAGTAGTAGAGAATGATTCAAAATACAAAATTGTCAAGAATTTCATTTTGGAATTGAAAAATGCTAATTCCGATGGTGGAAATGTTCTAATAAATAATCTACATCCTAGGATTTTATTTTTTTCATAAAACATTGAAAATTGAGTAAGATAAAAGACTTCAAAGTTTTTTTTAGAGTAGAGAATCTATAACTGCCCGCAAACTTAAAATCTTCATAACTTTTGACTCATTGATCAAAATGGGATGATTAAAAGCTTTTTACCTATATATAAATCTAGAAAATCAATTACAAATTTTTATTTTTGAAAAAAGTGATTTTTTTCTGATCTACCCGGATTGCCCGGTTACAAAAAAAAGTAATATATTAGGCCATAATTTTTTACTCGTATTTCCAAATGTCATGAAATTTGGTGCATATGAAAGATATTCTTTGCTCCCACCTTCAATTACAATTTCAGCCAAAAATATAGAAATCTCTAATTGTACATACCTGCCCAAAAATTCTATACATTCAAAAACGCATTTTGGTCCTTTAGGGGTTAAAGAAATTGACCATGCTATAGACTTGGTAGCTAATGCGGCTCTAATAGCTAGAGCACCTTATTAACATTTTTTAGCTCAAAACGTCGAGCTAGAGAATCAATTGAATGATTTGTTGAACAAGGAATATATCAAACCGAGTAAATCTCCTTGGAGTGCACTTTTCCTCTTCGTGAAAAAAAGGACAGAACTTTGAGACTTTAAATGGATAATAGAGGATTAAATAAATTAACCATTAAAAATAAGTAATCTGATACCTAGGATTGATGATTAGTTTGACCACCTATATGGGACAAAGATATATTCAAAAATTGACTTGAAGAGTGACTACCATTAACCCCTAAAAGACCATTGTCCCTTCGAGGGACAAATGGGATTTTGGGCAGGTACCTGTATGTTGAATTTTTGTCTTGATTTTTTGAAATTTTTTTCAGAGATAAAAAAACTGCTAAGCTTCATGGGAATGTAATTTTTTTCAATCGGTGCCCGGGAAAAAAAATTATGCCCAAATAAGCTCAAAATTGGGGACGTAGGGCAGCAAAAAAATTTTGCAATTTATTTTTTAAAATTTTTAAAATTTTTTTTTCTTATAGATTATATTTTTGTCTATCTATAAAGCTTTGATTCATTTCATTTGGATTTGTTATGAGAAAGTTATGGACAATCTTGTTTTTTGGGCAATTAGAGCATCTTCTTGAAAAAAATAACTTGTAGGATTCATTTCTGAATGCAATTTTTACAATTTTTCAAAAAAAAAAGGTTTGCAAGGTCTAGTTCTTTTTCTAGAACAATCTCACCATTGGGATTAGTGTCTTTGAATTCCATATAAAAGATATTAATATTTTAGATTTTCCTTCTATCTCGTACCTACTTATACTTAACAATTTTTTTAATAATAAAAATTAAGTTTTTTTGGATTTCTTTTCTTTCCGTAGACTCTCAACTTAATTCTACACTATAAATATTAAAAGCTCAAAACTCTGTAGTGCAAAAAAATTTGGTTAAAAGTGTTCAAAGTCATAAAGTCTAGTCTCGCAATGTGCTGAAACACTTGTTTTTTTCACTTCAAACGCAAATATCTTGCAATTTGTGCGATCAATGATTCTGAAATTTTTTCCACACATTGTCATACTAGTTGTGTATTAGATCCTATGATTAGATGTCAAAAAAAAAAATTCAATCTTTTTACTCTTTGCTATAGAAATGGCAATTTTGAGTGTTTTTTGGCAGAAAAAATGCCTTGGTCCTTTAGGAGTTAAATTAGAATTAGAGAAATTGATATTGAAAGGACCACATCTCAATCCCAATTGGGTCACTATATGTTGTAAGGCCTTTGGACTTACAAATGCTCTTGCCACATTTGAGACTTTGATGAATTCTTTGCTTCATGAACACTTTAATTATTTGTGCTTGTGTTCATGAATAATACATTGATATATTCTAAGATAGTAGAAAAACACAAAGAAAACTTTAGAAAGGTGTTTGCAATTTTGAAGGCTAATAAGCTCCTAACCAAGATGAGCAAGTGGGAGTTTTTCAACTCCTAAGTTGATTACCTTGGTCATTTCCTTTCTGAAGATGGAGGTTTAATTGATGGTACAGTGGAGGCACCCAAAACCATCAAAATAAGAAATTCAGCATTGGTGCAAGCCACACCATGTCATTTTCTAGCTTCTAATAGGAAATGACTGCTGCACATGTAGGTTAGCAGTGAATAAGTCTACGGTGGGTTCCAATGGTCCACCAATTTTTCACTATGCAAAATTGAAGACAGCTTGGTCCATCACTTGGTGCACAATGTTGAATTCAAACCATGCAAAATTAGATGGAAATTTGTCCCCATCTGATGTGAAAGCAATTGTTGAGTGACTTGAGGCTGCCAGCACTAGCTTCATTATGAGTCAACTTGGCAGAGCCAGCTTGTCCCAATTTGAACGCGTTTAGGCTTGCGCAAGATTTAGTGAGCACCCCTCTTTTGTCCTTGAAATGCGCTCAATGTCTCTCCCTTCCTCTTGTTACTTCAAGGTTGTAAGATCTTTTCCCCTGAAATAGCGCCTACGTTGGTTGCTAGCAAAAGAAGCAATGAGGGGAAAGGATTGATGGTGAAGAACTTGTGGGCAAGGAGAAGGTGTCGTTTGTAACAAAGGACGAATCTAAGAATGGTGAGTCGAGGTTTTTTGGATGCAAAGAGAGTCTGATTGCAAGAGTTTTGTTTTGATTGCTTTCAGAGTGGTATACTAGGAGTGCGGAGAGTAGGATTTAGGATTTAGAACGGCAAACTTGTGTGATTCTTCTATGGCAACAATATGGTATATCATTGAACCGATTGTACACGATTCATGTGGGACATATAAAGAAAAATATCAACTTTTATATTCTTCAACAGATTCTAAAGGTATTGTTCTCTTGTGGTTTTGGTGGATTTCAATGTCTTTTGGGGTGGCCGGAATAGTAGTTGGGATAAAGTGAATTGTTTTATTTATTTGCATTGTAATGGTAGGATTGTTTTCACTCTTGAGTGAAATATGTTATGAATGTCATGGATGTGAATGAGAAGGTCATTAGCCATGCAAGGAAAAAACATCTTATGGGTCACTCTATATAGCGGAGTTGCAACTAATTTGAACAAGGTGCATGAGTTTGGCATATTTTTTGTTTTGTTTTGTTTTTTTGGTCAATTGCCATGTTTGTGGTGATAACATTCATCATGTGTGGTATTGACAGAGCTTGATGTGGCCTTAGGTGATTGAAGACTTGGCACGCGGGGTGCACTTAGTGTATCTAATCCAAACTACGTGCGACCAAAACTTTGTACCCCCTATATTATATCCTAAAATTTAAATAAATGAAAACAAAAAATATATGAACATGTTTTCCTAATTTGAAAGTTTATGTTTTGAATTATTGATAATTTTGGTTGCTAATGATAATTAGTTACAAATTTTTGAAGTAAATAGATACACTGCAGAACTGAAAAATAACTTTTGCACCTCTATATTATATTCTAAAAAATTGTCTAAAAAATTCCCAAAAAATTCCCAAAAATAACTCTCTATTGAAAGCTCATTTTGAGTTGAAAATGGATGCAATGGACATCTAAATGTGTTCTCTATAAATTTTTGAGTTGAGAAATATGCCATTTTAAGTTCATTTTCAACGTCTTCTAGAAATCATTCCATATTTCATTTGAATGGGAAATTTTGGCAATAGAAACCTATAGTCATTACCAAACAATGCTCAAAATTTTAGGTTGAAATTATATTTTATTAGAAACCACTTATTCGCACGTGGTTTGTAGTAGTAGAACCAAGTGCCCTCCCCGAGAGACTTGGATAGTGCTATGAAGGAGGAGATGGTAAAGTAGTAGAAAAAGGTTATTTCTTTTGCCGCCAAGAAACCAGTGTTATGTTAAGTACTCTGGGAGGCGTTTATTGACCATGCTCGGGTTGGTTGGTTTAAAACTACCAAGCTTTGTGCCCTATCCCCCAATAATGCTGGCGCTTTCCTCAAGAGGTTCGACAACATTTGACTTCAAGCTGATTTTTTTGGTGAGAGAATCCAGCTTAACCCTAAAGGACCAACATGTGTTTTTTGGCTGTATAGAAATTTTGGGCAGGTATGTGTGACTAGAGATATCCATATTTGAGGCTGAAATTTTATTAGAAGGTGGGGGCAAGGAATGACTTCATGTGTACCAAGTTTCATGACATTTCAAAATACAAGTCAAAAGTTGTGACCTAATATGTTACTTTTTTTTGTGACTGGGCAGTTTGTGCAGATTAGAAAAATCATTTTTTCCAAATTTAAAAAAAAAAATTGGTTCTCTACATTTATATATACTTAAAAAGCTTTGAGTCATTCCATTTCAATCAATGAGTCAAAAGTTATGAGGGTTTTTGAATTGCGGGCAATTATGGATTCTCTACTCTAAAAAAAACTTTAAAGTCGTTTATTTAACTCAATTTTCAATATTTTTGGAAAAAAATTAAATATTAGGATGTAGATTGATTATTACAACATTACAACCGTTGGGATTGGCATTTTTAAATTCCATGATTGAATTTTTAACAATTTAGTATTTTGAATCATTTTCTATTTCTTTCTACTTACTATTTTTTTCCTATATGTTGTACAACTCCAAATGATGTGAAATTTTCAAGCATATAGACAACTTGTTTAGAAAATTGAATTCAAGGAAGCACCACCTTTCTTGGCATTTTTTCATTGAAAAGTGAGCTTGCAAAGTGCAGCTACCCGGTTTTTCGCAGAATTGAAAACATGGTTTTCAAGACTTTGAATGCTTATATCTTATGATCCACACTGTGGAATTTTCTGAAATTTTTACCACATGTTTTCAAAATATCATACTACAAGATCCTATGGTTGCATTTGTCAAAAATTGTTTTTTTCCAAAAATTTGGCAGTTGTATTAGAAATAGTAGTTTTGGAGCGTTTTTGGTGATTATATAGTTATGAAATTTTAGGGGTTAAGTTGAACTGGAGGCTAGTTCAACCTAAGATGGGGTTATTTGCTTGAAGGGGTGGAGAATCACGTGGCCTTTAGGGCCACTTGCTTGCATTGTTTTTTCTGGTGTTAGCCCGTTAGCAGGCCCCGCTTGCTACAGTGATTCTTTTTTTCCTCTTTCTTTATCTTGCCCTTGCTGTTAGTCTTTAAAAATTGAAACTATAACCAAAAAAACTCCAAAACTGCCATTTCTACTCTAAGTACCAAATTTTGTATGAAAACATCTTTGAACACATTTAATGATAGGATCTTGTAGTATACAGACTAGACAACATGTGGAAAAAATTTCAAAAATTTTCACGCCGTAGATTGCAAGATATTAGCATTTGAATTCACAGAAATCCTTTTCTTGGCCTTGCCTAAATGAGGGCAACTACACTTCACAAGCTCACATTTGTATGGAAAAATGTTGGGGCTTTTTTGGATTCATTCTTCAAGGCAAGTCGGCTATATGCTTGAAAATTTTCAGATCATTTGGAATTATACAATATATAAGAATAAAAAGAAATAGATAATGATTCAAAATACTAATTTTCTAAGAAACTAATTATAGAATAAAAAACAATTCCAATGGTTGTAATGTTTTAATAAACAATCTACATCCTACAATTTTATTTTTTTCAAAAAATATTGAGAATTGAGTTAAATAAATGACTTCAAAGTTTATTTTAGAGTCAAGAATCCATAAATGCCTGCAAATTGAAATTTCTCATAACGTTTGACTCATCAATTGAAATGGAATGACATAAAGCTTTTCATATTTACATAAGTCTAGAAATTCAATTTCAAATATTATTTTCTAAATAAATTGATTTTTTCTTATCTACCCAGACGGAAGACACTAGTATGTATGAATTTGTAAAAGAAAATGGTATTTTGGTTTTTTGAGAAATGATCTTAAACAAGAAATCTAAAGAACCTCATAATTCTCTGATTAATGCAAAGCAGCTCATTTGAAAGCCACAAACAATCCCTATACTCACAAAAAGTTTCAGAAATAAACAAATTTTTTACATTACAAGCTCTCTACCCCAAGCAACAACATTTGTGTTTGTTCTAAAAGAATTAAGGTAGAACAACCTATCACCACCCTGATTTGCAACCTAACTATCTTGGGATCAGTTCCAAGAGGGACATATATTTTTAAGAGGTGTGTGCTTGTTTCACAAATCAAATCCAAGTGGAATTATAATTGTTAATCAAAACTATAATTTCTTTGAATTTTTGAAGTACCCAGCCTGAAATTACAAAACCATGCACAAAGTGGAGACATAAACGCCCTATCAACAATCCATAACCGCCCTTCTATATATTTATTAGCACTTAAAAATCCATCCATCAAGAGTTGACATGTTACCCCATATTGACATTAAAGCTATAATCTTGTCAGATTTTGTTAGAATCTTAAATGATTTAGGATACTTTCTAGACAGATTTGGATGGGGCAGTGAACGCAATTGGGGCCAAATAGTAGGCCACGCAATTGGGAAGCTGATGGTGATGGTCTATTCTACCTTATAGGGTACTCCATAATAAAATTTTGTATCATTTTATAATTAGAAATTTAGTATACTACAATTCACTAGAAGAAAATGAGGGATTCTGCGACTGCAAAGAGCAATTGCTTTTTGAGTTGTGTGACTCATTTGCAACTGGTGCTAATTTGGAGACTACAGTTGCAGTAGACAAATTGCATGTCGAATTTATAGTTGCAAAATCTCGAGAATCCAACAACCTACTTGGAACTTCATTCATGAACTTTTCTGATATATTTGCTAATGTGCAACTCATTTGTAACTCATTTATAACCTGTAGAATTTGTAGATTTTGAACTTCTAATCTAAATAATTTATAGATTTTAGAATTTGAAATCTAGCTATTTTTTAGATTTCAGGATTTTGAATCTAGTTTTTTTCAAAATTTAGAATTTCAAATCTAGCTATTTTTTAGATTTTAGGATTTCAAATCTAGCTTTTTTTAGATTTTAAAATTTCAAATCTAGATTTTTTCTAGATTTTAGAAGTCGAAATATTGGTAGTTTATAGATTTCATTGGTTTAATAGTTCACAGGTTTTAAAATTTCTTGGATTTTTAGTATTTTTAAAGTTCTACAAATTGCAGAGATTTATATATTGTAGAAATCTACATATTATAGAAATCTACAAAACGTAAAAATCTACAGATTGTCAAAATCTTAAAACTCTATCAATGGAATTCTTTACATAAGTGTACAACAACTTACAAGTCTTATAAGTCTAACCTAATGGTACTCTTGACAATTGATATGGGACCAAATTGATATAAGACAATCTGGAGACAACTACTAAACAACTACAAAACAACTAAAATACAACTAGGATACAACTACAAAACAACTAGGAAACAACTATTGTCATTTTATAGTTGCAGTCGTTTCCTAGTCAAATTCTAGTTGTGTCCTAGTTGTTTTTTGCAACTGCAGATTGACATGGTGAGTTCCAGAGAGTGTAGAGTTCTCAACATCGACAACTGTGATGAATATTGAATGGAAAATAGCTCACATTCATTTTAAATTTGAACTAAAGTACAATTCATAATCCTATACTCCATTCTACGACTGCTTTGCAACTATCGCAACTAAAACAATATATAACACTTCACTTTACGACTATTTTGCGACTAAAACAATGTCCTGATGATGTAAAACAATGTTGCAAAACAATGAAGTAAGATTTGGTACAAATAGAGAGGATTGTAGTTGCATGGTAGCTGTATTGGACACTTAGTTGTAATTAGCCAGTTGTGGCAAACACGTTTTTCTTCTAGTGATTGTAGGTCGAAAGTTCAAACAACAATGGATAGTTTAGTTTTTTAATTTTTTAAAATTTCAAGTGGGAATAAAAGTAAGACTTAGTTAAGGACTTAGTTAAGGACTTAGTTAAGGACTTAGTTTTGGAATGTCAAAACCTCAAATGGATTTTTGGTGATAAAACTTAGCTTGATTTCCAAACGTTTTCTAGTCTAAATTTTTTTCAAAAAAATTATCTACTATTCTAAAATGAGGCCTGAAAATCTACTATGAGCACAATTCATGCGTTTTATGGCGGATGGCGGACCTTGTCCACCTAACAACTGCCTGCCCGTCCACCAGCCGTCCACTCGGCATCTGTCTGATGATTGCTTGCCGTTTTGCCTAGCCGTCCACCTCTGCTAAAACATTGGATTCTAAAAAGCACATATTTGCTTCCAAAGACTGCTATTCAATGCTACAAGCATCCAATGTAACACTAATGTATGCAAGAAAGGATAATTGAAGTTATTCTTCTACAAATTTAAACCTACAGTCTAAATCCTATACCCTAAACCCTAAATTTTGAACCTTACAGTAGTTATCCAAAACATTGGTGTAATGTGTGGAATATGTTTTGACCCTCATTTTCCTTTAAATGTCATTATCAATATATATTACATATGAACCTCACAAACTTATTCATTTATGTTCTTAATGCTTTCTTTGTTGTTTTTTTATCAATTTTTATGTGCCAATGTACAAATGTGGAATATATAACTATAACCTAAAGTATTTTCTTTAAGTTTTGTTGTAAAATGCATTGATAGTTTGAAACACCAAGGTATACATAGTACAAGCAATTGTATTAGTTTATTATTCTATTAGAGGATGCTATTAAAAACACTTTAAGCACTTCAATGTAATTTAATGTAGTTTAATGTAGCTCAAAATTAAATATTGCATTCATACAACAAAAATATAATTGAAGTAATTTTCCTACACCCTTATACCTATGGATATATCCTAAATTATAAACCATCAACAATATATCCTATACCAAAAATATAGGTGTACCGGTAGTGAAGAAGGTGATTGACCTTCAAGTATCATGTACAACAATTATGGAACTCATTTATGTATATTTGTAGATAAGGGGAATATAGATTTTATTAGAGTAAATCAGTAGATTTTCATTGAACAAAGAAAAATACTTGAATGCTTGTGATTTAAATAATGATGGCATGAAGTATCATTCACATATATAATTAATATTTGTATTTTGTAAGATGTTGTCATGTGAATCTTATGAGTCTATTCAAAGTTCTCGATAAAACATTGGATTTACAATGTGGACTTTTAGAAGGATCGGGTGGTTCTTGGTCCAAAACTAGTTTATGACTTTTTTGATTGTGGATCATTCTAAGAATCAAAGGTGGGTATGCCAGCCATATACTGCCTAGCACAATAAATGACTCATTCTACCTTGAGTAAACATGCATTGTGAATTTTTTCAAAATTTTACAGCACACGTTTTAACATGTGTAAATGTCATCACACCTAATTTTGACATTAAAAACAATGTTACATTCTATAATCTTATACAATATCACTTTATAATATAGGTACCTTGAAACTAACGATTGAAACAAGTATACCATACTTTAATGATTACAAGTAGATTTCATTTCAAGAAATAGTTTTATTAATTTCACAAAAACATTTCAATACTATTGTCAATATCTATAGCTATGGCATACTACAAAAGCCAATTTGCACACATTTTGAATTGCACGAATGATGTACTACCTTCTACCCATCACATATTCACGTCCATTTAAGATTGGTGATGTGCAGAGTTCCGTGTTATATTTCCATTCAAAATCAATTTGTGAGAGGCGCAAGCTAAATTGCCAATGTGGAAGAAACCAATTGCATCATCCATTCCTGATAGAATAGTTCTTTAATAACTAATGCAGCAGACTATTGTGGATTGTGCTTGCATGCCACTGATCCAAAATTGTGAGTATGCTGCCCGTGTTTGAATATGCCTGCCCAAAATAAGCATGCAAATGAACCACCTTGCTGTTGGGCCAAGCTAAACAGGAACCTACAAATTGCAACTCTAAAAGCCTAATTTAATAAATCCATGCCTCAAAACGGCATTTGCCAGCATGTCAAAATGAGAACGCCCCACCATGCAAATAGTATTCCATATGAGTGGAGGAGTGCAATTTTAGGTGACGGAGGAGCGCATGAGAGGAGCTTCATCAACCCGGTCCCCAACCCCGCGAAGCTGAGTATCTCCACCCATGGTCTCGTAAACAGCTCTCCAGAATGTTACGGTATGGAGAGAGGGGTTACACTGATTGTCCTATTACGGTAAAGGAAGCAAACTCATTTTGAAGTTTCATATCCAAAGCACGATAGTTAGATAGTTCAAGGCCAAACATGAAACATCTTCATTGAAATTGAAACAAAGCCCTAAAAATCCACAAACTCTCCATCAAGCTCATCACCAAAGACAAGCACATCAGCATCATGTCCATATCTATAGCTAAAAATATTCCCCCAAGTATCCGAATTCTTAGTGACACAAGTAATAGCAAGTGCAATGGCTACGATCGAAGCATCGTGTGCCGCTTTGTTCAACTCCTTCTTGGCATGTCCCATCAAATCCAATATGCTTTGAGTAAGGCCAAACTGCTCCTTCTCCTCCATAGTTATCGAAGCAATGCAAGCATTCCATCCATTTCCATCCACTAACTGTCCCAAGTTCTTTGTCAACCTATCGAGGGCTGTCTCCAAAGCTATGCGCAAGTGGATTCTATTTCCTAATAGACTAATAAGACCAAAAAAATCAGTATAAATAGAATTCTAAATATATGCCATAAACTTATAACTAGATAAATGTAGTAACGATAAGAAATTGTGCAAGTACAAATGATTTTATAAAAAGTTACGCAATCGATCTATAATCTTGGAGATTACAATATCAATTGAATTGAAAGAGGATAAACTATATGATTAGACTCTGAGTAATATAATACTAATCAAGCATACTAAGGCTTTGATAATACAATTGCAAGCGAGCTACCTGTCTAATTGAATAATGACCAACTCAATATTTTAGGGAAAGATAAGGACTCCAAGCATGCTAAAGCTTACAAGAATTAAATTAATGGCCAACACTCAATCTTTAAGGGGCCCCATTGCTAAACTTTTTGTCCAAATTGAATGCATAATATACCATTGGAAAGCTTTCAATGATACCTTTTCAATGGTATGTTATAAGGCACACAACAATGGACGAACAGACAAGCAGACAACTAGTCGGACAACTAATAGGATTGGCAGACAGCTTGGTAGACCCCAATCTTTGGAAGAATCCCATTGTTGGAGTTTTTGTCCAAATTAGAAGCATAATATTTTATTTGAAAAGCTCTCAACAATACCTTTCCGATGATATGTTTTAAGGCAAATAGTAACGAACAGTGTCGTGTACAGAGAGTTTGCCTCGAGAAATCGCAGAGATTTTGGCTACAATTTGAAATGGTTTAGGACTAGGGTGTGTAACGTTTGCGTCGAATCTTGTACCTCAAACCTTGAATCTTCTACTTAGAACGTCGAATCTTCAACTTCACCTTGAAACTGCTCCTTGTTGGCCTATCTTGAGGCTGGCTCTAAACGAGTCAGGGTTTGGTCAGGTAGGTGATAAGAAACCACAGTCCTCGGACAGGTAAAACGGGACAGCATAACACGAGATGCCGTCCAGATGATGGGCTCCTAAACTTTCAAACTCCCGGTGACCAGCTTTAAGAACCAAGCTTCACCGTGAGAACAAGTAAGTCTCAACCATGTGGGCAATTAACCCCACTTTGTCACCCATAACACAAAATGAGTCTAGCAATGGTGTAAACTAAGTCGCCCGCAACAATAAATTTTACAAAGCTACACACACACACACACACACACACACACACACACACACACACACACACACACACACACACACACACACACACACACACACACACACACACACACACACACACACACACACACACACACACACACACACACACACACACACACACACACACACACACACACACACACACACACACACACACACACACACACACACACACACACACACACACACACACACACACACACACACACACACACACACACACACACACACACACACACACACACACACACACACACACACACAAGTCTTCAACACTTCCTCCAATCTCCAACTTCAACCTCCAATTCGTAAGCTGAACTTTGGGTGAATGCCTTCAACACTCCACAGCTTCAAATGAGATGAGTAAAAGCTTTTTGAAAAGCTAGCACAAACTCTTACTTCTCCTCTAAGTTTCAAACAATTTTAAAACTCTGTCCAACTTCTATGGCCATCCAAAATTTCGGCCTTGAGAAAGAAGGGCAATAGACCCTCTTTCACTTCTTCACTCACAACTCACTCATACAAACTCCAAATAAAACGAGTGATAGCTTCATGAATAGCTAACACAATTTTCTACATTTTCTTCAAATTTCAAACAATTCTAAAACTCTGTCCAATATCTATGGCCATCCAAAGTTTCGACCTTGAGAGAAAAAGGGCAGCAGACCCTCCTTCACTTCCACACTCACAACTCACTCATAGAAACTCCAAATGGAATAAATGATAGCTTTATGAAAAGCTAATACAATTTTCTATACTCCCTCTAAATCTGATTGTAAATAAAAAACATGTCCGTCTTTAATGGCTAATTGAAGTCTCTGCCTTTTAGTTTCAAAGGCAACAAAATCCCCTCCACTCAAACTAGCACAACTTTTGATTCACAACTCCAAATCAAGCAAATGAGATCAATTTAAAAAATACACATCATGGTACAGAACTCCTTCAAATTTCATTTCAAAACTCTTCAAACTTCCAACACAATAGCCCTCCAAACATTCGGGGTCTTCTCTAAAACTCACAATGAGATAGAAGATCCATAGTGTCCCCTTTTTTCTCACCCTATTGTCATTCTAACCACACAAACAAGTGGGGTCCGCCCCTAACTCGCTCTTCAAGGCTACAACAACAATAATTGAGCACTCACTTGGCCCACAACTATTTTTTTATTTTTAACTTAGAAGGAAATTCATTCAAGTTCACCGAGAAGGTAAACTATTTGAATAATTTCCTCATATTATTTTACACATACATAACTAATGCAAGAAATCACTCCAACTATGGAATGAAGAACTCAAACTCAATACACGTTTAGTAGAGGTAAAAAAACTAGAATTCCAATCAAAATATCGCTCCATCTGCAGGAATTTGAGAAAATTCAAACTCACGCTCCGGTTGAGATTCTTCATCTTGAGACTCAGAAAAAACCCTCCAGTTCGACATTCTAAATCTAAAGTAGAAAACAACTACCACTTATAGAATTTAATGAAGTGCTTAGGCAGAACCGTCTTCTTATATAGATGTCATGCACCTCAATAAGAAGGCGTCACCTTGAAGCTACTCGATAAAACATATAATATATATTTTTACACTATGTACAAATGTACAACACGACAACGAATGGACGAGTGGACAGCTAGATCGACAAATAGGCGGACGGTTGGGTTGGCAGACAAGCGGACAGGTCGTCGATCAAAGCGGGCAAGTCAACGGTCGGGGCAAACGGGACAGATAGGTTATTGTTCACAGCAAATGAGTCGTTGGTTAAGGCGGACGGGTCATTTGTATACCACCGTCCGCCACAATAAGCCATCTGCCCATTAGAATTATCCGACGGCGGACAGACACAAAAAGTACATCCATTTTCATTTGAAAATTCACAATATATAACACTATAGTTCTCCAAATACACAACCAAACTCAACAAACTATAAGAAGAAAAGAGAAGACCCTCCTTATCCTCCACCTTATCTTCAACCTTTACTACACAAGTCAAGTAGATTTCTTGAGTCCGTGGCTATGGCAAAGAAACCTATTGTTGTAGCCACGAGCCATCATCTCTCACTTCCCTCTTCCATTCTTCACCGTCACTTTCGAATGCTTCTTTTATGTCTCTTTTGCATTTATCCATCTTCTACATTTACAATTGACTGCGCACATGATTTGATAGTGCACAAAGACTATTTTCTCTTAGATTTACCTCTTCAATTGTAATCTAAAGGCAAAAAAAAGAAAAGAAGGGACATACAAATTCTTTGTATCTAGAATAGGTTGTGTTTATGTGAGGATTATGCATTGAGTAACATGTGTACAAGGAAAAAAATGTATTTGCAAAGATTACAAGAAAAGTGATGGTTAAATATAGAAAGCCTTCTCAATAGGCATGGTGATCAACTTTGAAGCATGCATTGTGTGCTTTTACAACTAATTTAGCATAGGAGTTAGAAAAAAAAAATCTATAAAGCAAGCAAATCCCTTGCAAATATGTATGTGCACCAGCTAGAGAATTATTTTGTAGACCTTGCAACAATATGAGCCTTTTTTTGCAAGTTATATAGCAATGCTAGGATTTTGAATGGACTTCTAAAGGATCATCTACTTTTGCTCATCCGTCATGCACTTCCATCTAAATTTGCTCAAAAAGGGTCACTGAAGAGACCTAGTAGCCATTTTTGGAGTAGAATATCAAGGTTTTGTCAAATGATCTAAAAAAGAGCAACCTAAGTGGAGTTTTGTTAGCAAGAAGCATAAGTGAAGCATTAATTTCTTTATATTTATCATTAATCAAAACTTGATGGTCAATCCTAGATTCTTAAATCAACCAATTTTTTATCAATTATATCCTTTTAGATGTCAATGTCTCCTCTCACAACATCTAACTTCATTCATCTAATATGTCATAAATCCACATTTTTAAATAGGTCAAATAACTCAACAAAGATAGTTCTCTTCAAAATATGAAAAAATGTTTTTTTATAAATTATATTTGTAAACAAATAATATCAACATCTTATAAAATTGCCATAATAAGACTTTTCTATTTGCAAAATCAAAACAAAAAAATCATGCAAAAGTTGCTAATGTAAATTTGCAATAACTTTTCTAAGTTGACTTTCTAATTTGTAATAGTATTTATTAGTATTAGTTAAAGTAATGAAAAAGTCCTATCACATGAATATGATTTATAATTAAAATCCTTTTTCTAAATGAATTGATGAAATATTAATTTAAGCCACAATTGCATAAACAGCTTGTAATATTATTTTTTCAATAAGAGGCCCATACAAGCAATGATTTTTGACCTTAACTTTGGCATTATAAGGTAGACGAGCCCATTGTGGTCAGATGACCCATAGTGGACACCTAATGACCCCATGACAGTTTTTATGGCCACAATCAATGTCTAACTTGACACCAATGGAGTGATTAGTGACCTCATTAGGAACACCTGTTTTTTCAGTGTAAATCATTGTAGGAAGTGACTTTTTATAGCCTTCTACATTAGAAATTATTGTGACCACTTTAGGTGATTAAGAAGAGCATATTGGATACACTTTTTATTGGTTATGGGGTAGTCTACTGACTCTTTTGGACAGATCACTTCAGAAATTCAGAACTAATTCATACTTGGTCCAAAAAATGTAATTTCAAATGTCCTCACTCTCTCTCACACTTGTCTTTGTGTGGAAAAACATTTGAAAATTTTCAGCAACAACATGAGGGTAGACTCCTAATTCTGACCACAATGGGCTGGTTTACCTTACATTCAAAAGATTCAAAATTCATAAACAAGGTATGCGTGACTATTCACACCTTGAATATTAATTTCATATTTTTTGAAAAAAATGATTTCTAAGCAACCATAACCCCTAAAAGTCCCAAGCCCTTTTTTCATCAAATTCCACTCAAAAGTGCCATCTCTATTGCAAAGTGCAAAAAACTTTAGAACTTGTTTTTTTTCGCACATCTAACCATAGGATCTTGCACTCAATAGGTATAAGAATAAGTAGAAGAAATTTCCAAAAACTTTGACCACATGGACTGCAAGATACTTGCATTTGAAGTAAAGAAAAATGTTTTTCTACACCTAGCCTCCCTACATTTCTAAGCCTTTGAATCTTCTTCGCTTAAAATTTTTACACCTGAGGAATTAAAAAAAAAAATAATGCTGAAGAACTGAGTTGAAAGTTTAGGAATTTTTTCAAGGTGCCTGGGTTCATTTTTCATTCCTGCACCACTGCTCAGGGTGTTTACATCGACGCATTCTCCAGCATTAGTTGCCAACTCCTAATACTGATACCTCATTTTCTTAAGAACTACCACATCTCTTGATAGTTGCTGTTATCTTAACCTACACCAGTGTGGGTAAGCCAACTTCCCACAACGTAACCTTTTGTAAGAAAACGACCTTCACGTCAGCTCACCGTGATGCTTAGCAGATGAGAGTTTGTCCACATTCAACAACCTCCCTAGAACCTGCGATAAGGGAGAACCGTTCAGGTGCTACGAAGTGGCATGCTTCCGTTTTCTCCGTTCGCCAGCACCTGCCCTTGTGGATCCTTCGGGCTTCGTAGGTGCTGCGGCCACTACAGGTGTGGGAGCTGGAGGAGGAGGAGGAGGAGGTGGAGCAGGCACTTCGGGCAAGGGACGAGGCAGTACTTGCTTCAACCGATTGTTCCTGTAGTGTTTCCAGAAATAATACTGCTGACGATGAGCAATCTCCTGCAATAGTAACGTTGTCATGAAACAAACTTTGGAGACTTGGGTTTGATCTGATTGCATAAATCTCTATTCAAAGTATGCGAAAACAGAGAAACAAAATTCAAGGGTCTATGATCACGGAAGCCTCATGGGACCCAGAAGTTCATATGGACTAACAAAACAGAATAAGACTCGAGCAAAAGAAACATTTCAACAGATCCCAATGTCCCCTTCACTAGCCTCTGACGGATGTTTAAAGTTTATCGATTTATGATGTTCGTCATATGATGTTCACAAAAGAGTATTCTGCAGTCAACTGGAAAAGAGCAAGACGGATTCACTTGAAGTGATGTGCATTACTTCGGATAATCTATCCAGAACACTAGTTAGTTGCATAGTGTTTCTACATAATGTTTGCGCCTTGAGTTGACTTTCCAAGATGATGAGCAGAGGGTTCTAAAGACTTGATATGCGATTAAATTAAATGCAATTAAATTACTTACAACACAAATTACTTGTTTGAAAAAACTGAGCATCAAAATGCGTAGTACCTATAAGAAGTTACAGAAATAATCGAGATTGAACAACTTAATAAACTGCACCTATGAAGATAACAGAAACGCAGTCTCACTTTGTTTGCAGGATGAGCCATGGCTGCACGAAAATTTGCACTTTGAAGCATATCCAGGAAAAAAAATGCGTGTGGGTACCTGTAACAAAAAGGAAAGAAATTCCAAAAAGGAACAAGTGAAACCTCCACGACGGTGATTCCAAGTTACAACCGAACAAAGGAACCACTGAACAGAATAACACAGATTCCCGGAAGGCACGCATTGAGGTTAGAATTAAGACTCACATGATGTACTTGGCATATTCGGGCTGTTTCCAGTACAAGAGGTATTTGAGGTACCCTACAAACGCCTCATCATCGAAGTAGCGATTCTGTGCCAAATCTGTGAATGCAGTGGGTCCAAAATAAGAGAACGGGACATGCTTATAGTGGGGAAATCAAGTATGAGAAAAGAAAAAAGACGGTTGTAGAACTCACGATGAATATATGTAGGATTCGCGAGAAGCTGTACAAATTCAAGTTCGAGCAGAAAACGCTGTCGGCCATCGTCAGGGTCTTGAAATTTGTGATGCCAAGGAAGAGAGGGAGGAGGAGGATCTAACAAATAAGAGTCACGAGACAGACACGGTGTGACTATAATGACAATCCCCAAAGATGACAACAAACTTTTTCAAATCAGAATCGTGGCAAACACAGAGAGACTAAGCTCAGGGAGAGTAAAGTGCCGGGTACACCCTCACGACACTGGTAGAAACAACAAAACACACCACTGCAAAGATTACGACAAAAACAAATCTACCGCACTTGTTTCCCTAAGAGACTTAGTTGCCCAGTCAGGCCCTACTCGACTGGCAACATCAACAGGTGGTATTTCGACAAGCTCTCATTTGAAATATAGCCCAACAAAGTACAAAGGAGAAAGGTGGAGGAAAACCAGAGTTCATACCATGTAGTGGTTGGGACTCGTAACCGCCAGCGGCATCACCATTGGCGACCATTGCGGCTCAAGCGTCCTCCAAGTGGAGGCTGCCTAATCACCACGACTGATCGTTAGATGACGAGGGTGACAATCAAATGGCGAGCTAATTTCAAATATTAAACGAGAGAACTTAGATGAGTGAGTTCTAGACGCCGGTTGTATGTATAACCGTGATCCTTGCCAACCGTGATCGAAATTTTGCCAGAAAACAAAAGCCCAAAGTCATTGATAAGACCAGAGTCCTCGACAATATTTCAAGAGTCTAATCCTTCTCTTCAATCATGAATGCCAATAGCTACAAACTGGCATAGCTTCAAAAGCGACCGTGCGACACCCAAATATTTGAGCAGCCATCGATTCATGCAGCCCACAAAATTATTCTCTCGTGAACAAGCCCATGACCTCTCAGCAGGTTTGCAAGAATTCGAAGGACATTTCCCCAACTGAGTATCAAATCTCTCAACAGAATTTACAATCTTTCCATGCACTCAACAAGTGCGTCAGCCTCTGGAGGTTGACTCATGGAAACTAGTCAGGCATTAACAAAATTCAGACAATGTTCTCATTCACGTGAACTAACTCTCCACTAACTACCACGAGGTGAGTGAGAAGAACTTTGTCTCAGGGACTACAGCCAAGATAAGCGATCACCAATAATAATTCAACGTACAAACTGCGTTCCACAAGCTGAGGAATTCACGAACCAAACCCTAACACACGATCTGATACAGATAATGTGTGATCTATTGTATATACTAAGGAAATTGAACTCTAAACCAGTAACCACCAAACCCTATTCCCATCAAAAGAACTAAATCCCAACCCAATTCAAGACCTCCCCACTCTCCAACGCTCCAGAACGCTTCCACAGTCCAGAACCTCAAACCCTAAACCCTAATTCAAACCCTAATTCAAACCCTAAATTCTTGACATGAGACAGATTTGAGTACCAAAAATCGGAGACGAAAACGAAAGGGGATCGATGTGATTCAACGCTCACCTGTCGCGGCTCTCGCCGGTGACGCCAGGCAGCTGCGTCCCTACTTGCACCGCAGGGGATAAATTCATATACAAGTGATTGCCAGCTCGTTAGTCAAAGTAGGCAAGCTCTTCAAATTGCAGGACGTTAACCCTTAAATGCCGAAGGGGACCCTCGAAATCTTCCTTTTCTATTACCGTGTGAATCATTGACTTCCAGAATTGCAAAAGTAGTCATTGGAAGTCAAACTACTGTAGAAGATCTTCCCTTTCCAAAACAAATTTAGAGGATGAATAGTTGCACTTTTGTCCTATACAGTTTGATTCTTTGTCATCCATCGGACACAAAATGCCCGCCTTGACGTTCAAGGGTTAAACCCGTCCTACGAAGTGGAACCAGCATGGTGAAAACGCAGGAATTTTATCCCTGCGGAAAATGCAGGAAATTTTTTATTTTTTATTTTTTTTTCTTGAAACACATGGACAAATTCCATTGATTTTTTTTTTAATTTTTCGCACATGAATTTTTTTGCAAATTCTGAATTCATATTTGCAATCAAAGGCCCTAAATTGGCTAGGAAAGGTCTAGAAATATGCTAGACATGGATCAAAATAGGAGACTGTTTTTTACATTTATCCCCCAATTCTTGCGTTTTTACCTTGTTGGTTCTACTTCGTGGTATGGATTTAATGTCCTGCCTTCAAATTCTCAGAGAAACAAAAAACATGATTGTAGGGTAACTAATAGCTCTCTTGATACACATGGTTACGAGCCCCTCCTCCTCTAGTTCTTTTTTCCATTTGTTACAGGGAGTGCCAAAAGCAATCTTCACTGCAGTCAGGAAGCTATTTACATCAATACCTTAAATGAGGCTATTTGTTTGTTTGTTTGTTTGTTTGTTTGTTTGTTTGTTTGTTTGTTTGTTTGTTTGTTTGTTTGTTTGTTTTGTTTTGTTTTGTTTTGTTTTGTTTGTAGCGTGGACAACTTCCTGACCGTGCGTCCATCGGCCGCGTGCTTGGTACCGTCGGAAAGCTCTTGCCGAGGAGGGGTGCACCGGCTTGGTTTCGTGGCGTTTGGAGCAGTGGTGCAAAAGTTATTGAATTTCAAAGTATTTATTGATTAGAAAATTAGAAAATTACTTTTACTTTGATTTTGGTGGCGTTCTTGGTACTGGGAGTGGAACCAGGAGTAGAACTGGGAGTAGAATCGGAAGTAGAACCAGGAGTGGAACCGGGAGTAGATGAAAATTGGGCCAATGGCACAGGGCCACACTAGTACATATAAATAGATGAAACCTATAATATATGGATGAAATTTTAGTTTTTCAGCCAAAAGAATATACATTCATACCAAGTAGAGCAATATGGTCCCAAGATTTGCCAATATTTTACAATTTCATCCACTATTTAAGCAGGAATATATTGCTAAAGTATTCCCGGGAAAAAAAACAGACGCTTTTCAATGAAAAATTGCTCAAAAAAAAAAGAGTCTTCCTTCCAACCAGGATGAATTGACTCCTAGCTCGTCCTGGCCAGTTATTCTAAGGGTGCATGTAAAATAGAAGACCCCCTATTTTGTGTTTCATTAATTTATCTACTATACTTCTCCTAGCTAATTTGAGGCTTTCTAATTGCAAATATGAATTCAAAACTTGAAAACTTTATCATGGCAGATAAAAAAATTCCAGCATCTAAGGTCGGTTCACCCCAGCCCTCCTTCTAGGATTCACCCTCTATGGATGGGCCCATGACTATTGATTTCAAAGCTCTCTGCTTGTCACTCTGTTAACTGCTATTATATACCTACACAAAATAGTAAAATTAGGTTGTTTTGACAGTTAGATTGCCTTACTTCAAGAAAGTTACTTTACAAGCCATCAAAGTCAATAAATATGTCTAAAGATAGTTATATTTGTATACTCGGAGGTTCATGATTTTTAATTACAACAATACTTAACCCCTAAAGTTTCATGACTATGTAATCACCAAAAACGCTCCAAAACTGCCATTTCTAATACAACTGCCAAATTTTTGGAAAAAAACAATTTTTGACAAATGCAACCATAGGATCTTGTAGTATGATATTTTGAAAACATGTGGTAAAAATTTCAGAAAATTCCACAGTGTGGATCATAAGATATAAGCATTCAAAGTCTTGAAAACCATTTTTTCAATCCTGCGAAAAACCGGGCAGTTGCACTTTGCAAGCTCACTTTTCAATGAAAAAATGCCGATAAAGGTGGTGCTTCTTTGAATTCAGTTTCCTAAACAAGTTGTCTATATGCATAAAAAATTTCACATCATTTGGACTTGTACAACATATAGGAAAAAAATAATAAGTAGAAAGAAATAAAAAATGATTCAAAATACTAAATTGTCAAAAATTCAATCATGGAATTTAAAAATGCCAGTCCCAACGGTTGTAATGTTGTAATAATCAATCTACATCCTAAGATTTTATTTTTTTCCAAAAATATTGAAAATTGAGTTAAATAATCGATTTTAAAGTTTTTTTTAGAGTAGAGAATTCATAATTGACCGCAAACCAAAAACTCTCATAACTTTTGACTCATCGATTGAAATGGAGTGACTTAAAGCTTTTTAAATATATATAATGTAGAGAAGAAATTTCAAAAAAAAATTCCGGAAAAAATGATTTTTTCTGATCTGCCCAAACTGCTCGGTTACGAAAAAAAGTAACATATTAGGTCACAACTTTTGACTCATATTTTGAAATGTCATGAAACTTGGTACACATGAAGATATTCCTCGCCCCCACCTTCTAATAAAATTTCAGCCTCAAATATGGATATCTCTAGTCACACGTACCTGCCCAAAATTTCTATACGGCCAAAAAACGCATGTTGGTCTTTTAGGGGTTAATTCAAAAGTAGTGTAATCTTGTAGAAAAATAATACGTATTTATATAATGTAGAATGTCAAGAAATTCATGAGGGGCAACTTAGTTTCACTATTTTGCGCAGATGTGAATGAAAAAATTACATTTGTTTTGCAGAAATAAAGTCACACGTCCACCACAAGTCTTAAAATTTTGAAATTGCTATAAATTGTTTAAGAAAAAAATGAAGAAAATTCATATCAAATACAAAATATACTAAAAAAAATATGAAATTTTCACTATAGATGTATATTATAGAATAGAACATCATGGTATAAAGCAAAGTTACCATGCCATTCTAAAATTAAAAATTAAAAAACCATGGATATAGGCCCAAAGTTTATATTGAGATCTAAAAAAATTCAAAAATATTCAAACTGAACTTGATAAGATTCATTTCATTAGTTGGACTCAAAGTCATTTTATGGCTCAAAGTCATTTTTATGGCTGAAAGTTACATTAGGTTTACATAAAAAATAATGGCCAAAATACACAAAAGGGAGATCCGTGGATTAGACATTTTCTTCTTTAGAAAAGTCAATATATAGTAACATAATGAGGGGATTTGCAATACTATTCACTTAAAATGTACTCAAAAACCTTAAAAAGAATTGGATGAAAAATCCTTTTTTTTCATCCTACAATTTGAGGTGAAGTCATCTATCAGACATTTAGTGTCCATAGCAATGTTATAAGGTTAATGTAACAATAAAAAATAATGCTCCATTGTTGCCCCTTTAATTCATGTACATACAATGGCTTTTG
This sequence comes from Neckera pumila, assembly GCA_963969595.1. Taxonomy (NCBI): domain Eukaryota; kingdom Viridiplantae; phylum Streptophyta; class Bryopsida; order Hypnales; family Neckeraceae; genus Neckera; species Neckera pumila. Next base: position 35,905,869 of record OZ018409.1, read on the forward strand.
AAATGTTTTGTACACTTACAAAAAATGTTGTAGTTCCTCAATTAACTATGGCATTTTGGATTTAGTTCTACAAATTTTCAAAAAGAATTTCATTCCAATTACTAAAGAATCTTGAAAAAAATAATATAAAGAGTCCTTTTATAAATAAATTGAATTGAATTTTTTCAAAATTGAAACAATTTAAAAAAATTGAAAGTCATTTGTATAAATGTGTTACTTGTGCTTCAACATGCCTAAAATTTGTTGAAAAAACATCTATTTTTTCAATTAGTTATGTCAATTTTTGTAGTGTACAAAATCTTATAAAAGCCTCTAAATTTAGGTTTAGATTGATCTGTTTTATAAATGTCATCTTTTGCACTTAAGCTAACTACACCGCATGCTTTTGTCTATTACGTGGTACTCCTACTAAGTTTATTCATGAGGTCTAGGGTTGATTTTGGAAACCCCTATTTCCAACACTTTGCTAATTTATAAGTTTATTCATTTAGTGTGCAATAAATGCGTAAAAAGAAAATCTAAAATAATCTTTTGACTTTCAACAAAATCAAATAAAAAAATCCCTAGTAGAAAATAGAGCCTAATCAAAATGTCTAAATCATATGACATTGTTCAAATTAACACAATTGTGTTTAAAATGTCCACATCAAGACATCCAAATCATCTGAACATTGTCGACTTGGGTCTATATTTTCTTGTAGTGAACTAAGCAATTTACTACTAAGAACAATGCCCAATTGCTTATTTGGATGCATTTTAGGTGTATCAGTAGTTGTCTATGGTAAAATAACAAATCCATCCAAGAATTGTTCACATGTATTTCAATCAATTCATTTTTTAGAACAAAAACAAATATGTCATTAGATAGTCAAAGCAAAAAAAAGGTAAAGTCTCATTATTGTCTCTATGGGTGGACAATCCTTTTCCGTTTGGATTCTAATGTAACTCCTTAATTCTCAAGAAAGTACTCCGTAATTTCTAAAGTACATTCCCTTAGGAAAGGCTCTACAAAGAGGCTAGTCATCTATGACTTGGCAAAAGAAAGAAAGTAATCAATTGTGTTTGTTTTATGTAGAGAATATGGCTATTTCAGTTTTGGTATTAACATTGTATCAATGTACAATGATTTCTAAGTTTGTAATTTTGTATTAGAGAGCTGTGACAAATATACCTTCAAGATACCAAATGTATTCTTTTTCAACATTATAAAGTAAACAAGTCTATGATAGGCCCAATGCATATGCCTTGGAAATGATTCATTACAATTTTGCATCAATCCATGATAGGATTTTTGCAATAAGTGAAATTTGAGATAACTAGATTGAACTAGTGGCCATAATCAATGCCTTGGGTGATGGTGAAGAAGTTATTTGTGACTACAATACAAACTTCTACCTTTTTAATGTAAATTCATTACAAGAAGTAACTTATTTATTCCTTCATATCATGGCCATGCATGTTAGAAAACATTGTCGCCATGTTACAATAGATTGTGCCATATTAGAAATATTTTGCCATGTTAGAAGTATTGTAACTACTTTAGGTGATAAGATGGCTATTGTAGGTACACTTTTGGGTGGTTTGGAGGTAGTCTAGAGACTATTTTGAGCCAATTGGGTAGCACACTTCAAAAATTCATACCAAATTCATACTCTATCAAAAAAAACTCAATTGCTTTCTCTATTTCTCACATGATTTGTCTTTGAACGGAAAAAAAAATTAATTTTTTCAATAATGCCAACAAGGCAAACCAGTCGTTTTGCATGTCATAAGGATAGCTGGTTTACCTTATGGTCACTAGTACAATTACCATACGTGAAGGTTTGTGCCAAACTTGAATTTCCAAGTCAAATTCCCAGGGATCCATGTCACCTCACACCATTCACTAGATGACATGTGGCACTTTTTTACAAAATTGACTTAATTCTTGCCAAATCTAACCTTCCTGTAGGATATGTCTTTTCGAGACTCAGACACTAGTCCAACCAAAAAGTTGGGTCTTCAAACCAATTGTTTCTTCCAAAGAATTGGCTGCTTCTTGAGGACAACATCAAAAAATTCAAGGCATGTGAATATGGTGCATTGAAATACTATTAAGATAATTTGGTGCCAACCTCTGTGCTAACTCTGCATCAAAGTGATTAAAAAAATGACACTAAAATGGTCTCTGCTGTCAAAATGGCATCAAAAAAATCTGGCCCAACTTTTTTGATGAGTGACTATCTTCAAGAGGTGATAGTTATGTTATTCAGACCATTTAAACAACCATTTTTCCATTTGTTTCCAACCGTGTTGCCTTGTTTATTACCTCCAATTTGCTAGTGAATACATAACATTGTATACACGCAATGATCCTTCCCTTGCTAGGAAGGTATTAGAGCAACCTCACAGCAACATGCCACAAATGACCTCTAAAGGTTCTGTACTATTGATCTTCTGTGATAGAGGAATGTCCTCCATTGATTTGCTTAAGCATGTTGTTGTGGCATTGCTTTTATTCCCTCTGTTTCTGAATTGTACTAATGTTTCCTTTGTAAAAGACAACAAAGAAACTTGATTTTATTTGAAAATAGAAGGAGTATGTTTTACAAGATACTAGTACGTGGGAGGGACTTCTCAATGAATTCAAGGATTTAGGGTTGGCTGAGGAGCCATATAAAATGATTTTGTTCACTATAAGTTAGGGATCTCCTTTTCAAGGATGCAAAAGGAACCCCTGCCTCATTGGTAAACACTGCTATACACAATACAACATTTTCCTTATCCTAATGCTCTTCTTTTTTATTTATTTATTTATTTTGAACAATGGAGAGAGCCATTGCATTCAAACGAGAAACCAACGTAGATAGTGGCCAAGCCAAGAAGGCTGGACAATGATGAGAGATCCAAGTGCTCTTATGACTGGTTTCAAATTCAAGGCTTGACTAAGCTTAAACCATTCAACTTCCAAAGGATATTTTCTCACTCATAGAAACTAGGAATATTATGTCATAATTTTTTTTATTGATAAAAAAAATTTGCCCCAAATACTCTACACAAAATAGTGAAATTAGGTTGCCCCACACTAAATTCTCGATAGCCCACACTATAGAAATATTCACTGCTTTTGTACAATGACGCATTCAATTGAGAGCCATGTGTATGGCATAGATTTGTGCATTAGTTCAAGGCTTGGTTCAGAGAGTAGCATAGGCCTCCAAGTGGAAAAAGCATTGATTCATGAGGTAAGTTAACTCAAGTAAGGCAACCTAATTGACAAAGCAACTTAATTTCACTATTTTGTATACACAAAACAATAAAATTAGGTTGCCTCACACTAATTTGTGGACAATCCACACTATAGAAATATTCATTGTTTTTGTAGAATGATGCATTCAATTTAAAGCCATGTGTATGGAATAGATTTGTGTACCAGTTCAAGGCTTGGTTCAAAGAGTGGCATGCGCCTCCATGTGGAATAAGCATTGATCAGAGAAATAATCTATCTCAGGTAACGCAACCTAAGGTGGGCACACCCAAATGCGCCACTGACCTTAAACCGCCATCTATACTCTCTGTACATCTCCAAAATCAGCTCTGTACCTATGTGCAACAAACGCTTTTAGAACCAAACTTTGTTCCTTAATAACTTTTGCATATAGTATCCAAATGCTACATTTTTTGGTGCATTGGAACCTCCTTTCACTTGCCAACAAGGCAATATGAAAATCTAACCAGCCTAGTAACAGTAACTAAGCACAGTACCAATTTGTGGCGGTTTTGGGTGTACCCACCTTAATTGACAAGGCAACCTAATTTCACTATTTTGTGTACACCAAACCCATCTCGTAGCTCTGTTGGCCAACTAATTATAAAGTATGAACACCTTGCATATCACCGGTGGATATTCCTCCGTCTGGTGACCCAAATTACCACTAATTCAAGACTTAAATTGTCTATTTGACTCATTCTTGTAGGTGGCATGTTTTTTTAATTTTATTTTTGAAACTGAGGTGGCATTTCCGGGACCCAGGTTGTTTGCCAGCAGTGGGGTGCCTGTAAAGTGAGAACAGTAGAACACAATTGAAATTGTCATCATACAGTATCTACAAGTCTATATCATGGTAACACTAATTGATATACTTCGAACGGAATTGCGGAAGTCATGATCTCCGGGCTGGAGAATGTGATGCAGTGGATATTTTAAGTTAGGTCTAATTTGCAGGGCTCAGGTGCTTTCCTGTACAGTACAGTATCTCAGTCAATACTTTTTTTCTTTTTTTTGTAATAAATCTTTTTACAGTTCAGGGATTACAGGTACTTCATTGTTGATGGCACGGTACTGTGCAGAATACGGGACCTGTTAGTCAGCTCAACTGCATTTGGGGGAAGCTAAACTCCTTCGGCAACAATTTTCAAAAATCTTAGTAGGAAGAAAAAAGAAATTGGCATGTAACCCAAGTCGTTTCATATTTTTTGGACCTTTGTGGAATTAGTTAAGAATTTTTGAAGTTGAAACCACAGTAGTCACAAAAAGTGATCACCTCCTAGAATGTAGTATACACTATTGGTACCAATGTGTGTTTTTTAGGCAATTTACTGCCCAATTGCCTCAAAATTAGATTTTTTTTTGGAAAATTGATTTTTTTGAGAATTTTAAAGAAAAATGGAAGAAAAATCACATCAAATAGAAAATTATTTCCAAAAATCTGAAAATTTCATCATGTGTATATCACAATGACAAACATTATAGTGTAAACTCAAATTTTCCTGTCATTCTATAATTAGATAATAATAGACATTGAAAATACATCCAAAGTTCAAATTGCAATAAAATATTCAATATTAGGAATTTTTTCAAAATTCAAATTGGAGTAGAAACTAGAGTAGATGACCTTCATTTTGTTACTTTGGCTCAAACTCCAAAAATATCATTTTTGTGGAGAAATTTCAGATTTAGATCAAGGAGCAACAACTTCCCAAAATACACTAAAATAGTGTATTTTTGTGATCCGTTTTTCTTACTAACTTCTCATTTATGTGAAGACAACCACTTAGAAGACTATAAATTGAATTGGATACTCTTCATAACCCAACATGAAAGGTCAAGAGAAAACCCGCATAGATGAAAAAATACTTTCAAATACTTTCTACTTCATTTGATTGTCATTTGGAAGCTTGAGAGCATTATGAAACCTAATGCCAAGTCTAAAAGTTCATCATAGACATTTGTATCTATTTTTTTTGCACATCTAAGGGTGTAGAAAGAGGGTCTGCGTTATGAGTTATAATTGGACTTGATATTATGACTTTGGATTGAAGGAGACAAGGGTTTGTATTGACAAAAGTTGCATGTGAGGAAGTTTGGGTAGAACTTTACACAAAAAGCAACACTTAGGCAAATCTCCTTGTAGAGACTCTTGGGCATTTTTTTCTCTATTGCATAATGATGAAGGTTGTATTCAGACTTCCTCACATATACGGAGTAATTTACTTTTTGATGTAGTTGGTCAATTTTGTATTTATGACCTTTGACAACTACTTCAGCATAACATTGTATAATTAGGCAATAGTTCTCCCCCATGTTAGAAAGGTATTATGCTTTGCAAGATGTTTGGAAGGGACTTATCAATGAATTGAAAGATTAGCTTGCTTTGGCTGAGGAGCTAGATAAGACAATTTTATTCACTGTGGTGGAGCCCTTTTCAAGAATGCAAAAGGAATCCCTAACTCATTAGTAAACAATGTTACAACAATCCTTTAAATCCAATTATAAATTCAAAACTTCAAAACTTGATCATCTATGGTCAATGGATATGATCCTTTGTCAACTTTTTAGTAAAGATATTGCAGCATTGCTCCCTACAGTAAAGAAATTGCTTCAAAATACTTTGTATCTAAAACAAGGCTAAAATATTCATTTATATTTATTATCTAACAAATCCAATCAAAAAATCTTGTAGCAAATTTATTTACATATCTCCCCCAATTTTTTTTAATTAAAAACCTCCACCAATTTCAAGGTCAATGTGCATACACTTCAAAAAATAGTATTTTTTTAGCCCTTCCTAAAGGCAAAATTTTGCCTTTCAACACTTTTAGAAAAAAAACCCATATGTTTAAGATTTGCTCTCTTTAGCTAATATATTAAAAAACGGATTGAAAATATGCGTAAGAGAATTTAACCTAACAACCATTAGAAGACATTTGAGGCCTCTAAGAGACTGCGAGTTATCCTGCGTTCCTACAGTGTTTCCAAACTACAAGAATGCAAGATAATTGTTGGCTGATGTGGCCGCGATTGTGCCATGTCATTTTTTGAAATAAATAAATAAAAAATTGTTTAAAATGATATTTGGGAAAAAAAACTAAAAAAATAAAAAAAGAATTCCTGACAGCTCGTACTGGTTGTTTGCAAAATCGGGCCAAATTTGGAAACGGGCCTAAAATGACCCACCAATGCTTTCAAATGTAATCTAATGAATAAGTTTTTAAGAGATTGAGAATTGTTAATGTCAATGGTAAGAATGTTTTGGCAAACAATTGGTATCCTTTGCTTTTACCTTAGTTTATACAAAAAAATTCAAAATTGAATATAAAAGACGACTTTCTATGTTTTCTCTACCTTCATTGGATGCAAATAAAACTCCTCATAACTTTCACCTCATTGTATGGAATTGAATGGTTCAAATGCTCTTGAGTAGGTATCAATCTACAAAATTAAAAAAAAATGAATCACTTTTTAGAATGCATTTTTATTGCCTAATTTGACATTGCAATAAATGAATAAAACTTATAATTTTTGCAATATTTATTGGAATGACTCAAAGCTAAGCTTCACATGTAGAGTTGGATGATTAGCATTCATACTAAAAATCTCTTACAAAATTTTCAAATTATAAAGTCAATAGAGCCTATCAAAGTACTCAAAATCTCAAAGTAGGCTCTTTAGCTCTTTTATTAGGGGTTAATATCCAAAATCCAAAGTATTCCCATCTATGTAGCATTTTTGTAAAACATTTTTGAACCCAAAAATTCATATGTAAAGTCTTATTATAATTCCTTATTATATAATATCTCATTATAATTTAATTTAATAATTTGGCATGTGGCTATAAACACTTGTTACTAGTAAGCATACTAGATTCAAATTGCTGAACACCATTAGGAAATCACATAATTCAAAGTGCCAATTTATGACAAAGTGATGAATTTTTGCGCTTTAGTCTGAACAATCATTTAAAAAAAATATTGTTTTCTTGTCTACAATTAGCAAGTTGTTGTAATACATTATAATTAAATTTGGCACATGAAGAGACTTGCAACTACCGATAGTTAAAAACCTTGTTGCAGTAATACAATTCTACATAATGTTTTTTGTTTTTTTGTTAACAACAAGATTTTTTTCTAGTATATGGAAAACGAGATACAAACAAAGGTGGAACCAAAAAGTGGACCTCCCTCTAAGGTGGAGGCACCCATTCTCCAACCCTATGCCCTAAATCAATCATAAAAACATGTAAATCCAAATTTTGCAGAATGTATTGGACACATACATTAATAAAGAAAATGGTTTAACTCCTAAAAGATCGGGGGATAGTCCAAATTTTTAAAATTGTGAAGATGTATCATAAAATGCAGCTTGGAATAATATGTCAATAATGAATCTCAAACACTAGTTGTAAAATGTGGTTTATAGATTAGATCAACTAGTACGCAAACCAATATTTTTCAATAAAATATTTGATGTCAAAAATTAGAAATTCCCTCTACAAATAATTGTAAATTGAACATTTGTAATATTTACAAGATTTTTCCCTGTAAGTTCAAAATATTAAAGTTCTAATCATAGTGACTTTTGAAGATTTTTGTTTTACTTCTTTATTAAATTTAGCTTTGAAGGGACATTTTTAAAATGATGAAAATTTTTTACTTGGTGAAAGATAAGAGAGTTGAGAATGCTCATTTGAAATTTCACAACATTTTGGTCATTTTGCAATTTTGAATAGAGCTTGCAATGCATGGTAGGCATTGAAATGAGAGTTTGTAAGGTAAGTGAGCCCATTGTGGACCAAATGGGAGCAAGCTCATTCTAGGCAAAATCATATTACTGGTGTACATTTCAAAACTTGAATGTACACTACCATGACATTTGTCCACAATTACTTGCTCCCATTTATGTCTAGACTGGCCTCATTTACCTTAGCCTATTAGTTGTAAGAAAAACAAGAATGGACACACTTGTCTTTTTCTTGAGCTACTTAGATTTGCTCTTTTTGAGGTGGTCAACAATTGCATTGGTTGGCTGACTTTTTAGTCTATGCCCTAACCAAACCTCCCAAAAATGAGCCATGAACTACACCGCACCACTTAACTTAAAAAAATTCCACAAGGCAGAGTTTAAATTGGACTTTGATGAAACTAGTGCCATTGGATTTATGTTGCAGTTTACTTCCTAGAAATAAAATATATTGGATAAAAAATTCAAAATCTGAGAACAAGGAGCTTAAGAAAGAGGGATAATGACCAGAAAATGGTCACTTGGGTCATCAAGGGTTAAATTAATTTGGTGATGAACAAGCTTTCTTGGTGCAAATGCTCCTACCATAACAGCTTCCGCACTGCAACACGCTGAAGCAACACTCTAAAGATTCTGCACCATTGATCTTCTAAGATCTTCTAAGATCAATGGTGGAGAACCTTTAGAGTGTTGCTTCAGAGTGTTGTAGTGGGGTTGCTCATATGAATTTAGTTTCTATGATGATCCAAAAGTAGTCTGCTCTTAAAGCAACCATTTAAGCTTAGCTAACTCATCATTGACAGAATTAGATATTTCAAGCAACATGTCACTCATTCCAAGATAGCAAGTCACATTTAGAACATGAGTCACTTTTAGAGCACACTACCTCATACTTAGGCTCATACCATTCCTGAAGCATGCTCCTTGCATTGATTCAGTTGGTTCAAACGTCCAAATCTGAACCTGGCTTTCGATTCCCGGATCCTCATACGGTGCTTCTCTCCTCCAGAATGCCACATCCACCCGGTAAGGCGGTAACTTACAGTAGCTTATTTAGTAGCTTATTTAGTAGCTTATTTAGTCAGGCGCTCAACTATTCATCTACAGGAGTTTCCAAAGCTCAAGGGAGACACCAAATGCCAGCAGGATCCGGCAAACCACAACCAAACCAAGATACAATTAAACTTAAACTTAAGCTTAAACCAACCTAAACCAACCAGCCTATGACAGGGAATGGCTGGTTGGCCCTGTTGGCATTGGTGAAAATTATTAAAAAAAGAAAAATCCACATAAAGACAAATGTGAGAAAAGGGGGAGAGCAATTGAAATTTTATTTAGAAAGTATGAATTTGTTATGAGTTTCTGAAGCGTGCTACCCTTATTGGCCCCAAAAAAATCTTTGGACTACCCTCAAATTAACAAAAAGTGTATCCATAATAGTCATCTTGTTCATCTAAAGGAAGTGACAATATTTCTTAACATGGCCACAACATGAAAGCCTAAAAAAGTCACTTGATGTGATGAATTTACACTAAAAAAAATGAAAGTTCCTATTGTAATTAAAGATTACTCCACCATCATCATCATTCAAGACATTGATTGTGGCCACTAACTCAACCTAATATAGCTCCAATTTCATTTATTGAAATGTTTTATTATGGATTGATGCAAGACTGTAATGGATCGTTCTTTGTCTCTGATGGCTTTTTGGCTTGTTATGGGCCGGTTTCCCTTAATTTTTTTTAGAAGTGGTGGTTAACCTTAGAAGAATGTAGGCCATGATTGAAGTGGCCATCGATTTGATACTCCCATTATTGGACCAAATTGGTGCATTCTTGATTTCTACAATAAACACTAAAGTCTTCCATTGGACACTTTTGGTCCTCATAGTCACTCTACAGTTAAACATTAAGACTAGAGCAAAGAACCGCTCAAATTTGATTTAGAGGTATCAACCATTTTTAGTTGGATGTGACTTTGGAAAATAGGAGTTTAGATGTTATATAGACAAAATCTACAGTTTTCTAAGCTCTAAACCAAAACCTAATATGTACTGGAAGGACAAATCTCAATTTTGGATTTATACCTTATCGGATAAATGTAGAAATTTGTCCTTTTTTAGTGGGTAGTCACAAAATGTGTACATTCAATTTCCCAAGCAAAGTTGGGGCTTTGAATCCAAATATGAGTTCAAATATTCCAAATTTGGCCATCTCGAGGGAAATAATAAACTATTTTATTTTTTCCCAAGATGAAAATTTCAAGCCACCCTTGTTTTTGTGCCAAGCAACTATACTATGAGAGGCTCTTTCCACACTAATTCACTTTTTGAATTATACAACCACTCAAACTTCCTTTGGATAGTTTTTATCTATACAAAGCATCCTCTACTTTGATTTGGAGTCAATAAATGTTACAATGTGGTTAAGGATTGAGCCTAAATGAAAGAACCACCCTAAAACAAAACAAAAATTTCCACATTGCACCCTAGCATTTATAGCAAGGGCGATCTACTCCAATATTTTCACAAGGTTAGATACATGTAAAAATTTGCCCCATCTTTTGTGGTTGGTTAATTTAGAGTTGTATGCCGACTCCATCACATGTAGGGTCTTTGAAGTCTAAAAATGAACTCAAATTTGCCAACTTTAATCATATGATTTTACATATTATATTTTTTGGACATGTAAACCAAAAAAAATTCTAAATGTATACCAATTTTTCAAAGGATTTCTTTTTTCAAAAATAAATTTTTTCGTGAGAGAATTTTTTTTTTGAGGTATCGATTTTTAGCATATACCACCAATTGCAAATTTTGCCATATGAGATATCTATTTCTAGTGGCATAAAGCAAAAAAAACTCCATCAATATTAATCCAATGGCCTATTTGTAGAAGAAAAATAGTTTTGGCAAAGTTGTTGTCCCCCACCAATTGCAAATTTTGCCATATTCAATAGAATATTTTGGCAAGGTCAAGCATTATTGCGCACACTTCATCCCCCCAAAATACTATGTTGGGCTTATTTGGCAATGCTCTAAGAGCATCATATGTGGAATTCAGCAAATGCAATTCTATTTCTAAGAAAGTCAAAAATTCATTTTCTAATTCCAATACAATGAGGCCCAATTTATACTAAACACGAGGAGCCAAAAAATTGAGAAGTCTCCCTCTCTAAGTCCCCTCATTTGCTATTATAAAAATCTTCTTTTGGAAATCATGATCTTTGAATTGGTGTAAAGTGTAAACCATGAAAAGGTTGTGAAATAGCAGAAAATAATATTAAAAAATAATACTTTTTAGCAAGGGCGTTCTAGAGTTGTAACCATTGATCCATCTCAAGGAGGTGAGTCTCACTATAAATTGAGAAAGCTTGTAGAATCTCCTTTTAAGCTAGAAATATGTAGTATTAGAGTTATTTATGCTAGTTCTTCTAAAACTCTATGTAGGATTCAATATTAACAAACTTTTAAATTTTGCCGACAATTAAAAGGGTGGAGTTCCTCTCTCTCTCTCTTCGATCTCAAAGAAGCTTAAGATTTGAAGACTTTTTTGTCACATAGGAAAAAAGTACTATCCATGTTATTGGACCTTTTTAGAGATCAATAGCTTCATAGGGTTTACAATGTAAATCCATTTCTAAAGACTTTTTAGTTTTAGTAAATCGAAACCTTCAAAATATTTTACCCCCCTTACCTTTGGATGATTGGATCTAAGGTAGAACAATCCAATGTAGTCAATCAACCCAATTTTGACTTCTACTAGACCCTTCCATTACATTAGTCACCCATCCATCACTACAACCTTATCAATCTTTTAGCATTATGACAATGCGCTTGGAGAGGGGAGGCATCAACGTGTAGGTTAGCATAGATCTACCCACACATTACTACTTTTGTCCCAACAAACTTTAAAAAATGATAGAATATTCATTTATTGTCTAAGAATCTTAATTCTACTTGGAAATGGCTTCTCTCAAACTTTTCAATCTTTAAAAGATACATGATTGATAAATAGCTTCTGCAAGGTACCAATAAATAGTGAAATTGAGTTGCCTTAATAATTAGGTTGCTTTACTGAGAGAAGTTACTTCATGACTCATTGCTTGGCTAGATGGAGGCACATGCCATTCTCTAAACCCATGCCATGAACCAAATCACCAATCCATGCACTAAGGTCAAACCATCCATACCCGATCACTTAACCCCTAAAGGACCATTGTCCCTTCGAGGGACAAATGCGTTTTTGGACAAGTACCTATGGTCTGAAATTTTTTTTGATTTTTGAAATTTTTTAGGAGGTAGAAAATCTGATTAGCTTCATGTGAATATAATTTTTTTCACAATCAGTGCTTGAGAACAAAAGTTATGACCAAATAAGCTCAAAACAGGGGACGGCGGGTAGCAAAAAAAAAATTAAATTTTAATTTAAAATTTTTAAGTATTTTTTTTCTCATAGATTATATTTTTGTCTATCTAGAAAGCTTTGATTCATTTCATTTGGATTTTGTATGAGAAAGTTATGGACATTTTTGTTTTTCGGGCAGTTAGAGCATCTTTTTGAAAAAAATAACTTGTAGGATTCATTTCTGAATGCAATTTTTCAAATTTTTCAAATTTTTTTTTCTGCATGGTTTAGTTTACTTGCAAGAAGAATCTCACCATTGGGATTTGTGCATTTTAATCCCACCTAAAATATATGAATATTTTAGATTTTCCTTCTATCTTGTATCTATTTCTATTTAACAAATTTTTTAATAATGAAAATTAAGTTTTTTTGAAGTTTTATTTTTTGGCTAGATTCTCAACTCAATTCTCCAGTATAAACATTAAAAGCTCAAAACTCTGTAGTGCAAAAAAATAAAGTTAAAAATGTTCAAAGTCAAAAAATCTAGTCCCACAATGTGTTGAAAAACTTGTTTTTTTCACTTTAAACGTAGATATCTTGCAATTTGTGCTGTCAAAAATTCTGAAATTTTTTCCACACACTCTCATACTAGTTAGGTGTAAGATCCTATGGTTAGATGTGGGAAAAAAACATTTTTCAAATTTTTTTACTTTTTGCTATAGAAATGGCAGTTTTGAGTGTTTTTTTGGCAGAAAAAGGACCTCAGTCCTTTAGGGGTTAAGCAATTTTAGAACATATGAGAAAGAGTGCGAGATTGTGGAATTTTTCTCATATGGAGAGATAAGAAATATTGGAACTGTGATTTTATTGTAATTTTATTGTTGGAATTGAAATGGAAATTGCTATGAATTTTGGGAGCCAAAATGTGTTCCAAACACATAGCAAATGTTCAGAGTCTTCCAATTCCGCTTATAGCCAAACTATTTTCCTGCTTACTACTTCTAATGCACTTTGTGACATGTGTCATGACCTTATTCATCTCAAGCTTGAAAAGGAGGAAAATACACATTGCAAGCTTGAACGCCCTTCCTGGCTTGAATTAATACACCCTACAGGTTGGACATCTCTCCTTGGTTTGGAATGGGTGGTCCTACATTATTGCATCCTCCTACAGTTACTACAAATATTTACATAATGTAGAATGTCGAGAATTAGTTTAGGGCAACCTAATTTCACTATTTAGTGTAGATAACAAATCTAAGAGGTTATAGAGTTAATTGTAAAGTGCATGCAATGTGGGACTAGGAGCCGGAGTGTGAAACGAGATTATAGAGTTAATTGTAAAGTGCGTGCAATGTGGGACCAGGAGCTGGAGTGTGAAAAAACACAGGACAAAACTCCGTGGAGCACCAAAATTTAGGTCTGATAGAGTTTGGTGCCGGGTTTGTTTTATACTATTCTTAATTAAACCTTCTTCTGACACCGATTTCCAAACACAGGACCAACTTCATGATTAACTCTAATAGGCTGAGGGCCGCTTTACACCAAGAGGCCGGGCCAATTTCCTATGTCAGAGGCCAAGAATCCTGACTTCTGATTGGACAAAAGGCTCAAATCAGCCCCAACCCCTTTACACCAAGAGGCTAGGCCAATTTGGTGAATTGAATTTTTTATTCAAAAAAGACATGATCTGACATGGCCCAAGCTTGCTGAATTGGGTGCACCAAAAATGGGAGGCCAATTCTTGGCCTTGGGGCCAATGTCAGATTTCAATTAAAAAAATCGTTTTAATAAAAAACTATTTTTTTCAACTAATCATTACCGTTGGATTTTGTACAATTGGCCTCATGGGGATTAGGACGGACCTCTAGGTGTAAAGTGGCCCTGAAAATTTCAACCCCTCTCTCTTTCTTTAGTAGGTTTTACTGAATCGGCCTGGCTTCTTGGCCTCAAGGCCTTTACATATGGGAAAATTGGCGCCCATTATAATCTTATTCTAGTGGGAAGTTGAGGCCGGGCTCCAACCCAAAAAGGGTTGAAATTTTGTGCAATTGGCTTGAAGAAGAATTGGCCCGGCTTCTTGGTGTAAAGCGGCCCTGATTTCCTTAGTGCAACCCGGGCGGGCCTGAGCATGAGTGGAAGTTCGTTCAAAGCCGGCCTCGTGCGTTTCACCCAATATGGTAGCAATAAATGCCAAGTACCATGAGAGCGACATCATATCAAAGTCGCTGGGGCAAACCCATTCAATACACAGTACGAAACACCAAAAGGGCCTTGAAGCGAACCTCACAGACAAGCGACAGCGATTGCAAAGCAAACATGCTATTTACGTCGCCCCGGCCGGCCCGTCGCAGCTTGCGACGAGCGCCCGTCGTGGCGTCGTCCCTGGACGGCGAAGAAGCTCCATCGTCCCGGCCGGCCAGGCGCAATTCCAAGCGAGGGCGCCTGAAATGGCGGAGAGAGCTCCGCCACGATTAGCAATTGGCCTTCCTGGAAGCGCCACCGAGGCCCATGTAGCCGTGGGCGACATCACAACCTACTGCTCACCTGATTGCAGCTGGAGCTCCGTCCTGTTCAGGTAGCTGAGCTGTGCCGGGGTGGAATGAGCGCGGCAACGCGGTTACCTGAACAACGGGACCTGAACTTAACTCATCAGCTTGGTTGCTGCAATCTCTCGCCATCGCAACTCACACGCTCACAACTAAGGTAACTTAGCTTACTTAGATCGGCGTCGAAGCGTCGACCAGATCTCACTTCGGGACACACGACGCACCCAAGATTTGGATTTGGATTTGGATTTTGAGCTGGGTTTGGATTTGGATTGGAGTTGGGTTGCGTTTGGGTGTGGATTGGGGGTTGGATTGGAGTTGGGTTTGGGGTGTGTTTGCAGATCTCGAGGTGGTGGAGGGGGTCGGGTGGCTTAAACCCTTGAGATGAGGGTTTGAGGGATTCGAAGGTGGGGCGCAGGTGGGGATTGATGTAAGGGTGGAATGTATGTAGCTAGGCGGGGAGTTGGTGGGGTGAGCCGCGCTCGACTGCTGCCGACGTGTGTTTTCGGATTGCGCGTGGAATTTTGTGAATTGGGGTTGTGGATTGAATGACTTCGGCGTTGCGGTATTTGTGTTGTGGGGCGAAATGCTGCCTCGGGAAGTCGGGGAAGGAGGCGGGGAAGGAGGCGGGGAAGGAGGGCGCCTCGGCTTCGACGACGACAAAGAAGAAGGCCGTCGCGGGGTCGAAGTCGAAGTCGAAGTCGAAGCGAAGGGCCGCCGCGCAGAAGCCCGTCCAGGACACGACGTTCTACGGCCCCCGAATCTTCACCTACAGGGAGCTTTTGGTGGCGACGAAGCAATTCTCGGCCGATGAGTTACTTGGACGGGGCGCCTTCGGGAGCGTTTTCAAGGGGACGCTCTCGGATGGATCAGTCGTCGCTGTGAAGCAGATTGCGCACGATTCGAATCAAGGCGAGCGCGAGTTTCTAGCCGAGGTCAGCATCATTAGCCGCATCCGGCACCGCAACCTGGTGCAGCTCCAAGGGTGGTGCCACGAGAAGGGAAACCTGCTTCTCGTCTACGACTACATGCCGAATGGCAGCCTCGACAAGCTTCTCGAGGGCAGCAATGCGACCGAAAAGAATCCCGGGTGGGACATGCGTCACGCGGTGCTCCGTGGCGTCGCCTGCGCATTATCCTATCTGCATGAGGAATGCCAGCAATGTGTGCTCCACCGCGACGTGAAGCCGAGTAACGTCCTCCTTGACGAGAATTTCAATCCACATTTGGCGGATTTCGGCCTAGCGCGCTTGATTCACCACACAACTGATAACGTCCAGACGACCATCATCGCTGGCACGCGCGGCTACCTCGCTCCCGAGCTTTCGCAAGTCGGCAAAGCCTCCACGAAATCGGATGTATTTTCCTTTGGCGTGCTGGCGCTGGAAGTCGCGACGGGGCGCAAGGCGCTCGACAAGTCGCAGTCGGAGAATCCGAACGCGAACTTGGTGGACCAGGTGTGGCGAGCGCATGAGCAGCGTGCCCTTCTGTCCATGGCGGATCCCAAGCTTTCCGGGGCGCATGACCCCAAGAGAATGACGACTCTTCTCCAGATGGGGCTCTTCTGTTGTCACCCGGATCCCGAAGCGAGACCGCCCATGAGCTTCATACGACAGTGGTTCATTCAAGAGGTGCCGTTGCCGGCGCTCCCGCCAGTGAAGCCGCGCGTCAATTATGTCCTCGCGGCGCCGGCATCACCGCCCAAGCTCGCGTTGCCGGCACCGGAGCCGAAGCTTGCTATTGAAGGGCCGCCGGCGAAGAACCTACCCATTGAAGGGCCGAAAGGCGCAACTGCGAATGGTACCACAAATCCTAACGGAACGAGTTCCACTGCAAGCCCTGCAACGCGAAGTCCAACTACACGAAGCCCAGCGCTGCGAAACCTAGTCACGGCACGAGAGCATGAAACCACCACCAGCAACAACAACAACACAAACTCCAGCTCGCAATCGAGCTCGCAATCCACGACGATAGCGGAGCAGCCATCGCCTGCAGCCACGGAAACGGTAAATAGATTGTCGAAAATCGAGTAAGGGCATTGCATTGGAATTGGCTGCAGGCAATTTGCTGCCTTGCGAGCGACTGAGACAATTTGCTTGAGGTTCACTATTAGGTCATCCAGGGTTTAGGCTTTTTATTTTGTATCTACCAGGATTCAATTGAGTACATAGCTGAGTGGGATTAATCGGTCTTAGAGGTTGCCTGCCTTCGTGGCTCACCCCTTTCCGTGGGTGTGCCCTATTTTTTGTAATTCATATATGTCTTCCCCCCCCCCCAGGTGGCTTCTTGCAGCAGCTTCCATGCTACCATTTATGATCAGGGACAGGTGAAATCTCTTCGATCCATTGCTGCATTTAGGTTTGCTCGGTGATCCATTTCCTTCTGTCTGTCTCCTTGAGAATTTCAAACCCTAGCCGTTGTGATGGGAGATGGGTAGAATAGGGTTTGTGAGAGTTTTAGCGATTTCAGATGTGCAATTCTGATTTTTGATTCCAAATTCGGACATTGAGATTTTGAATCTCGTCTCAAATTGCTGTCATAGCCCCTCGTAATGAATTCGACTTGCTTTTATCCAAGTCGCTTCCTTCCATGCAGGTCAATTTGCCATGATGAATTAGGCCGTTGGCATTGATGTTTTTCTCCGGAATCCAAGTAGGAAGCTTTGGGTTGAAACAGCTATTGTATTATTCAGGGAAATAGTAGGTGTAGGAGACCATTTGTAACCAGTGTCAGTTGCTCCTTTCAATGTAGATGTGTTCCTGACATGCTCCTAGACTGCATGATGTTTTTGTATGTACTCCCAAAATATTTTGCATCTACGCTTTTTGATTTTGATTATAACAAGCTTTTGTGTTTTTGAAGTTTTGTTCATTGATGAAACTTGCAATAGTTGAAATTTAGAAGTGTATGTTCCTGCTCACTCAGCACGTAAAATATTCATCTACTTTGAAGGGAGATATTGACACTGGTTACTAGTGTGCCACTCATTTAGGTGAGCCTATGTGAGGTTTTCACGAGGTCACAACCTTCATACAGATCAAGGCATGGCAAAAGGAGGTTCTAGATTTTGGCAACAGCAATTGACTTCAAGACATTGGTTCATAGAAAATCAAGTAGAATTCCTTTATATTGAGTGTGGGTTATATGATGCTCCTCCAATCCAAGAGGAAGTATTGCTCAAAAGTAATGCTGGTATAATCATACGATCTATCTTTGGAGTGGTGAGAGTGAAGAGCATCCCCAAGCCGCAATGTCATCTAGACACTTTAGAGATAAACTTGGTTACTGTGTAGCAATGATAGCAAACAATGTTTTTTGCACACTTGAATTGGTTCAGTTGGAAGTATGTGCATTCTTCTATAAACAGTTCTCAAAAATTGACACTGCCCCAAATGCGACATCTACATTTGGACCAAAAAACATCATAGAAATCTACATATTGATTACAAAAGATGCAAACAATGCAAACATGAGAGTCTAAGAGAGCTTGGGGTTGGATTTGGTACTCCTAGAGGCAAAATTTTGAACATTCATAACTTATTCATATGTTGTCCAAATAATGTGTGGTGAAGTGCATTAGAATCCTCTTTCATTTGTTAATAAGTTTTTGAAAATAATCTATTGGTATGTGCAACACTAGTAACTAAGCTCAATTGTAATTCGAGATGATTATAGGTGCACATTCCTTATGAGAGTAAAGGGCTAGTTCCTTGCCTTTCTCAGCAAGATTTTGAAACGCTAAGATCAAGACTAACTTTCTATAGGCCTCGATATTTCAATCAATCTGCTCAATCCGGTGCGCAACTCCTAAATTCATATTAATTGTTGCATTTGATGCACAGCTCTCCCATTGCATTTGGAATAAGAGTTAGACCATATGCTTCATTCCTCCGTTGTCAAAAACTAGTCCTGCATTGCCAGTACTATCAAAAGAAGTACCACTCTTTGCATCCATAATTGAGGAGAATTGGCAGCTACTAAAGTGTATTGTAAAAACTGGTGAAATTGAAGAAAAAACTCGATTGAATCTTGAAACTACAGGATAGGAACTGATCAAAATTTCAAGAAATTCTCTAGTAATAATTCTAGTATTCATAGTGGCAATGTAACCAATCTACTGTAAATTGTAGCATGTGGCTCAAAATAGTATTTTAAGGTACACAAAAAGAGTCAATAGTACTAGTGAAGGCCCATAGTGCCTCCAATCTGTCAACGTAACTATTTTTTATGGCAAATGAAGTATTGACATCAATCCTTGCTATTCAATGATGAACATCACGTGTTGTCAAAACAATAGATTTGAAATTCAATCAATGGTTCAAATTTCATATTCCATGCCCCCAATAATATTGAAGATGACTTGTAGCACAAAAAAGTACTAAAAGGCTAAAAATTTAAAAATGCAAAAGTAGTACAAGTGTTTCTAGCAATCATCCAAGATTTAGAGGCAAATTGGGATAATTCAATTTGAATCCTATATTGTTTGCAACATAGACTTGGTTAATGAAATGTCTAAATGATTTTCTTGCTTAAAGGCATAAGTAATAAAAATAAGGTTTCCAAGTTTAAACTCTCCTTGAAAAAGTTTGAAAAATTTCCTAAAAATGGCAATTTTATCATACCGCTAGTCTAAAGTTATGAGCCTATAATTGAATTTTAAAACTTAGAATGGCGTAGTAAGGTGGTTTGCATTCTAATGTTTTATACAACAATGTACACTCATTATAAAATTCTAGATATTTAAACATATTCAATATTTGATATGAATTTTCTTTACTTTATCTTCAAAGCTTCAAGGTCATTACAAAACTAGGTTGCTGCAAAAAACAATTGTCCCTTTTCTTTGTCCACTTGGCCTAGGCCAAGTGGATTTTGGCTCATAACTTTTGCGTCATATGCCCGTTTCCTATGAAATTTGAAATGAAGTTACATGTAGTAAATTTGGACATTGTGTAATTTTCTTTTAAATTTTCAAAATTATTTTATTGTTTTTAAATTGTCTCCAATTGGATGTCTACCTTGGCCATTGGCGAGGAGGGGAGGAGGGGGGGGGGGGGGGGGGGGGGGGGGGGGAGTAGTATCTTCTCCAAACCAAAAATGCATATTTGAAGGTTGAAATTGGAATATAAGGATTTCTACTAAATTTATACAAGCCTGCAAAGAGATTTTCTAAAACTAATAAAGTGGCCACCTTCCACAAGTGCTCAAAATGCACTACCTTTGAGCACGTATACAAAACACAATTATTTTCCCCAAAGTTTCAAATGGTTGAGAATAAGCATCTTCAAATTAGAAAAATGTGATTTTTTAGTTTATTTTTCTGAACTTCTACACTATTTTTTAAAAGTTAAATTAAAAAAATCTCATTTCTTTCATTTTCCATCACTCTTTTTT
Organism: Neckera pumila; assembly: GCA_963969595.1. Lineage (NCBI taxonomy): Eukaryota > Viridiplantae > Streptophyta > Bryopsida > Hypnales > Neckeraceae > Neckera > Neckera pumila. The sequence continues at coordinate 35,926,157 of OZ018409.1, forward strand.
TAATTCTTAAATATACTACCTGTGTCCCACTAAAAAGCTCCTTGTTTTATCTCATACTTTTTTTATACTAGTTTCATTGACCATGTTGCAAAACGTATAATTAAAAATGGTCTAAATTTTATATCACCACAATCCATGAAGAACATTGTATCTGTTCAATGCAACCAAAATAAAAATTGGACCCAAGCAAGCTTCCAACATGCGTACTCAAAACTACTAAAAAAAATAGGAGGTGAAATGAAGAGTTTTTTAATGGGACAGAGGTAGTATTCCATATTGGGTATGCATTTCCTTTACTTTATCTTCAAACCTTCAAGGTTAGTTCAAACCTCTACAAAATAATTTGTAAATTTGTAGGGCTTATAGAAGACATTAAGAAGAATTGAAGATTTTTAAGACTTATAGAAGACATGCAATTTCATCTTTGAATAACAACGCATTCAAGAATTTCATTATTATGTAATGCCACAAACAACACATACACTGAAGGATTTTGATTACTTGGTCATATAAGCTCATTAGATTCCAATGGAATACAAAACTTCTCAATATCATCATTGTGGGAGTCCAAAGGTACAACACATTCAACCTCCTCCCACACTCCACATCGAGACTTAAACATCTCCAAATTATAAATATATATGACTTTCTCCAACATAAACAACATTGCCATCAAATATGCCACATCAGTTTGCTTTGCAAACGTAAATTAGAAATTAACCAAATACTACCACCTTTGCATGCTTTGAACTAAAAACATCCTCCCATTGCCAAAGATGATTCACCCCTCTCACCAACACATACACCTGCCCCCCCCCCCCCCCTTTCCCTCACTACCCTAAATGTTAAACTTAGTAAGACATTAGAAAAGATACTCCCTTCTAGTGAAGGTATGTAGCATAAGTGTCCCTGAATATTCTCTTCATTACCTCCAATCCATAAGGATGGAGTTCTTCTCTCTCGCACTGCTTAACACTTCAAGTATAGACACAACGTAACTAAGGGAAATGGGATCATTTGCCTTAAACGCGGTGCCGAATTAACAACAACTTCACCCGTGAGAGGAAAGATGACCGAAGTGCTTCCACAGAATGCTTAGGAGCGGTGCAACAAACATGGCCAACATCCGGACAACTTTCTCAACAGGCGCTTCATTCAGTAGCCTGCAAAGACGTCAACGACATCAACGACAGAACTTAGCCTTTCACTTCATCTTCAACAAATCTTCCAAATTTGAGCTCAAATAGTCAAATTTTACCATTAGGCTATGCCAAATTGACAAGACAGATAAGGGAACAGAGATGGAACATTGGCCGCGTAGCTAACATTCCTGCAAGAGTTTCACGAACTTACTTCCTCATGCTGGGAATGAGGAACGTCCATTTCGACAGGCACAAGAGCTCCACTTGCTGCGTCTCTCGTGAACTGAGCCTTGGGTTCTGCAACCCATGTGTAAACATTAGAAACTAAACAACTTTGCGGCAGTTTGCCGACATAAATAACCTGACTTAGTATGTATCTTAACTGAATGCAGCATACTCAAGCGATTGCATTGTAAAACAGTCCTATCTGGATATTTGTAGATCAAATCTCTTGAACAGCATGAAACTTAGTGATTCATAAAAAGTTAGAAATGTGGATGTGACTCATGGATGGCAGAGGTGGGAAGGCCACGGAAATGACGTCAAAGTCAATTTTGGTTGGATTCTGAAAATTCATTCGTCTTTGTTCTATTCCTGTGTAAGGATGACATCATGAGTCTAGAATGAAAGCACAAAGTGAAGTGGGCGATATAAGGTGCACGTCAATAATATTACGTTTTAAACGAAGCCAATTCCAACCGGAAGAGATCAAATCTAAATCCATTCACGAGCGGATTATGTTCAGATTCAGCCCAATCATCTACCAAATGTTTTTCAAGAACAGAGTTTATTCACAAAGAAACGATCGTGGTGCAGCACGGAGAGTGGTATAGTGTTTAGTCTGTGCAAGATTTCTCACCTTCGCCGCCATTCACAATTCCCAGTTCCAGTTCAGGCTCAGGCATGGACACGCCATCTATGCATCCAAAAATGAAGAAGTGAAGCAAATCCGTCAGGATGGGAATGGATGAACCCAAACAATTATCTAATCCCTCACACACTCCAACACTCACTGCAGGTTTCTCTCGTCAGTCTCGATCTTCCCCTGTTTCCTTAGTGGTAACACTAAAATTATCAAGTTTTCACGAGTGCACGAGAAAGAAACAGTGGATAAAAGTTCCCCTCGCTTAGAGACTAGCACGGAGACATCAAGTCACCAGTATATATGTGCATTCACCAGCATCAGTATTAAGGAAACATCAATAGCAAGTTCCAAATTTCCCTGAGTGATTACCTTATTATCACCATTCGATGTTCAAGTTCACAGAATTGATAAACTCACAATTGCTGAACCCCCAAGGAGCCGAGAACTAATCTCACCTTCGGCAGGGCCACTGCCGTTCCCCATTTCTAAATCAGGCACAACATTTCCAGGAGCAGCAGCATCACTCTCCGGGAGGGGCTGATCGTGAGCACTCTCCCCAACTGTGCAAGAAAGAAGATAAAACATGTCGTCATTTGCATAGAGAAAGACAGAGCAGCCAGAGTTTTCCGAGTCTTCAATGTGCGTACCACCGCAGAAGGCCGGAGAAACTCTTCCGACCCGCGGCTCGTTAGAGAGGAGCCGTCGGGTCCACCGACCGCTGGACATAAAGTTCTCATCATTTTGCACAGAGAAAGACAGAGCTAGCAGCCATAGTTTTCGAGCCTTAAGTCCACTAGAGGAGCATGAAAACAATTCTACAGGAGTTTCACGAATACTGTTCTACATGAGTTTGAAGAATATTATTACTACAGGAAGGATTGAATTTGAGAAAGGAGGCATCAAACCTGCTATCTGAGTCTTGATCTGTTTCTTCAAGCACTTCCAAAGTTGAGCGCTTAGGAAGCAGAGAGCAACGACTACAACTTCAACGGCAACACCCATCAACAGCGGCAGCCACAGTTTCTCCCACAAGCTGGCTCCCATCGCGCGCGTCTATCAACCAGTGCACAATATATTCTGACGAAGCGTACCAGCTCGATCTGCGCGCATAATCAATCGAGGCTTGCAATCAGAATCCGCACGCAAACGTCATTCAGAAGTGGCATTAGCTACCTGATGCATCACAAACAGGACAACTTAATTGAGAAAACATTGGAGCTGTAATTACGACAATGTCGCCACGAATTGAAGGCAGGCCTTTCTCGTATACTCTTCTACAGGATGATACACAGCGCGGAATTAAACAAGGAGACAACAATGGGGAGCAGCAAGTAATTGCGCTTCCCTTGGAGAACATCCAGCGATCGGTGGTCCCTACGCCTCACGCTCACTGACCGCGGGTCGCAGGAGTTTCAGCTGATGAGGAACCCAGCTGATGAGGAAAAAGCCTGTGAAATATTAAGGAGAGCGACAATAAGTCCAATTTCAGACTCAGCGGGAAATTGGGCACGTATGAAAGTCCGTGTATACAGAGTCCGACAATACTCCGTCCAACTCCGTCCAACTCCGTCCATGCCATGTAGGAAAAGTTATACTCACTCAGTCATTCCTGCCTAAATTGGCATGCCATGTAGGCAAAGTTATACTCACTCAGTCAGTCCTGTCCTGAATCCGTCCAACTCCGTCCAACAGTGTGGAATCTCCGACGACGAGAAATGGCGGCAAGTTCCAGTATGTTTCGAAGTTAAGCACCTAGGAGGCGGTTGCCATTACTGTTTTTCAGGTGCCACATGTCAGGTGAAGCGGTGTTTTACTGTCGGTAGCTAGAGTTTGCTTAGGTCCAGAACTGTTTTACTGGAACTTAAGGAAGCCGACCCATTTCCAACCACATAAGCAATTACGCACATTTGGAGCTCAGGTCTTTTGATTGCAGAATTTTTCCGTGTACAGAAAAAGAGTATGGAAGGATTGTATATTTTTCCAGAGTTTTATTACACATTATTTTGGAATTACTATGAATTTTTTAGTAGTAGATTTTCTTCGATCTATAATGGTGAAATAGACCTTTCTATTTCTGACCATAGGTGATTGCAAAATCGACCAAGGGTTGATTGCAATATTGCCTGCCTTCCAAACAATCATAATGCGCCACAACTGCTCTAGGAACTGAGCCACAAATTCATGGAAAGACAACAGCTTATAGATTGGAAATAAGAGGGTGATCAGAAATGGATTGGCTATCTTAGCTATGTTTTGTTTATAGGTCCTAATAAGTGCTAATCCCAAACTAGATGCACCTTAGTCAAACTTAGTGGTAACTTCCAAAATATTCATTTTCAATACTTGATTTAAATTGAGAACATGAAACATTAATTCTAATTCTATAAATTAAAATTTTGGAAAAAATATCAAAAAATTCAATGGAAACTAAAAATGATGTGTGAAAACCCATATTATAGAGCAAGAATTTATAGCTTAAAGTGGGAGGAAGCTAGTCTAGAGTTACCATAGAGTTAAGCTCTGAACTCAAAGATTCTCATTTGGAGTTACAGTCTCTTTTTTCACATACTGCACGCTTATGAATTCTCATTGCTAGAAGCAAAACCAGGGACAAAATGCACAAGAGCCGGCTCCATTTTGGACTCATATACATTAGAGGAAATTTCAGGCCTCTGGAAGGCTGCCTTACAGCCCTCCAAGGTACCCTAAAATTTGCTTTTATTTTGCAAAAAAACTTGTTTTTTTCCTATTTCTGCCTTGCTAAAACTACAACAGCAGTGGCGCAGGAACCGAAAATTCCGAATAAAAATTTATTAACAATTAAAAAAATTAAATTTAATCTTAAAAATTAAATTTTAATTTAAAAAAAAAAAAAAACGAAAACAAGAAACGAGCAGCCAGAGATTTTGACTACTCACTAAGAGCAGTTTAGAAGTTGACAGGCCATGCAAACAATAGCATAGCATGTCAACTTCCAATGGCCCTGAAATGGATTGAAATTTTCTGTAATGAAAATTATTCTCTATTTTTTGCTATTTTAAGAAAAAAAAACCTTGGTCTCTTCCCACCATAATTACAATTAACTCTAATATTATGTCTTTTTTAATTGTATCCTCTTCCTTAAAAACACTACAAGAGAATGGGATGTCTTAAGTGAGTTTTTTTAAGTATAGTCCTAAACATAAGATTTTAAGTAATGACCTTAAATGTCATTACTTAAAACCTTATGTCTAGGACTATACCTAAAAACTCACTTAAAACACCCCGTTTTCTTGTAGAAAAAATATTTTTAAATTTAAATTAGAAAAATATTGATCTCCAGGTCCGCAACTCTTATATTATACACAAGGATCATTGACATTAAAATAATTTAGAGGATAGGTTTTGTAAAAATTATATCAAATTCAAAAGACCAAAACGTCAGGTTAAGACCAAATGAAAGAAAATGACATGTAGAAAATGTTGGGTTGCATATTTATTGTAAAAAAACTTAACAATATATGTATGAAAAATTGAAAGACCTATGTATAATTTTAAGAAATCCATACAAGAAGTTTTCTTAAATTAAAATTAAAATTCATTTGGAGTGTTTCTTTATAATAAAAAAACTCTTAAAGTTTTATTAAAAAGCTTCAAAACTTGGATATCTGGTCCTACAATATATGTATTGAAAAACTCATACAATTTGATTTTTAATGCTATTCTTATCTCCAAGAATATTCATTTCATGTGTATAATTCTATTTATGGATTCCTTATTAAAAAGACGATGAGAGCTTTTTACATTAAAAAAACTATATCCCTTGAGATTGGATGAAAATGCATTATAAGTGATTATAATTAGAGCCATATAATTCAAGAAGAGTTACGTACCTTGGATCTCAATGTAATGCGCATTTTCAAAATAAAAATTCCAATGATTCTAATTACATGAAAATTGATGTAATTTATTTACACAATAAACTTTAAGAAATTCCCATCATTTCATTTCCAACAAAAGTTATAGCAATGAAAGGTGGTTAATTGAAATTGTGCCACGGTACTAGTAGTGTATATATCAAAAAAATTAAGTGTAAACATAAAGCACTAACTATAAGTGGCAGAAAATGTCACATTGCATGAATAGAGAGGTATACCTAATTACTTTAGTGGGTTCAACAAACTAATAACTATACAACATCTAGATAGAGTTTATAGTTTGTTTAACTTCATTCTTTGAAGCCATAAATGTTAAACACACTTAAATTGAATGGGATGTTTACGGAATAGTTTCAATGGGGATTTATGAAGTATCCAATGGTAAACTATATATTAACCCCTAAAGGCCGGAGAATGTTTTGGAAGAGGAAAAGTCCAAAAAGTTGCCCATTTTTGATGCATTGTCTAAAATGAAACCTTAATTAATTTATTTGAATTTCAACCATACAAAAGTGTATTAACAATTAAGGCATTGTGTAGAAAAAAATTACAGCCCATTTGAATACGTGGATTGAAAGATTATAACATTTGAAGTGAGAAAAAAAACTTCTTTTTACTCCAAAATACGGCCAACAGACTTTGAGCCTTCCTAGAGTAAAATTTTTGCTCTACACAAAGATGAATATTTTGGCCATTCATACGTGTATGATGTTAGATTTGTTTATGAAAAATTTTAGAAGCAAATATGGAGTCTAGCTTACTTTAAATCAATTTACAATGTAAGGACGCTAAGTGCATTGGCAATATTAATGCTAGTAATTTTTTGATGATTTCTTGTGCAATGAGGAATTTTGTATTTGAAATCCAAATAGTAAAGATTGGAGATAAAAATTTGGAATACAATGTGTGGAAAATTTTTCAAGAACTTTGACTTCACATATGCAAGATAATAGGGCTTGAAGTAGAAGAAAATGTTTATTCTTGAAGCCAAACCAACATAGCTAATAAAATCTGACTCCTCTTAGTTTATGATTTGAAAACTAAATTTATTCCATATTTTATTAGTTATATACATGCCAAATTTCAAAAAATTGATGACTCGGTTAATGAACATTTTTGCAAAAGGTTCCCAAAAGATGCCCAAATTGCTTGGGCTGCCAAAAAAGTTGAAGGCAATATAACTTTTATTTTGGTTACTCAATTAGGAAAAAATATATTCTCACTAAAGGGGTACATATTCACACCTTGTGTCAAAATTGTGAGAACAACAGACCCAAATTGACTTCTTAGATCCTACCCAAATTTTGAATTGTTCATTCAATGGACAATTGGTCTTCAGGAGTTAAAAAATACCTCTTGGTCAATTGGACACTTAAATTTTATATCATTACAAAAAAAGAGGGATATAAATGACTTGTCCACAATGACTGCACCGACAAGAATGACTACAAAATAGTCATTTTGTAGTCATTTAGCAGTCATTCTTGTTGGTGCAGTCATTGTGGACAAGTCATTTATACCCCTCTTTTTTTGTAGTGTATGTAAGATAGCTCCACTTAAAAATCCGCATGAATGAGTTTACAAAAACCATAGGATATTGGAAATATGCCCCTTGTAGCTTTTTATGTAAAGTTATGGTCATCTTAAATACAATAATTAAGGTAAATAGCCCCACATTAAACACCCTTTTAACTCAGGTGTATACCTTAAATTACAAGGAGTGATCCCCTTGGTTTTTTTATTTATAACTTTTGCATTGTATGTCTATTATCAATGAAATTTGAATAAAAGGTACATATAATAGTTGTACACATTGAATTTTTTTTTTTTTTTTTTTAATTTTTTTTTATTATATTTAAATTGCCTCAATTGGATGTCTACCTAAGTCATTTTGGGCGGGTTTAGTATTAAACATTTCCTATCCAAAAATGCAAATTTGGAGGTCAAAATTGTAGTACTCAAACCTACAAAGAAAGTTTCTAAAAATAATAAAGTATTCACCTACAACATATGCTCAAAGTGCACTATCTTTGCAAACGTGCAAAGAACACAATTTTTTTCCTCAAAAGATGCACAGAAGCATCTTCAAATTAGAAAAAATACATTATTTTATTTTATTTTTTTTGAATTTTTGTACTATTTTTTAAAAATCAACTTCCATTTTATTTATTTTTTTGCATTTTTCATCATTCTTTTTTGTACATAACTTTAAGAGATGAATTTTCTTAGGCCTGAATTTTCACACATATACTATTTTGGTTGCTTTACAAATTATGCATGTTTTATTTCATTTTTTACCCCTAAAAGCCCAAGGCTTTTGAATAAAATACAAATGTGTTATAAAATATAGTTTTTATAATTTTTTTGAAGTTTGCATCAAAAAAGATAATGTGAAGCACAAAAAATAGAATGTATCTATTTGGTTATAATTACAAAATTATTTTTAGATTTTTTCAAATGAATTTTGAAGATATAACTTCAAAAATCACCAAAAATACAATTTTCATCTTTAGTATTTGAAAGTATTTTTACTAGTCAAAATTGTGGTTTCTATGATTTGTAAAAAAATGCATAAGATCTAGTAATGAGAACATCAACACTTTCTCCAAACCTTAAATTTTTCAACACTAGGCAAATTCTAAAATACTTTGTGCTGTTTCCTTTATAATTTTTGTTTGACTTAGCAATCTTAGTTTTGAGTATAAAAATTGAAAGACAACCTAGTCTAGTTTGCACCATAAAAAAAAAGTTGAAGAAAGAAATTTCTTAACTTTATCTTCAAAATTTCAAGGTCATTTCAAACTTGTACAAAAGATTTTATAAATTGTAGGAATTATAGAATACATTTAGAAGAATTGAAGGCTCTAATACTTATAAAAGACATGCTATTGTATCTGTGAATACTAGCACTTGTAAAAATTTCATTGATACAGAGTGGCATAATGAATACATATGGTGATGTTTTTAGAAGTTTGATTACGTGGTCATAAACTCACTAAATCTAGATAGAACAAAAACCTCACCATGTCGTGAGAGTAAGAGACCGAGGTTCAACACATTCAACCTCTTCCCACACTCTACCTCAATGTAAATATCCCCAAATGCCCAAATCAACCATATCCAAAATTCTCTTGAATATTAACAACATTGCTGTCAAATATGCCACATACATTTTACTCTACAAATGTAAATAGAAAACAACCAATTATTAATTAAAAGTAAAAACATCCCACCCCTCATCTAGGCTCTCACACCCATTGCCAAAAATCTTTTATTCCTCTTACCAACACATTCACCTCCTCCCCTCACTACCCCTAAATGTAAAACTTTGTTAGACACTAAAAAAGAGTGTACTTCTTAGTGAAGGTATGTAGCATAAGTGCCAATGGACATTCTCTTTGTTTCCTCCAACCCATAACTCCTTATAGGATGGAGTTTTTCTTTATCATATGGTGAATCCTTCAAGGATTGACACCTTGATTCAATAATAGACACAGTATAGCTAAGGGAAGTGGGATCATTTGCATTAAACGTGGTGCCAAATCAACAACAACTTCACCTGTGAGAAGAAAGATGATCGAAAGGCTTTCATAGAATGCTTCAGGAGCGATGTAGCAATCATGGCCAGCATCAACAACCTTCTCAACAGGTGCTTCATTCAATAGCCTGAAAAGACGTTAGCAACAGCATAACTTAGTTTTTCACATCATCACCTTCAACAAATCTTCAGCTCCAATTGAGCTCCAATAGTCAAAATTTACCATCCTATACCAAATTGACAAGGCAGAGAAGGGAATAGAGATGGAATATTGGCCGCACAGTTGACATTCTTGCAAGAGTTTCATGAACTTACTTCCTCTTGTTGGGAATGAGGAATGTCCATTCGAGAGAAACAATTACACGGAAACGCCAAGTAGTATTACGAGGTTGTAATCTTCCACAAGTGCTCAAAATGCACTACCTTTGAGCACGTATACAAAACACAATTATTTTCCCCAAAGTTTCAAATGGTTGAGAATAAGCATCTTCAAATTAGAAAAATGTGATTTTTTAGTTTATTTTTCTGAACTTCTACACTATTTTTTAAAAGTTAAATTAAAAAAATCTCATTTCTTTCATTTTCCATCACTCTTTTTTTAATTCTTAAATATACTACCTGTGTCCCACTAAAAAGCTCCTTGTTTTATCTCATACTTTTTTTATACTAGTTTCATTGACCATGTTGCAAAACGTATAATTAAAAATGGTCTAAATTTTATATCACCACAATCCATGAAGAACATTGTATCTGTTCAATGCAACCAAAATAAAAATTGGACCCAAGCAAGCTTCCAACATGCGTACTCAAAACTACTAAAAAAAATAGGAGGTGAAATGAAGAGTTTTTTAATGGGACAGAGGTAGTATTCCATATTGGGTATGCATTTCCTTTACTTTATCTTCAAACCTTCAAGGTTAGTTCAAACCTCTACAAAATAATTTGTAAATTTGTAGGGCTTATAGAAGACATTAAGAAGAATTGAAGATTTTTAAGACTTATAGAAGACATGCAATTTCATCTTTGAATAACAACGCATTCAAGAATTTCATTATTATGTAATGCCACAAACAACACATACACTGAAGGATTTTGATTACTTGGTCATATAAGCTCATTAGATTCCAATGGAATACAAAACTTCTCAATATCATCATTGTGGGAGTCCAAAGGTACAACACATTCAACCTCCTCCCACACTCCACATCGAGACTTAAACATCTCCAAATTATAAATATATATGACTTTCTCCAACATAAACAACATTGCCATCAAATATGCCACATCAGTTTGCTTTGCAAACGTAAATTAGAAATTAACCAAATACTACCACCTTTGCATGCTTTGAACTAAAAACATCCTCCCATTGCCAAAGATGATTCACCCCTCTCACCAACACATACACCTGCCCCCCCCCCCTTTCCCTCACTACCCTAAATGTTAAACTTAGTAAGACATTAGAAAAGATACTCCCTTCTAGTGAAGGTATGTAGCATAAGTGTCCCTGAATATTCTCTTCATTACCTCCAATCCATAAGGATGGAGTTCTTCTCTCTCGCACTGCTTAACACTTCAAGTATAGACACAACGTAACTAAGGGAAATGGGATCATTTGCCTTAAACGCGGTGCCGAATTAACAACAACTTCACCCGTGAGAGGAAAGATGACCGAAGTGCTTCCACAGAATGCTTAGGAGCGGTGCAACAAACATGGCCAACATCCGGACAACTTTCTCAACAGGCGCTTCATTCAGTAGCCTGCAAAGACGTCAACGACATCAACGACAGAACTTAGCCTTTCACTTCATCTTCAACAAATCTTCCAAATTTGAGCTCAAATAGTCAAATTTTACCATTAGGCTATGCCAAATTGACAAGACAGATAAGGGAACAGAGATGGAACATTGGCCGCGTAGCTAACATTCCTGCAAGAGTTTCACGAACTTACTTCCTCATGCTGGGAATGAGGAACGTCCATTTCGACAGGCACAAGAGCTCCACTTGCTGCGTCTCTCGTGAACTGAGCCTTGGGTTCTGCAACCCATGTGTAAACATTAGAAACTAAACAACTTTGCGGCAGTTTGCCGACATAAATAACCTGACTTAGTATGTATCTTAACTGAATGCAGCATACTCAAGCGATTGCATTGTAAAACAGTCCTATCTGGATATTTGTAGATCAAATCTCTTGAACAGCATGAAACTTAGTGATTCATAAAAAGTTAGAAATGTGGATGTGACTCATGGATGGCAGAGGTGGGAAGGCCACGGAAATGACGTCAAAGTCAATTTTGGTTGGATTCTGAAAATTCATTCGTCTTTGTTCTATTCCTGTGTAAGGATGACATCATGAGTCTAGAATGAAAGCACAAAGTGAAGTGGGCGATATAAGGTGCACGTCAATAATATTACGTTTTAAACGAAGCCAATTCCAACCGGAAGAGATCAAATCTAAATCCATTCACGAGCGGATTATGTTCAGATTCAGCCCAATCATCTACCAAATGTTTTTCAAGAACAGAGTTTATTCACAAAGAAACGATCGTGGTGCAGCACGGAGAGTGGTATAGTGTTTAGTCTGTGCAAGATTTCTCACCTTCGCCGCCATTCACAATTCCCAGTTCCAGTTCAGGCTCAGGCATGGACAAGCCACCTGTGCATCCAAAAATGAAGAAGTGAAGCAAATCCGTCAGGATGGGAATGGATGAACCCAAACAATTATCTAATCCCTCACACACTCCAACACTCATCTCCAAGTTTGTCTTGTCGGTAGGTCTTGATCTTCCCCTGTTTCATTAGTAGTAACAGTAAAGTTATCAAGTTTTCACGAGAGTGCACGAGAAAGAAATAGTGGATTAAGGTTCCCCTCACAAGGGGCTTTTTTGAGTTTCCTTGTCTCACTTTCCCCTGTGAGAACGACAATCTTGTGATTTTACCCTGTGACACAATATTGTGACACAGGTAAAGTCACAAGATTGTCATTCTCACAGGGGAAAGTGAGACAGGGAAACTCAAAAAAGCCCCTTGTGCCCTCGCTTAGAGACTAGCACGGAGACATCAAGCCAGCAGTATATATGTGCATCCGTATTAAGGTACAACAATAGCAAGTCCCAAATTTCCCTGACAGAGTGATGACCTTATTATCACCATTCGAAGTTCAAGTTCACAGAGTCCGCAGAATTGATAAGAAGTTCACAAATGCTGAACCCCAAAGGAGCGAGAACAAATCTCACCTTCGGCAGGGGCACTGCCGTTCCCCGTTTCCAAATCGGGCACAACATTTCCAGGAGCAGCAGCATCATTTTCTCCGGGAGGGACTGATCGTGAGCGCTTTCCCCAACTGTACAAGAAAGAAGATAAACATGTCATCATTTGACACAGAGAAAGACAGCGCTAGCAGCCATAGTTTTCGAGTCTTAAGTCCACTAGAGAGAAGCACTTGGACCAGAACACCCAGTAGTACGGTAATAGAAATTCTTGGATTTGAGGAAGAAAATAACACCGAAAGTAGGCAACTAGGTAGCATTACTGACGGGTGCGAATCATGAAAACAATTCTACAGGCGTTTCACGAACATTGTTCTACAGGACAGACTGAAATTCAGAAGGAGGCATCGGACCTGTTATTTTAGTGAATATTGTGACTTTTGGAATAAATCTTTTGAAAATAAAACACAATATAGATATTTTTTAAAGTGCTCAAAATAGTACGCATATGAAATTTTAGGCCTAGAAAAATTTATCTCTAAATGTTATGCACAAGAAAAGAGTAATGGAAAGTACCAAGAAAAATAGATACTTAGATGTTTGATATTTAGAAGATAATAAAACAATTCAAAAAAATAAACTGAAAGTATACCATTTTTCTAACTTGAAGATGCTTCTTATCAACCACTTGCATCTTTGATGAAAAAAATTGTGTTCTATGAACTTGCACAAAGGTTGTGCCATTTGAGCACATGTAGAAGGTGGACACTTTTCTATTTTTAGAAAATCTCTTTGTGGGCTTCTATAACTTTCGTAGATGTCTTTATCTCTAAAAAAATTTGACCTTCCAATATGCATTATTGGGTCAAAAAATAGTGCTCCTTCCGTCTTGAAATAAATCCAATGTTTCCAAATATACTTATCTCGATTTAAATTCAAAATTGGCTCTCCATAACTTAATGGACAACAATTGAAGTTAGTTCAAACATCGTAAAGCAAAAGAATTTGCAGATGTCACACTCCAAAGACTATATAGCAATTTGATCCTTGTAAAGGAAATCAAAACGCAACCTCTAACCAACCAAAGGCAAAGAATCCAAACCAAAATTATACGAGAACTGCTACTAACAAATCTCTTGTTGAGAATTCTTGGAGTTGAATGACAAGACATTGTTAGAATTGAATACAAAGGACATCAACGAACGTCACTGCACCAACATTGCTTGAAGAATGATCAAAATCAATACCACTGGAGCAATTCCAAAAAGGGCAAAAATTTGTCACTATCGCCACTTGCTTTCAATAAACGTTGCTTCACTTTTGACTTCCATTCTTTCACACCTAGTGGGATTTAATAGAAGCTACAATATCTCCACAATCCCTTGAAAGTAGAAATAATTCACGCATTAATCTAGCCATTTATAGGAAGCCCTGGATTTATTTTGAGATGGAGGGAGTACTAAAACACCCCCAAATGGAAAATGTAGACATTTGATTGGGGGCTAATTAAAAATAGTAAAATAATTTTTAAATCAAATTCATTATTCCATGTCTAAAATGACCACATGTATCTTCATTTGAAATTTCATTCAAAACCAACATATGATGCAAAAGTTATGAGCAAAAAAACACCTTGTCCGGGACTAAGGGGACAAAGAAGAGGACAAGTGTTTCTTGCAATCACCCTTTATTAAAGCGATTTCAATGTAAAATAGTCTAATGAAACTCATCCAACAACTTTGGTTTGAATATTTGTAGATCAAGTCTCTTGAACTTACATGATGAAACTTAAGTGATTAAAAACGCAAAAGTCAAGAGGAAATAATCAACCCCTGCAATCTCAGATATTCAATACTGGATTCAAATGAATCCATCTTTGTTCTATTCCTGTGTAAGGATGACATGAATCTAAAATGACTACATGCACAAAGTGAAGTAGTCGGATATGACGTTCCAAACAAAGCCAATTCCAACCAGAAGAAATGAAATGTCACGAAGTTCTAAATCCACTGGCGAGTGGAGGATGTTCAAATTCAGCAGAATCATCTACCAAGCGCTTTTCAATAACAGAGCCTATTCACAAAGAAATGATCGCGGTGCAGCACGGAGAGAGGTAAAATTTATCGTCAATGCAGGATTTCTCACCAAGTTCACCGCTATTCCCAATTCCCAATTCCATTTCAGGCTCAGCCGCGGACTGTCCACCTGTGCATCATAAAATGAAGAAGTCAAGCAAATCCGCCAGGATGCGAATGGAGGAAGAACCCAAGCAATATTAAGTCTCACACACTCCAACAATCTTCTCCAGGTTAGTCTACTCAGTCTTGATCTTCCCCTGTTTCACGGGTAGTAATAGTAATGTAATTTATTTTTCAGCGTCCACGAGAAAGAAGCAGTGGATTAAGGTTCCCCTCTCCTAGAGACAAGCACTGAGACATTAAATCACCAGTAAGGTAGTATGCTCTTAAAGCGAACATTTAAGCCTACCTTACTCATCATTGACAGTAGAACATACTTCAAGCAACATGTCAGTCCTTCCTAGATAGGGATCGCAATTAGAACACGGTTGGTTTTAGGTGTATAGTTACCTTATGTATTTTTGCTTTCAACAGCGTCAGTAGTTAGGAAACAACAATAGCAAATCCCAAATTTCCCAGAGTGATTACCTTATTATCACCATTCAACAATCAAGTTCACAGAGTCACTAGGAAGAATTGGAGCCCTCAAAGGGGCTGTAAGTGAAGGGAACGAGGGAACAACGACTATTTTTTTTTTTTTTTTTTTTTTTCTTAAAAAAAAAAAAAAAAATCACCCTCCATCGAACAAAAGGGCCTGGACAGCGCCCGACAGTGGACTGACTTTTTTTTAAATATGTAAAAAAAATATTAAGAAAATAAGTTTAATTATCATTATTATTATTATTTGAATCTGATGTGGCACCATGGCGACCACATCAGCTTGCTAATTTGAGAATTTATTTATTTTAATTAATTTATTATTATTTTAATTATTATTTTAATATTTTTTATTTTTTATATTATTATTTTTTATTATTTTAATACTTTTATTATAATATTAATATTATGTTAATATTATATTAATATTTAAATTTTTTTAAATTTTTTTAAAGTAACACCCCTGTTCATTCACAGAGGCGTTCCCCTCAAAGGGGCTGCCACCTCCCTGAGGGGAACTTCTCAAAGGGAATCAACCCCTGTGAGGGTTGTCATTTTTTTAATGCAGAGTTGATCAGAAGTTCACAAATCCTAGACCCCAAAAGAACAAGAACAAATCTCACCTTGAGCACGGCCATAGCCATTCCCCATTTCCAAATCAGGTACACCATTTGCACGAGCGGCAGCATCACTAGCAGGGAGGGGCTGATCTTAAGCACTTTCCCCAGCTGTGCAAGAAGGAAGATAAACATGTCATCATTTTGCACAGAGAGAGACAGAGCAGCCAGATGTACATGCTCGTCGATTTCGAGTTTGCAATCTTTCAAGTCCACTCGAGAGAAACAATTAGACAGAAACGCCGAGCAGTACGCTATTAGCAATTATGGGATTTGAGGAATATTGAAATTCAGAAAGGAGGCATCAGACCTGCTGTCTGTGGCGTGAGCTGCTTAATGAAGCATTTCCAAATTCGAATGCTCAGGAAACAGAGAGCAGTGGCTATAATTTGAATGGCAAGGCCAATCAACAGAGGTAGCCACACTTCATTCCACAAGCTGGCTCCCATCGCGTCTATTAACCAGTGCACAAAACGATATGAACTGTACGAGCTCGATCTGTGCACAATAAATCAAGACGTGCAGTCAGAATCAACACGCAGGTTCAGACGTGGCATTAGCTAGATGCATTTCAAAAGACAACTTAATTGAGAAAACATTGCAGCTATAAATACAAAAAGTGCACCACGTATTGAAGACGGTGTAACCTTTCTTTTCTTTTGTTTTAAACAAATGAAACCGAAATTCATTGCAATGGGCCAACTACAAGACCACCAGCCCCAAGTGACCTGGCCCGATGGCGAATGTGACAAGACTTAGATAGACTAAGGTCCGGACCAGCGATTTCCAGAAACCAATACAGAGTGGTGCAAATCTGGATCATTTGCGGAATTAATTGAAAAAAAACTTATCGAGGATGTTACCACTACTTGATGGGTGCACACAACGTAGTTCTTGGTTCCAAACTACCACAGGCCGGAGAGCGAAACTAACAAAATGCCGCTGTAAATTGAAGCCGGTGAAAACCGTCTGGGGTGACCAATACAAAGCAGCGCAAATCTAGATCATTTGCAAAACTGAAAAAAAAACTTATTCGTGCGTGTTACTGCTTGACGGGTGCACACCATCCAAGCTCGCCCTTGATCGAGCACGTAGTTCTTGGTTCCAAACTACCACAGGCCGGAGAGCGAAACTAACAAAAATGTCGCTGTAAATTGAACCCGGTGAAAACAGTCTCGGGAGACCAATACAGAGCAGCGCAAATCCGGATCATTTGCAAAACTGAAAAAACAAACTTATTCGTGCGTGTTACTGCTTGACGGGTGCACACCATCCAAGCTCGCCCTTGATCGAGTACGTAGTTCTTGGTTCCAAACTACCACAGGTCGGAGAGCGAAACTAACAAAATGTCACTGTGAATTTTGCATGGTGAAACCGAGTCTCGAGAAACCAATACAGAGCAGTGCTAACCTGGATCATTTGCGGCAGGGAAAAGAAGTAACAGCGGCACTGGTTCTGGACGGCAGGGTGCGAAGCATAAAAGCGAGGCCTTGAGTCCGAGCCAGAAGCCAGATTCAGTAGCACTTTAGAGGACGACTTTAATTTAATTGGGGGAAATTTCCATGTGCCTATTTTTTGCATTTGCCTCGATATCTTTTTGATTCCATTCGAGCTTCCCATGACGTGGCGATGGTTTGGAGTTCACTTCGGTCGGTATTCTTTTGAGTTCCTCCGAAAGAGCGGTCAACCCGTAAACCACTCGCGGGACTTCTCCCGTTCATTTTGCGGGGAAGTTTCTGGGCCGTAATGCCCGACTACGCGGACAAACCCGCGTAATCGGGGATTATGGATTTTTCATCCGGCTCCAACTTATCATCCAGGTTTTCATTGAGTTTTGCTTGTGCTTTACGTTGGGCAATACCCTTATCGTCGGGCATTGCGCCAAATAATCGGCCCTCCTCGTCGGTCGATTATTTGGCGCAATGCCCTCCTCTGCGGGGATTGCCCTATACCAAAATGCCCAAGGCCTTTTCTGAACCTCTTGGAATTTGCTCTATATTGAACCAAAAAGCCAATTTTGGGGGCATTGTGACTGTACAAATTCAAACTAGACATGATAGAGACCAAATGGGAAAAGAAAACACTATAATTTCACTTCTCAACTAAAAGATTATAATGTTCGATCATGAAGTTGTTAAAAATTGTGAAAGCAATTCGAAGTCTTCTTTTCACATGTTTAATCAATAAGAAATTGGTCACCAAAGAAATATGAGTTTAAAGGGTGTAACATACATACCTCAAATCAATTTAGATTAGTAAACAAAATTCCATAGGATTTGGTTTTCTTGCCTGAACAATTCCACACTATCAGCATTGGAATACAGGTTGCTTCAACTCTATCTTAGAACTATTAACCCCTAAAGTTCCATGACTATATTTATATAAAAAAAAATGCTCAAAAATTGCCATGTATAGAACAGGTACCAATATTTTGAAAAAAAACTTTCTTTGACACATGTAACCGTAGGATCTTGTAGTATATTGACTTGAAAGCATGTGGTCAAAATTTCCAAAATTTCCACGGTGTGGATTGCAGGACATAAGCATTCAAATTCATTGAAATCATTTTCTTGCCTTGCGAGAAAAAAAGGTAGATGCACTTCACATGCTCACTTTTTGATGAAAAATGTCCAAAATGATAGTGCCTCTTTGGATTCTTTTTCCTAAACAAATTGGCCACATCCTTGAAAACTTTCACATCATTTTGAATTGTACAATATATGAGAAAAAAATAGTAAGTACACAATTGTAGAGCATGATTCAAAATGCTAAATTGTTAAGAGTTTGATTATGGAATTGAAAAATGCCAATCTCAGTGGTTGCAAAGTTTAATAAACAATCTACATTCTATGATTTTAATTTTTTTCAAAAAATATTAAAAATTGAATAAGATAAAGGACTTCAGAGTAGAGAATCCATAACTGCCCTTAAACAAAAAATCTTTAGAACTTTTGCTTCATTGATCAAAATGGAATGATTCAAAGCTTTCCACATATATATAACTCTCAAAAACCAATTTTAATTTTTTTATTTTGAAAAAAGTTTTTTTTTTAACTGCCTGGATTGCTCATTTATGAAGAAAAGTAACATATTAGGCGGTAATTTTTGACTCAAATTTCCAAATATCATGAAATTTAGTGTGTATGAAAGATATTTTTCATCCCCACCTTCTATTAAAATTATAGCTTACATATAGAAATCTCTAGCCACACGTACCTACTGAAAATTTCTATATAACCAAAAAATCGCATGTTGGTCCTTTAGGGATTATCAAATTAAGTTTTCTTTCTATTTAACTTACAATGTTTTAAGGAATGGAAATGGATGTGTGTTCACTTTAAATTCAAATATTTTGCAATCTATACAACAAAAGTTTATGAAACCTCTTCCTTACATTTCCATACTAGGTATAAGCATGCTTGGGGTACACTACACTAAAAATGATATTTAGTGTTGGCAGCACTAATTACGAACCTTGACACTAAATATCATAAGTAAGTAACACTAAATCTAATTTCTAACACTAAATATGCTCTATGGTAAATCTGAAATCTGAAAAGGTTGACATTTAGTGTTAGAACACGTTAAAAAAATGAACTTGCAAAGGAAGCGGAGGCGGCGCATTGAAGTCCAACACAACACTAAATCCGCTACAATTCAGATTTAGTGTTGTGGCTGGGAGGGGGGTAAAACACTAAATGTCATACTACACTAAATATCATTTTTAGTGTACTTGGGAACCAAGGAACAAAAATGAAATAATTTTCAATTAGCCTATTTTACAAATAAAAATGAGAGTAAATCTTTTAAAAACTAGTTATTGTTAAAACACATATAGTCAAATCATTTTCATGAATCAAAATTGATTTTAATTTTTAATTTTTAATTTTCATATTAACATGATAACATAACATGGTAACATTGAGAAACCCAAATTTATCCTGCCCTCACTTCTATGCTTCACACCCTGTCATCCAGTACGAGTGCTAACATCTGCTGTTACTTCTTTTTCCTGCCGCAAGTGATCAATAGATTGAGCCAAGTTTTTTGTATAGAAAAAATATAATCCACAAGAATTAAATTTTTATAATTTTTTTTCCAAGGTTTTTTGTTTTTTTGCTACCCAATATGGACTATTCTTGCATATTCTTTACTTACAATCACCAATGGAAATAAAATTCATGGTTCTAAAACCTGCAAGTGCCTCCTAAGGGCTAAGGGGAAACTTGAAACTTTTGGGAAAAATGTTAAAATGATACAAAATTATGTATTGTCAATTGCATTTATTTCATTTTAAAAAAATCAAACTTAAATTAGAATGTAATTTTTATATCTTAACTTGGAATTTTTGTAATAATTCTAGATTATTCTAATATATATACTACAATCAATATAATTCTTTTATAAAATAAATTTTAGAAGATCAAAGTAAATTCATTTTTATACCAAAAATTCTAAAATGATCATTGTCCATCGACTATAGAGAAAGAAACTATTTACAACATGAAAATATTCATATTGTACAAATCAATTAATTATATCCTAAAGTTATTAATATAGTAGAAGAGTAAAAATATGAGTTGAAGGTTACTGCCTAGAGTGTTTTGTATATAAAAAACAAAACAACAATTATGATTTTTGTAACTCTATTTTTCAATGATAGTTGTGTTGAGAAGAAATTTGACATTCATTGGATTTTCTCTTATATTTAGCAATTTTAAGAAAATTGTTTTTTTAATTATAAAATACTCCCAAAAGAAAAAATGAATATTGTGCAAAATGCTACAAAAATTGCATAGTCTTTCTTGCAATGACCTTGGACTTGATATTTTTAAGGTGTAATTTCTTTTAATGTCTAAACCTTTGCAATATATTTTTAAGTATTGAAAAAAATAATTTAATTTCAAAGTACTCTTGAAAAAATCAACACTATTGGACCAAAATGCAACAAGTAGTACATGTGATTCATGGAATCATCTTGATGATATTATTACAATTATAAACATAAAGATTTTTTCTCTATTGAATAAGATGTATGCCGTCTATATGCAAACTCGTTACAACCAAAAATTGACTTTTACTGACCACACCATTCTTGTTATATTGAGAAATGAATGGTTTTCTTTCCATATTTTATACACAACTCATTTGTATGTTGTATACAAACCATCAAGTTAGAATAAATTCATATCATTTACTTAAATTTACATTCTTGGAACATTTCATTAGATACACTTAATACATACTTTGTATGGTCTAACTTTTTTGGCTTTGAGGTTGTAGAACTTGACTAGGACATCTTTAAATGATTATTTTTGCCGTGGGCTTAACTAATAAAAATATGCTTTTCAACTTTAAAATCTATTTAAAGAACATTGAAAAACTCCTTAAAAATGATAATTTTGTTGCAATATAAAATTTATAATCCTACTATTACATTTCTAAACTTAGAATGACACAATAATTTGGTTTGCACTCTAATGTTGTATAATACCAATGGGCATTCATGGTGAAAGTTATAGAATGTTACATATATTCAATATTTGGTATGAATTTACTTAACTTTATCTTCAAAATTTAAAGGTCATTTCAAAACTCTATAAAAGAAATTGTGAATTGTAGGAATTATAGAAGACATTTAGAAAAAATGAAGACTCTAATACTTATAGAAGACATGCAACTACATTTGTGAATACTAACATTTGCAAAACTTTCATTAATATAGAGTGGTATAAAGAACATATATGATGATGGATTTTGAAGTTTGATTATGTGGTCATTACCTCATCAAATCTGGATGGAACAAAAGCCTCACCCTATATTACAACGAGACCTCAAGATACAACACATTCAACCTCTTCCCACATTCTACCTCAATGCTAACATCCACAAATCAACCATACCCAAATTTGTCGTTAACATTAATAATATTGGCATCAAATAGGCCATATACATTGCTCTACAAACATTAATAGAAAATAACCAAGTACTAAAACTATAAATTACATCTCCACCCCTTGTGCCCTCGCCGAAGTTCTCTTGCCCATTGACCAAAAAAATTTACCCTTCTCACCAATACATTCACTTCCTCCCCTCACTCCCCCAAATTTTGTAAAAGTTATTAAAAAAAACTAGAGTCTCCCTCCTAGTGAAGGTATGTAGCATACATGTCAATGGACATTCTTCATTTCCTTCCACCCATAACCCCTAATGGAATGGAGTTCTCTCTCATACGGCTTATTCTTCTAGGATCGATATAATAATAGACACAATGTAGCTTAGAGAAGTGGGATCATCTGGGTTAGCGTGGTGCAAAATCAGCAACAACTTCACCCGTGAGAAGAAAGATGCCGATCAAAGTGCTTTCACAAAATGCTTCAGGAGCAGTACAATAATCATGGCTAGCATTGACAACCTTTTTCAATAAGTGCTTCATTCATATATCTGTAAAGACACAACGACATAACTTAGTCTTTCACTTCATTGTCAACAAATCTTTAGACTTGAGCTTCAATCATAGAATCTTGGGTGATTGCATAAAACACCTGCCGATTTTGTTGTATTCATGCCTTTTCTCTAGAGTACTTTAAAATTAGAAAAACAATTTTTTATTTATTTTTTTAAATATGGCCAATGTATACACCTATAAAATGAAGGTAACAATTGAAGGAAAATTATAGAAATTTTTTCTAAGTAGGAGAACTAGAAAGTGCCAAATCTCAAGAAAATACATACTTTGATGTTTTAATTAGTAGAAAATGAAAAATAAAGATAATAATACTTTACATGTTTCAAAATGCAAGTAGAACGAGGCTCACTTTGTGGACTTCTATATGACATATAATTAACTAGTTTTAGAAATATTTTAATGAGTAGCTAAAAGTGTACTACAAAATCATTCCCTCCAAATTTCAGCGCCAAATTTGTTTCCTTGGGTACTACTTTGTTAAAAATAAAAAAAAACTGACAAGTATAACAAAGAATTGGGGGCTATTTTTGAATAGTAAAACATTTTAGAAAGATTCCAAAAATTAGATAAGGCGTAGAATAGTCATGAGTACCTTGCCTATAAATTTTGAGTCATTTGGAACCCAAATGCAAAAGTTATGGCCAAAAAACAAATCAAAATGCAACGTGTGACAGAAAATAGTACAAGTGTTTCATGCAATCACCCTCTTACAAACCTACCCAAAAGTGACAAGACAGAGAAGCGGATTGAATATTGGTCACACTACCGACATTCTTGCAAGACCGTGATCAACTTACTTCCTCTTGCTGGGACTGAGGAACCTTCATTTCGACAGGCACAAGGGCTCCTCTTGCTGCGACTCTCGTGACCTGGGCCTTGAGGGCTGCAACTCATGTGCAAACATCAAAAACTAAACAACCTACGGCAGTTTGCCGACATATATAGCCTGACTTTGCATGTGTCTTAACTGAATGCAACATACTCAAGCGATTTCATTGTAAAATATTCGTATAAAACTCACGCAACAATCTATGGTTTGGATATTTGTAGATCAAATCTCTTGAACAGCACGAATCTTAGTAATTCATCAATAGTTAGAAATGTGGATGTGACTCCATGGACAGCACTGGTGGGAAGGCCACGGAAATGACGTACTGGTCACAGGAGATTCGATTACTGGAGTATGGGCCTCTTGATCGCTGAAATGTTCTATCCCTGCAATCTCATAATTATATTCAAAACTGGATTGAAATGAATATTTTCAATATTCATCTTCATTCTATTTTTTGTGTAAGGATCTAGAATGAGTGCACAAAGTGAAGTGGCAATAAAGGGTGCACACCATTAGGGATATTATGATCCAAACGAAGCCAATTCCAACCGAAAGAAATCAAATGTCCCAAAGTTCTAAATCCATTTACGAGTAGAGGATGTTCAAATTCAGCAGAATCATCTACCAAACGCTTCTTCATAACAGAGTCTATTCACAAAGAAATGATCGCTGTGCAGCACGGAGAGTGGTATAGTGT
Organism: Neckera pumila; assembly: GCA_963969595.1. Classification (NCBI taxonomy): domain Eukaryota; kingdom Viridiplantae; phylum Streptophyta; class Bryopsida; order Hypnales; family Neckeraceae; genus Neckera; species Neckera pumila. Next base: position 35,950,115 of record OZ018409.1, read on the forward strand.
TTAGTCTGTGCAAGATTTCTCACCTTCGCCGCTATTCACAATTCCCAGTTCCAATTCAGGCCCAGTCATGGACTCGCCACCTGTGCATCCAAAAATGAAGTCGTCAAGCAAATCCTCCGGGAAGCGAATGGAAGAACCCAAACAATACTAAGCCTCACACAGTCCAACAGGATTCTCCAGGTTTGTCTCCTCAGTCTTGACCTTCCCCTGTTTAAGTAGTAGTAATAGCAAAGAGCCGGCCTTACCAATCGATGATGCAGAAAACGCGAACTGCAGACGTTACTTGAAGTCGAATCTCATGACTAAAGCCTAATTTTGGATATAAAATAGAGCCTTGTGGATTAGTACTGGCTTTGTACCCAACTCCAATTATTTCCAAAAAACAAAATAATTTGGCTTCCATAAACTTGACTTAATTTTTTTTCAATTAATTTTTCAGAGTACCCGAGAAAGAAACAGTGGATTGAGGTTCCACTCTCTTAGAGACGAGCACTGAGACATCAAATCACCACTTTATATTTGCTTTCAACAGCAGCAGTAATAAGGAAACAACAATAGCAAACCCCAAGTTTCCCTGAGTGACTACCTTATTATCACCATTTCATGTTCAAGTTCACAGAATTGATTAGAGGTTCTCAAATCCTAGACCCAAAGGGAGCAAGAACAAGTGTCACCTTCAGCATGGCCATAGCCGTTCCCCGTTTCCAAATCAGGCACACTATTTGCATGAGCAGCAGCATCACTAGCAGGGAGGTTCTGATTGTGTGCACTTTCCCCAACTGTGCAAGAAGGAAGATATATATGTCATCATTTTGCACAGAGAAAGACAGAGCAGTCAGATTTAGATGCTCGTAGTTTTCGAGTCTCCAATCTTTCGAGTCCACTCGAGAGAAACACTTGGACGGAGACGCCGAGTTGTACACTAATAGCCATTCTAGGATTTGAGGAAGAATTGAAATTCAGAAAGGAGGCATCAAACCTGCTGCCGGCGCCTTGATCTGCTTTAGGAAGCATTTCCAAAGTCGAGCGCTCAGGAAACAGAGAGCAGTGACTACAATTTGAATGGAAACGCCAATCAACAGCGGCAGCCCCACTTGATCCCACAAGATGGCTCCCATCGCGTCTATCAACCAGTGCACAATAAATACGAACCGTACCAGCTCGATCTGCGCACAATAAATCAAGGCGTGCACTCAGATTCAACACGCAGATTAAGAAGTGGCATTAGCTAGATGCAGTACATAGGACAACTTAATTGAGAAAGCATTGAAGCTAGCATTACGAAAAGTGCACCACGATTTGAAGACGGTGAACCTGAAGGGTAAACCAAGCAGAGTATTGCAAATTCTAGAGCATTTACGGTAGTGAAAGAAACTAACACCGTAACTACTAGTACTCACGGGTGCGAAGCATGAAAGCTTGGCCTTGAGTACGTAGTTCCCGGTTCACTGGCTACTTCAGTTAGTGAAGGGCAACCACGTGGACTTAAGCCGGAGCTGCTAAGGCTAATACACAGCGACGGACTTTAGCAAGCGGCCAAGGAATACAACAACGGGGGCTTGCAAGTTATATCCGATGGTATGAGAGTTTGATGGAATTGGAGTTTCGCGTCCAGCGGTCGGTGTACGCGACTCCTCCGTTGTTCCCCAAATCATGCACCCAATTCCACTGACCAACCGCTGGACACGACGCCACAGTTCGAGAATAAAAAACTTCCGACAAACTCTCCAAAGTAAATAATCTCAATTCTCCTCACAATCCTTCAGGTAAGGCCGGATGAGCTTCACACCTCTCTTTGATCTTCAATATCAAAGAGAGAACGAGACTGTGGCTCGGAACCTCGACACCGCGGAGGAGGCCGCACTGGCGTACGACAAGGCGGAGGAGACTGCACTGGCATACGACACGGGTACGCTAATATGTTAATTTGTGCCATGTTTTCTTCCTTTCTTCAATACCAAATACCTACCCAGTGTGATCAACTGCGTTGTAGACGCAATGCCTCAGTTCGAGAATCAAAAACTTCCGCGATTCTTCACAAACTCTCTGGCCAAACTAAATAATCTCAATTCTCCTCACAGTCCTTCAAATAAGGCCGGATGAGCTTCACACCTCTCTTTGGTCTTCAATATCAAATACCTCCCCAGTGTGATCAACTGCGTTGTAGACTGACACAATTGCCATTCTCTAAATGTAACCAATGCAAATTCCGAGACACTTCCCAACTTCAACCGCCGCTCTTGTTCTTCTTCAAAACATTCACCAGTTGAAAAGCGAGACGTTAAGTACCCCCCTTGGAGCTGAAGGTGGGTCTGCGTGGCAGTCGTAGTGGGTCCCGTCCCGGCTCCCGTCCCTTGCTCCTGTCCCCGGATCCTGTCCCCGGATCCCGCTCTTCTTCAGCCTGGCTTTAGGTCGCCGACTTCTTCAGTTGTAAACCCTAAACCGCCTCCAGATCGCGTTTTCTTCAGCACTCTTCACCACGAACGATTCGTAGGGAATTTCATCCCATCGGCGTCCTGTGGACGCTGTGAAAGAGTCGACATCGACCTCGGAGAAGACAAAGGAATGGAGAAGGAACGGAGGTCAGTGTGTCCTGAACAGTCACTTGCACACACTCACACAGTGAATGTTCCTCATGCGGCACCAAGGAATCGCCTCCGAGAGGTGAAGGAGGCGGAAGTAAGCACCACTGTGACAAATCTCAGTAAAGCTGTACTAGAGGTTTCTTGGCGCAATGGAATCTACGCCAGGATATTGTTTCCCAAGGCCTTATCCAGTTACTTATAACAAATAGACAAATGAAGTATTATCAGATATTGGTACTAAGTTAGTTCTTGGGTCTGGATTCTAAGTATGAGTCTAAATCAGCATGAGGTCCGTAGCTGGTACACAGGAGTGCTTTCACTGTATAACTTAGTTTCCGGCATATCGTAAGATTGAAGCTGTCTATTATTTTACTCAAACTAATCCACATATGAAGTGCTGAAATGACATGTCTGATGGGGGATCCTTACAACGATCTGTCGGTGTGTTTGAGAGGAGCTTTCGAATCTTGTGCAAGTGCAAGCACAAGTAGTGCATTTTGGCTTGCAGCTGGGCGTGAGATTTCATAACACTAAATCAGATATATTACAATTATGTAGCTTGTGAGACAGAGCATGACGTTGCTCTCCGGGAAACACCCTCACGTCATTCGGCCATATCCGCCAAACCTTCAACGTGGAGGGCAATCCTTGTTTGCTCATGGAATTACTTGGGAGCAGTCTTCACAGTTTTTTCATTCAAAATGATTTGCACGCGGTGAGAATTCTCTCGGCGACAGTTTGCCCGCCAAACTGAAGAAGGCGATCTGGAGCCAGGCTGAAGAAGAGCGGGTGGCATAGACGGGAGCCAGGGAAGGCCGCGATCCGGAGCCGGGAGCCGGGGAAGGAAGCCGGGGACGGGACCTCTGCGACTGTTACGCAGACCCGCCTTAATTTAACGTCTCGCAGTTAAAGTATCAGTCTTCTTCTGATAGTCTCCTTCACTTTGAGTCCACTCAATTTTATCAACCCAGTGCTCAATTAGAGGACCTTTGCCTCGCTCTGAGAACAGAAAGGGTTCGCCATTATTTTCCACCAGCTGAAGAATGGTAGAGTTCGGCAAAGCTTCAGCAAATCCATTTCGTCGACCGAATTCAGGACTTCTTCCACGCTGTATCCCAGGATGCCTTTCACTGTTTGATCACCAAGCTCCAGAAATCAATGCAGAAAATGTTGCCATTTTGAAATACACCAGATTTGTATTCATTCATAGCGAAAGCTGGCCCAGGAAAATCCCCCTTAATTCTCTCCCACTGCCCAGTTTGAGAATCATACAACTCCGTGATTCTTGACAAACTCTCTTCACCTGATGAGAACTGCGTGCTACAAGTATGTGGTATGATTTTGAGGGCTGATCCACATAAATGTGCATTCAAACAGGGTTACGCCGATGGAGCAACGGAGGAAGCTCCTTCCATTCTTGAGTTAGAGGATTGAAGACGATTAACCGCTCCTCATGTGGCGACTTCGAGAAATTCATGCACACCAGCCCGTCGCTGTGTTTCATGCTTCAAACCTTCGCAGCACCGGTGTTAGTCGACATGCTTGCCCGTCAGCAACTGAAGTAGCTAGTGAACTCGAAACTACGAACTCAAGGTCGAACTTTCATGCTTTACACCCGTCACTACAGTTTCCCCCTTTCTCTTCCCCTTCCGCAAATGCTCCAAAATTTGCACTGCTCTGTATGGTTTACTTTCCTTTCCGACTCTTTGCATTCAGAATGTTTTAATACAGAGATTGTGGCAGAATTGTGGCAGAATTTGAAGACGTGTCAGAGTCGGTGTGCGATTGCTAGCTGCTCTTTGATTAATAGCCTTTTCAAGCAGTGGTCGAGATGGTAAAACTCAGCATTTGATCTAGAATGATGACGAACTTTAATTTCGTTGATCTGAGGAAGAGGAAACACATTAACTGAAAGAAAAGACTGAGGTGACGGAACAAAGCTAAGAGAAGGGAAGGTGCTGTTGGCGACGTTGGAATTCATGCTACCTGTGGTGCCATGTTCGTAGTTACTGCTTCAATGTTTTCTCAATTAAGTTATCCTGGGAGATCGATCTAACGCCACTTCTTAATTTGCGGACTGATTTTGACTGTACACCATGATTAATTGTCTGCAGATCGTGCTGGTTTGTGAACTGGTTGGCAGGTGCGATGGGAGCCAGCTTGTGGGATCAGGTGTGGCTGCCGCTGTTGATTGGCGTTGCCATTCAAATTATAGTCACTGTTCTCTGTTTCCTGAGCGCTCGACTTTGGAAATGCTTCCTAAAGCACCTTACGCCACAGACAGGAGGCCTGATGCTTCCTTTCTTAATTTGAACTCTTCCTCAAATCCTAGAATTGCTATTAGCGTATTGCTCGGTGTTTTCGTGTCTAGTTACTTCCCTATGGTGGTCTTGAAAGATTAAAGATTCGAAAACTAAGGCTGCTCTGTCTTTCTCTATGCAAAAAGTTTGATGACATGTTTAACTTCCTATTTGCTCAGTCGAGGAAAGTGCTCGATCAGCCCCTTCCTGATGGTGATGCTGCTGCTCAAGTAAATCCTGTGTCTAATTTGGAAACTGGGAATGGCCATGGCCCTGCTGAAGGTGAGATTTGATCTTTGCTCCTCGGGGGTCTAGGATTTGTGAACTTCTTATCAAATCTGTGAACTTGGACCTTGAATGTTCATCCTTCGGTAAAAACAAGAACTAAGATAAAAAAAAAAAAAATTGGGATTTGTTTCTACTGTTTCCTTGTTATATACTGATGCTAGTGAAAGCAAAAAATATATACTGGTGATATGATGTCTCAGTGCTCGTCTCTAAGAGAGGAGAACCTTAATCCACTGATTTTTTCTTGTGAACTCTGAGAAATTGATAACTTTACTATTACTACTAGTGAAACAGGGGAAGATCGAGAAGACAAACCTGGAGAATAGTGTCGGAGTGTGTGAGGCTTAAGATTGTTCGTGTTATTCCATTTGCTTCCTGGCGGATTTTCTTGACTTCTTCATTTTTGGATGCACAGGTGGCGAGTCCATGGCTGATCCTGAAATGGAATTGGAATTGTGAATAGCGGTGAACTTGGTGAGAAATCCTGCATGGACTAAAATTTTTACCTCTCTCCGTGCTGCACAGCGATCATTTCTTAGTGAATGGACTCTGTTATTGAAAAGCATTTGGTAGATGATTGCGCAGAATTTGAACATCCTCCACTCGTAAATGGATTTAGAACTTTGGGACATTTGATTTCTTCCGGTTGGAATTGGTTTCGTTCGGAACGTAATATCCTACTGGTGTGCACCTTCGCTTTGTGCATTCTTCTAGACTCATGTCAAACTTACACAGGAATAGAACAAAGACGAATTCATTTCAATTTAGTATTGAATACAATTATGAGATTGCAGGGATAGAACATTTCAGCGATCAAGGGGCCCATACTCCAGTAATCAAATCTCCTGTGACCAGTCCTTCATTTCCGTGGCCTTCCCACCTGTGCTATCCATATTTCTAACTTTTTATTAGTTTCTACAGTCATGCTGTTCAAAAGACTTGATCAACAAATATCCAAACCACAGATTGTTGTGTGAGTTTCACAAGACTATTTTACAATGAAATCGCTTGAGTATGCTGCATTGCTTTAAGATACTGAGTCAGGCTATATATGTCTGCGAACTGCCGTAGGCTTGTAATGCATCCATATTTGGTTGCACTATAAAACAGCCTTAAAATTATTTTAAACAATTGAAAATCGAATGTTCCTGAATAAAAATTAATCTCTCCAAAATGATGCAGGTCACGACTAAATCCTCGACCTTACCTAAACAATATATTAGCTTGCAATAACATTCATCAGTCTAGAATGCAAGTCTTATAATTAACTTCATAGTCAGGTAGAATGCAAAATTTGTAATTAACATCATAGGCAGGTCGATTGCCTCTCCAATTGGACGGGACGTATCTCTTGCTTCTGACTGTCGAAGTTGAGCCCCATGATGGTCACTTGTGTCTGGCTGCGGCCAAAGAGCATGGACACTTCCACTTCCGGTTCGAATCCGAGTTCTAATTGACTGAGAACTGCATTGCAAATGCACCTTCTCACTGCACGCCCTTGTCTGTAACATATCTGACCTCCTTGCTAGCAGAGGAGTACAAGTCTACTATAAGTTTGGTCTGAGAATCTGACATCGGGAAAAAGCCCTGGTCACACAGCATTCCACCGAACCTCATCTCCTTTTCGAACAAAAATGGAGAATCCGTCCTCGCAATAAACCCGTACGAACTCGATTCAAACCGTGAACTCACAGGATGAACACCCGAAATACATGAAAGGTATCGCTTTCCTGATGCCGAACGTTACATTTCTTTAAAATTCTTGAAACAAGAGTGTAAGCGTGGATTCCCATGGTCACCGCTCCAATGCAAACAGCACTGCCTGGATATGGTGGACTCGATATGGTCGCCACTCGGCCAATATACGATTCTCGGATGCGCCTCATCATGTTTGGCGGTGCCGAGAATCCCCCAACTACCAATATGGCCTTACGTCAGGCACCAGCAGCTTTGAATGAGAAGCAAGATCTGGTTCACAACGGGATCGAAGATGGACTTCATGTCAGCATATATATTCATATTCGTAAGCACAAGCTCGTCATCGGACTTCAAGGAATCATTGCTGCATTGATCGTCGTCTTCCCACATCATGGCTGCAAGCTTCGCCGTTTAGTGGCACGCTGGAATCCGTTGATTACAATCGTCCATTCAATTCAAGCAAGAAACATTGACACTAACGCACTTAATCAAGCGGCATACAGTATATGGATGCAGAACAAGCTACAACGTGCTCAAGAGATCGAAATGACGGCGGCTTCAATTCAACGAAAGTAATCATGCGTTAAGATAAGAGCTAGCCAGGAGTCGATTGGCGAAATTAATTGAAGCTATCATGATTACAGCTATAATATATATACATACTGAAGGTTATGCACTCACACTTTGCATACATCTGGATGAGCGTAGTCCATCTATACACTCGCATCTAATGCACAGCCAAGCATGTCTTCCATACGAGTGAAGTTTTTTGGACCCATTTCATAGTCTGACTCGTGCCTTCAAGCAACATCATTCAACGCAATACATCTTTTATAGATGAGCTCTTTTTCCAAATGCAGAGAGCGAGCTGTGCACCAAATGCAACAATTAATATGAATTTAGGAGTTGAGCACCGGGTTGAGCAGATTGATTAAAAAATCGAGGCCCGCTGAAGGGTGCATTCTTGGTACCCAGTGTTTCAAAATCTTGTTGAGAAAGACAAGGAACTAGCTCTTTGCTCTTTACCATTTTGGTTCGACCGGGTTAAGGTTGTTTGAATAAAGAATCTATTGGTAAGTATGCAATGCGCAAGGGCAACAGTGGGGAAAGAAATACACTTTGTTTCCTTGTGCTTGAGAGCTATCCCCGGCAAATTGTACAAGGTGATAATGGCAATATGTAGTCGGGTACAATAATCTTACGATTTTTGCAGCCTGTTGAGATTTGGTGAACTTTGGGAGGCCGGTGTATGCTCAAAAATGAATGGAATATTGAATTGAAAATTGCATTGGAATCACACTCAAGTCTACTTTATCATCATTGCAAATACACATATGTAATTGAAAATCATACAAAAAGTTTGATGTTTTCTATACACTATCTATCATTTAGTGTTGCCACCATTTGTGAAAATTACAGCTAGTTTTAATGGTCCATATTAGAAATGAGCCTTCACAATTGCTTTAGAGATACTTGTTCTTATACCACTTGAATCGCTTGTATGATTACTTTCTTCTTCTTCACCTAAATGAAAAAAAACTATGACTATCTTCCAAAGAATCTCTATGAAATGGTAGATAGTGTATAAAAGGAATCCAAATTGGTGTATGGTTTTCAATTATTCATTTTTCACTTATTATGAAGTTGAAGTGCACTTCATTGCAGTTCCAATGCAATTTGCGGTTTCAAAAGCGGATCATTTTTTAGCATGCTAGAGCTTCTTGAAGTTGATGAACTTTCTAGTGAGAACTACCTTGAAAAAATTGTAAGATTGCTGTACCCGACTGTACATACACAATGCTTGGACCATAACTCAAGCAATTGATTGCAAAGACACACCTCTTGCATGTTTGAGAAGCTTCAAAATGGTCAGGTACTCTACTTGTATGGTGTCGTATTTGAGCATGGGAAGGTTTAGATTATGATATCTCATCCAAATGAAAGATGCTAATTGTTGAATTATAAATCCAATGCAATATGTCTTACCATATTTTATCATAAACATTGTATTCTAAGAGTTGAATATAGTACCATATAAAAGATTCCCTATATACCTTAGGAGAATCTTCAATGCAATCTATATAAGTACTTGATATGCACCAAAATGAATGCAAAACAAACTCTTTTGTCAATTTACTCAAGCTCACATGCCATATTTCAATCTCTTCATTGTGCCCACTTCTTCAAATGACTCTTAAAGACTAACTTGAGATGACATAATACAATAATGGAATCTTATCTTACATTCTAAATAGATGTATGATGATTGGTCCATTGACTATTTATTGAATGAGTACCTATGAGCACATTAGAGAGTGGATTTGAATCACTTGAAATTAAGTTGGGATGAACCTTGTACTTCAAAGTGGTCTTGCTAGTGATTTGTTTTTTCTTTTTTGAGTTTGTAGGGCAAAACGTACCCTAAAAAGCAATCAAGTCAAAGAAATGAGGTCAAAGCAATTATTTATTTTGTAAATTCATTTATCACATCCATCTATACCTTTCATTATCACATTTATAAGAAATAGTAAACTTCATCCAAATTTTGATGAATTATATATTTTTGTAAGATGTTTTGGCATTTCATTCAGGTTTTTATAATGTTTTGTAGTTGCCAATATTCCAAATAAGTAAGAAATCATCAAAAATTTGACCAAAGTCGAAAGCTTTTGCATTTGGTCTCCATTGGCAAGGGTTTAACCCCTAAATACCCCAAGGCCTTTTTTGAATGCCTTGGAACTTGCTCTAAATTGAACAAAAAGATAAAATTTTGGTAAGTTTTATCAACATTTTTTGAATTGTAACTATACAAATTCAAACCAGACATATTAGAAATCACAACAATATCATTATTGAATTGAAAGATTATAGTAGAACTTCTAATAAACTCACTCTCTGAAGTAATTATAAACCTCTCTGATGTAATATTGGTAGCCGGGTCCGGGCCAGACTACATACAAAATGTAATAAGTGACTGCCATGCAGCCGCAATCTATATGTATATGAGAACAGGGAAGGTGTTGTTTTGGGACTCAAGTTGCCATCTATATGTGCGACGTGTCCAATGTTCTTTTGTTTGTATAGTATAGTATAAAAAATCACTGTGAACTTATTAATGCAATGACTGCAAACTTTATTAATGCAATGACCTCTCTAATTGTAATAACCGTTCTAATGTATTGTGTCAAATCGGTCCCGGCCCTCTTACTTATTAGAAGTTCTACTATATTATGTTTGATCATGAAAGTATTAAAATTGTGAAAGTCTTTCAATCTTCTTTTCACATGTCAAATCTAAAAGATTCATCATTCAAAATAGGAAGTTACAAGACATAACATGCATAATTCCAATCAATTTATGGCTTCTTAGAATCTATTCTACAATTTTTTTAAATAAATTTCCAATGTGATTTTTTCTCCAAGATCAAGTGTATTTCAAGAGCCCTCAACACTAAAAAACTCAAGATTTGCAGTGAACCCCCTTGCATAAAATCTTGAATAGAAAAATCACAATCATTCATTTTCAAAATTAGATCTTGATGCTAAAACTAGACTTCAGGAATGAATTTTTCAAAAATATAAACTATTAAAAATATAGTAACTTGGTTAGGTTTTATTCTAACTTCAAAGTATTGTCGCCACTAGAATTTGTTGCCTCAGGCATTGAGGGGGTAATTTATGCTTACACCTCGAGTAGAATACGTATGTATACGATATCCACACTATCCGTATCCGTATCCGTATCCCGTCTTCAGTGCCGCAGTCTATCTCTGTCTTCTATCTGCTTCTATCTGCTTCTCTTTAGCTTTCCAAATGTCATGCTTCGAAGTCGCACAGCAAGCTCGCAATTGTGGGCAATCCTCGCATCACCAAGTCCATCTTCACACTCCCCATATTAGCGTTCTTTCGTCCTGTGCATTGAAAACAGACTTGACAATCACCAGAGTGGAACAATTTTTCTGAAATTGCAACCGAGGATAAGTTCGTTCTGTAGCTCCACGGATTGAAGAATCAAGTGAAGAATCAGTCCATTGTGCTTTCTTCGTCTTTGCGTTTTTGGGTAATTGAGGATGCCTCCATTGTCGCAAGGCTTAGCTGTGAACTCCCAGACGTTGTCCGCCTTGTCAATGCTTCTGTCGGTGCCCAAGGTGGTCGCCTCAGCTGGGAAGGAGATGCTGAGCTCTGCTTCTTCTTCTCCGCCGCCCAAATTGGTGAGTGTCAAGTCCAGGCGCGGGTTTCTCAAGTTCTGTGGAGCATGCAGCACCACGAGGTGCAGGAATGTGAGCAAGGTGGTGGGGTGTCAATGTGAAGGGGAAGACCCGCAAAGCTCCAGGTACGTCTTGAAATTTTGAATTTGAAGTGAGAGTTGGAGTTTTGAATGTCGGTCAATAATTTTTATTTCATGTTTTGGCCACTATTGCGATTGAATTTGTGGGATTGATTGAACCGGAATCGGTAACCCTAGAAAGGCATGATTCCTGGAGCAGAGGATGTGATGCATGGTTAGAAGAGATGGAAAACTTTGAGAGGATAAGAGCTTAACGTGCATTGCGAAAAATCGTTGAAATTGTGGCTTAAGGGATATCTTACAAGGTTGAAGTGTAGAGGACCCTAGCGTAGTCATGAAAAACTAATGTTAATGAGATCTGCCCCTAGGGTATCCCCTGTTCATAAATTTTGCATGGCCTCGAAAGCTTTCTGGCTTCATCCTGCATTGCGAAATATCATTGAAATAGTGGCATAAGGGATATCTTACAAGGTTGAAGGGTAGAGGACGCGAGTGCATTTTTAGAATCCAAATAGTAATGAGATCTTACCCCTAGGGTATCCCTTCTTCGTAAGTTTTGCAGGGCCAAGCAACCATTATGGCCTTGTCGCAAACACTCGCTCTGCTATGCAGTGGTTGTGATTATAAGGGTCTTCGAAAGAGCACCCTGAAGTCCGGGTAAGGTCTTCGTGTGCGGGGTCTTGAGCATCGAGCCGGAAGGAAAATATCGCATAGTATGTTGAGTTTGCTTCTCCGGGGAGTACAGCGTGCCCTCTATAGTACAAACTAGCTGTAGAATGTTTTCACTGAGTCTGCTTTTTAAGGATGATTTCTTATTTCAGGTTAAATTCCTATTTCAGAAACTCTTTGCTTGATTTAGGGTTCAGGTCATTGCTGCTACTCGCGTGCAGATTCTCTGGCTTGTGAACATTCTGACAAGTTGACGTGATTTGGAATTGGCAGGTCCAGTGTATCTGAAATGAGCAAACGAGAGGGGCTTGTGGAGGGGGGTCAAATGCGGCGGCGAACATTTGGAGCCAGTGTTGTCGGTGGTGCATTGACCTTGCCATCTCTTGTGGGGCTCCAGGGTAAGTTGCACTTAAAGCCTATCAAATTTGTTTGGATTCACTACACCAGTAGAAAAGCTACCCGTAGAGGTATTTTGAAAATCTCCTCTAGTTACAATTGGCAGATTTGTGTTAGAAACTGCTTCAAATGGCGTCACTATTGGCAACGTTTAATGTGGCTAAGTTTCTATTAGAGAGTGAAGATTCGTCGTTTCTGAAACACCAGAAAATCCATTTTCTGAGTGGGGATCTAGTTCGGACAAATCTTCTGTACATAGCTGGCTTGAACTCCTCCTATACCGATTTTGTGATCTTCAGACACTTGTAATTTTTTTTAATCTTTTTCTTTTCCTTGCATAACCTGACCTGGAATATTGTCATTGATTTGCAATGGACTATATAGCAAAGGCTCTCGGTGACCCTACTGTGACCATTGACGAAGTAACCCCGGCCGTCACCCCTGCGGGTACCCTCCCCCCAGCTGAGGTTAGTTAATTCTTAACAATAATATTTTTCAGTAGAAATTGATAAGAATTGTATAGCTTTGCACTGCTTGATTTAATTTTTTATTATCAGCTTGATCCACTTCTGGCGTTAAGATAAAAGATGGATCGTGCCAATCAGGAACGCACCGTGGAGCTCTTTGAACGCAACACCTACTCTGTTGTAAACATCTTCGATGTCACATTGCGACCTCAAGTTAACATGACTGGGTCTGTTGAGGTGCTGGTTCCATATTTACTCACCTGTCCAGTTAGGGGTTTTCTTAAACACTTTTAGAAGTATAGCTTAATTGGCATTTCACATGGTTATTAGAAGCTTATTGTGAATTTTCGCATATTTTGAGTCTCCCATACAAAATTTGGTGACTGCAGTCATTCAGTGCTTCAATTTTTTATTATCTGTTGTTTGTTTTTTATGAACCTGAGTTAACACTGGGCATTCTGTGCAGGTTCCGGAAGGGAATGGATCGGGCTTTATCTGGGACGAGCAAGGCCATATTGTCACAAATTATCACGGTTAGCCAGTTTCTTCTATACCTATGATGTAATTGAATAATGTGAATATAAATCTCCTCAGATTGACAGGCTTTTCTTGATTTACCGATCCTGAAGAAACGGGTCTCGTATATTTCTGTCTCTGCAGTAATTGGGAACTCATTATCACGAAACCCACCTCTGGGACAAGTTGTAGCGCGTGTTACACTGCTGGGTGCCGACGGGTAAGAAACTTTTCATGGACAATCTTTTCTTTTTTGACCAATTTGAGTGGATGCAAAGTTAATTGGCGTGGGCTTCAATTCACTTGCATCTCATCATCCTAAGCCTTTGACATGGCAAGTGCAGTTCAGAACAAGTATTCTGCTTTGAGATGATGGTGGTTTGTGGTATCTGGCATTCTTTCTCTTTTCCTCTAGAAGTTGCTGCTGTTGATGGTCTTGAGGCTCAGTGGCTTTCTTTGGTGGTGATTTTTGGGCAGGGTAGATATCAGAAGAATTTCGAGGCAAAGCTAGTTGGTGCTGACAGGACCAAAGACCTTGCAGTTCTGGACGTACGTTATCTCCCATTTTGGCAGGGACACTGTTGTTGCATCAGAGTTTCATGCAAAATAGTTTAGGATTTAAGGAAGCTGACCTAAAATCAATACTTTCCCTATAGGAACAACTAAAAATTCCTCTCAACATGTTCTTAATTACATTGAAAACCTCCTTTAATGCAGCCAAGTACGATATGGCAAGAGAATAGTCAAAACCAGGGTTTTGCTTTCCTACGTAATGCTAATGTTTTCAAGAGTTATGAAGAAGATAGTTGATGTGACCGAAATAATTAAATTGATGGTTTTGGAAATTTAGAACTAATACTACTTAGTGCAAAAGCTATTGAGTTGTCTTTCAAACATTCGGGAACTATATGAAAAGGACAGAACATGCTTGCTCTTTGTGTGGTAACGAGTAGTTCATTTAGTTTTGGTTTTGGTTTGATGTAAATTTCTAGAATTTTGTGAAATGTCACTTACCTTTAGCCTCTTTATCTATTACAGTGTCTGCTATTGACATGTTTCTAAATTGTGTATTACAGGTGGATGCTCCTGTTGAGCTTCTGCGTCCTGTCAATGTGGGCCAGTCTTCCAAGCTAAGAGTCGGACAGAGGTGTTTAGCAATTGGTAATCCATTTGGCTTTGACCACACTCTAACCGTCGGAGTTGTCAGCGGACTGAACCGTGACATTTACAGCCAGACTGGTGTGGTTATTGGAGGCGGCATTCAGACTGACGCTGCCATCAATCCTGGCAACAGGTAAACATTATCACCTCACAAAATCCTAACTTTTAATTTTTTTATAAACACGAATAGAAGAGAATTCCATTCGTATCGTAAACATGGTGCAACAAACTATTTATTTATTTTGTGGGAAACGTAGTCTTAACTTACCTAATGGCCAATGTGGCTGCTTCTATGTCTACAGGGGTTATAATACATCATTTTGGTGACTTCAACATATCTCAATATACTAATAGAAAGCACCGTAATTTTCTGGCAAAAATTTGCAAAAAATCGTCCTCGTAAGTTTTGAGGAGATGTAACAAATTCTATGGTTTTCAGTGGACAATATCACTGTGATTCTCCAAATTGAAATGAAATGTATGGATGTATTCACCTAATCTTTTTCATTAAAGTAAATCATGTAATCCAAATGGATGAGTATATTTGACATTGCATAAATAGAAGTTTTAATGTTGTACTTGATCGCCACATGAGCAATGTAGCAAGGCCTCCAAAACACTACGATGATAAAAAGAAGAGATCATATTGTACGTTACATTTTTGAACAATAGAAATATGTTTCAAAGCTATAATGAGCTATTCTGTTTTTTGTTCCGGTCCTTGGGGGTTAATATCGTAACAGTTTGCACCTCACAAAAACATTACCCTACGTCGAGGTTAGTTTCGACATAAATTGATTAGAAATGAGAATGTTGAATGTCTGGAGAAATTGTAAATTATGGTTGTTTGAAAGTACAAAAATGATGTATTATCAAAATGAATGAAAAATTGTTTGAATGGATGAAAATTTGTTCAAATGAATAAAAATTTGTGTTCAATGGAAGGAACTTTTTTTATTTGGATGAAAGTTTTGAAATGGCGAAAAAATGAAATTGAGGTGTCGAAAGGTAGGCTGCCTTTACAATAATTCGTTTCATCAACTCTGTGTTGAAATCGACCACAGGGTACGGTAAACTGTAAAGGGAAGATTTCGTTCAAATTTTCGATGCAATTCGCATTTACTGAATCTGCAATATTGTGTATCCAGTGGAGGTGTACTCTTGGACTCGCGAGGTAATCTCATTGGTATCAACACTGCAATCTTCACTCGCACAGGTGTTAATCTCTTCCTGTAGGATATGGTTTTGTTGGAAATTTCTTTGGCTATCTATATATTGAGAAAATAAAATGCTAACTGGAGTTTAATTTTTGTTCTCTTTCATTGTAATGGTGTAGGCACATCAGCAGGAGTTGGATTTGCAATACCTGTTGACACAGTTGCCAAACTCGTTCCTCAGCTTATTGCATATGGCAAGGTTGGTAATCAATTTCTAGAGCTTGTAGCTTCAACTCGTAGATCACACTGATACATCCATACCTTAAGTTTGGCTGTTTGTTTGTTTTGTTTTGTTTTGTTTGTTTTGTTACGTGAGATCTCCCAGACCGTGCGTCTCCCGGCCGCGTGCTTGGTACCGTCGGAAAGCTCTCAGCAAGGAGGGGTGCACGGGCTTCATTTTGTGGCGTTTGGACCGGCGGTGCAGAAGTTATTGAATTTCAAAGTTTTTATGAATAAAAAAATTAGAAAAATATTTTTCGGTTGTGGCAACGGCACAGGGCACACTAGTCACATACTAAAACGTGATGTTGCAGGTTATGCGACCAGGACTGAATGTGCAGCTTGCTCCTGAAGCAGTAGCCCAGCAACTCAACATTCGCAGTGGTGCATTAGTATTATCGGTAAGCTCCTGAATTTAATGTTCAAATGTTACATCAATATATTTCTCTTCAATGTTTTAAAACAGATGAGATGGATTCAAAATTTTGAAAGTTCCCTTTGAAGTGAGGCTTGAAAATCTTAAAATTTCAACGTCTGCAAATGCATTAATATTCGCCAAGGACAGCACCGTCCACCATGTTCACTATTTCCACAACAGTCTTTAGTAGGGGTGGCATGGCACCTTTGAGAATAATGCCATGCCAAACTCAGAAATATTTAGAGCACAGTGATGCCAAACTCATGTGACATCAAAGCATGTGAAGACAATGGCTTATTGCCTTGAGGAACTCTTGCTTTAATTGAGCTCAACTTTGCAAAACACGTTGTCAAGGGTTGCTTTTCATTTCTTTCCATGCCATTATAGAGGGCACTCAACTAGGGTTCTCTAGAATACTACAGGTTTGTCGCAAGTTTACATTAATGGCGATTTGCTTCTTTCAAATTTGCAGGTTCCTGACAGAAGTGCGGCTGCGAAGGCAGGGCTGGTAGCAACTAGGAGAGGATTAGCAGGAAACATCCTGCTTGGTGATGTAATTATTGCAGTTGGCGAAACCACTGTAAGCATTCAACTTTAGTTTTGTCCAACTGTCATTTCATGGCCAATATACGTATCTACTTCGACTTGAGATGGTTTTGTTTTTGTATCTTAGATTGCCCTTTTTGCATCACAGGTCAAAAATCCACAAGAGCTTGCAAAAGCATTGGACAGCTTCCAAGTGGGAGAGAAAGTTTTGCTCAAGGTGCAGAGGAATGATAAGGTTCGGGAGTTGCCATTGACACTCGAAGAGAGCACTCGATGAAGCCAATTCTTTTTCAAATAAAGGTGTAACATCACACCAGCAGTTCTTATCAGATTCTTACCAGAATTGTATTGGAATTTGGTGCCATAAATCCTTTTGTTTTTTACTATGCTACCAAGGTAACTTTCACAATTCCGAGTGGCTCCTTAAACTAAGCACTCTGCATACACACATTTAAAAACAGCATGTGTCGGTGGTTTTAGGAAATTTGCATTACGAAATTCAAAATGTCTTAACTAATTCAGTACTGCTCCAAAGTCCTGAAACAAGTTGGGTTGACTTTTGTTTGCTCCTCCAAGCAAATGCTAGTAAATGGTTGAATATTTTGTAGTTGTTAGACTAAACCGTAACTCTTTAACCTCGTAGTTTTTTGAAAGTACACTGAAAAGCTAGCCCCAGGGTCTAGCTGTGATGTGTAAGGGTTAAACAAACAACCAAAAGTTACTCGTCCCTCAACTACACCATTTACCACAGATTAGTTATTAACAATGATTATGTCTTGGCTACAACTAATTAGATTCAAATGTAATTGCTACCATACACATAGGTCATATCTTCAACTTGCCTTAAGGTATGTACAGTATACCAAAACTACCAATGCACCCAAAACCAATACTATGTATTCTTGTTGTACATTTGATGTGCCTAAATGTAGGATTAGGTACATAGTGTTAGTTTTCTTGGTTTGTTGGTTTTGGGTGTACTTACCTTAATCTCCTATAAGTACAGTAGTACCTATTTTTGCGAGTATGAATTGATGATGAATTAATTGTTCTACTAGAGCGGTTGTGAGTATGTGTTGAGTAGTACCTATCTTTGTTAGTATGAATTGATGGTGATTTTTAATGGATTTCATTGGAATGGTTATCCAATCTGATACAGAGTATATATATTTAATTGTTCTCGAGTGCATACTTAATTGTTCTAGAGCGGTTGTGAGTATGTGTTGACGGTTGATATTTACGAAATTTTTTTCCCATTTGAATGATGTATCCAATCTAATATCAATTTGAGCTGCAGTAGAGGGAGACTTGAACGAACGGGAGGACGGAGTTCCGGCCGTTGCTGCGTTGGGTCCCAAGGGGAGCAGAGCAGAGTCCAACTTGTCCCTTGTGGAAGATCTTGCGCAGGGAGTCTGCTTTTGTGCACAGTAGCCCTACCCTACAAGAACAGGAGGTGCACTTTATTAGTCTCTATAGTAGAGCCTCTCTCATCTTGTCTGACTTGCCACTTGTTCATTTCCTGCAAAAAGAAGGAGTCCTTTTGGAGTTTCCAGCATGTGCTTTCCTTGACCTTATCATAACCATTTGCTTTAAATATTCATTTGATGACAAGTATTCTACTCCGGGGAAAACCAAACGAGGGTGGCCACCAAGGGATTCCAGAATGTGATGAGAGATTGGCCTGATATTTTCCGTTGTCGTCTTCCTTTTGGCCGTACTGCCTGTTGTCATACAACTGAACCCTCCTGCTGCTGTTCTTCTTTCTTTTCTTTTTCCATGTTGTTTTTAATCCCAACCGCTCACCAAGATGTTTCTGCCCTACTGTATGTATGATATTGTTACAAATCATGCATGGCTTGGGAGGAGCGGAGTCTAGTAAAAGAAACACTTGGGTCAGGAACTGTGGATTGGAGACCTGTTGGTCAAGTTCGTAGGACTCTGGACATGATTTTTTGGGGACTCAAGGTGGGTTGAGAAATGCGGTGGTGACGGTTGTAGCATAGAGTTAATCCATACCCTAAGTTTGGCTGTTTGTTTGTTTGTTTGTTTTGTTTTGTTTGTTTTGTTTTGTTACGTTGAGATCTCTCGGACCGTGTGTCCCCCAGCCACGTGCTTGGTACCATCGGAAAGCTCTTGGCGAGGAGGGATGCACGAGCTTGGTTTCGTGGCGTTTGGACCTACGGTGCGGAGGTTATTGAATTTCGAAGTATTTATGGATTAAAAAAATAGAAAATTACTTTTACTTTGATTCTAGCCACGTGCTTGGTATCGTTGAAAAGCTCTTGGCGAGGGAAAGTGGACGGGCTTTGTTTTGTGGTGTTTGGGCATATGGTGCAAAAGTTATTGAATTTCAAAGTTTTTATTATGACTTTAATAGTTAAAAATTTATTTTTGCTTTTTGTTTTGGCTGTGGAATCGGCACAGGACTACACTAGTAAGAGTGTCAATTTGAATGGAATTGGGGCATAATCTTTAACCTTGGAACGCTAGGTTGGTCATTGTGGAAATCATCCTTTTGGATATTGTGTGAAGTCATTTGCTTAAAAAAAAACAAGAGCATTTATTAGAGGTCCAAAACTATTGTGCAAGACCTTCCATTTTTCTCACAAAATTCCATTTGCACTTTTGTTTTTTGAAGAAGGATTTTTTGTCATTCATTGGACACTTGGTGTCCATGGGCATCTTTCTAGGGTTATTTAATGATGCAACAGGCTAAAAGTTCAACAAATAATTCATACAGCACCAAAACAAATGATTTGTATGATGATTAGCCCGACATTCTCGGATTAAACTACAAGAAGGATCCTTCTCATTATATATTTCATATATTTTTGGTTGTATGTCTAAATTCTATGTATTTAAACTATCATATTTGACTACCCAAATCAAAGATGAGAGTAAACACTAATTTTCTTTCCAAAATGATTGATTGTCTAATTGACATCATAACAAAAAGGAGGTCTTGAACTATCAAGCTTCATATCCTAACCTTTTTTTTTATCTACCCCTAAATTCCATCACACCTACCAAACACCGCATGATACATTTACCAACTTTGTTTAAGGTGGTTGCACAACTCTATTTACTAGTGCTAGAAGGGTTCCTCTTACATTCCTAAGAAGAGAATCCCTAAAGTAAATTACATGTAGATATACAAGAAAATACATGCCACGTTCTTAAAAATCTATCCTCGCAAGTGTCCCGCTTGAAAACCTATCCTCATGTATCCTACTTGAAAATCTACCGTCTAGGGTGTCCCACTTGAAAACCACTAAAAAGGATGATAACTTCTATTGCAAGGTCTAGAAAGACCAGGGAGCTTAGTTAATGATTTTGCAATGTGATATTGATAGACCATCAACTAATCCCATGTGAATTGTTGTAGAGTAATTTAAGGTCCACGAATCTAAATTTGAAATGGACAATTTAAACAAAGATTGTACAATGTCTTCCTATACTATTTCCATAGAACATAGTAGGTAGTGAAATACATGCTTCTATACAAAAAAGAATCTCCCACATTCTTGAAAACCTATAACTAAATCTAATATGAGTATCCCATAAAAGATGATACTTTTCTTCCAAAATCCAGAGAGAGGAACTCAATCTATAATTATACAATGTTATGTTGATTGACCATCAATTGATCCCATTTAGATCATTGTAGAGCAATTTGGATTTCATGAATTTGAAATGGGAACCAACAATCTAAATATAGATATAAAGTGTATAATGTCTTTATGCACTATTCCCAAACTTGATAGGAGTGAAGAATCGTTGGCCATTTCTTCTAGTATTGCAACAATACTAAATTATTAATATTTTAATGTTTTTGCAATTACTATGATCTCAAATTTTCTTCATTATTCATTTTAACTGAAGTTATATAAGTGTGCCCTGTGCCATTGCCACGGCCATTGGATGTCAAAAGTGATGGTTAAACCCTCTTTAATCCCTATTTGTGTGAGCAACCATATATAATTGCTTTAAAATTTCAGTTGGTTTGTGTATAAGCAATCAAATTCTTTTTACCATTCTAAATTTTGTATGGATAATATTGAAGGTTAATTATTAAAAGCTTTTATTTTTCACTGAAAAAAATAAATATTTAGTTTTTGAGATGTCCTCAAAGGTATATATATATATATACAATTTGTACAATTTTTACTAGATTTCTTGGCTTTAAACCAAGCTTGTCAATTTCACTTGATTTGTGATGGAGAACATTTTATCCCAATTGTAAGGACAATTGTTTGGGTCAATAATCTTTATTGATTAACAATTGGTTTAAATTGGTTTAATTTTGACTTTGCCTATTGGTAATCAAAGTCTCTCATATTGTAGGACCCAGTGCAAGTTGCAAGTTGAAGCTTTTAAAGCCAATTTTATTGAAGTTGTTATGTCAAATAGAAATTCAATTCTACTTTCCAACCGTGCATAATTTCTAAACCAATAAAGAACCTTCCCCAAATCTAAGGAGATGTAGTAGATACTTCCTTGGGACTTTTGAAAGGCAACTTGAATTCTATTCTACTATCCTTCAAAAGTTCTATTATGGGAAGTTATAGCAAGTGAGCCTAAAATCTATGAGCCTATGAGCTTAAGAGTCTATATTATATTTCTATGGTTATAGGTGTCTATGTTATAGGTATTTATGTTATAAATTCTTTCTATATTATAGTGAATCTATGTAATAGTGAACCTATGTTATAGGTGTATATACTATAATACCTTCAAATGGTTGTAGGTACTTACCTACAACTAGGTTCAAGGCTCATAGGTTCATATCTTTGCACTCACGTACTAGCATTGTTAGTTCTACTATGACCCACTTTTGTCATTGTTGGTTGACTTGGCTCTAATGCATTCTAGGCGGAATACACTACTTGATTGGAGTGCTTCTAATTATCTCTTTATTCATAGTTACTATTGTGCTTAGTATACTAGTAGAATAGAGCTGACCTCAAAATGGGAGAATGGCGTATTTTTTACTCTTCAATCATGCTATTATTATGCGGACATTAATCCTTAAATTCTTCAAAATCAAAATTTGGTCATTGTCATTTGACTAAGGCCATGTGGGATATAAGAACTATTATTAATTTACATATGTTAGATCTTTCTATTACTAGCTATATCTTGCAACATAAAATTTGTCAAATTTTCAGTCTTGATGTGCCTCAAATAAAAATGTCATGATAATTACCACTATTGTGCTAAACATGGCCAATTTGATATAGAAGTGATAACTAAATATCCAAAAGCAATAAGCGGTGGGTATCTAAATTTCATGAACTTTTTATGTCCAAAACTTCATAGTAGAAAAAAATTGCCTCAAAAATATCCTATGATTGAACTTCATGGTGTCTCAAATTCCTTGGAAAGGAAGGCAGTAAATTTTTTAGATTAGTCTTTAAGAAGGTAACTTCAAGATCCTATAATTGTTTTCCTAATTTTTTATAATTCGGGATTTGTTAAAAACATTTTTGCAACTCTAATGAAAACTACACCATTTAGTTGAAATATCCAAAAGAATTCTGAAGGTTACCAAAAGGTTTTAAATAAACCTATTGTTTTTGGTCTTGTAGCATTCAACTTCCCAAAGCTATAAAATTGATTTAATGAAACATGCTTGCAAAGTATTCTATAAAAACCTATATGGCTACATATCATCAATTGTACATAGAATGTTCCTTTAACTTGAAAGAGAACCATGTTGGTGTAAAATCATAGCTAACATAAAGGATGATTCCATGCTTTAAGCCTATCTAATTGTCTTTTTAACCCTTAGAGGACAATTGAGGTCCTAGGAGGACAATTGAACTGTCATGGGAGGACAACTTAGATTTTAGAGTCTTTCTTAAGTGGACATCGTGTAACTTGTTCAAACGACCAATCAAGAATGAGCTTACGGTATGTCTACTTTAAAGTCACAAGGAACCTCAAAGTTACTATTCAAAAAAAATTATCAAACTTTCCTATGCAAAAACTACAAATTCAAATTGTGATTCAAAATCCAAGACTTTGATGGATGTACCTTGTGAAGAGAGAGAGAATGATACCAAGGAAATTTACATGTAGTTGAATATTGGAGGGGTTCTCTTGAAGTTCCTTTAAAAATCCAACTCCAAGGGCAGAGTATGGTGTTTAGGGAATAACACTCACCAATATTTTGGAAATTCACATACACAATTCTAGAATGCTATATGATAGTCTTTGGATTATTAGTAAACAATCTAGTTTTCAATGTAAAATTGCACAAGAGTTGTGAGATTAGAATAAGATGAATGTATGCATCCTATTTATAAAATAGTATTTTGCCCCTTCCTACAATGTTTGAGAAATTTGCAATAAGAATTTAGGGGAGATTGGAGGTGAAATGAACAACTAGAAACTGTGTTAGCACATTGAAATGCACTTTCCAAAACCTTAAGCTCAAACAAAGAACTATCAAACTCCGATTACACAATCCACTTTGCAATTGCTGAAATACATTTTTTGTTTTTTTGAACTTGATAAGTAGAAATTGCAAATAAATGCTTGCATGCTCTATATAGCTTTCTCATAATTCTAATGAATCTGCACAAAATAGTAAAAATTAGGTTGCCCCTCACTAATTTCTTGACGTTCTACACTATATAAATATGTATTGTTACTATAGATGAGGATGTAATAATATAAGATTCATATATATTGCATGGGTTGATGCATTAGTTCTTGGCCGGGGTTTAGAGAGTCGCATGCGCCTCCGTGTAGACCAGTAGTGAGCCATGAGGTAACTAACTTCTTTGGATAAGGCAATCTAATTGTTTAGGCAACCCAATTTCACTATTTTGTGTAACTAATTTCTTGCATTGCAAAGATTGATAAGGAAATTTAGAATGATTTCTACACAAAATAGTGAAATTAGTTTGCCTTAACAATTAGGTTGTCTTATCCAAAGAAGTTAGTTACCTCATGACTCATTGCTTGTCCACATGGAGGCACATGTGACTCTCTAAACCCGGGCCAAGAACTAATGCACCAACCCATGCAACACATATGGTTCTTGCATTATTACATTTTTCTACAATAACAGTACATATTTATATAATGTAGAACGTCCAGAAGTTAGTGAGGGGCAACTGAATTTCACTATAACTAGTGTGCCCTGTGCTGTTGCCACAGCCAAAACGAAAGTAAATGTATTTTTCTAATTTTTTGATTCAATAAAAACTTCGAAAGTCAATATCTTTCACCATCATTCTACTATACATTAGATGAGATTCGGGGGTCTTGGAGGGCTCCGAGTTCCCCTGCTGTCTGCTACGTTCCCAGACTGCGGGAACGCAGTAGCAGTAGCTGGCTGACGTGGTCAAGCGATTGCCACGTCATTTTTTGAAGAAAAAAAAAATTGCTTAAAATGATATTTCGGTATTTTTTTTTTCTATTTTTTCTATTTTTTTGAAAAAAAAAAATCTGACACACCTATACCGACGTTCATTGAATCTGGGCAGATCAAGCCTAAAACGGCCTTCCAAGACCCCCAAATATTATCTAATGATTTTGTGTATGTTCATATGATATTGACAATGAAATCTTAATTTTAATCACGTTCCCCTACATACAGTACCGTACATATAAGACAGCCTAAGGGCAACCAAAAGTTGTAAAGGCCGGGTAACCAAATATTGGTCGCCCATCGTTCTCGGAGATGAGTACCATGATCGCAGCTGGCCGTTCAGTTCTCGATCTCGATCAACTTGACGTGCTTGCCGTGCTTGGCAATTAGCCCAAGGTGACTGTGATGTGAACTCACGTTCCCTTTTGGTCCATCTGTCATTCTGCGCATCATTGCCCGTCATTTTCATCTGAACGTGGAAGTTATATCCGTCTGCAAGCAGAACGAGTCCGCAATCATAGTTGTCAAAAAGGGACAACCAAACCGACGGTGCAATTGGAAATTCGGATTTAATTTCCATCGTCGTAAGTAGTTTTTGAGAAAGAAAAAATAATATGCAAACAAGGATAACTACAAGCCAATGTCACGTCTTTGGTTTTGGTTGTGAGGTAACTACACCTTAAATTGCACAGTTAAGCAATTTAGCATGATTCAATATGGTTTTCACTATTATATTGGGAAAAAAATTGTGGGGTCCCATTGGTAGTCAAAACGGGATTCTAGATTTTCTTAGAATGCATTTTTTGGACACCATGTGAATAAACAACGAATTTCCGAAGTGCTGAGAATAGGTGTACCTAATAGCAATCATAGAGTCATATGAATAGTGGGAGTACATTTTAGGCAAGAATATCCGATATGTGATTTTAGAAACCGTGCGATTTTAGGTGTAGTTACCTTACTTACAATATTGGATACATAAATTTTTTTGCCAGAAGAGTTGAAAACTAGGAGATATTCATGTCCTTCTCAACGCTGATATCATGGCTCTTTGAATTGTCTACATTGAATGATGCAAAGTTCGAAAGCAACTCTTAAATCTTGATGGCGTGGGAAGCCTAATTTTAGATACAATATGGATTTTTTTGTGTATTTGACATAAGGTGGAAACACCTAAAATCATCAAAAGAAGCAATTCGGCATAGTTGGAGGCACCTTTTCCTCACAATCAATGATATTTTGTAGTATTAGCAATTGAAAATTATAAAATTAAGAAAGTGTTTTAAAAAAAATTATATTTTTCGGATGTGGAATGTAATTTTTATGAATTTTCAAAGTGGCAGCTCTCTAGACCACTGAAACCATCATATAGCAAGATCTAAAACCAAAATCTCAAAAAATCAGCACTCAACGAATCACAATTACATAAGGAGGCAGTTTAATAGCGTTTTTAAAGGACACTTTAATTGAAGTCTGTGAACATATTTAGTGGAAGTATAGGGTACATGAATGTATACAGGGACGGTTATGGGTGTTTTCACTTTAGAAGGTCTATGAATCGAGGAATATAGCAGTGTGACAAAAATGATATTCAGTTGTTGAGCTGGATCCACCAATACATAAAACTCCAAATTTGAATATTATTGCACTTCCTACACATCTCGGAAGCTACACAATAGTCATATATTATTCGTATGCTTGGTGTTATATTTGACCATGATTAGGTTAACAAATTGACATCCCAATGATAGATGTTTAATATAGAATTATAAGTCTATTAGTATATGCCTTGTCATATTTTAGCACACAATTATTTTTCTAGTAGTCAAACATGGTACCATATGTACAATTTTCCACAAAAATTTAATCCTTTAAGTCCTAAAGACATTTTTTGGTCAAAAAAACACTCAAAAACTACCATTTTCAATGCAAACAACAAAATTTTAGACATTGTCTTTTTTTGCATATTGTAGGATCTTGCACTAGACTTGTGTGAAACTATATGAAATAAATTTCAAAAACTTTGATACTATCAATTACAAGATATAAGCATTTAAAGTGTAGAAAACCATCTTTTTTTATTCCTAGCGACTAGATTAATAGGCTTGGAATCATCTCAACTAGGATTTTATATACTACAACTTGTGGATTTAAACATTTTTATATTGAAGAATTGAATTGAGAGTCTGGAAAAAATTCAAGAAAAATTTCCATTCTTTAAAAAATTATTAAGTCAAAGTAGGTACAAGATAAAAGGAAAAACTAAATTGTTGATAGTTCTAAGATGGAATTGAATCACACAGAATAAACCCCCATTGGTGTGATTGATCTAGAAAAAAATCTAAACCATATGAATTTCTTTTTTGATTGTTATAATTGTGTTCAAAAACAAATCCATTATATTATTTTCTCAAGAATTTGCTAAGATTGCTTGCAAGACAAGAAGCTTTGTAACTTTCACAGCCAAATGGAATGAAATATTTCTATATAGACAAAAATATAATCTACAAGAATATTTTTATTTTTATTCAATTTTATTTTTTTTGCTCTCCCGTGCATATATGGGGCTTATTGTAACATAACTCTTGCTCCCGGGCATTGATTGAAATAAAAACTATATTTTTAGAAAGCTATTCAATTTTCCTATCTTGAAACGTTTAAAAAAAATCTTGCCGAAAATTGAGATCATAGATACCTATTCAAACCTTCAAAAGTCTCCCAAGGAGATTCTTGGGACTCTAAGGAGTAAAGGTTAAACAAGTTTAGAGGATAAATGGGTGAATTGTTTGCCATATTTATAATTGCTGAGGCAACGTTCCTTCAATATAAGAAATCATCCTTTTTTTAGCCCAATTCCAATTTTTGGTGGCCCCATTCAACAATATAATTGTTTAATTGTATTTGAACATGAGTATGTTTTTCATCACATTGGGATGATAGAGACTAAATTGGATGCATTGGTAGGGATGAGACTCCTAATTTGAATATTACTGCACCTACTATACATCTTGGAAGCTACACAATAGTCACATATTGTTTGTATGTGGTGTCGTATTTGACCAGGACAAGGTTTAGTTAACAAAATGGCATCCAAATGATATATGCTTATTGTAGAATTATTAGTCTATTGATGTATGTCTTGTCATATTTTAGTATACAATTATTTTTCTAGGAGTCAAATATGGCATCATATGTATGGTTCTCCACAAACATTTTAAACTCTAAAATCTCAAGGCCATTCTTGGTCAAAAAACACTCAAAACTGACATCTTCAATGCAAACAACAAAAAATTTAAACCATTGTTGTTTTTGCATACCCAGCTATAATGTCTTGCACTAAACTAGTATGAAAATATCCCAAGAACTTTCAGAAACTTTGACCCCACCGACCACAAGATATAAGCATTTAAAGTGTAGAAAATAAGATGTTTTGTTCCTAGTGATTGGATCAATAGGCTTTGAATCCTTTTCCTTTAAGTTCATTATACTACAAATTGTGGATTTAAATTTTCTATGTAGAAGAATTGAATTGGGAAATTGGAAAAAAATTCAAGAACTCCCCCTCTAAAATGTTCATTCTTTAAAAATAAATTAAGTACAATATAGAAGGAAACTAAAGTGTTTATAGCTCTGAGATGGAATTGAATCGCACTAAGTCCAACAATGAGATTTTTCTACAAAGCAATCTAAACCGTGTGCAACTTTGTTTTTGAAAAATTGTTAAAATCAAGTTCAAAAACAAATCCAATACATTTTTTTCTCAAAAGATTAGTTAAGATTGCCCTCAAAACAAGAAGCCTCATAACTTTCACATTACTTATCCAAATTAGATGAATCAAGCCTTTCTATGTAGACAAAATTGTAATCTATAAAAGTAAAAATTCCAATTTCCAATTTTTTTGTTGTTGTTGCTCATCCTTGCATGTTGTGGGCTTATTTTCGCATAACTTTTGCTCCCAGACATTGGTTGAAATAAAAATTGTATTCTTAAAAAGCTAATCAGTTTTACTTGAAGAAAAGCTGAAAAAATGTTGCCAAAAATTGAGACTATGAATACCTCCCCAAACCTTCAAGAGTTCCCTAAGGAGACTCTTGGAACTTTAGGGGTTAAAGGTTGAACAAGTTTAGAGGATAAATAAATAAATTGTTTGCCATGTTTATAATTGTTGAGGCAGCATTCCTTCAATTCATGAAATCATCCTTTTTTAGCTCAATTCCAATCTTTTGTGGCCCCATTCAACATTCTAATTGTTCGTATTTGAATTTGGGTATGCTTTTTTATTGCATTGGGATGATAGAGACTGAAATTGAATGCATTCATAGAGATTATTGTTGGACGGCTAGGATTTCTTTTGGAAAATATGTACCTTACAATGACCTTACTTTTGAAAGTAATGTTACAGTAAGATAGGAGGTCCAAAAAGCCACTTGGGCTCTAAAAATGTCCTCTAGCGTAGAAGTACATTTTTCTTTCTCATTGCACCAACAATGTACAAATAGTGTACATTTAAGGAGGTGGACACTTTTAGTGACTCCATAAAGCACCTATTTAAGAGCTGAAAATTAATTGGGGAAGATGAAACTTGTTCAAATACTTTTTCAGTAAATTTTCTTGAAAGACAAATGGAATTGGAATATAATCAGAGTCAATTCATATTTTTTGAAGCTTCGTGGAATTAGTTATGAATTTTTGAAGTTGAAAAACAATGGTCCTCCTCCTACTTTAGCGGACCAAAATGTCTTCACTCCAAATTTTCTGAAAACCAATTACCCTTGTTGGTATTCATGATTCGATTATTGGTATTCTTAAGAGTATATGAAATTCTACTAAACTAGGTTTCTAAATTCTTCACTCCTACACACTTTTTCGATCATCAATTATCGTGCGGTATAAATATACAGTGCCTAATTACATTTTGACTTTAAAAATGTCTTCAAAAATTAAAGATATCCTCTCATATAAGGTAGGAATACCAATAATATTTACCCCCCCCCCCCCCCCCCCCCCTTTGCCCTTCCTCTAATAGCAGAGTACGGGGGCCTGAAACCAACAATAGCTGGCTCTGAAAAAGATTTGGTTTACTCGCATTAGATTGGTTCACATTTTGATTAGGAACAAGTTCCAAAGGCAGCCGTTTTAGGTGAACCTATGAGACAAGAATGGGATCCAGATGAAGAATCCACATTTATATTGTATAAAATATTCATTCTTGAGGGATTTTTTTTTCTTCCTCATCCTTGTTTTTGCATGCACTCAACTCCATTTCTCAATGAATTCCCCATATCCTACATGCTAAAATGCTTATTTTAACCGTTTCTGGTATTCCTACCTTAAAATTACCGTGGTCCACAGTAATTGCACGCAAACGACCTTGCGCCAAATTAAGACACCTTCCAACATAATATTGCTAATCACGGGATTCCTCTCCCCTCCAGTTGGAAGTATCATTCCCTCCTATAAGGTAACTACACCTAAAATCAACCGTGTTCTAATTGTGACCCCTATCTAGGAAGGACTGACATGTTGCTTGAAGTATGTTCTACTGTCAATGATGAGTTAGGTAGGCTTAATTGGTCGCTTTAAGAACATACTACCTTATACAAGGGGGAGAGGTTTAGTTATATCACAAGAGATCTCATTGGCGACTTTAACAATGATTTTACTGTTGAATGTGAGCCTTGGCCCATCCCAGGCGCCCATGTCAATCTCAGGCCTCCATTTTCTCAATTTCAAGAAGTTTCTGAGCTCTAGGGGGCTCCTCTTTCTCTGGAAACAAAAGGGGAACCCCCAGGCTTGGTTAACAATGTTATGAAGGCACTCAGGCATTGACCCTGGGAACCCCATTCAATAACTTAACCGACTTTTGTCTAGAACATGGTAAAATCTATTCTGCCACTGGATAACTTAGTGGAGACCACACTACTTCTAATTCCCCCCGCCAAGTTTTTAATTCCGTTGCTGCCACCCCTAGAGTATTTTATTCTGACGCTGTGATATGTCCTGCCTTCCTAGATTCTGACAATTTGGTTAGTGCGCTCGTGCCCCATCTATTGGTGATTACTGATGAGCCAGAGGCCAGAGCAGCCCCTTCAGTCTGTCTGTCTGGAACAGTAGTCCAGTAGACCAGTACACAGTAGTCCTTCCCCAAGCGGGACAGCGAAAGGGGGAAACAGAAATCAGAAGTCAGAAATCAGAAATTAGTTCAGTACTGATGCCTCACTGTGCGGGCGAACAGAGGGCGGACCGGCGGAGTGAGCATGGGAAAGCAGTTGCTCCTTTTGATGGAACTATTTCCACATTTCATACAAAGAAAGCTGATGAACTGCAGTAAGTTTTAACTTACAGCAGCAACTCAGTCTGTGGAATTCAGTTTGGATTGGAGTGCTGGTACGGGGCTGCGTAATAAGGTAGACAAGCCTAAGGTAACTACACCTAAAATCGCACTGTTCCTAAAATTGCATAGTGGATATTCTTGTCTAAAATGTACTCCCACTGTTCATATGACTCTATGATTGCTTTTGGGTATTATCTCTATTCTCAACACTTTGGAAATTCGTAGTTTATTCACATGGTGTCCAAAAAAATGCATTCTCAGAGAATCTAGAATCCCCTTTTGACTACCAATGGGACCCCACAAAAAAAAAATTCAATATAATAGTGAAAACCATGTTGAATCAGGCTGGATTGCTTAACTGTGCAATTTAAGGTGCAGTTACCTTAGTACTTACCACCCTGATAGTTTGCAATCTGAATATCGTGGAGCCAAATGAATTCCAATAAGGGCACACATTTTTCAAGAGGTGTGTGCACTTGGTTGACAAATCAAATCCAAGTGGAATTATAATTTTCCTATCAAAATTGTACTTTTTGTGAATTTTTGAAGTGTTCGGACATGAAATTACAAAATCGCTCATAGAATAGAGTCATAAATGCAATATTAACAACCCGGCAACACCACCTTTCTATATATCTATTAGCACTTCAAATATGGACTAATGAAAGGTTGACATGTTATCCTTTGTGGCATTAATTCTCTGATGTGGTTAGGAAAGCGAATGGACTTGGAAGAGTGTTGTGGCGGAAATGGGGCTAAAAAGATAGTGGCAAAAATAGGTAGATGGTGGAAATGAGTTGGAGTCTATCTTAGATGGAGGGACCTAAACCAACGTTTTAAGTACAACTAAGGTGGGTACCCCCAAAACCGTCACTTTTTCAGCTATCTTGCCTACTTACTATTTTTAGATTGGTCAAACTTTCTTTTCTTTTCTTTTCTTGTAAGCACTTGAAAGGAGGTTCCAACGCACCAAAGAACATGACATGTGGATTATTGTATGCAAAAGTTACGAAGCGGAACAAAATCTGATTCTAAAACAGTTTCTTCCACATATATACATTACATAATTGATTTTGGAGATGTACACAGAGTGAAGATGGTGGTTTAGGGTCTACGGCGCATTTGGAGGTGCCCACCTTAAGTTAAATATAGTGTAACGTGGATCAATTGCATAAGAAACTTTGTTAAAATCAACCCAAGTTGAAGCATGGTATTTGAAGCTACATTGAATCAGTTGTGATTTTCTTAGAATCTAAGAAGATGGACAAAATTGATTTGTATAACTAAGGTGGTCCTCACATTCATTCATTTGTAGGTTGGTTGGTCGGTCAATCGGTCTCAACTGCCAGGGGGGTACAATGTATAGTACAAAGCCGGTCCTATACTAGCATGTATCCACCCAAGTTAGATGCCAATGCTATGAGGACTGACCAAAATGGCAGTCATTGCATTCTAACCCAAAAATTTGAAAGGGAAACTTATTTGGTCTAGTAAGTATTTGGTCTAAATGCTTCAAAGGTTTGAAACGAATTCATAGAAAATAAAATCCTTACTAACTTTTTATTCCGGTTGTTTAATATATGTGGGAAAAAATTGTTAGAATTTTACATAACACACCAAAGCAAAGCAACTAGTTTGCTTACAATATTAGGCTCATCTATTTTACCAAGCACATTGAGTATGCTCTCCATAGAATTTGTCTTTTGTGGGTGCGTACTTGGGAGGTGTGTGTAGGTATGCGTGGTTTGTGATTGATCCTAGAATTCCAAGGCCTATTCAACGGTCAATGCAGAGGCACCTTTTGCACCATGCACCCGTGCAATCTGCACCTGCAACTACATTGTTCCTCTTAGTATAAGGTAGGAGATCCTATTTGCACCACGTAACTATTTGCACCACCTCATAGCCAAAAGTTCTATAACTTTTGTATGCTGATAGACAGATAAGGTAGTGTACATTTTAAACTTTCAAATGTACTCTACTAATACATGTTGTTGAAGTTGGCACAAATAGGGTGACTTTTGAATTGCAACGCAAATAGGGCTCCTATCATATTATGAAATTCAGTTGTAAGCAACTCTACAACATCACCAACCAAACGCAAAGAAAATGAAACCTAATAAGGTGGGCAACCCAGATAATGCCCCATTGATCCAAAATTGCCATCATCACCACTTTGTGCACATTTCCAAAATCAAAATGTACCTATGTGGAAGAAACTAAACGGTTTCATAACCTCTACCCCAAAAAACTTTGACCCATCATAATTTTTGCATACAATATCCAAATGCCACGTTCTTTGGTGCGTTAGAACCTCCTTTCACTTGCCAACGAGAAAATACAACCATTCTAATAATAGTAACCAGGCACAGTAGTTGAAAAGTGGCAGTTTTGGGGGGTACCCCCACCTTATTAATATTTTTTGGTACCACATTCCCAACCTCACTACTCACGCATGGTTAGTTAGCCGGTCAACGAATTTCATGTCCACACTCTGGTGGTCAAGTCCCCATGATTACAAAAGTGTCAGCGTTTGCGTACGGTCCACTGCAAGTGCTTGCAGTTAATACAGCAGCTGAGCAGCTCGCACCACATGATACATCTGTTCTGCCCCCGGGAAGCAGCAGCAGCAGGGGCCTGCCCTCACTACTGCTTTGCCCTGCTGAGGCTCTGAACGAGATCCAAACTCCGAGGGAGGGAGTGCGCAAGCGAGCAGGCGCACAGTCCGAGACTAAATTTGTGCAGTCTTCAAATCAGAAAAAAAAAAAAAAAAAAAAAAAAAAAAACGCATGGAGGGAGGAGGATGTACAAATGGCCCTACAGTGCGA
The DNA here is from genome assembly GCA_963969595.1 of Neckera pumila. Classification (NCBI taxonomy): domain Eukaryota; kingdom Viridiplantae; phylum Streptophyta; class Bryopsida; order Hypnales; family Neckeraceae; genus Neckera; species Neckera pumila. The sequence continues at coordinate 35,983,426 of OZ018409.1, forward strand.
GTCTGCACACAGACACTGTGGAGCTTGGCTAGGCTACTCTGCCACTGAATTGTACCTGAGGAGTGATCCAGGAGGAGCTCCAAAAGGCCAAAAAAATATCCCTTACACCAGCTAACGTCTCTCAAGTGTGCTATGATGAGGAGCACTTCAGAGACTTGGAGGCTTTTGGAGGCTTTTGGAGGCTTTGATCGAAAGTGGGGACTCGTCGATTTGCCGTGCAACTAGCTAGCTAGCGCTAACCTTGTGGTTACTGTAACGGATATTTTGTTAGAACGGGAATATTGCAGAAACTTGGTAGTTGTAGGTTTAGACCATGTGTGGTCTAAACCAGATTTAACCCCTAAAGGACCAGCATGTGGTTTTGGGCAACACAAAATTTTTGGGCAGGTACGTGTGATTAGAGGTTTCCATATTTAAAGCTGAAATTTTAATAGAAGATGGGCGCGAGGAGTATCTTTCATATGCACTAAATTTCATGACATTTGGAGATAGGAGTCAAAAGTTATAGCCAAATATGTTACTTTTTTTTTGTAACTGGGCAGTCCAGGCAGATAAAAAAAAATCACTTTTTCCAAAAATAAAAATTTGAAATTGGTTTTCTAGAGTTATATATACGTGGAAAGCTTTGAATCATTCCATTTCGACCAATGAGTCAAAAGTTATGAGGGTTTTTAGTTTGTGGGTAGTTATAGATTCTCTACTTCGAAATAAACTTTGAAGTTGTTTATTTAACTCAATTTTTAAGATTTTTTGAAAAAAGAAATTCATAGGATGTAGGTTGTTTATTACAACATTACAACCATTGGGATTGACATTTTCTAGTTCCATAATTAAATTCTTAACAGTTTAGTATTTTGGATCATTCTCTACTTCTTTCTACTTACTATTTTTTTTGTATATGTTGTACAATATCAAATGATTTGAAAATTTTTAGGCATGTAGACAACTTGTTTAGGAAAAAGAATTTAAAGATGAACCACCATTTTGGACATTTTTTCATACAAATGTGACCTTGTGAAGTGCAGCTGCCCTGTTTTTCGCAGGGACAAAAAAAGGATTTTTGCCAATTCAAATGCTAATATCTTCCAATCCGCATGGTGGAAAATTTTGAAATTTTTTCTGCATCTTCTAAAACTAATTTACTATAAGATCCTATGGTCACATGTCTCACAAAAGTTTTTTTTTCAAAAATTTGGTACTTGTACTAAAAATGGCAGTTCTGGAGTATTTTCGGTGAAAACATAGTCATGGAACTTTAGGGATTAAACCAGTGCTACATTTTAGATCATGTGGTTTGAAATCTATACCAGTCTTAGAAAATAGATGGGAAAATGGCGGAAGAATATCGCCATTTTAACAAAATATCTGTTTTACATGCAATTGCATTCAGATCAGAGCCTATTGCAATCTCCATTTTAGAAGACTCGGCTTGGGGTAATCAAGAGCCTTTTTGAGATAAAGAGAATATTATAAAGCTAGCCAAATTTTTGTATTTTCTTGCTAGCAAGTGAAAGGAGGTTCCGACATACCAAAGAAAGTGGCATTTGGATACCATATGCAAAAGTTATGGTGTGAATCAAGAGCCTAAGTAGTTGTTGGAGATTCTAAGATTTGAAGAGAGGTGAAAAAAATTTGAGGCAAGAGTGTAAAGCAGGCACTCCCCAAAACCGCCACTTTTGGCTATTGTGCCTAGTTACTACGTACTCATTCCATCTCATAATGAATCCCTGGTTTGTAGTAGGAAATTGTGGAAGTTCTACAAATTTATTTTGAGATGGAGATAGTATTATTAGATTGATTAGAAATTTCATATATTTCCTATTGGCAAGTGAAAAGGAGGTTCCAACACACCAAAGAATGCGGCATTTGAATACCGTATGCAAAAGTTATGATGGGTCAAAGTTCTATAGGGTAGAGGTTCTTGGAAACTGTTTTTGCCACGTACTTAGGTACATATTGATCTTGGAGATGGGAATAGAGTGATCATGAGGGCAATTCTGGGTCAGTGGTGCATTTTGGAAGGGCCCACCTTTATAAGAGTAACTTGTTTGTTCATGACCCTAGATGAGAAAGTGCAACATAAAAGGTTTCATTGAGAACATTTGGATCTTGATAGGATTTAGCAAGAATTAATGGATGAAAAAATTGCAGATGAAATTGTTACACATCAGGCTTGTATCGAAAAATATGAGATGCCATTTTTAGAAACAAATGGGCAATTTTATTATTGGAATGTAACTGAGAACACACCGACAGAACTTGGGAGGCATTTGGGCATTTTGGATGACAATGCCAAAATATCCAAACGGCTCCACCTTTTCATCAGCCATCCAACCAGGTGTCATCCATGTCTATGATCCAGCCCCAATCCATGGGAAATGTTGATATCTCTGATTTTGATATTTTGCATACATATTGTTGAGGAGGTTAACATTGAAACCATAATGTGAAGTGGCCTTTATGATTCTTCAAATTCTGATTGGTTTGCATAGAATCTTTTTTTTATTCAAAATGCATTCATACTGAGTTTCTACTTCATGTTGAAAATTTGAAGAATTCCTAAAATCAAATATATTTATGAAATTTGAGATTTGGTCTTTCATCTATGATTTTCAAATTATAGAATGACATGGAAATATGATTTACACCATGGTGTTCCATGCTATTATATACACCTATGGAGAAAAATTCATACTTTTTAAGCATGTTGTATACTTTACATAAAAAAATTTCACTGTTTCTTCAACAGTTTAAAGTAGTATCAAAATTTTCACAGAAAAAATACATCCTTGAAAGAACATAATTTGCATCCAAGTGGTGGATTCTCATATGACACTTGTTCAATGACTTTTTTCAGTGACTAATATATTGATTGTACTTCTTGCCATTTAACCCCTTAAGGATCATAAGTGCAGATTTTGAACAACAAATGAACGGAAACACATCCCAAACTCATTGAAATGTGTTTTTTCATCCATCATTTTTTTTTAAAGATTCTTGTATTAGTTCTTTAATATTTGTACAATATAGATTATGAAGATTTTGCTTTGCAAATATTCTATAATTCAAAGGATATTGGTAGGTCTAGCCTCAAAAAATAACTTTTTCAGTTCAAAAAATTATCCTTCAAAAACGACTTAAATCAAACAATAAAATAAAAATCTTCAAAATTGCTATTATTAGAACTTAGCATTTTGAACTTATAGAATTTTTTTTCTTCTAAAAATCATAAATATTCAATCTACAATTGATTTTAGAAGCAATTTTCAATTTTTGGCTTCAATTTTATTGTAGAATATTGGTTTGTGTGTTTGTTGGTCTAACTATATGAATGTGATCTATAAATCATATTTTCCAACTATTGTTTGAGAGTCATCATTAAAATATTGTTCTAAGTTGCATTTTATAATAGATCTTCACAATTTTGAAAATCTTGACAACCTCTTGGTCTTGTAGGGGTTAAGTTCATATTTTAGGTATAGATATTTAGGTAGAATTGATAATGGGTGCTCATACTTTAGTACATATTGGTATACAATTTGAAATGGTTATGACAATATTTAGCAACCGGAGAGTCAAAACTTACCCTCAGGTTCATTTATCCTATGAGTAGACCTCAAAACTTGCAATTCATGCTTGCCCTAGCAGTATTCAGATATAGTATACGTTATATTTATTACATTGAACCATTTTTGTAAAGTTTTCCCATTTTTGAACTTGTAAATAATGAATTTCAGATACGTTTATCCCCATAATTGAAATGAATTACAAATGGGAAAAATCATTTTTTACAAAAATGATTGTATTCAAGCATAGTAAAGCAAACCCAAAAAATGGTCCCCCTTGCTTATTTTTCACCCGTTGAAGTTTGAACACATGAAAGTGATGTGTACATTAAATCTAAGGAATTTTGATGAATTTATCATTAACAAGTTCAGTTGACAATTTTTCTACATGGCTAAACTTCTTACACTAAGGATTACTAAGTGACTGTTCAATGTACTCAAGAAATTCGTCAAGTAGTTGTGCACGGAGTCAATTTTGGTTGGATGTTTACAAAATTTTGATGTAAGGTGTGAACATATATGACCTTGGTAAGAATTTTTCTTCTTCTTTAATTGGGTGCCCAGATCTAAAATTACATTGTTTGCAACATTTCAAGTAACCTAAGTAATATGTGCAAAAAATTTCTCTGACTTCTAAAATTTGGTAGGTATGTACGGTAATTAACATAAGGCAACTATCCAAAAAAATAGCCATGTAGAGTACAAAATCTCACACTAAGAGTAGTTAAAGTTTGTTGATTATATCAAACAAGGTTGATTTTCTTTTTTTTTCCTCTACCTTCAAACACTATAATTTTTAAATTTGTGGGGTCAAAGTTTTTGAATTTTGTTCGATACATTTCAGTGGTTGATTTTCTTTTTCTTTTTTTCCCTAACTGCCCTAAAAAGTGATAATTTTTTGACAATTATGTCTGAAATGTACCCCAACCTTTTAGAATTAAATGAAATGTAAATGTGTCACCTTTGTGGTAATTTTTGTAGTATCAATAGAATGGTTGTATTTTAAATTCCCTCTAAAGTAGTCCAAAATTTACCAAAAGTTGTGCCAAGTGAATATTTTGCCCTTAATCCTAATGTTATAAATATATTTTTGTAAAAACATAACGTATTTGACCTATTGAAAAAAACATTGGAATGACTATGTTAGGATGTTTATAGCATATTTTTCATACATGTATACTTATTGAAATTTTGTAATACATTTAGTATGTTGGAACCCTAGATATACAAAGAAGGGGGCCCAAAATCGTATTTGCATTTTTTCTTAAAAGATTTCTATTTTTTCTACTTTGTATTACTTAAATACTTAGGAAAATCTTCTACTCTGCGTGGACTACAATGCCACATTGTTCAATTGGTCTCTAAAATTCTATCCTCAAAGGTTTTGAAATTATATATAGATTATTGCTAATTTTAGGAGACCTTTCATTCTACTTGATTACATTTGAATTTTCAATTCAAGTGAAATTAGATTATTCTCTTTACATGTTTCTACCCAATAACCATAATTTAGCGACTCTAATTCACAAAAGATTGAGTTTCTATATTATTGCAATGAAAACATCTCACTATATAACCATATGCAAATCACCTATGAAGCAAATTAAAGGACCAAAGTACATTTTAGTATATATTGTTAAAATTTGCCACTTTTTAGGTTAGCAAGAAAAAAAGGAAAAAAAACTTTTTTGAAGCTCAACCATAAAAATTTGTACTATACACATGAAGAATGTGCGGAATTTTTTTTAGAAACTTTGATTGTGCAGATTGAATGATTATAGCATGTGAAGTTAGAAGAAAAAGTTAATTCCAAACCTGTCCAACAAGATTAATAGACTTTAACTCCTCTTGGAGTGAGATTTTTGCACCACACGTTGTTATTTTATTTAACAATTGCATCCTATATCAATTGGAAAAAAATATTGTACCCCAACAAGGTGGTGCATGTTTACACCTTGTATTCAAATTTCAAAAAGACAAGCAAAAAGATTTGTTAACCCCTAAAATAACGAGGCCCTTTTTCTGCCAAAAAACACTCAAAACTGCCATTTCTGTAGCAAAAAGTAAAAAAAGTTGAAAAATGCTTTTTTTCACATCTAACCATATGATCTTACACCTAACTAGTTTGGGAGTATGTGTAAAAAATTTCAGAATTTTTGACCGCACAGATTGCAAGATATCTGCGTTTAAAGTGAAAAAAAACAAGTTTTTCAGCACATTGCGGGACTAGATTTTTTGACTTTGAACATTTTTAACTTAAAATTTTTGCACTACAAAGTTTTGAGCTTTAAATCTTTGTAGTGGAGAATTGAGTTGAGAGTCTAGGAAAAAAACAACAAAAAAAAACAACTTAATTATCATACTTTAAAAAATTGTTAAGTAGAAGTAGTTACAAGATAAAAGGAAAATCTAAAATACTCATATATTTTAGATGGAATTAAAATTCACTAATTCCAATGGTGAGATTGTTCTATCAAGTAATATAAACCATGCAAAAAAAAAAAATCTGAAAGTTTTGAAAAATTGCATTCAGAAATGCATCCTAGAAGTTATTTTTTTTCAGAAAGATGCTCTAATTGCCCAAAAAACAAGAATGTCCATAACTTTCTCATAACAAATCCAAATGAAATGAATTAAAGATTTCCAAATAGACAAAAATGTAATCTATGAAAAAAAATATCAAAAAAAAGAATTCAAATGTTTGTCCTTTTTTTTTTGCTACCCACCGTCCCTTGTTTTGAGCTTATTTGGTCATAACTTTTTTTCTCGGGCACCGATTGTGAAAAGAATTAGATTTCCACAAAGCTTATCACTTTTTCTATCGTCAAAAAAAGTTTCAAAAAATCACGACAAAATTTCAGCCCGTAGGTACCTGCCCGAAATTCCAAATGTCCGCCAAACCAACAATGGTCCTTTAGGGGTTAAAAAGTGATTTGTAGGAACTTACCTAAACTTCCAAATGGCATAGAATGACCAAATTGTCCTCAAGGGGTTAATGGTGGAAACTCTCTTTCAGAAGAAGTTGAGTTTTTAATTTAATTTTAATTTTATGAGGGACATTATTAAGTTGTGTTTTTTTATTCCATTTTTAATATAATCCTAAGACTTTTAATTCAATTCTTCAATATAAAAAATATTAAATTCAAAATGTATATTGCTAAAAATTTAAATTAAGAGCCAAAGACTTATAATCTAGTCATGCAAGGTGGAAAAGAAGAAGATTTCTTCACTTTAATTTTACAATCTACACACTCAGAGTTTTGAAATTTCTTCCACTTAATTGTATACTAGTTCAATGCAAGATTTCATGGTTAGATATTCCAAAACAACAAAATATTAAATTTTTTGGCATTTTGAGTGTCTTTTTTAATGAAAAAAAAGCCTTGGTTCTTCAGGGGTTAAATTTATAGCTAATTGAATTAGTCTTCATCATTTTATGCACTATTCTAAACAACGTTTTTGTTTTGAGTGAAATTTTGCTCGACCCGCTACATTATGACCTCTCTATCTCTGTCCTTCTAAATTTTGGCCTATGCAGTGAAGCCAATATGCTGACATGCGGCCCAAAAGACCCTTGAATTCCAACCACGTCCGGAAGAAAATAGTTTAGGAAGTTTAAAACAAGTACTCCCTTTATTCTACTAAAAACTTCTAAATTTTTTCTCTACAAGGGATTAACTGTATTTTTAGTCTTTGTGCCAATGATACATGCATTCAAAAACTTGTAGCCCATCTTTAAAATCTATGCAAAATCTCTAGCATAGGCAGCATCGCTAAAACACCTTAAATCCATGCGGAAAGTATTGTATTTGAGCATAGTTCATGAATGTTGTTGCCTTGTCATTCTTGACGATTTAAAGGTTAAGTGGCAACAATGGGGTTCTAGAAATATCTGCCCCAACCTAAATATCCACAATAAGATAACCTAAACCACTTCATGAACAAATCTTCATAGTATTAAAGTGGTCATTGCATCCATCGTCAACACTACTGTTTGAGGAAGCAACAAGTACAAGGTGTCTCATATGGGCAAGGCCAAGCTTGTGAAGAGAGGAATGCTCCCCAATCATTTTACTTGCCCCTACGAGGTTGTTCAACATAGTGAACGTTTATTCAACGGTCACTCAACAGTCAAAATTAATAAATGGAGTTTTTTAGTGAGACACAAACTATGTCTAGTTTAGAGGTTTTTAGTAGGACACAGGGAGTAATATTGTCGTATTTGCCATCGACAGTGAATCTAGATACAAACCAACTAAATATGTAAAACAATTTAGATAGGTCACATATCAAACTATTTTACTTTGACATGAGGAGTGGTTTAAGGTGGGTATTCCCAAAACCGCCACTTCTTGCCATTGTATCTAGTTACTACTACTAGACTAGTCCAATTTCCATATTTTCTTGTTGGCAAGTGAAAGGAGGTTCCAACGCACTAAAGAATGTGACATTTGGATATGCTATATAAAATTTCCTTGGGTAGTAGATGTTCTAAAATTGTTTCTTCCTCATTTATACATATTGATTTTGGAGATGTACCTCAATTGATGATGGCGGTTTTAGTTAGGGTGCAATTTTATTTATTTTTCCCTTGAAACACATAGACAATTTCCTTTGCAAGGGCAAAAGGCAAGGTGTGATTTTGAATGTACCCACCTTAACCCCTAAATGCCCAAGGCACCAAAATCTGGTGTTTGCGAAACTTGGAAGTTAAATAAAACCTAATCAAGTTGCTATTTTTACTAGTTTATATTTTTAGAAAGCTCTTCTTGAAGTCTAGTTTTAGCACCAAAAATCCGATTTTGAAAATAAATGATAGTGATTTTTCTATTCAAGTTTTTGTACAAGGGTACCCAATGCAATCTTGACTTCCCGTAGTGTTGAGAGCTCTTGGAAATGAGCCTCAAATACACTAGATCTTGGAGAAAAAACCACATTCAAAAGTCATTTACAAAAATTGTAGAGTAGATTTTAAGAAGCCATAAATTGATTAGGGTTATACAAGTTAGGCCCTTTAACCTCATATTTTTTTGGTCACCAATTTTTTAGACTTGATTTGTGTAAAGAAGATTGAAAGATTTTTGGAGTTTTAGCACCCTCATGGTCAAACATTATAATCTTTCACTCCATAAGTGACATTGTTGTGTTTTCTTTTCCTATGAGATCTCTAACATGTCTAGTTTGAATTTGTATGGTTACAATTCAAAAAAAATTGATACAACTTATCAAAATGTTGGCATTTTGTTCAATTTAGAGCAAATTCCAGGAAGCCCAAAACAGGCCTTGGGCATTTAGGGGTTAAACATTGCAAACACATTCATTTATTCATGAGAACCCCATTTGTCCATCATTGCCATAAGAGAGGGTTGAGTGTCGTAAAAATCACCATCCTCCTCCTCCTCCTTGGTCTGTTCCCCAAACATGGAATTCAACTTAAATTAATTGAATGTTCCCCATCCCTCCCTCTTGCAACTTGTGCTGGCTGATCAGATCATCTTGCTCCACACATGAGTTCCAAAAGACTATAACAATAATTATAATATTATTATTATTATTATTATTATTATTATTATTATTATTAATAATAATCATATCCCCGTTCCATTCCCTGAAACAGCGGGCCACTAGCTAGCTAAGCATAGCTCTTCAAAAAAGACCTCAAAGTCAGACAAGGGAGCAAGCCAACAATTGAACCAAAAAAAAAGGGACGCAAACACAACAGTCACAACTCCCTCATGCTCTCGAAGGAGTATGGAAACTCTCCTCCAAACAAGCACTTTCTATACAAAAAACTTGGTAAATTTTAATGATGTGGTCTACTTGGGACCCTACTGTAACACCAGGCTTGAAATCGCCGGGGATGGAGCTGCATCCAAGGTGAACAACGGGACCCCCGGGACCCCTCTTTTTTTACAAGTTCCAAAACTCCAAAACGGGTGAATCCTATAGTTAGTTGTATGGGACGGGGATGGAGTTGCATCCAAAGCGAACGACAGACCCCCTGGGGACCCTTCTTTTTTTTACGAGTTCCAAAACTCCAAAACGGGTGAATCTTGTAGTAGGATGGGACGGGCCAGGGAGAACTGACCCCTCTATTGCCCCAACTTTTATTTTTGCAGAAAACACTAAAAATTCTTTATTTGCCACATTTAACAAAATTTGCAATTTCTGAATTCATATTTGCAATCAGAAGCCCCAAATTAGTTAGGAGACGTGAAGAAATACAAAATTTAAGCGGCACAAAATAGGGGACATTTTTTACATTTACCCTTCTGATGGGGCAATAGAGGGGTCAGTCCTCCCTGGCCGATGGGACGGGGACGGAGCTGCATCCAAGGTGAACGACGGACACCCTGGGACCCCTCTTTTTTCTTACGAGTTCCAAAACTCCAAAATGGGGTGAATCCTATACTGTAGTTGGATGGGACAGGGACGGAGCTGCATCCAAGGTGAACGACGGACACCCTGGTGGGACCCCTCTTTTTTTTTACGAGTTCCAAAACTCCAAAATGGGGTGAATCCTATCCTGTAGTTGGATGGGACGGGGACGGAGCTGCATCCAAGGCCAACGACGGACCCCCTGGTGGGACCCCTTTCTTTTTTTACGAGTTCCAAAACTACAAAAATGGGATGGGGACGGAGCTGCTGAATTGCAGGCCGGGACTGGGGCCGAGCAGGAGCAGGGTGTGAGTAAGTTAAAGTTTGCGTCATGGTGGGCTCCTGCTGTCACATGGGCTGCAGCTGCTAATCGTGGCATTCTGATGCACGAGCGGTCACGATGCTCCTCATGATGTTTCTGTCCCACTGGCTGGCCGCTGAGAAACGGGGATGGAACACTTTTTTTTAATACAAGCCCTCCCGCCTGGAGTCCTGGACTGGACTGGACTGGACTGGACTGAGGTGGAAAAAATATCACGGGTGAAGCTTCAGTTCAAGTCTGTCATGTTTTCATGTCAGTTTCATGATATTTCATGGTATTTCACACTTGTCAATTTTTTTTTTCCTTTTAAGGTAACTGCATCTAAAATCGCACAGTTAAGCAATTCAGCATGGTTCTCACTATTATATTGAAAAATAAATTGTGGGGTCCCATTGGTAGTCAAAACAGGATTTGAGATTCTCTTAGAATGCATTTTTTGGACACCGTTTGAATAAACTATGAATTTTCAAAGTGCTGAAAATAGGTGCACCTAAAAGCGATCATAGAGTCATATGAATAGTGGGAGTACATTTTAGGCAAGAATATCTGCTATGCGCTTTTAAGGACTGTGCGATTTTAGGTGTAGTTACCTTATTGTACACAAGCCAAGGTAGACAAACCTATTACCTACACTGATTTGCAATCTGAATGTCTTGGGGCCAACTCCAAGAGGGGCAGATATTTTTCAGAGGTGTGTGGTTGTTTCAAGATTCAAATTCTAGTGGAATTATAATTTTTTGATTAAAATTGTAATTTCTATGAATTTTTGAAGTGGTATGTCCTGAAATTATATAACCGCTCTTAAAGCCTTGACATTTATCTATTAGCAATTAACCCCTAAGGTATTTCACTATGTTTTCACCAAAAACACTCAAAGTTTACCATTTTTAGAACAAATATCACATTTGTGAAAAAGAATCTTTTTTTGACACATGTAACCGTAGGATCTTGTAGTATACTGACTTGAGAACATATGGTAAAAATTTCCGAAACTTCCACCGTGTGGATTGCAAGATATAAGCATTCAAATTCACTAAAATCATTTTTTGGGCCCCGCAAAAAATAGGGCAGCTGCACTTCACAAGCTCACTTTTCTAAGAAAAAGTGTCCCAAATGGTGGTGCTTCTTTGGATTCTCTTTCCTAGACAAGCTACATGCTTGAAAACTTTCATTTCCTTTGGAATTGTACAACATATAGGAAAAAAATAGTAAGAAGATAGTAGTAGAGAATGATTCAAAATACTAACTTGTCAAGAATTTCATTATGGAATTGAAAAATGCCAATCCCAATGGTTGCAATGTTGTGATAAACAATCTACATCCTATGACGTTATTTTTTTCAAAAAATATTGAAAATTGAGTAAGATAAAGGACTTCAAAGTTTATTTTAGAGTAGAAAATCCATAATTGCCTGCAAACTGAAAATCTTCATAACTTTTGACTCATTGAACAAAATGGGATGATTCAAAGCTTTCCACATAGTATATATTACTCTAGAAAATCAATTTCAAGTTTTTGTTTTTGAAAAAAGCAATTTTTTAATCTGCCCGAACTACCCAATTATGAAAAAAAGTAACATATTAGGCCATAACTTTTGACTCACATTTCCAAATGTCATGAAATTTAGTGCATATGAAAGATATTCCTCGTCCCCACCTTCTCTTAAAATTTGGGCCAAAAACATAGAAATCTCCAGTCACACGTACCTGCCCAAAATTTCTATATAGCCAAAAAATGCATGTTGGTCCTTTAGGGGTTAAGTATTCACCAATAAAGCATTGACACGTTACCCCTAGTGGCATTAATGCACTAGCTTTGATGTGAATGGATTTGGATGAGTTTTGTGATGGAATTGGGGCCAAAAGTAGGGTGACAAAAATATGCATTTGGCAGAGATGGGCTTGTCTACCTGAATTTTTTTTTTTTTTTTTTGAAGCTCTGGATTAAATGGGAGGAAGGAGGCTTCGTATTGCCACTAAACCTCTCGTTGTTGAATTACCTTTTAGGTGTATATAGGGACATCCAAAAGGTAGTGCCATTTTTTTTGTTCTAAAGCGTAGTTGCTAATATTATATTTTTATATTTTTTTATTGGCAATGAAATGAAATGTGGTTTGACCACACCAAAAGAATTGCAACATTTGGTTATTGTATGCAAAAATTACAAAGGATCAAAGATGTTTTGAATTAAACCCTTTCTTCAACATAGGTTCATATTAATTTTGGAGATGAACATAGAGTGACGATGGCGATCTAGCCCAAGGTGTGAATTTAGGCATGCCCATCTTACTAGGAAAAAGTTTTAGTAGGACTTTCATCTAAAGTGAGTTAGTGCATGCGACTAGTGCAAAGTCTCTAGTAGCATGGTTGGAACATGGTTTGAAGATCATCAAAAAAGTTAGGCCAAATTATTTTGATGCCTTTTTTTTAAAGCAGAGGCTATTTCAATGCCACTCTAATGCCATCTTTGATACTAAGTTGGCATGGAGGTCGGCACCAAATTATCTTGATGCACTATATTCACATGCCCTGGAGTTCTTGATCACATGATGAGTACACCTAAAACCAATATTATACCGTAAATTGATACTATGTACTATTGTTGTGAGTTTTTTATTCATTGAGAAACAAATACATTTCATAAAATTACAAAGAAACAAAAACAAAAGAACTCAAAACTAATCAAAATTCCAACAATGATGTGTGAGCTTGGAGGTCAAAAGTCGGAGTTGATTTCCAACATGAACAAGAATGTCACTTGAACAAAAGAACTTATCAATGAACAGAACCAAACCAAGGATAATTTAGATCAAATATCAACTTGGTACTAGTTACTACCGCACACATTATCAATATACTACACTAATTTTCATTATACTACACTAACTGAATTGTTGTTGTACATTTGATGTCCCTAAATGTAGGATTATCACATACAATGTTAGATTCTTACTTTTGTTTGTTTCGAATATACTTCCCTTTTTCTTCATTGTAGAACAAGCATTGCATATTAAATTGATTCGAAACCAAGAGTTAGAACAATTGACCCTTTTGCAAGGCTTGCAATTAACTCCTAAAGTCCCATTGTCCCCTTGGGTCCCAAAATGGATTTTGGGCAAGCTATTGCGGCCTCAATATTCATCATTTTTTTAACTTTTTGAGAAGATAGAAAAACACATTAGCTTCATGGAAATATAATTTTTATTTGAATCAGTGCCCAGGAGCAAAAGTTATAGCACAAAAGGTCTCTTTTTTGGTGCGGCGGGCAGAAATCTTCACACAAAAAAATTCAATTTTTTTCTTAAATTATTTTGTCATAGATTGTTTTTTTAATCTATATGGGAAGCTTTGATTCATTCCATTTGGATTTGTTATGTGAAAGTTATGGACAATCTTATTTTTTGGGCAATTAGAGCATCTTCTTGAAAAAATAACTTATAGGATTCATTCCTGAATGCAATTTTCACGATTTTTCAAAAAAAATTGTTTGATAAGGCTAAGTTTGCTTGCTAAAACAACTCACCATTGGGATTATAGTATTTTAAATCCCATCTTAGAGCTATTGACAATTTAGTTTTTCTTTCAGTCTTGAACCTACTTCTACTTCGCAGTTTTTTAAAGAATGAAAATCAAGTGGATTTTTTTTGAAATTTTGATCCTAGATTCTCAACTCAATAATTCAACATAAAAAAAATTAAATTCAAAGTCTGTAGTGCAATTTTTTTTTTACAAATGGTGGTCAAAGTCATTTGAAATTGCAAGCCAATGTTCAAAAAACAATTTCTTCCAACTTTGAATGCTAATATCTTCTAATTTGAACGGTCAAACTTTATGAAATTCTTACCATATGATTTGAGATAAGTTAAGTACAAGATCCTACAGTTAGATTCTTAAAAAAATATTTTTTCTCTTTTCTTTGATAAACGCAGTAGAACTGACAGCTTTGAGTAGTTTTTGACAGAAAAATGGTCTTGGGACTTTAGGGGTTAACCACGGCAGGAGCAACGGGTCCCTGATACCTTGGTTTTGCAATCCTGCTCATATTCTGGCATGAGTCGAATTTATCGTTACACTTTATGCTGTCTGTGTTGGCTTTTTTCAATATCGGCACAAGAACATCAATCCATTGGGAACGTAGATTTCCACATAATTTTGGAAATTCGGTGAAGGTGGGATCTACAAAACAACAACTCTGTCCAATGCTCCAAACTCCAAGGCTGAGTTATTGGAGACAGAGTCTGATCCAATGCCATGGCATCTTTACATAAAAGGATTGAAGGGTTTGCAGATGCAAAGGAGGGCATTAACTTATAGGAAGGTAACTGACCTTAAATCGCATATTTAAGCAATTCAGCCTAATTTAGCATGGTTCACTATTATATTGAAAAAAAAAGTGGGGTCCCAGTGGTAGTCAAAAGGGGATTCTAGATTCTCTTAGAGTGCATGTTTTGGACACCATGTGAATAAACTACAAATTCACGAAGTGCTGAGAATAGGTATATCCAAAAACAATCATAAAGTCATACGAATAGTGGGAGTACATTTTAGGCAAGAATATCCATTGTGCAATTTTAGGAAGCGTGCAATTTTAGGTGTAGTTACCTTATACCAAAGGAAAATTTCCACAGAATATGAAAGCACAAGTGAATAAGCTTATAACAGCACATGTATTTGGGATTCAGTCATTTGGGGCTCGCCAAAAAACTATTTTCATTAGGTAGTGGTTTTTTATATTGACACAATGATTGAGAATGCCATACAGTATTTGTATTTGATATAACACCTCACTCTTCGTAATTGATTCGCCTAGGAGTACGTGATACAGAGTACTTAGGTGGATTTCAAAAAAAGTTGTTACAAGGTAGTAAAACAGACCATTGCGGTCAGAATTAAGGTAGAACCACTCAAAATCGTCAATATAAGCAATTCAGCATAGTTGGAGGCATCTTTCCCTAAAAATAATATATTTTTAGTATTAGCAAGTTAAAATCATGAATATTAAAAATAAAATTAAAAAAATAGATTTTTCGGGTGTAGTATGTAATTTCTATGATTTTCAAAAGTGGCGGCTCCCTAAATCACTAAAGCTGTGACTTAGGTGGACCCTAAAACTGAAATCTGCAAAAATCTATAGTCAACAAATGAGAGTTAGATATGTGTCTTTCAAATGCGTCGGCAAAGTAAAATCAAGCATTTCAAGGACACATTAATGCTAAGTGTAGCGACAGATTTAGTGACAGTCTAGGGTACATGAATGGGAACAAGTGCACTAATGGATGTTTCTACCTTAGGAGTTTGCCCTCATGCCATTGCTGAAATTTTTTTAATTATTTTCCCCACACAAAGACAAGTGTGAGAAATGGAGAAAGAGCAATTAAAAATTATTGATTTTTTTGACAAATTATGAATTTGTTATGAATTTTTGAAGTATGCTACCTATCATGGCTCCAAAACAATCTCTAGACTACTACAAAACTAACAAAATATGTACCCATAATGGTCATCTTATTCACCTAAAGTAATCATAGTATTTCCTAAAGTGGAAGCCTTAAAAAGTCACTTCCTACAATGAATTTACACTAAAAAATTAGAAGCTCCTATTGAAGTCAGTAATCACTGCATTACTATTACGTAAGACAATGATTGTGGCCCAACTTTCTTTACTGAAAAATATCCATAATGGAGTTATTTCTTTAGTTTCCGTCATGCGTCTTTTGACCTCAATGGATTGTTCTACCTTATCGTGAAAGGCAAAATGTTAAAAATATTGGATCATGGATAGAACTTACACTAATAATTATATTTACTAATATCTATTTACTATCTGATTTTATTAATTTTCAGAAGAAGAGGATATCTAGACACATAGTTGGTAAAAATATTCAACAAAGATAAGAACTTATAGCATTTTAAAATCAATTAGGGTACATAATACAAAAGATAATTATTAATACAGTGATAAACGAAGGATCTTCTTTCCAAAGAATAATCTTGGTATTTATTTATTAATTTAAAAATATTTATTTTCAAAGATCAATATGGTTTACTTTTTTTAATGCACAAGGTCATTTTTCAAAAATAAATATAAAAGTAAAGTAGAACAAAATTTATTTCATTGAAAAGAACCATGCAAGAACCAAAAACCAAAAACACAAATAAGGCAGTTTGCTTTTTTTAAAGCATCTCATTGTGGTAGACAATTTGAAGCACTAATACATCAAAACATTCTTATTTCAGTCCCACAATTTGAATTTGATAATTACAAACTAGTCCCTAAATGACTATGATGTAATTTAAGTTTAAAAGATGCAAAGATGTGTTATAAAGTGCAACTTAGAAGAGGTTATATTTCATGACTTTCAAACAAGATTTATAAGCAATTATTCATTGTGAAGTACAAAATTCAATTTGCAAAGTAGAACTTGCATTATTTGAACTATAGAGCGTTTGCAAAGAGAAACATGGCAAATCCATGCTATATGTTACGGTAGATGTTAGGAGACCAACATAAAACTAGCAATGCACGTTGGACATATTGATGCTTGAAAAGATAAAAACAACCCACATTGCGTTGGTTTGACAATCCAATTCAAAAAAATACAAATGTAGTTCCATCAGCCACAAGTCATCCAATCAATCCATTTTGAATTGTATGCATTTACCAAAATTCAATCTACATTCAATTAGTCATCTAATCTTTATTTCTATTTGCATATTATAAATATTCATTCTCATTTTCTAAAATTTTATCCGGTTTCATCAACTCGCACACATTTTAATGTAAAATTTCATCCATCTAATTGTTCACACTAGTTAGAGAAAATTCATTGAAAATTAAATTCTTTTAATGAGTGTAAGGGATATTGCTTTATCCACATTCTTGAACTAATTGAATTAACTTGAATACTTTAATGACAAATTAAATTGATAATTTTTTATTTGTTTTGTATATCTCGTATCTTCTTCTCTTTTTCACAAATTCTAATCAATAAATGAGACATGTGACACCTTTCCTTAAAAATAAGATTGAGTTCATTAAATGCATATTATTAAACAAATTTTCCTAACAATCATGATTTTTATTAGTAAAGTGTAATTTTTTATCATACATTTGGCAAATTATGGTTAAGAACAGGTAACGTTCAAAAATGGTATTTGAATATTATATATAAAATTCAAAAGAAGTCAAAGTTCTATTGATATAAAATGAGTATCCCTCAAAACCACTTCTTTTGTTATTGTGCCTAATTATTATTATTAAACTGGTCAAATTTTCATATTTTCTTGTTGGCAAGTGAAAAGAGGTTCTAATACACAATAGAACGTCAATGGCATTTGAATAATGTATGCAAATGTTCTAAAGGGTCAAAATCCTTTTGGTAGATAATCCAAAATCATTTCTTCAACATACATATATACATATTGATTTGAAGATGTATAGGGAGTAATGATGGCGATTTTAGGTAGAGTGCGATTTTGGATGTATCCACATACCTTATTTTCTAAATCAGTGTCACCTAAAGTCAACATCATAACATTAACCCCTAATACACATAGGAATCTGAATATGGTCTACTATATCAAGGTTTCTTCATTGTTTCTTGTTTGTATAGTCTCTTCATGTGCAAATCCAAGGTGCATTAGGGGTTAAGCATTCAACAATGAGCCTCCATTTCTTCTTTAGATCTATTAGGACACACTTTGGGAAATATGTTCATTAATTTGTGACTTACTTCATCCTTGTAAGTGAGTGCTATTGTAGACCTTTCAAGTGGAATTTGGAAGAACTATTAAATAGTGTGGGTAGAACCTTGCATCCACTACTGTAGGTATTAAACAGTGTGGGTAGAACCTTGCAGCAGCTATTCAAATAGTGTGGCCAGAGAGAGTTGACAAAGGTAACGTAAAGTGCTTAAATTTGTGGAAGATAGTGTGCAAGATCTCCTAAACTGGGGTCTATTAGTAATTTACAAAGCTCCATGCCACACGTAACCCCCTCTGTAATAATAAAATTTCTTATAGAACTCATGCTAAATGCTTTTTAGTGTGGCTCCGACCGGAGCTTACTTGGCTGGCCACAATAAACAGGGTTTGCCACACGTTAGCCTCACATTCTTTTTATAGAGAATGTTTGTATATGGGAAACCCAATGCCACTGCTGAAACCTAATGTTATTTGATTTTAAAATATATCAATTAAAATTGGTTTAGTATTTATTTAATTACAAACATGTAGTACGGAATGTTCATTTTAAAAGTAAAATAAACTAAGTATCACTCATATGCTATTTGCTTAAAGCAATTTTGTACAAACCATTACAAATTTCAAGTTGCAAAAATATATCTTCAATTCCTCCAAAACAAGAACTAATAATGTTTGGATGTCTTTGCAAAAGGTATACATTAAATGCCTTATGCTTGAGAATAAACTGAATGCGATTTTACTCCTTGATTAAGTGCTTGGAATGGTCAAAAGTCAAAAAATCAATTAGAATATTTCTAGAATGAAAGATCAATTGTATTAGGTTTACATATCATTGTAAACCTGTATAACTTATAGTACAATTGTGATGAAAAAGTGACATTTCAAATTCATTTGAAGGTTCTTAGAATCACAGATAAGTTACAATGTCTTCAGTTTTGATTTTGATTTCTCTATACTTATAGTAAACACAAAATGTAGTTGGAAGTCATAGTCGACAAGAAAACAAATTCTCAAAAGACATGCTATTTTATTTGGGAATTTTTAGAGTGATGACACTTTTTATTACATTTTTTTTTATAAGTATTGCTGGATATAAATGCAAAATACAATAGATTTGAATTTGAGTTTGGTTTTCTATCACTTTTAGTACAAGTAAATGAAGAATTGACATTTCAAAAAAAAAAAAAAATTTCTTAAACCAGATATAAACTACAATAGATGTAGGTTTGATTTTGATTTTTGGATAGCCCTAGTTTAATGCCTATAGGTGGAAGGCATGTTTGGGAGAGGATAAATCTATCAAAATTTTTGAGAGAATTTTTTTATATAGGTTGAATGTGATTAGATGTCGATTAAAATTTTATAGATTGTTGATCCTTATTATACAATTGCATAAAGAAGTGACATTTCAAATAACCTTTTGAAGTTTTGTAGAATTGAAGATAAGCTTCAAGGATTTTAAATTCAATGATGATTTCATTATACCCCTGAAACAACAATTATAGTTGGAAGTCTAGGTCAATTATTAGTTGAATGGAGTTTCACTCCTACTACCAATGCTTGGAGTCGTGGCACATATAATTTTAAGAAATACATATTTTAGAATTAGAATATAAGCCATTGCAAATTTGCCTATGAATGTGATTTGTATAACCATAAGTACGACAATGTCAAGAAGTGACATTTCAAAGAATCTTGAGACCGTAAATAAGTTACAATGATTATAGAATTCATTTGATTTCTTAATTGTTTTAGTACAACAATATTTGGAAGTCACAGTGACTGAACATAAATCTTAAATTAAATGGTTTGCCCAATTTGTAATGAAGTTTTTTACATAAGAAGAATCTAATTTTTTATCTAGATAAGTGACTAGATTGGTGCACAATATTATTAATTAGTGTTTGAAGGTTGGTCTTTCTTGCATTTCCTACAATGCAAGAGGCCTTCCAGTAACCATTAGCTAAATCTTTGCAACTCTAATAAAAACAGTTCTCCCTCTGTCCCACTAAAAAATTCCAAATTAGGCACAATTCTTATCCCACTAAAAAACTCTATTTTATGATTTCGACTATTGAGTAAGCATGGGCCGTGTTGAACAATCTCGTGGGGGCAAGTCAAGAGATCAGGGAGTACTTTTCTACTCAAAAGCTTGGCCTTGCTTATATGAGGCACCATATACTTGTTGTGCTTGCTTCAACAATAGTATTGACAATGAGTTTAATGACCACTTTGACGCTATGAAGATTTGTTCATGAAGTGGATCAGGTTTCTTTCTTAGGTGTATGTAGGTTGGGACGGATATTTTCAAACTCCCATTGTTGCCACCAACCTTTAACCTCTAAAGGACCGTTTGTCCCCTCAGTAGACAATTCGGGTCCAGGCAGGTTTCTACTGCTTCAATTTTTAGTAATATTTTTTGGGATTTTTTGAGTTTGTGTATTTCTGCGAGAGCTTTGTGAATATATAATTTTTATTTTAATTGATGCTCGGGAGCAAAAGTTATGGCACAATAAGCAAAATTGGAGTTCGGCGGGCAGCCAAAAAAAATCACAAAAAGTCAAAATAATTTTTTCTCAAATTTTTTTCTCAAAGATGATATTTTTGTCTACATGTGAAGCTTTGTTTCATTCAATTTGGACTAATTACGAGAAAGTTATGGACAATTTTATTTTTTTGGGCAATCTAAGCATCTTCTCAAAAAAACGACTTGTAGAACTCGTTTTTCAATGCAATTTTTAGAATTTAAAAAAAAAATTGTTAAAAAAGGTTGGATTTTCTTGCTAGAACAATTTGACTATTGGAATTATTGTAATTCAATTTCATCTAAAAGCTATAAACAATTTAGTTTTTTCTTCAATCTTGAACCCACTTCTGCTTAACAATTTTTTAATGAGTGAAAATTAAGTGCTTTTTATCCTAAATTTTTTTGGGAGATTTTCGACTCAACAACTAAACATAAATAAGTAGAAAATCAAAGTCCATAGTGCAAAAAATTTGAACTAAAAAGACTCAAAGCCAAAAAATCTAGTCAAGCAAGGTGCAAAAAAACTTGTTATCTTCACTTTAAATGCATATATCTTGCAATCTACATGGTCAAAGTTTCTGAAGTTTCTTCCACATATTCATATACTAGTCAAGTATAAGATCTTACAATTGGATATGCAAGAAAAAACAATTTAAAAGCTCTTTTCTCTTTGCAGTAGAAATGACAGTTTTGAGTGGTTTTTGATTGGAAAATCACCTTGGTCCTTTAGGGATTAAATCATCAAGAACGATGGAGCTGACAACATTTAAAAAAAACTATATTCAATATGATATTTTCCTCATGGATTTTGGGTGCCTAAACAATGACACATAAGCTGGAAATTTTGTATAGATATAAGAGATGAGTTATTGGTTCTTGAATGCATGTATCACTAGCACAAAGACTAAAAATAAAGACAATCCCTCATGGGGAAGCTTTTTGGAGGCTTTCAGTGGGATAGAGGGAATATAACCTAAGCTCTCCCTACATATTTAAGGAAACATTATACCTCCTTCTTTGGGATCTAAAGGGAGGGGATTCAATAGGTTAACAATGGTACATGATTCTTCAAACATTTAAAAAAAATCAAATATAAGCTATATAAGATTGAATATGAATGTCATTTTATATCACCTAACATATAACTTTCTTGAAAAATAACATTTCAAGAGTATGACTCTTTGGAAGTTTTTTAGAACCAAAATTTACTATAAGGTATTAGATTTGGTTTTGATTTTGTACCCTTGGTATATCAACCCCCATTGAAAGCTATGGTCTATAAATCAAATCCTTTGGTTAATTTGCTCAAGTATATTGTCCCAAATTTAGAATGAATATCCCCACCAAATGCAGGATCAATGTGTCTAAACTTCAAAATGTAGTTTTTTCTAGCCCTTCCAGAAGGTGAAGTTTTGTCTTTCAATTTTTTTAGAAAAAAACAAGTATGTCCTATAATTTGTGCATTTTAGTAAAACATATCGGAAAATGGATTGAAAAAAATATGTGAATCCTCATAGTGAAAATATTCTTGTAATCTTGTAATGTTCTGTATCATTTGTTTTCATTCTTATTTGAAAATTTTCAAAATTAAGAGCAAAAGGCGACTTTACATGTCTTTTTGTACATTAATTGCTTGCAAAATAAAACTCATAATTTTTCCTCATTATTTGAAATTGAACGGTTCAATTTTTTTTGTATAGGTATCAATATATTAAATTCCAAAAAAATAAATTTTATTGTTTAGAATATATTTTTTGTTGCCCGGTTTGACACTGAAGTTGAAAAAAAACTTATAACATTTGCAGTATTTATTGGAATGACATGAAACAAAGCTTCACATGTAAATTATGATGAGTAGCACCTATCATAAAAAATTCATGAAAAATCTCAAATTATGAAGTCAATAGAGCCTACTCAACTTCTCAAAAAGCCCAAAGTGGGAGTCTTTGGTCCTTTAGGGGTAAAGATTTTTTTTTTAGAATAAAAGGGAAGATATAATACGTTTGTATTCATATATCACTTTGAGTATAAGTAGGTAAAGATGTGACATTTCAAAGTATATTTTGAAGTTCTTTAAACCAACAATTAACTACAATGGCCTCAAATTTGATTTTTTGGTATTCATACTACAACAATTGTAGTTGAAAGATATAGTTATGGAAAAAAAATATAATTGAATGTCAAATTATTTGGGAGTTTGCTTTGAATACATTCTTCATATTTAGAAGAACACATATTTTTGAATCTTTATATTTCATCATTTGTCAAGCCTTGATTCTCTAAAAACTCTAATATTTAGTACAAATTTGCTTGACTTGTCTTTGTTAATGGTAGTTCAACAATGGAGTTTTGAAACAATCTTTTAATATTTTTCACATCAATGATGCATATTGATACTTTTGTTATGATTTTTCCATTTCAAATTCATTTAAAGATATGTATATTTTAATTTTCTTTAAACTTTGACCTATACAATTATATAAATAAATTAAAAATAAATTATAGAATTCATATAATTCTTTTTGCATATAAATCTCCTAAAATTTTGGTAATTAAGTTTTAATTTTTTTTCATTATAATCACATGTGATACAAAGAAAATATGGATTGAATTATGGGACGAATCTAGTTAAATCTAAAAGGTTGCATTAATTGTGTCATTGCTATTTGGTTAAAAATTAAGTGTTACTTTCTTATTTTCTAAATTCTAAATCCATATTATTATCAAAAAGATATTTGTAAGCTAATTTATTTAGAAACTCTAAAACATATTTGAAATATATAAAAAACGACTGAACTTTGTTTGAGTTATGGATTTTGATTTTTGAGTGACATATGAAGGCTTATAAACTCAATGATTTCATTAGTTCATATTCTAGCTATGCATTGTATAAACTTTCAAAGATCAATGGGAAAACATCTAATGTAAGTGTCAATAAACTTAGAATTGCATTGAATAGTCAAAGTTGGAACTCCACTATAATCTCAAATGGCTCTCTTGACTAGCCACCACTACAAAGTTGCATGAAAAAATGGTTAGAGTATAGTAGCTGGTTCTGAAATCATGTAGTCATTTTGAATTGCCTCTAGAAACAACTCTGAAATTGTGTGTGTGGTTCTTGAAGAGGATTGGATTTTGAGAGTTAATGAAAACTAGTTTCACATGAGTTGTTTTAGGATAGTTTGCAGTGGACAAAGTTCCCAGTATGTGCAGTTTTAGAGTGATGAGAGCATTGTAAAAGAATTCAGCCAAAAATTGAAGTGGAGGCACGGAAATGTAATAAAATATACCAAATGTTGTAAATGAAATAGCAATGTGCATGTGCTCCGTTTTTGTGCATCATTTTTGGGACTCAGCTCACCACATTTACAGGCACATTCCGTTTCATTATGGAGACAGCCTACGCACAACAATAGCGCCCTATGACCTTTTTACTTTGAAAAATTATTGTTTATTCAATTTAATTTGAAAAAGCACAAAAATAAGGCTTTTCACTGTTTCAATTTTTCCATCTACAAAAGAAAATCACAATGTCTGGCTACATTCTTGTGTCAATATATCCATTTCTGCTCTTAGATGGGCGATTTCTGAGCCGCCTACCTTAGTGTTTGGGAAATTTTTGGAGGTCCTCCAATTGATTCTTTTCCTCTACAAAAATGGACCATTTTTTTTTCAACGGTCACCAATTACATCCTCTTAATTACAAAAAGTGTCGGTTTATTTCCTTCAATATCAATTTATTACTAGTCAATTTCCTCCGAATTGAATTTGGCACCGGCTAAATTGCTAAATTCTTGTATGTAAAAGAAAAACAATTCCAAAATGAAAGAACTAATTAAAATTGCATCTTTTGCAAGAATTAAACTTAGCAAAATCCTTCATCATTTGAAGGCTAAGGATCCTCTCAATCCATGCAATATGGAGTCGAAGATGGTTATTTAAAGTTTGAATGAAATCAAAAGAATTTAGTTTTAACCTTCTTCAACTGATCCTTTTATTGCCCCTATAAAGTACCGCTCATGATTGGTATAAATGGCCAAATTTAGAAGAATTTTTTTACAAGACTATAACATCTTTTAGAATGTTGTCAAACTCTAGTCCTTCCAAAGTCAATTGTATGATACTATCCAAGTGATGTTGTCATGTGATTTCAAAGCTTATGCTTGATGTTGTTTCTTAGGTCGTTTAGCAATTTCAACAACATCAAGCATAAGCGGTACTCACATACTGACACTTAGCAATTTCAACAAGGGTTAGTAGGCTAAGATACTTTAATCTCAAAAATGGGCTCCAACTAATAGAAGCCCATATATCCCGGAAAGTTTTGTCTATCCACTCCATACTTCCTTGTAGCTTGAAAGCAAAAAACTCTTGCTTGTAAACTATTGCATGGGAGGTTGATACCTACAACAACTGACCTTCGCTGAGTGGAGTATTAGCCACTAAAATTTTTCCCATGGCAATTAGAATCTGCCAAATATTGGATGGAGGCAGTAAAATATCCTCCAATTTTTTTGGGGCCCCGGTTGGTTTCACGCCCTACAAATTTCTTTCCGGTTTTGTACCCTTCATTTTCAAAATGCAATCGGTTTTTCCCCCACTTCCACTGGCTAACTTTGAACTAGGCATCATTTTTTCCTGGCCATTGAGCCATAGTTTCTAACAAACAGATTCCACATTCTTTTTTTTTTTCCTTTTTTTTTTGGGAACACATGGACCATTTCATTGATAGACGAAACATTACAAAGAACCAGAGGAACCAGTCCCCGGCACACTTGCAGTGAGTTTAAATTTCCAATTTTCAGCACATTCTTAGTTTTAGCCTACCCCAATATTCAAATAATTTTATACCTTACTTGTCATTCTAAATATGATATAAATAGTGTTTCAGGAAAAAAAAAAAAAAAAAATGATATAAATCTACTTGACTTTGATACTGTATACACATGGTCATATCGAACATTTCAGTATTTTCCTTTTTTTAAACACACCGTTGAACACCGTCCAATTGCTTCAAAAGATATGATTCAAAAATTATAGATACAAGTATATGACATTCGGAGTATCTCCAAAAGCAGATTGTGTAAAGCACACCCTTTCAACCCCTCCTGAATAAAAAAAGATTGTACAATGGCAAAGTGCAGATTAATGATGAGGACCTACGGCCAAAACAAGAAAAAAGAAGCAAAAAAACAAAAACAACTCAGGAAAAACCCCCACCTGGACAAATAAGTTTAGCCTCACACTAAGGCCTAAGAATAGCCTCCCCAAGTCCAGTAGGCTCCCCAAGAATTCTGCTTCCAGCCAGTGAGCTTCGCAGGGACATGAGCCGTCTTCCTCCATAGGAGGCTTTTTCTCGGCCTCTCTCTCCAGTGGCAACTCCTGGAAGTGGGTCCAACACACACGCGCACAGGGCCTTCACCCCACGGTGAAAGGCCGCTCCTGGCTCTGCTCCTCTGCTCCTCCTGAAAATCCTGAAATGGGGCCCAAGCCTGCTCCGCAATTCCAGCTGAACCTTGTCCTCTCAGTCTCCCCTCCTCCCTGACTGGCTGCACGATCTGCCCCGAGGGCCCAATCAATTCATGGCTTTCCAACTTACCCCTAGTCTAGTCTAGTCTTGGCTTGCCTTGAGCTTACCCTTGGCCCCTCCAGCAATAGTAGGCTTTGCCTTGCCAGAATATCAGGAGGATTATAATACCGCTCAATGATTTCTTGAATGTGGAAAAATGGAATCATTCGCCGCAAGTAGGCTGCAGATGGCATTTCCACTGCAGTTTAGCGTGTGGGGTTAGTTTTCGGGGTGTATTTATAACTCCCCCCGCCCCCCGTCTGTGATAACTTATCATCAACTGTAGACGGAAGCTCTGACATACGAGATATTTTTCGTTTTTACTAAGCTTACTGCAACTCCATGAAAAAGAAAAATCCATTCTTCGTTCGTCTTCCAAGAAAAAGGGTTCAGTTCCATTCCAAACACTCATCCGAAGCCTAGAAATCAGTTCTGAGAAATCGTGAGCTAACTTAAGCTTATAGCTGCAGAGTTGCGACGAGTAGGATCCGGTACCTATAAAAGAAGTGTTCCAAGCTTATACGCAATTAGCTGAGATTTCCTTATTAAAGTGGTTGCTGCAGCAGGAGAAAAGGAAAAGATAGTGGGTACTGAGCTGTTGAATAGCACTACTGTACCGTAAATAGGGGGAGGGGAGAGGAGGGGAGGGGGGCAAAGTGAAGAGTGTACCCCTGCTGATCGCTCGTATAATTATAACCGTTGCCAAGATATGACAAGTGTATCTTTTGATCAGTAAGATCAGCTTTCTGGGGCTTTGGCCATGAGGCTCCCAACTATATTTACCCTGCCAGCAGCACAGGTCATTTGCCGAAATATATTGGCATCGAGTCAAAAAATAGGTCCCAATGTCAACCCCTGCCAAGCTAACTTTCTTTGGACTTCTCCCCTACCTTAAATAAAAACTCAATTCTTTTTGTCAGATACTCTTCTCTGACAACCCACTCGCTCCGTCTTCCTTAATTCTTTCCAGTATTTTAACAACTTTAATACTCCTACTGTATATTCTCCAGCCCTGCACAAATTATTGATCGATGATCAGCAGAAAATGTGCACACTTGCATCTCGAGAACGTAACCCCAACTCGAGTGTTGTGTGAAGCGCAACGAGGTAAATAGACAAGAGTTTTCTTGGTGGGTAAATGACGATTTCTTGCTGTAAACTGAGAGGCTCTTCCGATTGATACAGAAGTGTGTTAACAATCCATACCAGCACGCTAGGGTCCGTCAACACTTTTAATTTAATTTTAAATTTTAAAACCGGGACATTTTAATTAATGTTTTATGAAAAGTAGAACTGTGAAATGATTTAGAAATAGCGATACCTACGATTACCTCATTGATTATATGTCGATTCAAAATTGATATTACAGTTAGTCCTGCAGGTGTGCCTGAACCTCAACTTCATCAACTACCAAAGGAGAAAACCCCGATTGATTCCCCCCTTTAGACTTCCATTTTGATACACACGGCCACTATTTCCAACAAAAATTTAAAAAGAGCAGAACTATGATAATTATTTTTAAAATTGGAAGAAGTGGCAATCTTTCAGAAAACTTGAATTAAAACTACAAGAGAGACTCGCTCACTCATTCAAACTCATCTTCAGAGAGAAAACCCCTCAGTTGTTTCGAATCAAGTAAAGAAAAGAAAACATAAGAAAAGAAAAGGAAAGCATCAAATTCAGAAATTCTCTGAGGTAATAGTTAAAATAGGTACTTGAAGGCTCAGACATACGGTAATGAATTAATCCATGCAGACCTGACGGAAGCCAGCAGGTGCAGGCGATCAGATTGATGGCCGGCCGTCCGTTAAGCCCTGCAGTGCAGCCCATCAGGTCGGTAAGAATTGTGCACAAGTAAAAAGGAAGTAAAACCGGTACCAGGAGAATGAACAATTAATCCTTCTGCTGCAGGAGTTCCGTCTGGTCAGATTGATGGTGGAGCGGGACCACTGCACCAGGCAGTGGGAGCTTCCTTGCAACAGTGGCTATGGCGGGACCAAGGCCGAGGAGTCCCATCTTGTCCTGTAACATACAGTCATTTTAATTAACTTACGGTACTAGTCCCTTTTCCCCCCTTGAAGAGAGACTGAGTTCATTGAAAGGGATTGAAACTTACCAGTCCTTTTGCTAAGCTTCCCTCATCTAGTGGCACGGTGGCTCCGTTGGCTGGCTCCGACTCCCCTCTGTGGGTCCGTCTTCTTCTCTCTTTGGCACTTCCGTTCATAGCATCCCAAATTCAATATCGGCTCACTAGATTTCGGGTATGTACCTCCTGCGGAGTCCGGGCATCATCCTCATCATCACACTGTAGAGATGGGTCGGCACTGTAGAACAAGAAGCGGAAGAAGATCGTCGAGGTGCTGGCATGTATAGGTTGGGCGTGGAGGGCGCTCTCAGGCGGTGATGGTGTTTCTTCACAACAGCAGCGGGCTCAATAGATGCTTTGTTGCAGAAGCTGCACCTGTCTTTCCCGGGTCACCGTCCTGCCATTGGCACAAGTAGTCCCCCAAGTAGTTGAGCTAGATCGTTCGCTGCATAATTTCTCTCCTCCCGTCTCGAGTTTTTTATCACCCCTCTTCTCCAGACCACATTCTCTAAACTTCGTAGAGTGTGTCCAGTTTCGAAAAGTTGGCACTACGCTTTTATGAGTACTAACAGACACACGCAGTTTCTATTTTGCTCTTGTGTAACTACAGCGACCACGACGACGAGTTGTGACTTGAACCTGCAGCACCTTCTGGAAATTTGTTGACAGTGGGTCGTTCAAAACGTTGATAACAACTTAACGAAAGAGCCATTTTACCAGACGTGCACCTGGGTGGTCCATCTTCCTCATCACCAAATTCTTAACACTCGTCCTCCTCTTCCATCTTCCTCTTTCTCCTGCAGTTGTAATCCTGTAACAAGGCGGTGTTTTCAAGCTCCCTTCCAACTCTGTGAGTTTTCTGTTCTCTATTGCTGCGGATCCATGGCCAGTGTATTACTCCAGGTGTAAGAACGAAGCAATTGGTTGCCAATTTGCACATGGTGCAAGGGAAGGACTACTTCTGTAACCGTGCCTATATGTCTGGGTTCGGAAAATTTTTCATCTGGGAGGCTCGCAACTTCGCCATTTAATACTCAGTCCCACTTCCCCTTTCTCAGTTTGAGCAATGGCTGCCCCTTCCGTCACCACCAAGCGGCCCTTGAGCAGCAGCACTCTCTTGCCCGACTTGACAGCAGCCTCCAAACGATGGAAATCCATGGAGCCTCCGCCAGTTGCCGATTTCGACCTGCGAGTGAAAACTTCCTTGAAGATGTTGCAGCAGCCCGAGCCGACGTCGGTTCTAGACTTGCAAACCAGTCCTGGACGCTCATGCTCAACGTCTTCAGCGAGCGTGACAAGCTCTGGCGACGACTCCCCTCACAGCGCGATCTCCAACAACTCATCTGCTGCAAGTTTTGTCCAACAAGCAACTGATGCCACTGGGATGGGCAACTGGATGGACGCGTTACCCGAATTCGAGGAATGCGGGCGAAATTTGGAGGAGGTCCTGAAGAGCGACTTCGATTTCGATTTCGAGCTCACGAGCTTGGACGACGCGGACCAAGTCACGGATCAAACATGCTTCCCCTGTTTCCCGGCTCTTCTCTCCGAGTTTCTGGAGGAGCCTCTTTTGTTACCCGAGAGCTTCCACGACGCGCAGCGTCTGCAGGAGCTTGACGAGTCGTTGTCGTCAATGCTGAGCTGCGACGTGAAGCCGACGGGCGTGCCCACGACTGCGGAGCTTGTGAAGCTTGTGGAATCATGTGAAGACTCCAGGCGAGGGAAGCAACAACAGGGGAGTAGTAGTCATCACAGCCGGTCTGAGAGCTGGGGCTCCACTGGGGAAGTCGTGACGACGACGACGACAACGGCGACGGCGCCTGAAGAAAGCGGTTTACAGCTCGTACACCTGCTGCTGGCGTGTGCGGAGGCTATTGAGAAATCGGACTACGCGACCGCGAAGCCGATTCTCACGCAACTGCAGCGCGTTTCCAACCCGCGCGGCGACCCCATGCAGCGCATTGCGCTCTACTTTGGGGAGGCTCTCAGCGACCGTTTGGCTAACAACGTGGGTCCGCTTCCACTTGTGGATTCCAAGCTCGCTTACCAAGCTTTTTACAAAGTCCTCCCGTTTGCGAAATTCTCTCACATCACGGCGAACCAGACGATCTACGAGGCGGTGGTGCAAAGCGCTCACGTTCATGTCATCGACTTGGACATCCAGCAGGGGCTTCAATGGCCATGTTTCATTCAATCGTTGGCGATGCGTCCCGGTGGCGCGCCTCATCTCAGAATATCTGCTGTGGGGACGAATGCGAGCGCGCTTCAAATCACGCAGCGACGGTTAACCGAATTTGCTGAAGCTCTCAAGGTGCCGTTTGAGTTTACGCCCGTGATCTCAACCCTACCGTCTCTCTCCATGAGCTCTTTCCAAATTCGACCCAAGGAGGAGATCGCCATCAATTGCAGTCAAGTGCTGCACACACTCACCGGGGAAGGTGCCCTCCTGGAGAATCTCCTCGCTCTGTTCCGAAACCTAAACCCTAATGTGGTGACTCTACTTGAAGTCGAGGCGAATCACAACGGGGCTTCCTTCCATGCTCGATTTGTGGAAGCGCTCCATTACTACTGCGCGCTCTTCGACTCTCTCGAGGGCGCCTTGACGCGCGAAAATCAGGATCGTTTCCACATCGAGAACACGGCGTTTGCAGCGGAGATTAAAGACATTGTGGCGTTGCAGGGCTCCTCACGGCGCGCTCGTCACGTCCGCTCAGAGACTTGGCGCGCGCTCTTCCTGAAAGCGGGGTTTCGAGCTTCCCCGTTCAGTTCGTACACTGTCCAGCAAGCGCAGATGTTGCTGGAGTTTCTGACCAAGCCGAACTCGGCCTCTATGCCTTACAAGCTTTCGGAAGAATCGAACGCGCTCATTTTGGGATGGCAAGACACGCCGGTCATGGGCGTGTCCGCCTGGAGCTCCTGCTAATCACATAAGGGGATGGGATCTAGTTTAGAAATTGTGCATAATTGTACCAGTATATGTGATGACCTGAGTCCCCCTTGTGGAAGATCGGCGGCCTTGGTAGGAGAACATTTAGGGTTTGAGGGAGACTGACTGATTTAGCTTGTGGAAGCTCTGAGGTCGAGTTTTGGGCCGATGACGATCTTTCCATCCTTTTTAGAAAAGCAGCAACGTAGAACTGGGTGTCTCACGATGTACATAGCTTTCTGTTGAAGCCATAAACTGAGTGCCAGAGAATCTGGACTGGTGGACACCATCTTGGCGTTCCTCTCTTCTCTCGCTATTTCACATTATGGCTCTCTCTCATCATGAATGCTTTCCAGCTTGATCTTGTTCTGAATGTCATACATACTGTAGCCATTGTCGTGCAACAACAGCAAAAGACATGTAACAACAGCAACAGATTCATCCAACGACAGCAATAGACAAGCACTTGTAAACATCGAGACGCAGCAAAATGATTTGTAGCAAGAGAGACTGTCACTTGTTTTCTGGATATTCGTGGACTCGATGACCATGTCAGCTGAAGTAAATCTAGTTTCATTCCAAATAAAGAATTTCAGCTAACCTGCTAACGAATCTAAAAAACGAAAGAAGTAAACATTTGTAGAATGTGAAGCTGTAGAGAAGAGATCATAGCTTGCCTGGAAAAGTAAAATTGACACCGTCAATGGATGATATTCAATCGCATTCCTGATCTAAAGGCAGGTCAGCTGAAGGCTCGGATCAGGCAGTTGGAGGGCACTCACTTCGCCACTACTTCCCACTATTTCAATGTTACCTCAATCTTTTGTGAACATTTACCTGTGTGATAATGTGAGTGCAAGGATCGATCAAACGAGGTTTACTGAATGCAAGGAGCAAAAAAAGTGCTACACTGACAATGGCTGATTTGGGGCATCGCACGTCAGACTTGGTAATGATCAAAAGAGAAAAGAACTAAGTGCAATTGAGACAAAGTGAAATATCTGTACAAGATCGAGTCACAGTCAAGGAATCAGCTGCCTCTAATTCGTCACAAGCGCTTGGACGCACTGTTCCTTCTGGACACCTGATCAGGCTTGCTGGGTGCAGCTACGTCGGCGACGGGGCTGGGTGAGGAAGAAGGCACGCTTGGGGGTTTCCTCGAGCTACCAGGCGAGGGGGGTCTGGGCTTCAGGCCGAGAGGCAGACTGCCTCGCTTGGCAGAAACGGAAATACTACCTGAGGAAGGCATTGCACCAGATGCTGCTGCTGGAGAAATGGAGGAGAATGACGCACTAGTACCTTGAGTGCCTTTGGTGGAGATCAGAGTCTTCGACCTGGGCGCCATTCTCCCCGAATCGGTGCTCTGCCGGCCACCGATTATGGAGCCTCTACTTGTTGACCCTTTTTTGGTGGAGCCTAAATCAGATGTGGGTGTTGGGCCGACAGAGCCTCGACCTGAGATGTCTGCACTCGACTTTCGCAACATTTCAATCTTGAGTCGTTGTAAATTCTCGTCCATCTTTCGCTTCTCTTCCTGCCAGAGACAATCGCCAGGAAGATTGGGTTAATACCGGTTCGGCAACAGTCAATAAATTAAACTCAAGACTGAATCTCCATGCAGCTGTAGACGGTTCATATTTGAATTTAAAATTCCTCGGTTTTAATATGTTCGAGTGACTGGAGGATGGAGTAAAAATCATTGCAGTTCAGTCGTGTTGTTGACTGCTTGCACCACATCTCATGATCTTTAGATGGAAATGGTTAGATGCATTGAGGTCACCTTGACACTGCATTTGAATGATACACGTACAAGTTGCAGAGCCCTCTCCAGTAACTGTACCTGCTCCTCTTTGCTGAGCATGTTCCACTCCTCATCCTCTCGTTGTTTATCCATTTTCTCGTATTCATCCTGCAGAAATCGGCAACCAATGAAGCTCTTAGAATCAATCTCCTGTAACACAGGAGTAGTAATTAAAGCCAATCAAGTAGCGACTGTTGCTTCATCACACCTATGTTGGGTGATGAAATTTACCTTTTCCACCCTTGCACGGGTAGTGGATTGATATGTGATGATCCTCATGCGGATCATTTAACAGAAATTTATTTCTAATATAGACTATAAGATGGGTTCCTAAATTTTCACCATGGAATTACGTAGGTGTGATGAAACCTAGGCCGCCAAATAGCTCGAATTAGAGATTGCCTGTTGAATAGCTGAAGTTAACTAACCTCCTATGTGCCCACAATTGTAAGGTACCGAACTGGGAATTTGTGTTTTCAGGTTGGTACAGGCGTGGTTTGCACTTCAACCCATTGTTGTGGGCACAATAAGTTTACTTGTCCAAAATCGAGGAGTTCAGTTAACTGATGGAAATGTATGTAAATCTAGCGCCAGTGACTCAGTGGGAGTTGACATAAATTCGCTGACTGAAACTGCTTTGGCAATTTGCGCACCCAACTAATTTCAATTAGCTCAAGCCGCTACTTGGTTACCGCTACTTGGTTTGTACATTACGTGAGCGGAGGGGTGTTCGTGTGATGGATCTCTGTCGAGAATGAAAACTCGTTTCTGGCTGTCGGAAGCAAGGCGAGCAGCAGCTACTACTTCCCGGTCGGTGTCATTCAACCTCTGGGTAGCCAGGTGATTGATTCTCTCAAGCAGAGCCACATCATCAGGCAGCTTTATTATTGTCCTAAGAGGGTTAATAATTTGACACGCTCTCATTCGAATGCTCGGCACTGGATCCTGGTACCCTCAAGCGAACCACCACAGAGATGACATGTCAAAACTGGAAGTATTTAATTTTGAGATAAAAACAGAAAGCCCAAATTCCACATAAACTTGATTTCACGAATTATTCTGGCGATGAAACATAAACCTGTAAGGCATTGATGGCTGACTCTACGAAGCATTCCTTGAACATGCGAGAACTCGCAACTCTGCAGCTCTACAATGAAAAGCTGAGTTAGCATGAGAATGACATCATAAGAAACATGTCGACAAAAACGTATTATGGCTTTCAATCAACGATCCTAAACCTTAAGAGAACCTCCGAGACTATCGTATGCGAAAGATTCCTATTACTGAAGTATGCTTTCTGAGCTAGTTTACCTGAGCAAACTCTCGCAGAAGTCGATGTAGAGCAGACGTGACCAGTAACTCTGCCCTTGACCATACTCTTTCACCACTTTCTGTGACATGTCATGACGTTGCTGAATCTTGCCATTATTCCTGACGATCGGAGAAAACATTATCAGAAGGCGAGGTGAGAGCTGCACAAGGTACGTAGGGCCGCCCTCAGAAAGTTCTTTAAAACCCCACGGAACAGGGCATTGACAGAAATCTCAGAACTTTCATGTGCAATAGTCTCAAGAGATGTGAACCAAAGGCTAGGTATGCCTGTACCGCAGGAACACAGCAAGCGCTAAAGCCGCTGAAATCTTGACAGGCAATACACCATCGCCCATATAGCGAAAACAGATGGGCACAAAATTGTCATAAATCTGGTCACTAGTCAGGAATTCCTGAAAGCAGCACACAGTTTATAAGCGTTTTTGCTCCAACCATCTACTTCGCCATTGATGAATGCATATGTTGGAGGTGGTTTTCAAACGTAAGAGAGTGGAGGAAATACTGGGAGAAGTGGAAAGGCTTGAAGGAGAGAGCACTGCATCCGCCATTGATTGTTGCCACTGACACTCTTATCAGCTTGCACCAATGCAGATATCATGGCTGCATAGTTTGCGGCTTTTGTCTGTGCATTGGACACACTGAAGTGCCCTGGTGGGATCCAACACACCAAATTTCTCAGAATCCGATTTGTGTTCAAAATACTACAGAATATTAGTATACGTATCAAACTTCAGTGATTGCACCAGAAAGGCGAGTACAAAACCTATGACTGTTGGAAGGATGGAAAAAAGCTTCGACTGCACAATCAAAGAAGGGTCCTTGAGCAGACTGTTTAAGCTTTCTTTCAAATAAGAAGCTGTGCGCTCTTTTCCAAGGATTTTTGCCACCTGCTTTGCCCACAATTGTATAAGAATAGTTTGGAAAAGGGCATCCACTTGCACACAAAAAGAATGCCTTCACATAGAAAACTGTTTCAATGATTGAGGGTAAGAGTTCAAAACATGCGAGTGGACTACCTCATGAAAGCAGGCAGCTGCGGTGCAGCGGACAGTTGGAGATGTATCATGAACGTATTGGACGTAGGTGGCATGCAATAATGTTGAGTATTTGCGCGCACCAATAGTCTTTAGAACGGCAGGAAAGTTGTAAGCACATTGCTGCAATGCAATAAAAAGAGACTGGTCAGCTGAGTAGTGTACTCGCAATCACTCAATCACAAGATGGTCATGACAGTTGAATCATCGCATGGAGACCGTTGTGCTGGGGAATCCTTCTAGGATAGAACAAACCTACGGCCTGCTATATCTTAAGGATTCAAGAATAAGTCTGGTGTTAGTTCCAGCAAACATGTACCTGTCGCACATCCTCATCGGCTTCCAGAGATAGTCCTTTATAAGCATCCAGCAGAATTATCGCTTCTTCTTCTAATAATTCTGGTACCATCTGCACGCATGTCCTAACTTAGGTCCTCCAAGTCAAAGCATAAGCAATCAAACTAAAACTACCCTAAAACAGCTTGTAAGACTCATGTCAAAACCCCGCTTGTGCTAGTCTCTTCTTAATTCCAATGAAGCACTCTCTCTCATAATTTAATGGGAGCATTCATAAAACCCCAGAGAGGAGAAATATTCTTAGTATGCTTCTGACCTTCACAAAGATGTCCCCAAGTAACCGGGCAAGGCAGACATGCATAGCTGCGCTTCCTTCATCGCATAATCTGCAATGTAATGAAACCACCCACGAACAAACCATACTTTAGTGTCATATTAGTCACTGGGCAGAAGCAGAGCACCCTGGGAAGAACATGTTTTGGCGCAAGCTTTTCATGAGCAATAGCAACACTTTAACAGTATATTCCACAGGGTACAAATTATTTCCTTACATAATTTGCTGTTGATAGGACGAAAACAATGGTAAGGAAAAATCTGGAAGAGACATGAGATCCTAAACTGTTTAGTTTCACATGTCTAATAACTCCAGGCAGCCCACAAGGTGTCCTCAAAAGCCAACACGAAGCCTTAATGCCTCAAGATAATAATCACGCTAACACAACCATAATTTTGGTGAATTAGCATGTGGCATTCACAAGTCTGACCAGCTTGAGGGAGGCTATATACTGAGCAAGGGGAGTTGAGGGGCGCACGAACGGAGGAAGGGAAAAACTTGAGCTTGGCGAATGTCGCGCGGCAAGAAATCCAGCAGTTGAACTAAGCCTTCGACAGCTGCAGATTGTACCACCATTTCTTCGTCTTTCAGCAACTCCTTGAGCTCCGGAAACACAAATATCTATCCAAGAGACATTTAAAGAAATCGTATCATTTACAAGTTTCATTTCCAATGTCGACTACGCCAAGTTTAATTATTATTTTTTCAATGGGGATCATGAAAGTGCACAAGCAGGAGATTGGTTCTAGTTTTAAAAGTTGCTTCTTGTAATGTTCGACTTTAGTTGGTGGCCAGTATTACCATGAAGGTGTTCAAACCAACAGATCGGGAAATGGGATCCAGCTGCTCGCACATGCACATCCGTACTTCAGCATCTGTGTCCTGTGACCATGTCTGAGTAAAAGTTTAAAAATCACGCTGTCTGGGAAATAGCAAAACCCATTGCTTTAAAGGTGCAGAACTCTTGCAGATGCGGAATGCAACAATTATAAGGCAAACACAGTTCAGTTCAAACCTGACAAAGAGCCATCGCTTTGTGCAAATACGTTTGCATGATAAGTTTTCCGTCAAGCAAGGGTGCAATAGCTCCAAATATGCTGCAGCTGACAGAGTGTGCCTGCGCAGTCTCTTCTCCCTGAGCTTTCGCCAAGGCCAGTTGCAGCAGGTCTTCGGTGAGCATCTGTACGAAGTGCATCAAACAGAGTTACGTTTTTGAATATGTGAAAAAACTGAGGACAAAAAATTATTTCCTGAGAAATGAAACGATGTACCTGTTGTGGTACCAGTGGCACCAGAGCGCGCATGGCGCCTAGCCAGGAATGCATGACATCAGGGCTGCGAGGGCTCTTCATCATATGATAAACTGTGGGAAAAATCCATTCTGGCGCCTATGCTCCCGATTCCTCCATGCGCCACTCCCACCAAGTCAGTCCATCTTTATATTGATTTAACTACTCTTACAATCACTACACTTGTCACCCACTACTGTCAACGAATCATATGGAAACTACTGATCAAAATATATACATCTACTGCACATCATCGTGCAAAATTATACCACAGCACAGCAGCAGGAGAATTGGTGCTCACCTCTTTTGACAAGGACGTATCTTGCAACATTGAAGTAAGGGCCTCTGCTGCCTGAATCTGACAAAATTCACTATATCCATCAAGAGATGCTGTGAAAATTGGAAAGACGGTTTCATGTGCCTTCGCTCCATATTCCTTCAAAAGAGAATGTAACTTTCCAATTGCACAGCTCTGTTGAAGCTGCAAAAAAATCAATGTCTCGGTTTAGTATAGACTGATGTCCCGGAATATTTCCAGAATTATCCTCTGGAAAGTCGAGATGCGCGGAAAAGTTGATTGTAAACAGCAGTCTCAAATCCAATTGTCGATTCAGAATCGAGAATGTCGAAGCAAAGCATTGTTGCTTTGGGAAAAACCTTCACATTTCAGACTCTCAAGACTGTAAGTCTTACTTACTGGATGTGCACTTGAAGCGAGGAAGAGACATGCTCTTTCAAGATCACCCAAATCCTCATCCACAGTCAGTCTCTCGATTTCCTCCTTACTTCTATCTGCATCTCTTCGATGCTGCAAGAAAACAAATGGCATACATGCACAAACCAGTCAATTATAATCCCTGCATAACCACCTGCCTGCTTTTGAGAAGAAGAAAATCGTGTTGAGTTTGCAAAATTACGAACCTCTTTAGTAGCCTCTTCGAAAGAAACATCATTGAGCACATTCACCTCGTGCCACATCACGACATGTGACCGAAGATACGGGTTTCTCTGCGACGCTGGCTTGCATCTCCCCACCATGGTGCAATGTACGTTAACAACTCAGAGGTTGCCTCAGAGGCCATGGACCCCATCCCCTCGGCCTCACCCTGGCCCTCCCCTGTCGAAATGCAGGCACCTCTTGTACCACCACATGTTTCCAGGCCTCATCCAGCGGTTCTGAGAGTCAAGTAGACCAGTACAAGCATGCCACTCGCTAACCCTAGAAACTGCTCTTAAACAAACAAACAAAAAATCAGTAAAGAAAATTAGGAAACTGCAACTTCTTCCCGACCTAGCTCATTGTTTAGGGTTGATGGACTGTAAATGAATCCCTCTTCGCAGATTTGAAAAGATGATCTTTCTACAATACGGGCGATGCTGATCCATTCAAGGTGAACGCCACTGAAATTATTGCATCAGATCTCAGATTCATTCTCCAGCAATCCAGGTCTGCAATGTCAGCGAGAGCTGACATACGCGTCCGTCAGCAACTCACTGAACAAATTGCGGCTCCGGAGTTTACATGAAAATCAAAGGCTCTGAAGACGGCGAATCACGGTTTGAGAATAACGTCGGCACAAACGGGAATGGAAGAAACTAAACCATATTGGAAAATCCCTTCAAATTGTATGCCGAGAGCTTCAAATCCAATACTAAAACTCCTGGCCACATCCCTCCGAATCTTCGGGACTCGAATAAACCCACCACTTAATTATTTACATGACTAAGTGCAGCCTCACAAACCGACCGTCCATCACCCTAAACACAGTCAATCAGAAAAGGTTAAGCATCAGCCCCACGAACAAATCTACCAATGCAGAGGCCCGCATGTCATCGTCTCTCCCGAAGCTTGACCCCACATACATTCATTACAGTCCATATCAGTTTCCTATAGCATCTCTTCCACACTCGCAGTCAACAGAATAGTATTCTGCTTCATTCTGATCGTTTCTTCAGCAAAAAAATTTCGGTCATGCGTGTGGAGATTTTTGCAAACCTAGCATGCTTCTACGGTCCTGACAGTTGTAAAAATAACGGTCAATCTCCAGCAATAAGCCACCAGAACCCCATCCCACGACCGTGCTATTGGCCCCACTCCAGCAACCGGAAAACCCTTTCGTAAGCTTATAAAAGCATTTCTGGGGTCTGCGCTCGTTGATGGATACCTGTTTTCGCTAAAGATAGTCGAAATGTCAACAGGGGCCGCTCCAAATCCACCTATCCAACCAAACGTTTTCAAGTGTCGTTGAAAGCGTTGGCGATAATGGACGACCAGCCTCCTGTTTGTCTCGTAGTCTGGATCCCTTAACCTGTGAACTTATGACAAGTGCAGCGGAAAACAGGAATGTGGTGGGGGAACCTCTGGAATGTGGTTGGATTTTGATCACCCCACTTGCGAACAACACTCCACTGTTGATTGCCTTGATTTCTTTTTCCTTTCCTTCTTTCTGAGGATTCGTTTGTTGGGATGCAAGTGAGTGAGAGAACCGGTACTGTCGTTCGAGTACGCGGGAGGGGCCCGCTTGCAAGCCTTCCCAGGAACAACAGGCAACGAATAGAAAATATAATGGCAATCTCAGTGGCAACTTGGGAGACAAAACGCCGAACTCTGGGTGCTACTGTAGTAGGTATCTGCGGAAAGAAATTAAAAAACAGGGGAGGTGCATCACAGCTGTACTGTACGCCCTTGAGTCTGATCGGCGCTTCTTCCGTCTCTGTGCACGTGAAGGCCACTGTTCCAGGCCCAAGGACGGAGGCACTGAGCCCAAGGAAGGAGAAGATCGACGCCCAAGTGGAAGTGCACGGAAACACTGACCAGATGATGATCATGCGGGAAGAGGGATACCAGTCAGCTAGCCAACCGGCCCGCCCGCCCAGAGCATGATGGACATGGCAATGATGGCTGGCTATGTCTTCCACGGCCATGGAGTGGGCCTACCTCGGAGCGAGCGCTTCAGGCATTTGAGGATATGGTTGCCATGATGAGCCTCGCGTCGGGGGTGACCTCACGGTCCTGCCTGTGCATGGCCGTATGTGTCAGATTGGCTCGAGATCCATCATTTTCCGGAGGAAAGCCCTGAATGCTCGGGCAGTGCACTGTTGGCAATCCCGGAGAACCATGGATCTGCTCAGGACGATACCCTGGTTCGCAGCTTGGCACGGAAATCTGGAGCGCAGCAGGTATATTGTAGAAAATGACATCAGTCCAACATGTGAGGACAAGTAGGCATGTCAGAGGAAAACGGACATCCCGTTCAGACATGAAAACAAACGGCGGTCAGGTGATGGTCAGGTGATGCTCAGGTCAGGTCAGGTCAAGTGCGGTAATGTTGAACCTTTATTCATCAATCATCACCACTTTGGAAAACGGAACATCATGTCAACTGATCTAACAAGTGGACTAATACAACGTGTGATATCTGCAACAGAAAACTCTGAACCAACTAAGAAGAGCTTTAATGATCCTCACAACAACGGACGTCGCTCTAGCTACTACACATGGACCTGCGTTGATGGTGTCGCCGTCGATTGCTGGGAAGCAATGAGGGAGAGCAAGGAAGGTATCAAAAAGTCTTCCCAGTACGCACAGTTGCAGCAATGTACACTGTACAGATTGAATTTGTTGAAAGGGCGGCCGTGTCGTAACGATGATGGCGGGACCCCTGCGTTTCCAGCAATTTGAAATCTGGACCTGGCGGTGGAGACACCAACGATGGTGACTGGGGACATTCGATTGGTATGTACAGAAAATTAGGGTTTAGGAACGCCATGCAGTGGCGCCAAGAAGTGACATGTTGTCCCATCCCAGCACCACGGCGCCATTTTCTGTTCGGAGGGTGTAGCCACTCTGGGAGAAGTAGAGATGGAGCAGCAAGCGCGCTTGACTGATGGCGCGGGTGCTGATGGGAGTGGCCCTAAACCCCGCCCTTTCCATCCTACGAGACCAATTCGAAAGATTCTCATGGCGGGTGATGCGATCCTCACCCTCGCACGCCACAATGTTGCGAATTTTCTGGCCAGTGAAGAGATGCTCCACTTGCTGCAGCGCAGGGGAGCCCGGCGGCAGCGACGCGTCCAGCGCGTCGAACACGGCGGAGTAGTAACGCAAGCACTCGAAAAATCGGTGTAGAAACGCGGGGCTGTTGTGATCCGCGTCGTTCTCCGTGAACGCGAGGATGCGTGGTTGTAAGGATCGCAACCCGCACAAAAACCGGTGGAAGAAATCCGAGCCCCAGCCGAGAAGCGTGTGGAACTGGTTCACGGAGTTGACGCACACGACCTCCCAGTCTCGAATATCCAGCATGCGCACGTCGAACGAATGAAGCTCCACCACGATGGGGCAATACTCAAACGGCACATTCAAATTCCGCGCGTAGTCCTGTAACTTCTCGCGTGAGTGTTCCAGATCTTCGGTTCGCCCGATGGACGTAATGCGCAGCTTCGGTGGTCCCCCAGGACGAAGCGCAAGCGCTTGAATGAACGCCGGCCACTGCATCCCACGCCAGGCCGTGTTGAGGTCGATCACGTGCACATGCGCCTCCCCTTCCACCGCGTCGAGAATGATCTGGTTCAGAGTCAAGTGAGGGAGCTTGATGAAGGGAGTGTACTCGTAGATCACGCTGAACGATTTCAGCATGTCGAGAATCGCTACGTCGGTGTTATTCTCCAGGCCCTTGTACCGCCCCGTGGTCGCGGTCCTGGTGATTCGCGCGTGGAGCGCGTCGACAAACACCGCCCCGAGGCGCTGCATTGTGGTCGTGCGAGGGACTAGCATCGCACTGAGCCGCGCCAACACCACCTGCGCTAGATCCATCTGCTCATTCGCCACGGCCTCTGCGCAAGCCAGCAACAAATGCACCAATTGCAACCCCGTTGCCGAATTTTTCGTCGGCTCGTGCACCCCCCCCCTGACACTACTCACCGTCGTGTTCAAAACCTTGATCATCGTCCCGTCGTCGCTTCCCGCCGCCAAATTCCCCGTCGGCTGCCCCTGCATCGCCATAGCCGTGCCCCCCGCCATGGCGGGATCCAGCAACCGCCCCGGGTAATGATCCGCCAAGTATCCAGGGCCGGGCCTCAAATCGCCCAAAATCTCGCTCTCGAGCTCGATGGCGAGCTCGTCCACCTTGCAATCTGTCGCGCTCGTCCAAGAAGAGCTCACTCCGGCCATCGCCCCACCATGGCTCCCCCCATTCCCCCCCGCCACTGCAAAACTGGTCCCTAAATTCTCACTCCCCACCACCACTCCCCCCACATCGCTACTGTAGCTGCTCCCCGGCGGCGCCAGTTTCTCCCGCAACTGAAAATTCGAGCCCTGGTAGTCACGCTTGCGACTCATGGTTGCGTCCGGAATCGACGCCGGAAACGGAACCCCATGGGTCCCAGGTCCCCCCGAGAGCGTCGGCGGACGCAGCGACGAATACGACTTGGATGGCTGCATCGCGCGCTGGTACTGGTGATCTACGTACTCGAACGGCGACTGCGGCGACAACGAACTCGGGTAATCCCAGCGCACGTCGGAGTCTTGCGACAGCGCTGTCGAATGCGGCGCAACCCCGTGCTGCTGCTGCTGCTGCGGCATCGGCATCGGCACCGGCATCGCCATAGCCGAACCCCATTGATCCACTACTGGGGGGGGCTGGTATTGCTGGTGATGCCGAAAAATCGAGGACAAATCACCGTCTGCCATTAATTCCTCCCACCCAACTGAACCTCCGTCCACCAAACTCCCAATCGAACTCAATCCCCGAAAACTACCCTCAACTGTCCCTCCCCGCCATGACCTCCCCTTCACTCCCAGATTCCTCACACCAGTCTGGGCACCACTGTCGCCCTTACCAGTATCGCAATACTTCGAATCCCAGTGTACCCACACAACCAGTCGCGGACGATTCTTCCCGCACGTCGACGTCCATGTTCTGGTGGACGATCCCGAATCCCTGCCGCGAGAGGAGCTCGTTTCCCTTGCCGGGAGAGATGGAAGCCATTCCGCCCATTCTACACCGAATCATTCACATGGAAAGCTCTTTCTGCACGTCCAGTCCTCACAATCAACAAGCATTACCAAGCTTAACAATAAGAAACCTCAGACCTTGACACAGAAACAGAAAGAGGCAAAGAGAATCTAGAGGACGATTGATCGTAAGAAGAGAGAAAATTGTGGGTCGGAGAGCCGGGATGAGGGATGGAATGGAAAGAAAAGCAGCATGCAACGGTTTTTTACCTTTGTCCGTGTTAGGGGAGAAGGCGGCTGTGAGAGGAGGCGCAAAAGGTTTTAGAGGCGGTTAGGCTTGCTCGCCATAGCAACGGAAGCTCCGTCACTTCTGTCTTCTCGCAGATGTAAAACTGGCTGCGAACGCGAACGCACAGAAGCCATTTTCGTAGGGACTAACTACTTTTAGGAAAAGGCGTGAGGCTCTTTTACCGCTTCAAGAGGCCGGGGACCCGACCCGTCCCCGTTCCACGGTCGCTTTATCAGGACCGGTAATTAGGATTTAAGGTAGAAGCACCAGTAGTCGATCATTTAAGGAGCTTTGGAGCAGATTGTGCGCAGTATGAGGTGGTGGAAAATTTTCCCATGTAGGAAGATAGGAAATATGGAGATTTCAAAATTTTCAGAATTTAATTCCCAAAACTGAAATTACAGTGAATTTTGGGAGCCAAAAAGTGCATTTCACTAGTAGACAATGTCTAGAGTCTTCCAATTCTAATCGTCAAGGATGCTCACTACTTTGGGACATGTGTCATAACCATACTAGTCCCAACCTCAAAAAGGACAGAAAAACAACACTCAAACCTGATTTCCAACCTAAGGTTGGAAATAGTGCACCCTACAAGTTGGATACTGGGCGTGGTTGACAACTGGTGCTTCTACCTTAGGAGAAAGGTTTTCTTAACGAGTTGGATTTGGGCCGGGGTGAACTGACCCCTCGCTTGGGGAAATGCTGAAATTTTTATTTTCCACGCATAATAAAATTTTGCAAATTTTGAATTCATATTTGCTATCAGAGGCTCCAAAATAGTTAGGAGAGGTATACAAGGAAATAATCTAGCACAAAATAGGGGGCTTTTTTCTTACTTGCACCTCTAGAATGACTTGGAAGAGCCAAGCGAGGGGGCCAGTTCACCCCAACCTTGGATTGGGCATGAATTTTCAAGTTTCAGAGAGTTGGAGTTCTTATAGTGATTTTGCTTCTATGGGAGTAGGAAGAAACTACATTTGAGCAATAGCTTTGCTTTGGTGTCAACTTCACAGCAATCCAAAAGTTATAAGTTCAATAATAGAAGTTTTATATTTAAAATAATTTATTAGAAGTTAGAAAGTTGCATCCTAGAAAAATTTGTCAGCTAACAATTCTAATTGTCCTTTTTGCAACTATTACACACTTCTATGCAAAATTTCAAAAATTATTTCTATCTTTTATGCAAGGTTTGGCTAACTTTAGGTCCAAGGAAGTTTGTCTTTAGAACATCGCCACACTTGCACATTGCATCTTCCAAATTCAAATTTCACACGTATATCTAACAAGCTTTTCAACTTTATTTCTAATAGTTATGGCATCCACAAAGTGGATTATAAATGGTTTCAAAAATGTTTTGTAGAAGCTATAGGAAGTAGATGAAATAGATCTATATATTCTGGACAAAAA
This sequence comes from Neckera pumila, assembly GCA_963969595.1. Lineage (NCBI taxonomy): Eukaryota > Viridiplantae > Streptophyta > Bryopsida > Hypnales > Neckeraceae > Neckera > Neckera pumila. The sequence goes on from OZ018409.1 coordinate 36,028,239, forward strand.
TAAATTTTTGTCTATTCTTCAATGATGTGACTAATATGGTTAGTAGTTCCTTCTTGATTTTTGTGTAAGGTTGTAAATTAATTTATAAAAAGCAAAAGGTAAACTTGCAAAGCATAAAGATCCTATAGCAAGATTCTTCTCTAGCAATAATTGATTCTATCTCAAAATCTACTTTTTTTTCTTTACTAGGGACTTTTAAAAATTAAGAAAAAAATGAAGATACCTATTCAATCAAGAATACAAGAATTTGTAGTTGACTACTTTTTAAGCCTCCCTATAAGACCCGCAATTGATTCTACCAAAGTTTACCTTTTTTATTTATATTAGATTCTGCATCTTCCTTCCGTAGGGCAAATGCTACCCGTCAAGCCCATAACTTTTGATCCAAACACTTGATCACAATGAATCTTTTTCCATATATATTATGCTAGTGACTTATCATGTGTCAAAAATTCAATATCATTCATGCTAAATTGACTTCAAAGGTACCTACTTGAATTTCCAATTAGTTGTTCAATAGTCACTTGATTGTCTTTTAGGTGTTAAATTTTTAGAGTTATAATGATGTAAAAACTTGGATAGCATCATGATGTTGCATATTATATTATATGCCAATGATGAAATTGCTAGGTTTTGCTAAGGTACTTGAACTTAATATAAATTTTTTTGCTTCAACTCTTTTAGAGCAAGTTCAAATCTTTATACGTATATTTAGAATTTTGAAGATTTATAGAAGATGTATGATTGCATTTATGAACTTTCAAAACAAATTCATTCATTTGTAATGGTAAAATAGAACATTCAAAGCAAAAGATATTGAAGTTTGGCTACATAGTTTTTTTAATTTCTATCATATATAAGTTAAACCTCTAAGGTCCTAACTATGTAATTGAGTAATCAAATTTTAATTTCTAATTTTTTTAAAAGTTTTTTAAAAATCATTATTAGATGAAAAATTCATTTTACATATTCCAAAGATGAAACCATATGCTTTCCACACGTCAAGATTTTTTTCAAAATTGAAAGAAATTGAAATTATTTGTAAATTTTAAAAGTATTTAGGTCAAAAAAATCATATCAATTATAAATTGTACTAAAAAAACTCAATTTCTTTTATTGAAGATATTTAAACTAAGGAAATGAAGCTTGATAATATATCTTTCTTTATATTGAAATTTTGAAAAAAATCCAAAAATTGAAAGAATTATTGCAATTGCAAACTCCGTGTGTTGGAATCCAAATAATACTATATATAGTGTTTTTCATTCATATTTTCTTCTTCTAAAATTTATTTTAAACTTAAATTAAAAAATAAAGTTTTTCATTCTAGTCTTTATTTTTGGTGAAAATTATAGATTATTCTAATCTATATTATAATTGATATAATTTTTTTTCCAACTTTAATTATGAATAAATACAATAATTTGAATTTTCCATCAGTTTTTGAAAAAAATATAAATATAAAATACATTTTTATACTAGCAAAGAATATTAAAATTTTATATATAAATTAAATAAAAGGATAACTTTCATTTGATAGCCTAATTTGATATCAAGGTCTTTGTTGTGTCTATTTGGGGTATAAAAATTAAAATAATCAATTAAAAAAAAATTCATTAATTTTCATTGCTATTTGTATCTCTTGAGAAAATTTCAATTAATTTGGATTGTTTTTGCTACTTTCACTTATTTATTTTCAATTTTTGCAACACAAATGATAATAATTACAATTTTCACAAAACAAATTGAAATTTCTCAAATTGATATACAGTTTATAGTTTTAATTAACAAAAATATAGGATTAATATCTGAATATTATCTATTAGGCTACATTCAGCTCAGATACAATGCTTGACCAATTGGCAATGGATCTTGTCTTTAAGGGATTAAGTAATTTTGATAAAAAAGTGTTGCATGTCATCTTGTGAATAGTGTGAAGTGACATGGACCTCTGGAAATGTGATATGGAAATTCAATTTCAACACCTAAGTGTTGAATTAGGCCTTCACGTACAAGAAATTATACTAAACAACTATCAAGCCAAATTTTGAACTAATAAACCTTTAATTTTTAAAATATACTTTTATTCCTCAAGGGGCAACGTGAGGAATCTGCCATAATATTTCCAAGGCGACAAATAAGAGAACCGGAATTTGTAGAGAGTGAAAAAACAACTTTTGTGTATAAGCTTAGTGTCGCTTTGAACTCAACCCCTCTCTCTCTAGGGCAACCTTGCAAAGAAGCATTCACCAATTGAGCACCTAGTGACCTACTACAATCTTCTAAAGCCGATGAAAATTTCAAAGCATTTCAATGGCATACAATGCCTACAGAGAGGAGGAAAAAACACTATTTAAAAAAAAATTGTGCACAATAGCTCCCACAATTTTGGTTATTCCTTGGACAGAAGGCCTAATGGGCATGAAATGTATTTTAAAGGAAAAAAATGACCAAGGGACTTAGTCTTAGGATCAAATCTAAATTTCACATAGTTCTTGATTTTAAATATCTTGGAATTTCACTCAAAAAATGTAGTTCCAATAATCTACTTTTCATTCTTTTTAATTTAATTTTTCAAAATGTTTGAAATTATAATTTTGTGACACTTTGAAAGTAACATCTTAAAAGTTTAAATATAGCACTTTTGAACTTTTCTATTAAATTTCTCTTGGTGTGAGATCAAAGAATACACTAATTGCACAATGATGTCTATCACTATCATCTAAAATTTGGTTAAAATTTTAACACTATTTTGCTAAAATTTTGCTAAAATCTTAGTAAATTTTTTGAAGCATTTTTTTAATTACCATGCTTTTTACTTTGAAAAATCACATAAATCCAGTAGGATTTTTCATCTTTTTGTTTTGAATTTTGAATTATATATATATATATATATAATGCTCTTTTATCCACCCCAAATAATTGTACTGGGATCTAAGACAAATGGTTTTTTTTTCTGCTTAAAAAAAATGAGAAAACTCTCTCAAATTGGTATACATTTTCAAACAGAAGGAGTAGGAAGCCAAAATTGACCAAATTGGATCTTACAAAATTTTACAAAATTTATGTATGCATCAATTTTGAAATTTCATAATCAATATTTTTAGCATAGTATTTTGAACATCTCCAAAAAATTTGGAATCATTTGAATTTTTTTGTGTTATTGATTACACCATATTGGATCTTGTATTTCTAAAATTGCTAAAATACAATTTTGAAAGAACTACCTCTAGACCCAATCTCTTCCCGGGGAGATCACTTAGTGTAATTACAAGAATCCACCTATGTTAAAGTGAATTTTGGACCCCCTATATACTTTTTCATAAAGTATAATTTCAACCTATAATTTTGAGGTTTGTTCAATAATGACTATAGGTTTCTATTGCCAAAAATTTCCAATTCAAATAATATATGAAATGATTTCTAGAAGAGGTTGAAAAATGAACTGAAATGGCATATTTTTTGACTCAAATATTTCTTGTGAATGCATTTTGATGACTAGTGCATCAATATTCAAGATAAATGAAATTTCAATAGGAATTTATTTTTAGCAATTTATTTTTCATTTTTAAGACAATTTTTTCTTATATAAGATAGGGGTATGAAAATTATTTTCAACTTTGCAGTGTATTCTTTTACTTCAAAAATTCATAACTAATTATATTTAATAGATAAAAATATCAATAATTCACAATATAAACTTCAAAGCTAGAAAAATCTACCTGTATTTTTTTTATTTCCTTTTATTTGAATTATAGGATATAAGATAAGGGGGTCAAAAATCTTAACGCACATAGGTTCCAATTGACACTAAGTGATCTCCCCGGGAATCTCTTTATGCAAACCAAAGAGCAAAAATGTCCAAAAAAATATTCTTTGCCATCTCTACTATTCCTTTCATTGTAAAATTTTGATGTTTGCTCCCTTTTTCTACAAGGCTACATTTCTTAACCCCTAAAGGACCGGCATGCATTTTTTGGTTGTATAGAAATTTTAGGCAGATACGTATAACTAGAGATTTTCATATTTTAGGCTGAAGTTTTAATACAAGGTGGGCGCAAGGAATATCTTTCATATGCACTAAATTTCATGACATTTGGAAATGTGAGTAAAAAGTTATGGCCTTATATGTTACTTTTTTTGTAATTGGGTAGTTTGGGCAGATCAGAAAAATTACTTTTTTCAAAAACAAAAATTTGAAATTGGTTTTCTAGATTTATATATATATATATATACTTGGTAAGCTTTTAATCATCCCATTTTGATCAATGAGTCAAAAGGTATGAAGATTTTTAGTTTGCATGCAGTTATGGATTTTCTACTTTAACCCCTAAAGGACCATTGTCCCTTCGGGGGACAAATGCGTTTTTGGGCAGGTACCTACAGGCTGAAATTTTCTTTGGATTTTTTGAAACTTTTTTTGGAGGTAGAAAATCTGATTAGCTTCGTGGGAATATAATTTTATTCAAAATCGATGCCCGGGAACAAAAGTTATGACCAAATAAGCTCAAAATAGGGGACGGCGGGCAGCCCGGGCAGCAAAAAAAAATGGATAAAAATTTGAATTTTTTTATTTAATATTTTTTTTCTCATAGATTATATTTTTGCCTATTTGTAAAGCTTTGATTCATTTCAATTGGATTTGTTATGAGAAAGTTATGGACATTCTTGTTTTTCGGGCAATTAGAGCATCTTCCTGAAAAAAATAACTTCTAGGATGCATTTCTGAATGCAATTTTTCAAACTTTTCATTTTTTTTTTCCATGGTTTATGTTACTTGTTAGATCAATCTCACCATTGGGATTAGTGCATTTTAATTCCATTCAAAAATATGAATATTTTAGATTTTCCTTCTATCTCGTATCTATTTCTATTTAACAATTTTTTAAAGAATGATAATTAAGTTTTTTTGAACTTTCTTTTTCTTCCTAGACTCTCAACTCAATTCCCCACTGCAAACATTTAAAGCTCAAAACTCTGTAGTGCAAAACTTTTAAGTTAAAAATGTTCAAAGTCAAAAAATCTAGTCCCACAATGTGCTGAAAAACTTGTTTTTTTCACTTTAAACGCAGATATCTTGCAATCTGTGCGGTCAAAAATTCTGAAATTTTTTCCACACACTCTTATACTAGTTAGGTGTAAGATCCTGCGGTTAGATGTGAAAAAGAAAAACGTTTTTCAAAAATTTTAACTTTTTACTATAGAAATGGCAGTTTTGAGTGTTTTTTAGCAGGAAAAGGGCCTCGGTCCTATAGGTGTTAAAATAAACTTTGAAGCCCTTTGTTTTACTCTATTTTCAATATTTTGTGAAAGAAATAAAATCATAGGATGTGGATTGTTTATTACAACATTGCAACCACTAGGATTGGCATTTTTCAATTCTACAATTAAATTCTTGACAATTTATGAATCATTCTCTATTACTATCTACTTACTATTTTTTTCCTCTATGTTGTACAATTCCAAATGAAGTGAAAATTTTCAAGCATGTAGCCAACTTTTCTAGGAAAAAGAATCCAAAGAAGCACCATCATTTTGGACATTTTTCCATCAAAAAGTGAGCTTGTAAAGTGCAGCTGCCCTATTTTTTGCAAGGCCAAAAAAATGATTTCAACAAATTTGAATGTTTATATCTTGCAATTCACGTGGTGGAAATTTTTGAAATTTTTACCACATGTTTTCAAGTCAGCATACTACAAGATCCTACAGTTACATGTGTCAAATTTTTTAAAAAAAAATTGGGTTTTTATACTAAAAATGGCAATTTTTGAGCATTTTTGATGAAAACATAGTCATGGAACTTTAGGGGTTAAATTTTACTTTTTAAAAAATTTTAAATTTTAAAATATTTCCCACATTTAAAATTTGAGAATCTAAAAATGTGACAAGTATGTCAACCTGTTAGTCTACCAAATCCTACTTTACAAAATATTGAGATTTGTTTCATTCTACCCAAAATTTGCCATTGAAAATTCAAAGAGAATACATTGTGTCTTTTTAGTTCTTAAGAAAATAAAGGATAACAAGGAATTGATCAACCCCTAAGATAACTACTCCTAAAACCAACCCCTACAAATTCTTGCCTAAAACTTACTCTACTATTTATGAGAGTCTCGGATCGATTTTGTAGCTATGAAAATTTGTTATTTATTGATTTAGAGTCTAAAAAATGCATTCTAAGAAAATCAATACATTTCCCATTTGACTACCAATAAGACCTCACAATAATTTTTTAATATAATATAATAGCAATTATATTAAATTGCTTATTCAGTATGTTTTAAGTGTGGTTGCTTTAAAGTTTTTTTATTTTTTGAGGCCCAAAACAACTTCAACATATTTATAGCCCAAGCAAGGCTACAATCTTCATCAATATTGACTTTTTAACAGATCAGAGGATTCTTTTGTTAACTTTTTCAAGAACATTGTTCCAAAATTTAGAGTGAACATCAACACTAATTGCAAGTTCAATGTGCTTAAACTTCAAAATGTAAATTTTTCTAGCCCTTCCCAAAGTTAAAGTTTTGTTGTTCAAAATTTTTAAAAATAACATGTATGAACAATAACTTGTGCATTTAATTGATAAGTTGGAAAATGAATTGTGAATATATGCAAAAAATTTAACCAAAAAAACTTTCACATTCATCTTTAAACCCTAAAGGACTAAGGAGACCACTTGGGGCTTTTTGAATAATTGGGTAGATTCTATTGACTTCATAATTTGGAATTTTTGCATGAATTTTTTAAGATGGACGCTACTCATCATAATCTACATGTGAAGTTTTGTTTCATGTCATTCCAGTAAATATTGCAAAAGCTAGAAGGATTCTTTTGACTTCAGTGTCAACCCGGGCAAAAAATGTATATTTTGAAAATATACTAATTATTTCATGGGGATTTTATAGATTGATATCTATTCAAAAAAATTTGAACCATTGAATTCTAAATAATGAGGTAAAAGTTAATAGGGATTTTATTTTATAGGCAATGAAGGTAAAAAAAGCATATGAAGTCTTTTTTTTCTTCTACAGTTTTGAAAATTTTCAAATAAAAATAAAAATAAAAATAAAGGATGTTAATTTTTTATTAGAATATTCTCGCCATTGGAATTAACCTTGAAAGGCCCAAGGCCATTTTTCTATAAAAAAAAACATTCAAAACTGCCCTTATTGTTGCATTCATTAAAATTTTGAACAACAAAATGTTTATAAAAAATCTAACCATAGGATCTTGTAGTAGACTTGTAGAAGAAGAAGTGGAAAAATTTTCTTGACATTTGATAGTGCAGATTGAAAGATATAAGTATTTGAAGGGGATTTTTTTTTCATTGTGCCTGACAATTCTAGATGGCTTTGACCACTGATTGCAACAAATTTTTGCACAATAGATTTTATATTTAAAAATCTAGCACATTCAATATGGTGTTAGTCATATCTTCAAAATTTTAAAGCCAATAAAAGACGTGTAGCACATCCAAAAAAATCTTGCAATACAACAAATGAATGTCTAAAAATTCACAATGCACAACATAATTTTTTGAGCACATTTGTCACCACATAATTTTGAAACTTGGAATTTGAAATTGTAGATTGAAAGAGATAGTAATACTTTACAAGTTCCAAAAAAAAATTTGGAAAAAAAAAATCCTCTCCTTCCTATAGAATTTAGAAGGACTATGTGAATTGTATATGGACATAGGCAACCTTTGGAAAATGGATTCACTTGGATTCCCGGTTTGTTTCCTTGCATTGAAACTCTAAGGTTGAACTCCTTTGTCCACACAATCTTGTAATTAAAATGTTTTCACAATTCCACCCCGATCTTCTACCGTATTTATTGTGCAGGACACTGATGCTGAGTAATTAATTAATGTTTCCAAAGTAGATTTAGCATTTCAAAATTTAATTATTAAAAAGTAAACATTTTATTCATATAAAATTCTTAATACTTGGCAATTCACTTCAAAAGCCAATTAATGTGGCTTGTTCTAAGTTGAAAAAAGTAGCTCTTTACACAATTAGGGTGGTAGGAGGTAAAACAACCCATGTGGGATATGTAAATTAATAGTGCTCAATCACTCATAGTTAAGTCAAAAGCAAGAATTGGTTCAAAGTAGAATTTTAGGCGTCATTTCATTATAATAAAAAAAAAATTTCAAAATATTTTGAACGAAGTTAATGTGAAAAATTTAGCTAATTTTCATGTCCAAAAATCCATTTGAGATTTCAAGAGTTCAATATAAAGTTATGAACAAATTTCATAGAACAATTGGAAGGGCATTTCTTTGACATTTTCAAACATACTCTCTGAATTTTGACCATCATTTTTTCTTGGAGGTTCAAAATTACAAATGTTTTTTTGGAGATGAAAATTAGTTTAATTTTCAAGTCAAAGTTTTTTGAAAAAAATTATTCTACTATGCCAAAATGAGGTTTGAAATTCTCTTTTGAGCACAATTCTTATGTTTTGACAATGAGCGGTCAAGTTTTCATTTTCAAATTATCCCATACCCTTTAGCCTATGTTTTCACCAAAACCACTCCAAAATTGTCAGTTTAGTACAAGTACCAAAATTTAGAATTTTTTTTTTTTTGACAAATGTAACCTAGGATCTTGTAGTACACTAGTTGAAAGTTTTGGAAAAAAACTCAAAAATTTCCACCGTGTTGATTGCAAGATAATAGGGTTTGAATTGACAAAAAATCCTTTTTTTGTCCCTGCAAATTTTTTTGGCATCTGCACTTCACCTTTGTATGAAGAATGTCCAAAATGGTAGTTACTCTTTAGATTCATTCTTTATGGCAAGTTGGCTACATGCTTGAAACATTTCAGAGCATTTGGAATTGTACAACATATAGGAAAAAAATAGTAAGTACAAAAAATAAAGAATGGTTCAAAATACTTAGTTGTCAAGAATTTAATTATGGAATTGAAAAATGCCAATTTTGATGGTGGAAATGTTGTAATAAACAATCTACATCTTATGATTTTATTTTTTTTCAAAAAATATTGAAAATTGAGTAAGATAAAAGACTTCAAAGTTTTATTTAAGAGTAGAGATTCTATAACTACCCTCAAACTAAGACTCTCCATAACTTTCATCTCATTAATTAAAATGGAATGATTCAAAGCTTCCCACCTACATAAAAAAAATGAGCTGCTCGCCGACCAATGGAAATTACATATCATACAATAACTTTTGAACTATGTAGTCAAAAGTTATGACAATTGTTTTGCCTCAATGCTACTCCTAGGACGCATCTTGTATAAAAATTTCAAAGAAAAAAGACAAAATATCTGTTTGTAGTGAGTCGCCCAAAATTGCTATATTAGTGTTTGGTCCTTTAGGGGTTAAGGATTCATGATGGACAATAGATTTCATTATAAAAACAACCTCTTCACCCTTCACTCTTACCAAATGTCATTGCTAGAAGTCTTTCACATTGCCATCAAAAAAAATAATTAGATAATAATTGGAATTTATTTCAGATATTTTTTTGACAACTTGGTCATCAAATTTTTGCTAAAATTCTAAAATTTCTCTTTGTTTTTCTTTTTGGCTTTTCTTGAAAAATAATTATTTTTTTGCCAATCCTACCCTACATCTACGGTAATTGAGTTTGTTCCTACTTGGTCTTGTAATTGAGTTTCAATTGTTTCTAGCCCTTCACCCGCTGGCCCACTTAGCCTTTGTCTTTTTGACCAAAGCAGCCTATGCATTTGCCCTTGGCCTTAGTCAACCTAATATTGGCAGCCTAGCCTGCCCTTCAAGGCTCAAGTTGAAGTTTGCCTAAAAGAACCTATAACTTCTTCACCCAACATCCGATTGAAACAAAAATTATAGATTCACGAAGCTCTTGTAGAACTACACGTTCCCAAAAGTTTCCAAACTTATCAAATAAAAAATTGAGATCATAGAAACTGTTCTTACCCTGAGGAGACAATCGGCCTTTAAGGGTTAAACCAAATACCAAAAATAGTTATATTGAAAGTTACAATCAACCCCTAAACGTTGCAATCCTTTTTTGAATTTTTGCACATTTTTGCTTATATCTTTGTACAGAAACATCATTCACCGAAATTTCATGAATTTGGTCATTAAAGAAGGTTGTCTTTTCTAGTTTCAAGTATTACATTGGATGAATGAGAACTGAGTTGGATGAAATAGTACCTTGAAGCCCTCTGTTCGTTGTCCAAAATATGGACGTCTGTGCACTTCAGGGTTAACCAAAGTGCATCACTTTTTTTTGAATGCGTGGACCTTTCCGGGTTAATTTATGCCGAATCTATGACCTTCTCACGTACTAGGATAGGAGTCGCTCAGTCACCTGTTGAGGTCAAAGCAAGGCTTCCCCGTCCTGAGAAGCAAGTCAAACCACCACCGCCGAATTCCAACCCAAACCTGTGACACTGTGCATCCACAATTCATGAGCTCAATGCATGGGGCTGATTATAATAAGTTGTGAAGCTCAGTCCCAGCAGGAGTCAAAACTGATGCATTACAGTGATAGCATAACTTTCTGTGTTATAGTTTATGCCAAAACATGTTGCACGTGAGCTCCACGATGAATCGAGCGTCTTACAGGGTCTGCATGATGCCATTCATCTGATTATTACTCTTGCAGCAGTCTTGCCAATTTAGAATGAAAACCATTATCAAACTGGTGGAAGCGCAGACAGACAAACAGACTGACTCTGACGGTTCTCAAGTTAGCACTGAACCCGGAAACAGTGTTTTCTTTTTTGGTTTCCAGACTGACAGTTCTGTGGCCTACTACAGGAAGGTAGAGGTACCTATTGAACGGATAACTTAAGCATTTCAGCCTGGAGGATATGGGAAATTTGTTGAAAAATTGAACTCAATACGGTGGAGGCACCTAAAATTGTCAAAATAAGGTGTTTCAGCATAGTTGGAGGCACCTTTTCCTAAAATAATATTTTTATAGTATTGGCAAGTGAAAATCATGAATATTTGAAAGAAAAACAAATAGATTTTTCAGGTGTAGTATGTAATTTCTATGATTTTTCAAAGTGTTGGCTCCCTAGACTACTGAAATTGTTCCATAGGTGTACTTTGAATTGAAATCTGCAAAAATCAGGTGTCAGCGAATGAGAAGTAAATATGTGTCTTTCAAAAAGCGTCGACGAATTAGAATTAAACATTTGTAGGACACTTTAATGGATGCTTATGGATGGATTTGGTGACAATCTAGGGTTCAAGAATGAGGACAGGGACGGGAATGGGTGTTTCTACCTTAGAGTTAATTGTAAAGTTGGTCCTGTGCTTGGAAACCGGTGTCAGGGGAAGGTTTAATTAAGAATAGTACAAAACAAACCAACGGCACTAAACTCCATTAGACTTGAGTTTTGGTGCTCCAGGGAGTTTTGTCCTATGTTTTTCCCAAACTCCAACGTGTGGTCCCGCATTGCATGCACTTTACGATCAACTCAAATGTATGCGGAAATAAGGATGAGGAAGAATGCTTCGATGAAGAAGAACCAAAAAAAAAAAAAATCTTTGAGAATGAATATTTTATTCAATATAAATGTATATTTTTCATTTGGACCCATCCTTATCTCATAGGTTCACTTAAAATGGCTAGCTTAGCTTTGGAACGTGTTTCTAATCAGATGTGAGCCAATCGAATCTTTTTCAATCAACAATAGAGCCAATTGTTGTCCACTATGCGGCACCCTGCTGTATTAGTACAAAGGGATTGTCTATTATAGTTATCTCTACTTTAGAATTAATTGTAAAAAAAACTCTAGTTCAAAATGGGGGTGTCAGAAGAAGGTTTAATTAAGAATAGTGCAAAAGAAATATAACATATCGGTTTGGATGACTTCATCTAAGATTGTAGGATGGAAAAAAAACATTTTCTCATCTAATGTTTTTGTTTTGAAGGTGCTTAAGTACATTTTAAGTTGAATAGTATTGCAACTTCCCTTACTATGGTATTATTGACTTTTCTAAAGAAAAGATCCTTAAATACTTAATCCATGGATCAACCTTATAGTGTATTTGGGCCACTTTTTTGCTATTTTACTCTTGATGTGAATTTGACATAAAACTGATTTTTTTATAAATTTGAGTCCAACCAATGAAATGAAACTTAGCAAGTGTAGTTTCTACTCCAATTAGAAGTTTTGGTAACTTTGTAAATCTCAATATTTTATAGCAATATGAAATCTAGGCCTATAAACATGGTTTGTTGATTTTCTAATTTTCAAATGACATAATTACTTTGGTTTAACCCCTAAAGTCCCATTATATTGGACAAAATGGATTTTGGGTAGGTTCCTATGAGCTCAATTTTTGGTGAAACTTTCTGAAATTTTTCCATAAGATAGAAAAACTTATTAGCTTTCTGGGAATGTAATTTTTATTTCAATCGGTGCCCGGAAGCAAAAGTTATGCTACAATAACTCCAAAACGAGGGAGACCGGGCAGCAAAAAAACTCCATAAAAAATTGAAATAAATATTTTAATTATTTTTTTCTAATAGATTATGTTTTTGTCTAAATAGGAAGCTTTGATTCATTCCATTTGGATTAGTGATGTGAAAGTTATAGAGTTTCTTATTTTGTGGGCAATCAAAGCATCTTATTGAAAAAAACTTTCTCTTTTACTTTGAATGTTGATATCTTTCAATCCGTACGGTCAAACATCACAAAAATTTTACCTCATGAAAAGTGTAGTACCAGATCTTGTGGTTAGATTCTAAAAAGAAAAAATTTTGATTTTTTGGATGAATGCAACAAAAGTAGCAGTTTTGAGTGATTTTTAACAGAGGTCTGATTAAGACCGCAAGTTCTCGGACAATGAGAACTTGGGAACTTTGCCACATCAGCAATCTAATTAGTTGAGAGATTGCCATATCATGTAATATTATTAAATTAAAATTTTAATATATATATATATATATATATATATATATATTAAATATTTTTGAAAAATATTTAAAATATTATTTTATTATTTAATATTGTGACCAACAATACGCTAGTTCATAGCAAGGAGAACAACTCTGCAATGACCTTCCCATGCCCTCAAATCCCCTCTAATAAATGAAAATGAAATTTTTTTGAGTATACTTTGTATTTGATATGAATGTTTTCCATTTTTTCTTAAAAAATTCATAGTAATTTCAAAAAATTCCAAAAAAATGGAAAGTTTTATGACTTGTAGTAGACATAATTATGACTTCATCTTTGAAAAATAAATGTAAAATTTTTATTCACCTCTTGTTGCAAAATGGCAGCAAACAGAGTGATGGATAGGAAAGCTTGAAATCAGTGGTCATGGGCTTGTCCCTCTGGAGTTAAACACAATTTCCCACTTTTTTTCTTTAGGCTTGAAGTTGCCCACTTATTCTCGGGGCAATTGGGCATCTAATTACCTAAAAACACTACAAGAGAAAGGGATATTTCAATGAGTTTTTAAATATAGTCCGAAACATAAGAATAAATAACAATCTTTAAGGAAATTTTTCATAAAAATTTACTAGAAATACATGTGTTTCTAGTAAATTTTGATTGAAAATCTTTTTAAAGGTCAATATTTATAATCTTATATCTAGATTCTACTTAAAAACTCTTTTAAAACATCATTTTCTCTTGTAGCAAAAAAACACTGCCTTGAAATGATGCTAAGGATGTTTTGTGTCTTTTAAATGGTCAACCAAACTTTGTGCACATTGAAGAATCAAATATTTTCATCCTATTTTTTTGGTGCAATTTTACTGATGTTATATCCACATTATTGAGTTAAATTGAAGGCATTTCAATTTTTTTAAATATTTATATGGCATAGTTTATAAAAAAAATGGTAATCATCTCTATAGTCCAATGTCGTTTTATTTCATAATAGGCGATATTAAGATTTAATTGGATCTTATGTTTAATCTTGTTTTTTGTTTTTCTTTGAGAAGCTGAAGTAGATATAATGTTCACTAGCCTTTGGAGAGGTTGCCTTTTTCTCTCTTGAGTCTTCACCCATAACGTCTATCCTAAATATTCATAGTGTGTAGGAGCCAAGGTGATAGGAACAAAGGTGGTAGTGGTTTTGTAAATCAATTAGCTAAAGTGATATGAAATTTATTCATGACACATTTTTTAATAATACATTCATTTTGCAATTGATTCAATTATTAAGATTTGATGTATAGAAGAATATACAACACATTATTTTAATACAACAAGTGGCTAATGAAGACTAATTGGAGCTGGACAAGATTGATAAGCAAAAAATTTGTGATTTAATTGGAGGCATGTTTGTCAATGAAAATATTTTACAACAACCTTGTTGAGTTGCAATTCAGTGCTTTTGATTACTATTCACCATTCGCCTACTCAATGCCATGTGTTTCCATAGATACTGATAGGATGTGAAATATTTCACATGATTCTATTCAAAAAAGGGCATTAGAGCTATAAATTAGTGAACGTTATGGAGGGCTATTACTTTGTGTGAATGGATGGGCAAAACAACCATTAATGTACTTACATTCTCATTTATATATCACTTTTAATTTTACATGAGTCATTTATTCTCCAAAAACAAGATCAACAAGTGGTCTTGGGACTCCGCTTATTCACCGTTTTTTCTTTGAATTCAGACCTCCTTTCAATTTAAAAAAAATAAAAGAACATCAAGTGATCCTACTCCTTTTGTACTTAAGCTTATGGATGGCTATGTTTTGCCCTTGGTAGTGGTGAGCTTGACCAACTTTTACCAATTCATTCATGTGTCAAATTAGGCGTGTTTTTAATATGAAAACTAATGTAAATGACAAACTTATTGAAGTTGTTGTTGACCAATAATCCATTTTTTTTCTTATAATATAGTTGCCTAATTAGTTTTTTTCAATACATAGTAACACAACTGCCACAGTCTGCCAATTAATTAATTGGCAATCAGAATGTGCTTGTGAAATTTATTTTCTACCCCTCAATACTTATATTTTTTTGGAAACTATTGTTGCTGCAATCGATATGGAATATTGGCCTTGTTCCCGTATTAATATCCTCATTTGTATACCATAGATACTATATATTAATATATATTTATATACCTTATGTTGTATATCCATTTATTCCATATACCTATATATATTGTATATTGTATATTATTTATCATATTTCATAAGTTTTGTATTTGAGATCTACAGTGAAGATTGAATAAAAATAATTTTAAATGTGCAATTGAAATAAATAGTATGGAAAAGGAGACTAAATTTTTTTTAAATATTAACAGTCCAAGATTTTTGGAATCAAGGGTGGCAGGCAAGGAGGGGGGGGGGGGGGGGGGATTGCATCTTTTTGATGCATATTTGCTTACAATGTAGTTCAACTAGCAATGCTTTTCCTAATCATGCCCTAAAGAATTGATTTAATTTTTTGTACTAACAAGGACCTTAACAACACTAGTTCTTATTACAAATTATACAATAATAGATGGGTATAATAGAGTTAGCATGTTACAATAAGGTTTGAAACTATGAAGAATTTTCAAGGTTTAGATTTTATTATTTTTATAAAACATAGCTTCTCATTGTGGATCCTAGAGGGGAACTAATCTTCCCCTTTGAGATGCTAATGTGCCTCTTTTAACCCCTAAAGGACCAAGGTGATTTTCTTATCAAAAACCATTCAAAACTGTCATTTCTATTGCAAAAAAAAGAACTTAAAATTTTTTTTTTGCATATCCAACAGTAAGATCTTATACTTGACTTGTGTATAAATACGTAGAAGAAATTTCAGAAACTTTGACCATGTAGATTGTAAGATATATGCATTTAAAGTGAAGAAAACAAGTTTTTTTGCACCTTGCTTAACTAGATTTTTGGCTTTGAATCTTTTTTGTTCAAATCCTTTGCATTGTTGTTTATGTTAAAGAAATAAAATTATGTTAATTAGTTGAGTTGAGAATCTATAATTAAAATTTAGGAAAAAAAGCACTTAATTTTCACTCATTAAAAAATTGTTTAGTAGAGGTGGGTCTAAGATTGAAGAAAAAACTAAATTGTTAATAGCTTTTAGATGGAATTGAATCAAAATAATTCCAATGGTAAGATTTTTCTAGCAAGAAATTCTAACCTTGTCTAACAATTTTTTTTGAAAAACTCTAAAAATTGCATTCAAAAATGAATTCTACAACTTATTTTTTCAAGAAGATGCTTAGATTGCCCAAAAAACTAATATTGTCCATCACTTTCTCATTATTAGTCTAAATTAAATGAACCAAATCTTTACATATAGACAAAATTATAATCTTTGAGAAAAAAATATGAAAAAAAATTATTTTGACTTTTTGTGATTTTTTTTGGGCTGCCTGCAAAATTTCAATTTTACTTATTGTGCCATAACCTTTTCTCCTGAGCATCAATTAAAATAAAAATTATATATTCACAAAGCTCTTGCAAAAATACACAACTTTAAAAAGTTCCAAAAAATATCACTAAAAATTGAGACAATAGGAACCTCCCCAGACCCAAATTGTTCTCCAAGGGGATAAACGGTCCTTTAGGGGTTAATTCCATACAAGGTTCCAATGCAATGACAATTCAAAATTGTCCCTTCACATTGTAAAATAATGTAAGAATATTTTTTCATTGAGTTTATAAATGGTGACTTTCCAAACCAATTCCAACCCTTTGAGATCTAATTCCTACCTTTTGAATCCAAATTGCATGCTTGGTGCAACTTCTACTACATTCACTACAAGAGAATGGGGTGTTTTAAGTGAATTTTTAAGTATAGTCCTAGACATAAGGTTTTAAGTAATGACCTTTAAGGCAATTTCTAGCATAATTTTACTAAAAATACATGCTAAAAATACATGTATTTTTAGTAAAATTCTGCTAAAAATTGCCTTAAAGGTCATTACTTAAAACCTTATGTCTAGGACTATACTTAAAAACTCACTTAAAACACCCCATTCTCTTGTAGTGAATGTAGTAGAAGAGAGCAAAATTGGGTTCAAGACTAGGGATCTTAATTGGGCATTAGTCCATAACAAATTTGTCTACCTTTTCATTGTGCTCATAGTGTCCGTACAATGACATAACCAAGATTTTCAAAAATGTTGCAAATTCTAGTCACAAAGTAATGGAGAAACTCATCACAAAGTTCTTTTCTCACGAATTATCAATAGTAATCGTACAATTATCATCAGACATTGCTTTTATATTACATTCATTCATTTGAAAATATTGTTACATACAGACATTCATTAGTACTATGCAATTTAGGCATGTCACTGATATTTGAGTTTGAAGTGCTAAAGTTGCACAATAACTATGCATGACAAAATATGCATAATTTCATTCGTTTAGTGATGGGCGGCTGACTTTGTGCAACATTAGTGCTTATTTAAGACATATAAAGTTAGTGTAATAATCACACAACATCATGTTTGTGGATAGTTATTGCACAATTTCAGTACTAAGTCAATTGAAAAGTAGGAATTGTGTTGAAAGTAGAAATACAGACTTCATTTAGGCATAGTAGAATAGCTTTTTTCAAAAAAACTTGAATATAAAAAAGTTGGTAAATCAAGCAATCTTTCATTTCCAAAAATTTGTTTTGAGATTTAGAGCCTCTAATCGAAAGTTATGGACAAAGTTCAGAGATGGGTTGGAAGGGACATTTTTTTTGACATTTTCAAACATTCTCTCTGAATTTTGTCTATAACTTTTGATTGGAGTCTCAAATCTCAAATGAGTTTTTTGGAAATGTAAGATATTTTAGTTTATCAACTTTTCTTAATTTTAAGTTTAAAAAAAAGCTATTCTACTATACCAAAATGAGGTTTGCATTTCTACTTTCAGCTTAATTCCTACATTTTGACAATGAGTAGTCAAACTCTCATCTTCAAGTTATTCCATATCCTTTGAATGTTCATTGAATGGATTTCAGTCCAGAAAAAACCTCTCCACCCTCTATTCCCACCAAGTGCCAATGAAGTGATTCCTTTAATATGCCATCAAGTTTATTGGTGGCCTATTGATGGTTAGATAATTAACATTTCATAGTAATATGTCCAAAGATCAAATTTCAATAAAAAAGTCAATTTCAAATCTTCAAATTATAATGAAACCTAGAATTGATAAGCTTTATTTCATCAGGTTGGTCCAAATTCAAAAAAGAACTTTTTATGATAAAAATTTTGATAAAGGAAAAAGAACAAAAGTTGCCAAAATACATTGCACTAGCGTTCCAAAAGATTTTGGAGCTCTCCTAGTAGATATCTTCCTTCTACAAAAATAGTTTGTTTTCTTTTCCAATGGTCACCGGTTTCATCCTTTTAATTCCTAAATGTCTCGGTTATTTTTCCACTAATATAATTTTGGCACCGGATATTTCCTTCAAATTGAAAATGTCAAAAAATTGCCAGTTTAGAATCTAAAATAGAGATGTATTACATCCTTGGTAGGAAACCGGCTTGGCATAGCCTTTCACCAAGTGAAAATCAAGTATCTTCCCAACTCACTAAAGACTAAATTGAGATTGATAATGAAAATTTGCAAAATTCAAAGTTTAGGGTTCAAAATTTTCACCTTTTTCAAATGAATCATTTGTTGTTCCTATAAAATACTTCTCAGGATTAGTAAAAAAGTATTGAAATTTTCTAGCATTCTTCTACAAGGTGATGGCATCCACTAAAGTGAACTCAATGTTTGGCTGGTTCTTCTATGACCACACGCTTTACAATGTCCAAATGTGTTGTGGTCAAGCAATTTTGAAAGTTTTGCTTGATGCCATTTTCTACAGAAAAACTCTCTCACATGTTGCAATACTCACACATTGACATCTTGCAATCTTAGTAAGTGTCTAAAGGCTAGGATATTTTAGTTTTGAAGATGCACTCCAAGCAATAGATGCCCACAAATCTCCAAAGTTCTTTCAAATCGTTGAATGTTCCCTGCAGCTTAAAAGCAAAAAACTTTTGCTTACAAGCTGCAGCATCCACTAAGGAAGGGAGATTGTCCCTTCTTTGCATCTTTCCTCTCTATATTGCTTCAAAAGCAAATCTAATTGAACTACCCCTCAAGATGCTAAACCAAGTTGCCTTTTAGGCATATGAATTGGATTCAAAATTGTAAAAGCATCAATAACATTATTGTCAACAAATCTAGCTTCCAAAGCTGCATAAATTGCTTCAACAAATATTGAAAAGAAAGAAAGGACTGCCTCCAAATCCACATCACTAGGATCTCTAATCATATCTATGGTATGGAATTTGGACCCCCTAATTTTCCTTGATAAGCTACAAAGATAGCCACTAGAGGTCCAAATTATGTGATAATATGAAATTCCATATTAGGGATGAAGATATCCTACTTCAAATCACAAGAATCTATTAGAAAATTCATTCTAATAGTAGCTATTTAAGTTTTCATTATAGACCCTACATGAGAAATATCTACAAACTTGTTTTGAAAAAATTTAGACAGCTTTGTAAGCATTTAGATTTTGGAGGATATCAATCAAAAAATAGAGGATGTAAATGAATTTAAATTCCTTCAACTTGGCATATAAGAAAGGTGCTAATCCATCATCCCTTGATCTTGGAGTATCACGCATATAAACTAATACAGTTTCTAAAGATTTACAAAGACTACTTATCGCTTACCACCTAGACAAGCAATAAATTTTGTAATACCTTTCAGTGTTTTTTGAGCATCATTAAATTCATTTTATAATGCTTGTAAAGCTGCCTTATGTTTTGATGATTTCTTAAAATGACCAACCAATGCATTCATCACAAAATCAACATCATCAACGATTCTCACACAATTCAGTTCTAAAAGCCTCTAATGCAGCTAAGTTAGTCTTGTGAGTAATACAATGAGTAGAAGTAAGAAATGGGTTCACCTTTTTCAAAAGAGTTGCAACTCCCGTGTTCTCCTCTACCATAGTGATTGCTCTGTCAGACCCAAATCCTACACATTTAGCCATATCTAGCCCCCATGTCTTCATAGTAGCCCTTAGAGAGTCAAAAATCACTTTAGAATCCTTTCTTCCATCCACAATTAACAACAAATCCAAATAAAATGTCAAAGGTAAACCTCCTTCTAAAAATATAGCAAATACAACAAGATGACCCTTAACTGAAATATCAAAAGATTCATCAATCTTTTAACCAAAAAAATTTGAGTCCCTAACTCTATTTAAAACTTGGCTTTGACAACATTTGAAATAGCAAAAATCATATCAATTTTTTAGACGTAGGAGCATTGCATGAGACAAATAAATCACACAAACTAGGAAATTTGTGAAAAGAATTGTTTCTTTCCCTTTGAAGTAGGCAGCTTTGAAAAGTGACATTAGAACCTCATCACAAGTATGATTTGCATCTACTATAGCTTTTGGTAAAGATTTTTGACCGCGATGTTTAGCTCAAGCTAGTTTTCCTATGTTCAACAGTTTTAGCATGATCTGGCAAGGCTAATATTTTGACATTTGTAGAACCTTCATTAGCATACGCAAATTTGCCACCTCCTTTTCTACATATCTTACAAAAAATCCTTCCCAACTCATGATTAACCCCTAAAGGACTAGCATGCATTTTTTGGCATTATAGAAATTTCGGGCAGGTACCTCAGTCCCTGTGACTAGAGGTTTAAATATTTTGGGCTGAAATTTTAATAGAACAGGGACAAGGAATATTTTTCATTTGCATTAAATTTCATGACATTTGAAAATACAAGTCAAAAGCTATGGCCTAATATGTTACTTTTTTTACCGGGCAGGCAGTTTGGACAAATCTGAAAAAAATTATTTTTTCAAAAATAAAAATTTGAAACTGGTTTTATACAATTACATATACGTGGAAAGGTTTGAACCATTCCATTCCAATCATTGAGTCAAAAGTTATGAGGGTTTTTAGTTTGTGGACAGTTCTAGATTCTCTACTTTAAAAAAACTTTGTTATTGTTTATTTGACTCAATTTTCAATATTCTTGGAAAAAAATAAAACCCTAGGATGTAGATTAATTATTACAATATTTCAACCATTGGGATTGGCACTTTTTTAATTCATAAATAAATTCTTAACAATTTAGTATTTTGAATCAATATCTACTTCTTTCTACTTACTATTTTTTTCCTATATGTTGTACAATTCCAAATGATGCGAAAAATTTCAAACATATTGCAAAATTATTTAGGAAATTGAATTCAAAGAAGCACCACAATTTTGGACATTTTTTCATTGAAAAATGAGCTTGTGAAGTGCAGCTGCCTGGTTTTTCGCAGGAATGAAAAAATGGTTGGAGACTTTGAATGCTTATATCTTTTGCTCTTCACTGTGGAATTTTCTGAAATTCTTACCACATGTTGTTTATACATCACACTACAAGATCCTACAGTTACTTGTATCAAAAATTGTTTTTTTTCCAAAAATTTGGTAATTGTATTAGAAATGGCAATTTTGGAGCATTTTTGGTGATTACATAGTCACGGAGTTTTAGGGGTTAAAGACTACCCAATCAAACAAACGATACCAAGCATCTTTTCAATCTTCATTAGCTTTTTGTATTGGACTCAATTCATTATTAGGTATTTTGGTTGAACCAGTAGCATATGCTTGTAAATCCATGGATTCTCTATCAACCCTAGTCGTAAACAACATATCTCTCATTGTTCTTTGAGACTTTGACGTTTAACAATAGTAAAACAATGAAATTTAAAAAGGAAGTTCAGAAATCTTAATTGATGCTTGCAGCATTTGAATACGTTGAAGGAGATGAAAGCAATAGCAATACTGGGATAAAAACCCACCAAGATTGTCAACACCAACAAAAGAAGCAACACCAACACCAATAGCAAGTCGTGGACAGCACCAATTGACCAGCTTCACAAATAAGCAAGCAAAAGGGCCATATAGCATATCAAAATAGCAAAGACAATGGAGGAGGTGGGATAGTAGGGAGCTAGGGATGGGAGCAAGGAAAGCAATGATGGAGTTACAAAGAACAACAATGGAAAGAGGGAATTGGGAAACTAGGCAACAACAAAGGCGAGGGAATGGGGCAGGAGGGCTACAATTGAAAGGTGACGTAACTTGAGGCAGGAGGCATGAAAATTCAACCGGCATATTGAGGAAATTAGGATTATTTTATATTGAACGGTCTTTTGCAACTTTATCCCAATATCCGCCCTTCATTATTTGGATATGTGCCATCTAGAACATATCTACAGCAACTGAAATCTTGCCCTTATGCAAAACAAATCGGTTAAAACCCATCCTATTGAAAATTGAGGCGGATAAATTATCCCCTAAACTTTTCCTTATGCCAGTAGAATTCCTTTTTTTTTATCAAATTTTCCTTTAGTTTTTGATTCTTCACTTTCAAAATCCAATTGGTTATTTGGCCATTTTTATCGGTTGACTTTGTATTAGCCGCCGGTTCTTCCCAAACATTACATTGCATGGTAATATATTTGGATGTGTCTTTTTATATGTAAAAAGAAAGTAAAAAACATCAATCATTGAAAATGAATCCAACACCAATCATTGAAAATGAATTCTAGCAAAAGAATGATTTTTTCCTTCCTTCAAATCATCCAAAGGACATAAAATGCTCTCTTAACCCCTAAAGGACCGAGGTGATTTTCCTACCAAAAACCATTCAAAACTGTCATTTCTATTGCAAAGAGAAAAGAGTTTAAAAAATTGTTTTTTTTTGCATATCCAACTGTAAGATCTTATACTTGACTAGTATATGAATATGTGGAAGAAATTTCAGAAACTTTGATCACGTAAATTGCAAGATATATGCATTTAAAGTGAAGAAAACAAGTTTTTTTCCACCTTGCTTCACTAGGTTTTTTGGCTTTGAATCTTTTTAGTTCAAATTTTTTGCACTACTGATTTCGATTTTCTACTTAATTATGTTAATTAGTTGAGTTGAGAATCTACCAAAACAATTCAGGAAAAAAAGCACTTAATTTTCACCCATTAAAAAATTGTTAAGTAGAAGTGGGTACAAGATTGAAGAAAAATCTAAATTGTTAATAGCTTTTAGATGGAGTTGAATTACAATAATCCTAACGGTGAGATTGTTCTAGCAAAAAAATCTAACTCTGTCTAACAAAAAAAATTGAAAAATTCTCAAAATTGCATTCTAAAATGAATTCTACAACTTATTTTTTCAAGAAGATGCTTAGATTGCCCAAAAAACTAAGATTGTCCATAACTTTCTCATTATTAGTCCAAATTGAATGAAACAAAGCTTCACATGTAGACAAAAATATAATCTTTGAGGAAAAAATTTGAAAAAAAAATTATTTTGACTTTTTGTGATTTTTTTTGGGCTGCCCGCAAAATTTCAATTTTACTTATTGTGCCATAACTTTTGCTCCCGGGCATCAATTAAAATAAAAATTATATATTTGCAAAGATCTCGCAAAAATACACAATCTCAAAAAATCCCAAAAAATATTACTAAAAATTGAGATCGTAGGAACCTGCCCGGACCCAAATTGTCCCCCGAGGGGACAACCGGTCCTTTAGGGGTTAAGCATTTCAAGTTAACCTTGGAAGGACACAACAGATCAAAGTGGTCCAATGGATGACTTCACTTTAACTGTAGGAAAATAGAATGCACTTGTTGGGCCAATAATTAGAGTATTTTGGTAAATACCTTGATTGTAAAGTCTGCATTTTACATGGCTAAATCTATTACAAGTCTACTAATTCAAAAATATATGAGCAATAGAGACTAAACAAAGAGAAAGATAGTAAAACCACAAGATTATATATATGTCTCAATGGCAGCCACTAGAAGAAAAGAAAAGAAGTGTTCTATAAATCTATAGTATGAATGGAGGTTTTAAAATCTATGGGGATTCCCACTCACAAAATTAGAATCGTTATAAGTCTCTGCCTTTAAGTAATGTCCCTTCAACAAAAAGAATATGCAAAACGAATAGTTCAATATGAGGTTTCAGTGTTTTAATGTCCTAACCAAGGCTTTAAAATTCACTTTTACGTGATCACTTGGCAGGCAAAGTAATCCTATATTTAGAAATGAAATTGGCGACATAGTAGTTTTAATTAGTTCATTTTACCAATATAACTATTACTTTGAATGAAGAAAATTCATGCAATTTCTAAATTGCATTATTGCTCTGATGGTGACATACTAGTTCAAGTTAGTGTAGACATGGTGACTTTTTTGTTGAAGCTAGAACAAATGTGACGAACCACAAATATGAATTATTGCTTGGTTGAAAATATTTGAATGTATTGTATAAGAACAACAACAACAATAACTCATTATACGAGAGCTTCCTACACAATTGGGAAGATTCAATGGACCAAGGGAGGACTTATACTTTAGGCAACAAACACTCTCAACCTGTAGCTAGGACAACCTTTATGAGATGAACTTTGCAAATTGATCCAAAAGACGCTAGCACATTTTTCCTACACATACACAAAAACTCTTTGATGCTACTCTGAGCTCAGGTAAAACTACAAGATCAAGGCTACAACACACACAAGTTCAAGTATTTGAAAACTCTAAAACTAAAGCTACGATAGAAATAAATTCAAATAACCAGAAATTCAAACAATCAATGAAAATAACACAAATAAAGAGGCTACATTAGTAAGCCTAGTTGAGCAATCATTAGAGAAAAAACGAGGCCTTTAGAAGGCTACTCCACTATCCTCTAAGGACCTTGCAGATTACATTTTTTTGTGTTCAAAGATAATTTTTTCTCCTATTTCTGCTCATCTTATGTTGCGATGTGGGATACTTGTTAGTGGCTCAAAATCCAAATACAAGGTGTTAATACTATAAGAAACTCATGTTTTTGGGGATGTTTCAACTATTGTTTGGAACGCATTTTTGTGGACATTAAATAAAACAACCTATGTTTTTATGTCAACAATGATGTTTAATAAAACATGGGTTTCTTATAGTGTAAATAATCAGGGTTAAGGTACTCTGATGCAATTTAACCCTAATTATTGAATACCATTAGAAGAATTTTGGGCCTCTGGAGGGCTACTCCAAAGTGACCATTTTGTTTATCAAAACAAAGGGAGGTCTTTTATGAAAACTATAAGAACTGCATAGTCAAATGTTGTGAATTTTGCAAAATTCATTAATAGAGTAGGCATGTTGCCTAGCTTCTACAATAAAAAAGGCTAATACAAGCTTTCCACTATTTGTTCTTAGTTCACTATTGGAATAAATTCCAGGTTTAAAAAAATAAGGTTAATATTAAATAAGATTTTTAATTGAAAATCAAAAATCAAATTATCCAATCAAGTTTAACTAAATCAATCTAAGTGGCATTTGAAGCTAGTTGCTATTGGAAGGCAACTAGCTTCAATAGCCACTAACTAAATTTTGTGAGTTTGTAGATGAGAGGATAAGCTCTTAAAGAAGTGGGAATTTGGTAGGTAGAACAATGCATGTGAGATATGTAAATTGGATTGAGTAGGTCCAAAATTTTGCTTTTAGAAACAATTTTTTTTTTTAAACTTAACTTTGAGTGGTGGAACTCTTACTCAATTCAATTTACAAATTTCACATGCATTGTTCCATCTACTATTGTCCCACGTATAAAGAGCTTTTCCTCTCACCTTCAAACACTTCAAATGTCCACAAAATAAGTCTTTCACATTGGCATAAAAAAAATTCTTGATGGTAAGTCATTGAACTAATTTTGGACATTTGCATTTTTCTACAATTTGGATTGAGAGGAAGGTGCATCCGAGTAAACAATGTTTAATAATCAAGGTTAAAGTACTTTAATACATTTTAACTTTAAATATTAATACTTTCTAAATGGATTATCAACCACTGACGAGCATCTAACATCATGATTGAAGGTGAACGAAAATAGGAGAAAAACAATTCATTAAGAAAAAAAAATGTAGTTTGCAGGATCCTTAAAGAACTATGGAACAACCCTCCAGAGGCCCTATATTTCTTTTAATGCTTTGTATTGGGATGCACTTTGTACTCAAACCAAATTGTGGAAAAACAAACAAATGTCAAAAATAGTCTAATGACCATCTACCATCAAGAATTATTTTTGATGACAATGTAAAAGACTTACTTCATTGACATTTGATGAGAGTGAAGGGCAAAGAGGTGTTTTTTTAATTAAAAAATTAATTGTCCATCATGAATTCTCAAAAGCTATAAAATAATTTGAAGATAGATCACTCATTGTCAAATGCAAGAATTGTATTCAAAGTTGATTTTCAGACCTCATTTAGGCATAGTAGAATAGTTTATTTTTTAAAAATTTGAACTAAATTAATGTGGAGAGTTAAGCTAAATTTTATTTTCAACAATCCATTTGAAGTTTAGAGTCTCCAATAAAAATTTATGGACAAAATTCAAAGAAGGTGTTTGAAAATGTCCCCAAAAGTGTCCCTTCCAACCCCTCTCTGAAATTTGGCTATAACTTTTAGTTGAAGTCTCAGAATCTCAAATGGATTTTTGGAGATGAAAATTAGCTTACACTATTTGAGATGTTTTCACTATTTTTTGGAACGCATTTTTGTGGACATTAAATAAAACAACCCATGTTTCTATGTCAACAATGATATTGAATAAAACATCACATTAACCTTTAAACAATATGGCAATTATTTTTTGATCAATAATGACTTTGAAACAATCTGCTTAATGAAAAAAAGCTATTTTTCATCCACTTTCTTTCCTGGTGGACTAGAAGTTGTGTGCCATCATCCTAAGCCAAAATTAGCCTCATTTAATGAATTGATATTAATAGGGATTTACAATTTTTAGAAGACAGCTTAAGGCCCATCCTGGTGCCCTGTCCATCTCAAAATTTTCATCATGGGCTACTTTCTATTTTGACTTACGCTACATTTGATGTCCTTTTTTTATTTTAAGGTAGAGTGATCACAATTGCAAATTATTGTGACGGACAGTGAACAATGTTGAGAGCAGCTGAATGTGACAGTTGCCATCCTTGCTATTATTCATAGCCGTCTTGCATGACAAGGAGACTTGAAGAAGCATAGCCTCTCCTATATTTTAGTTAATTCTTGGAAGGCTATCTAAATTTACAAAGTCATCTTTTTCTTCACAAACTTTGCTACTTAGAATTAGTACACATCTTTATGCACGCAATTGTTTCTAATGTCCCTAATTCATCCTCATATCAACATGCCTGAGAGTAAAGTTAAGAAGTTAAATTTGCCTCCTCCTCAAGAATACTAGTATGTGAGCGTGAGCATATAAGCCAGTGAGCCTCCATTTTTTGACCATTCAGGGTTTGAAAATTAGTTGGAGACCTGCAACCGTGGAATTAGATATAAGATTCAACAATATTAGTGAACAACAAATGAAATATGTAGCTATGTGATTTTGTACCAAAAAATTGAACTAATGTATTTCTAAAGTTAGATTTATGTTCAACCTCTACGGCAATGTTTTAAAATAAAAACAAAAATTTCTTGAATATTGAATATTTAAATAACCATAATAGTCATATATTATACATCAAATAAATGGATTAATTCCAACTAACTCACTAATCTAGATGACCATTTTTTTAGTTGATGCCTTTTTTTTTTATTTGTCTTTTTAATTTTTTTTTCTGCTAAAAATCAAGATTAGTTCTAATTAAAAGACTGCGTAGTGAATCCAATGGTAGTAGTTTCATTGAATTCCAAGTTAAACTCTATTTTGTAGAATTTTAGAAAATGTAGTGGTGCAATGTGATTCAAAGCTCATGATTTATTGTTCAATTTGGACACAAAGTGAAGTTTGAGGCCAGATTATAGAATTATTGCTACATTATATATAAACAGATTCAATTTGAAAAACAAGACAATAGAATCAAATATCAAAGCATGACAAGAAACTCATATATCATCTGACTCAGATGCACTAAGTTCAAAATAAAAACATACTCTAGGATCATAAGATCTATAAGGTGATAGAAAAATTGAATATGAATTAGATGAAGAATTAGCATAAATTAATGCCAACTCTTCAACATAAACATGCAGGCAATGAGAACTCAAAGAGAGACTTCTAAGAAATCTTGGGTGACGATAAAAAAGCAAGGTTTGCATTGGTAATGGATTCATCCAATTGCAAAAAATAAACCATATATCAAATAACATAATAATAAATTAAAATACAAAGTACAAAATTAATAACAAAAGTTGTTGAAAACAAAAAAATATAAATAAAACTTATTCAGATAAGTTAAGTAGTGCAACATCTTTAATTGGAGAGTCATCATCAATCTCCATACCATTGCATGTGGTAGTAGAATCAATAGTTTTGGAGATGATTGTAGGTATTTGCAAAGGCTTCAATACCTCATCAAAGAGTTTGACATCACTAATGCTAAGATAAATGAGCCGCTCTAATAGAAGAGCCTAGATGAAACACAATATTAAAAGTATGAAACATAAAAAATGAAGTGTATAAAAAATCAAACAATAAAATAGAGAAAAATAATAATTCAATACTGTAGATTACAATACCTGTAAAGGCAGTCATATTTGTTAGAATGTCACCTATAGGGTTCAAGCAGTAAATAAAAAGCTTCATTAGAGCCTCAAATTTCTCCTTAGCACTCCTCCATGGCTTGCCATCTTCCTTTCTATATGAATGAGTTGTTGTAGTGATAGAATTGAAGAGAATGCTGTCTCCGACTAAGTCAATCGCGGGAATTGAAGGATCAATAGTTATTGCAAGTTCTTGAGATTGCCTTGCAATGGAAGAGGTCAATGATTGAACTAACAATAAAGTCTTAAATTTTAGAGGCTGGAAATAAAAATCAAATTAAAATTAGAAAAATACACATGAAATCAAATGAATTGCAATTTATGCAGAAATGAAAGCTTAAAATTGAATCATTGCACAAGTGAAAGCTCAAAATTGCTTCTTACATTTCTAGATGGGTTTATAAGATTTATCATGTGTAAGCAATTTATAATAGTCCACTTATCCTTGGTCTTCAATTTATAAATTTTGAAGAATTCTGCCATTTCCTTTGTATTGTAAAATTTTTAAGATAAAATAGAAGAATTGCTCCATCATCATGAAGATAGGTAAGAGAGAATGCCATCATTATCTGGAGAAAATTTGGAATGCTGGCATTCAAATATGGAATTTGAATTGGCGGATTTGAGATCCTTGGACCCGAAGTCCATCTAGGTATTCTGCTATGATGAGGTCCATAACAGATTTCTTTTGCACTTTATCATAAGAAAAAACTCTCTGTCTTCATCAACCAACAAAGATAAATTTCAAGAATGTTAATTCATGATTGAAGATGTCAAAGTTACAAAATAATATGAATTAAAAGAGATGAATTTTAAAGAATGTAAGATTTTATAATAATAGAATATGAAATATAAAACAATTGAAAGAATGAAATCATTTTTGATAGAAAAGCCACAATGTCATCACATGATGCATCAAATGTACCATTCTTCTTCTTCTGGATATTTTTAATAATTTGCAAAGAAAGTTGGAAGATTTGAAAATGGCTTTAATAGGAAAAATGACATACTTGAAGTACTTGTAGGGCATCCTTTGCATGGCTGATTTGAAGTTGAATCGCTTGTCAATCTTATGGTTTTTATGGATCCCCTTATCTACAGCAACTTCACGAAAAAATGTAGAATCCTACAATAGTATGCTCATTGTTTCCACATAATCAAAAATAGTGGACACATGATTCATATAAAAGGGAAGATAGTTAATAGACACATCCAAATTAACCACTATAACATTGAATTTTTTTTTTGTCTCAAGAGCCAACTGCCACAAATAAAATGTAAATTAAAATAATATTATGATTGACTAAAAGGATTTAATGAAATAATATTGAAATAATATAAAAAAAAGACAAGTACGCACCTGAGCCTATTATGGCACTATGTAGCTTCATGAAGACACACCAGAAAGTTGATATCATTGAATTTTGGTTTAAAAAATTTGATAGCCTCACATAAAGAAGGAAACTTATTCCACCTCTCTAACCATTTGATCTTCATAGAAGTGTCCATTGCTGAAGTTGCAAACATTCAGAGTTGTTCTTGAGTCATCTCCGAACTTTCATCATGAGTTTTATAGTGTCACTTCACCTGCTTCAAGCAAGCCGTCGTGTACTTAGAATCTGTAATGGGGAGTTATTTCTTAAATTTTGAATGAGAAGCTACGTTGACCTTGTCAACAGCTTTGGAGATTCATTCATCAACTGTAGTTGGAGCCCAATCTGTTAGATTGGAATACTTCTCATAAAAATAATTTTAAGCAACAACAACAACTCTTGTTGCACGAAGTAAATGTTGTTTTAAAATAAACATAATAGCACATGATAATAAATGTTATGCATAATAGAACAAGATAACATTAATTTGAATAAATAAAAAGAGCAAAGAAAAGACCTAAAAATTGGAAAAAATATGAAATAAAAAATAAAACATTAGAAATAAACTTAATATAAGACTTCATTTAGAGCCTTAATAGTGAGAGTGAATCAAGTTTGTTGTTTTGACTTCCGTTTGGCTTCAGTTGCATTCAGATCTTTTTTAGAAACAAGTTTTTCAAAGTATGAGAGCGATTGCCCAACAATACTTTGAAAGTGATAGAGCTTGTGAACCAAATTTATAAAAATATAGGATTTTTGATTTCTTTTGGCAAAACAAAATGTATTGTGTTAAGACATGTGAAGTAAACATCCACCCTCCCAAAAGATAGAATAGTGACTATTATAATGGTCTATAACAAACAAGTTTAAAAATTGAGAAGTGAAATTAAAAAAATTCATAAAAAAATAAAAAAGATTATCAATTGACTTCATGTAATGCTACCAGCATAGTTGCAATGTCAAATTTGACCTCCAAAACAATACTTTCAACAACATAATGCCACAAGAAGTCATTCGCATGATCTTGGTTGATAAGAGGCAACCATGCTTGCAAACAGTGGTTGCCATCCCACACCATGCACATCTTGCTAGAAAAAACTTTTAGATCCTCATCATTTTGCAATTTTTTTTCAAATGTAGCATTTATATGCACCCAATTGGCAATCTATGATGTAATAATATCATTTGTGACATCTATTGTGTTCCCCTCATTATTCTCCTATGTCACATAGAAAACTCCATTTTTTTCTATGTAACCACAAGTGACAAAGTGTGTAGCTAAATTCATTACATCATTCTTAAAAAAAGGCCTCACAACTGGCAAAAAAATCATACGACATAAAAGAATATAAACTTTAGATTTTTTCATTGGTTGATATCTCAATTACTCAAGACGAGAAGAAGTGTTTATAATCTTCTTTTTCAAAAAGCCATGCAATTGTATCTCCAATTGATCTTTAGAAAGAGGTTGAAGTGCAGCATTCAATTTCTATTTTTATGGAAAATCTTCAGTCAATATCTCTGAAATAATGTCTAAATCAAGATTAGAAGAAGTTCCACTTGGATACATGCATGTATTGTAAAATATGTAAGTGAACATAGCAATTGTCAACGGCTAGGTTTATAAAGGTCAAAAAATTTAAACATTTCATGAAATCCCTAGCATGCATTGCAAAGAAATTTATGTCCCAAAAAGCATGGCCGTCAACGGCTGGGGTCTAAAGGTTCAAAAATTTCAACATTTCATAAAATCCCTAGCATATATTACAAGCAAATGTACGTACCAAAAAGCATGGCTGTCAACGGCTGGGGTCTAAAGGTCCAAAAATTTTAGCATTTCATCAAATCCCTAGCATACGTTGCAAGCAAATATACGTACCAAAAAACATGGCCGTCAACGGCTGGGGTCTAGGAAGGTCCAAAAATTTCAGCATTTGAGTACGTTCTAACTTATGTTGCCCAATAATCTATCTCCCAAATCGCATGGTAGTCAACGACTGGGGTCTAGAAAGGCCAAAAAATTTCAGCATTTCACAAATTTGTATATAAGTTTCAAGCAAATGTATGTCCCAAAAAGCATAGCCATCAATGGCTGGGGTCTAAAGAGGTCACAAAATTGTAGCATTTGACAAAATCTTAGCAAACATTGCTCTAAATCGGAACCCCAAAAAGTGTAGTTGTTAACGGCAAAAGAAATTGAGTCACAAACCTGGATTTGCATCACTCCACACACTTTCTAACCCTTCATTTGCTTTGTTCATTATTTCTCCTTGCTCATCTCACCGCTTTGATTCCGCCACAGCCTCTTCTTTCTCCATGGTGGTAGCTCTTTCTTCCTCTTCTATGTCTTGTTGCCTCCCCACGTTCAAAGATAATGTTCAGAAACGTGCCACAAGGTTTAGGATAAACCCTATTCCACCCTCACCTACTCCAAAAAGAAATAAAACAAAAATTGGTAGATATACCTCAAGAGAATTTTCTTAATAACTTCTTTCGTTTTGAAGGCTTTGAGCTGAAATTTTTTGGACACAAATATTCTACACGTGAAATTCACTCTAATATGTTTCAAAATTTCTAAACATTTTAGCGATTTTATGAAAAAACGCCAAAAACTGCTAAATATCAAAAAGCCGGATTTTGCCTTAAAATCTTCAAAATCTGAACATTTTAGGCCAGTTTCCAAAATGTTGAATTTGTTTGTAGGCCGTAACTTCTTCAGTATGTATCTATTTTTTACATGCTATATACCGTTGGAATTGTGCTTTTGACGCGAATCCCAACCGCCAAAAATTCTGCCATTACAATGGCGGCAAGCAAGGAGTTCCTTGACATGTTATTTATTTACAATGAATCCAGACTAAAGGAGATGCTCCAGGATAATGCGTTAAAGAATGTCATGGATAAATTCCAGCTCCTTAATTCGCGTAATGTGCACAATATGATATCCTCTTTTTAAGGCAACAACAAAGGTGGTGGTGAGATTGATCGGATTCTTGACATAAAGGAGTGTGCCAAAATGGTGTATACTCACCATTAGAAAAAATTTGGAGCCTTCGGAGGATTGTTCCAAAGTGACCAAACCACTCTATCAAAAGGTGGGACTGACATTCGGGAAAGTGGCCACAATGAGTAGTCAGACCAGCTGACTTTTGCGAAAATAGTCAAGCCATGACTATTTTTTATGAATTAAAAATGTATTTGCAGTTTTCTTTTGTTTTTTTTAAAACACATGGATCATTGTATCCATAGTTTTGAATGCTACAAACAATGTTTTAATTTAATTTTTTTCAATTAAGTCAAATTAAATTCAATCAAGCCACATAATTTGGCTTAATTGGATTTAATTTGACTTCACTGAAAAAAATTTGGTTTCAAATAATCCAAATTAGGTGGCTATTGAAGCTAATTGCCAAAGGCAACTAGCTTCAATAGCCACTTAATTTGGATTATTTTAAATCAAAATGAACCTAATTTGTGAGTAACAAGATGAAAGGAGGAGGTCTTTATAGAATTGGGATTGTAGTACTGTATTCAACTCATGTAGAATATGTGTCTTCACTCATTTGACATTGTAAAGAAAAGAAAGAGATGCTGATAGACTCTCACCTCAAGTCTACTGAGTCATTCAAGAAGTAGTTATCCATTTTCCAAGCTTGAGTGGCCAACAGAAATTTTAGGTCTTATTTTGGCACTGCCCAGTATAGATTTGGTTGCCAAGGGTTCTTTGCTATTACTATCCACTGCATGCAATCCCTATAGTGAGAGCTCGAAGCACGTGAGTGTCAGTGACAAATGTTTCATTACTTCTACTATAAAGAAGATGTTGATAGTGATGGCTTGAAGAAAAATTTGAAAACAAAAATCAATGGGTGCAGGTATGTTTTTGTTCTATATTTCTTTTTTTTCACTGTTGTGTATTAATTAGAAGGACTTGGTATGAATAGATGAAGCAAAAAACTTTATCAATGTGTTTCCATAGTTCAACATTGTCTACATGTCAACCAATGAACAAAAATGCTAATGAAAGTACTTGCAAATAAAAAATCATGTCAATGGCCCTTGTAACAGAAATCAACAGCTGACAATTCTAATGTTATGATTGTATCCGACCTATTGGCCTTGTTACAATGTCACCTATTTGACAATTCTAATGTCATAATTGTATCAATAAACACGACTTTATCACTCATTGATTTTGGGTTGCTAGTGAAATGAGCAGAAAGGTAATCTTCAAAGACATCGTATACTATTTTAACACATTTGAAAATCAGCTATTCAACAGCATCACGAAAGACTACCTCGGATCAGAACCACGCATATTTGCAAAATAAATTCGATACAATATTGCCTTTTAGGCTACCTTCTACAGCACATTTTGCACCATCAATAACTTCACCTTCTTCTCCCTATGCACTACTACTAGTGATTCTCGAGTACTCTTCTCAATATTATTTTGTATTTTCTTCTCCACTGTTATAGCCTGCACCACTTTGCTTGTTAAAAGTTTACTCGATCCTTCATCACTAGAATCCATAAATGAAAGCAAACAAAGACAAATATCCTAATTCCATGATACAAAAATACAACAAGAGAAAGGACATTAGAAGAAAGTTCAGGCCCATGAAAGCCCCTTAAAAATGAATGCATCATAATTGCTACTAGTGGTAGGCATAGAAGGCCTATGGCATGCAATGATGTGACAGATGATCATGCAATTGTGAAGGCAAACCAATGAGGACTCAGAGTGGCATGTGCTTTAAAGCTCTCCCACACAAAGTTGTTACCATACAATGTTTCTGCTTATTGATCTCTTGTAATCTATAAGGGACCTCTTGCCCTCTTTTTCGTATTTGTGTTTTTGATTTTTGATTTAATTTTCACGCATTGTGCTTCTAGTTTTAGTTCAAATTATTATTGCATCTCTAATTGTAACCTGTGTCTTCTTATCTTTCTCCCAAAAGAATTATGAGCAACATTGGCTGCCCAAAATGGATTGAGAATGGGGAACAACAATGCAAAAACCTTCCGGCACAAGGTCGGGAAGGGCAAGGTGCATGTAAGTGCAATTCAGGAGCTTTTCAAATCCAAAGTGCTCGGAGAAGGAGATTTGGCGGAGAAGGAAACAAGAACGATAATGCCTAAAAAGATGGTGAAGCCAAAGATAAAGAAGGTTTCTTTGCTCTTAAAGAGTGACCAAAGTGAGTTGCCTTGAATCTTTTGTTTGAGGTGAGGTTTGGGTTTGATGAACTGGATTCAAGTTTATCAATTTTGCACACAATTTGCCAATCATGAATTTAATATTTAATTTACTTATAATTGAAAGCTCATATATTGTAAAGAACTATAACGTTCAAAAATACACATCATTACAAAAAATTGAACCCTGTAAAGGGTCGTGAGTTTTTGATTTTTGATACCCTTTGGTGCAAATACAAAAAAAATTAGAAAATATTTTTTTTGGAAAAAAATAAATAAATTGTCAATTTGATATGGTACTGATGTGGCACTAATAGTGTCCCGTCAGATTAAAAAAAATTCTATAACTGCAGTGCTACCATGCAAAACTTACGGCTTCTTTGAGGTTTGGAATTTTTCCTAATGATTCACAAAGCAATTCTAAGAAAGTTGCATGTAAGACTTCAGCATGGCTATGAGCATATTTAATGTGCATATACTGTCATCAAAATCTAAGAGTCAAGACTCAAGAAATGATTTTCTTTCTATAATATCACAATATTGAACATGTTCCTTACTTTTAAATCTTTACATAGTGGCCTTTTCTTGTTGAGCTTTTAGACGCATTTTTTTCTTTGATGGAATAGGGAAGATGAGGCAAAAGAGAGAAAGGTCCTATAATACAGTGATATAGAATTATAAAATTGATTCAAACAATTTTTAGAATGTGGAACTATAAACTCAATTCCAACAATTTTTCGTATATGGAATGCATTTTTGGTCATAATACAGCTTTGATATGATCCCTAGTGGAGCTCAAAGGTATTGAATCAATGCACACTATCTATATAAGTATTCTATTTGCTCAATTGATGACTTATAAATTGACCCATTGGGTTGTCTTGAGATGTACTTACACCACATTGCCAATAGACTGGACAACCGAATTAATCAAAACTCTATGAATATTTCAATCTAATGCAATTTCTTGCAACCTGATTCTTGAATTCTTTGAATCAATTGAGAAAGACCAGTTTACCTTCAAGTTCATATCCTTCCTTTACAACTTGATACAACAATGTTTGCAAAGTTGTAAAAGTGCACTGGCCACCAACAACTTGCCTCAACGTCCCTCTACTCTGGTATCACGGAGAAAGGTGTAGAAATTGTATGATCAAATTACGTTAAATATGCATAGAGATATGCAAGAGAATGACATGCAATGACAACATTGTTTGTAGAAAAAGTTGAGCTATAAAGCTCCATAATGGCTTCTTGGACCCATTCTTAAACTTTCATCATGCGCGGCAAGGTTGAAGAAACCTTGATGGCCAACCTAAACTGCAAGCCCATTGGTTGCTCAAGTTACATGGCTTGCCCAATGGGCTAGCAGAGTCTGATTGTAAAAAGGGGAACGGACCTCTATACTCTTAAGGCCTTGAATTCCTCGTAATGAAACTAACTTGTGACTTGAGGCTATAAACACGCAATGTATATGCAATTGAAAGTGGCAATCGGAGACATTACACACCAATCAATTGGTGCTTTCTCATTCATTTTCAATGCTAATCCACTCATGCAATCAAACATAATGAAACAAATCGCCATAGTAGAAACAAATGCACAACTGCCTTGTGTATCCTAAGCCTTCAAACTATGCTAGCAAATAGGCAAGGGGTGTAAGTGCAAGAATTGGAAATCATGAAGAGTACTTGAGGGCACAATAAGTGAAGTGTTGTGTAATAAGAACGCATGATTGAAGAAGCCTTTGTCCCGCTTCTAAAACCTTAGTGGCAAGACCTTCAACCAAATTGACATCCTATATATCAGATATAGCTAGTAAATTATATCCATGAGACCTATAGAAGTTGGTGCTTATGTAGCTACTATGGTATCACCCGGCTTAGATGTTGTAGTGGCAAATTTGGGCCATTTTTTTCTTGATTTTTTACAAAAGGGGCTCTCCAACACTTCATTTTGAATGCAATTTAGCACTAAAAAGCCGAATTTAAAGGTACTAGTCTTAATCCCTAAAGAATCAGGGGGGGGGGGGGGGGGGACAAAAAAACATCCAAAACTACCATTGTCTAGTGCATTGAGCATAGTTGAAA
Source organism: Neckera pumila (assembly GCA_963969595.1). Classification (NCBI taxonomy): domain Eukaryota; kingdom Viridiplantae; phylum Streptophyta; class Bryopsida; order Hypnales; family Neckeraceae; genus Neckera; species Neckera pumila. The sequence continues at coordinate 36,065,425 of OZ018409.1, forward strand.
TATAAAAACATTTTTTAAACATTTAACTGTGCAAACTTTTACTATTTTTCTATCGGAATGTGTGGAAAAAATTTCAGCCAATTTGACCTCATAAATTGCAAGATTATGACGTTTCAATTGTAGAAAGAAAAGAAATTGTAGGCCCTTTTGTGAGCTCCCAATTTGTCACTTTGGACTCATAGTTTTCTTTTTCTCGTAATTGTGTAATTTAAGTCATGAAAAGATACAAAAAAGAGTGAAAGACCAAATGAAAGTTGATACATACCCATGTAGCATTTGGTCAATAATAGGGTTTTTTTCCTAATAGATCCCTAAATCTCGCTTGTAAATAGGTTGGAAACCAGAAAGTAACGGGAATTCAAGGTTTGAGGGTTTTGATCCAAAATAGCCTAAAATGCTGTGCATGTGATTCTAACTCGCTAAAAGCGGTCCGAAGGAAGTCTAGATGAGTCCTTAGATAGATTCCCCCAAAGAAGTTTCAATTTCCCCATCCCACCGTTGAAATAATAGAAAACCCAAATGTTAGCATGCAAGAGTTACTTTCTCAAGATGGGCTAGCGGAGGAATCTGCGGCCGCCGGATTGTGCTCTTGGTTTGGAAACATGCTAGGAGGTCAAAAGCGAAATCCATTCACCAAGATTCCCTTGCATGTAGAAGATTTTTTGATTGTCGATTATTTTAAAACGAACTTTAAAAGAGATGGAATTTCCATCCAGACCAACATGTGTGGGGTGGAGAATTATGAACTTTCACATCTCTTGGGAAACTCCATGAGAGGTTACTCGAGAAGTTTTGGAACTTTCCAAATTAGGAAAATATCTCTTTCAGACGGTCAACCACTTAAACCGACAACGGAAAATTCATGGAAATTCCTCAAGTTGCGGAAAAATCTCACAAAAATCAGAATAGCTTCTTTTATGTTAATAATGCGCTCCGACAAGTTTCATGGCATTCCGACAGCGGAAGGTGACCCAATCAGCGACATTCCTTCAAATTAATCACATGGTAAGATTTGCATGAAGTTGACCGACGTCCCGGGAGCGTACGAAATCGAAATCAAGTCAACAAGGAGTCTTTTCTTACTCCCTCAGACATTCCTAACAACCCTAACTAGTTACTTCAGTCAGAAAAGGCCAACTCCCAAATCTAAATTTTTACCCTTTTATTGGCCTCAGTTAGTGCTAACTTAGGAGACGTTTTAGACATTGGAATAGGGGGTAGAGGAGCTCTTGGACTAAAAATGGCCTTCTGAAGCCATTGGCACAATCCGTTTGAAATTTTGAAACAAATTTCAAAAACTACAATATTGGACTAGCGTAAAACCCAAATGTCGTGAAAATCTTAAAGACAAAGATGAAAATCTAAGTTGATAAAGTTACTAAGGTTACTTGAGGGAGGTGGGCACCTTAGAAAACCTATAAAAGGAGGCCCATTTTCCTCTCACACCACCCCCACTCTTGTTTTGGATTTGTGGGTCCAACTTATGTTGGATTTTTTGGCATTTTGGCCAAAGAAACTTCCATGGTGTTTTTGAGCACTTTGTACACCATTGTTGTTTAAATTTCAGCTCTTGAAGGTCTTGGGGGTCCTTCTATCTTGTGTATGCAGTTTTTGTGAGTCATTTGGCTTTGTTTGGAGCTGTTTTGGTCACTAACGTGTGAGCTGAGGAGTTGTTTGATTGAAATACTAACTTGGCTTGAGAGTTCCTTGAGTGTGGGACTAATCCTAAAGTTACTCCCCTCCGTACCTTGACGATGCCGCTTTGGGGGGCCTTTAGCGTTTGAGTCATATTGCACTAACCCACGTGTTTGCACTAACCCACGTGTGTGTATCCTTCCAAGTTGGGGCTTGGTCCACCTTCTTCTAAGTTTATTCCTTGTGCAGTGGTTCCTTCTATAAACGGCGAAGCTTTGACCTTGAGAAAATTAGAGTGTTTAGTTTTTTACTATAAGTCACCAAGACGGCAAAGCTTTGACCTTGAGAGAATTAGAGAGTTTGATTTTTTACTATAAGTCACCAAGACGGCAAAGCTTTGACCTTGAGAGAATTAGAGTGTTTAGTTTTTTACTAGGCAGTCGCCACAACAACAAAGCTTTGATCCTGGGCCCCACCCAAAGTAACCACAAGGTATCCGGAATAAAAGAGTCAAGCATTAGCTTGATTTCCAAACATCCACATGAGCCACGGGAAGCTTGTTTCCAAACATTTGATGGTCAAAATATACCAGACCGATACCAAAAGAAACTAACTTAGGCCGCCCGAGCCCAAGCAGCCCAAGCCCAACAGCTCAAGCCCAAGCAGACCAGCCCAAGCAGCCCGAGCTTCAGGCAACCCCGCTCCAAGCTGCCTAGAGCTCAGCAGCTTCAGGCCACACCAAACTCACAACCTATGCCGCAGGCCCTTTTGGGTGTGTTTTTTTTCGTCTCTTTGTGTTAAAATCTCCCTCACCAACAAAAGAAAAAGATTACAATCTTAACCAAAATAAAAAGGGGGGGAAAGGACACGTTTAGAGGTGGCATTAGAGTAGGAAGGATAGGGTAGTTAGAAGACAAATCAAAGTAGAAGTAGAAGTAGTAGAAACTAGCAGTAGGATAGAAGAGAAGAAGTAGAGGTAGGATAAACTAGGAGAAGGATAGGAGTTGTAACTCAATAGGGAAATAGCGGGGTCAAGAACCATAAAAAATTAGAATCAAACCTGCAAAAGTTACACATTCACTCCACGCACCACTTACACAAGCTTTCAACCAAGGAATTTGGTAAAGAACACCAAGGGGAGAAGGTGAAGTAGGGAAGAAGATCAATAGTGAATGGATTAGGGGAAATCCACCCAACCATTTAGGGGCCATTGAAAATTTAAGTGTAAGAATAAAAAAGAACGTACTGTCAATGTGGAAGAAGTTAGGAGCAAAAGTCATTGTGTAAGAACTTTGGGAGCAAAGTCGTTTTGTGTAAGGAAGTAGTGTAGAAAGAAGGAGGAAGAGTAAGGAAAAGAAGAAGGAAGCTTCACTAGATCTACCATTCCGCCCCAATTCTTCCCCGAACCAAGGATCACTCAAGAAATTGCGCAAACATCAAGAGAAAGATCCATGGCGGAAGAAGGGAATCTTGACCACCTCATCCAAGACCTCCAATACGAGGTAGGCCACTAAAAAGCTCAGTTTCCTTTGTCTAATTTTTCTTAATTAGCATAATAAAAAGGGGACCAAGAGCTAGAGTAGCTTAGACTACAAGTTAGGTTGGATCTTTATTGAAATTAGAAACTAGAGGTCTAGGGATTTCCGAAAAGATAAAGTACGTCCAATTCCGAGTTAAAACGAAGTAGATGAAGTTTACCTAAGAATCGGATGAACCTACCTCAAATTCATCCAAGAGGGTAAAAACCAAAAACCTAAGAAGTAGGATTAATTTAGAAGGGGAAAGTAAAAAATAAAAGTCAACTTAGAAATTTGGATCAACAGTAATTAGTGAATCAAGTTCTAATTGCCAGTTACCAACCAACTTTCATCCATTAGTAAATTAGGTCAGTAAAAGCCAATTCCAAAGTAGAATAATAAATTAGGGAGGATAAAAGTGAACTTGTAAAAACAGGCGCATAAAATCAACAAAAAACAGTAAAAAGCCAACAAATTTCTTACCAATGGGATAAATCAGAAATTCACCAGGTAAATTAGGTTAACTTTATTCAATAAAAACATAGAGCCATATTTAATTAGGGTAACTCAAATCAGACCTTGGATAAAAATATCAAGTGAAATTCAAAGCGAAAACCACTAGAAAACCATGGATGAAGTTTGATGAACCAAATAGCAATCAAACTTCATCTGCGCACAACTTTTGCTACGAGCGTCCGATTCTAGTGAACCTTAGGTTTCTAGAAATGGCATAAAATCCTCTATCACTTGAAAATTCTAAAACCAGACTGTAGATTAGGGAAGTCTAGGACCCTTGTGGCTCAAATAGCTAGGATACCTTAGTTGTAGGCAGTTGTAGGAGAGAATGTGTGAGGCCTTTTTTGCAAGGGGATTAGATGTTTAACAGTTAGAAAAGATCCATTGCTTGGAAGGCATAGTGGACTAATGTTTAGGCACCCACTTAGGATAGGACTTTGCATTTGAAATTAGAACTTGGTTGTGTACGATTATTTACCAAGGGTGGGTAAATAAGCACCACACCTATTCAACAGAGTCATCGTAGTTCCACTCAATTTTGTGAAAAAGAAGCATTATCTAATTTTAGAAATTAGAACCATTGGGTAGGTTAGTAGGTAGGTACATTAGTTACTTGCATGCCAATTTTCAAAGATAATGAAGATGTCTAACACACCCAAAATCATCTTGCACTAAGAGGACATTGAAAACTAAATGCAACTATATGAACAAGATTTTGAGAATTTGTTTTTTGAAAAAAATTAATATTCGGATGGTCCATACAAAGCTTTTACTCACTAAATCAATTTTAAAATAAATAAAATAAACAAATCTCATACATTTCCACTAGAGTATCAAATTGTATGTAAACGATTCTAATGGAGCTAATGATTCTAAAATTGTTCTAAAATTGCCATTTTTAGTGCATTAAATGTGAAGAATTGAGAAAAATGGATTTTTTCATTTTTCAACCACACATTTTTTTTATACTACTGTGAATGTGTGGAAAAATATTTAGCCCATTTGGCTTCAATGATTATAAGATGTAAGCGTTCAAAGAATAAAATCACAACTTTCTTGATTGCTTGCCTTCTCTATTAGCACGCTACCTAAGTTGCCTCTAAAGTTTTGAGCCCCCATATCTTTTGACTTGGGCATTTGGTAGGAAAAAATTATACTTTTGTAAAGCTAATACAAGCGTATGTCTTTGGTGAAGATTTCAATTTCGTCTATTCAAAAAAGAATTTGAATGAACCTATTTCAAGCCTTCAAAAAATCTCCATGGGAGCTTATTATCTTTTAGGGGTTAACCCCTAAAGAACCGAGGCACATTTGGGGCACAATTTGTAAAAAATTGCCAAAAAGGTTTTTTCAAATTTCAACCATTCAAATTTGTAATAGACTATTGTGGAAATGTGTGGAAAAAATTTCAAAAACTTTGACCACACATATTGAAAGATTATAATATTTGAAGTTAGAAAATTATTTTTCTTGGATCTTTCCCGACATGGAAAATATAGTTTAACTCCTCCTAAAGTGAGATTTTTGCACTATCTATGGTTATTTTATTTGACAATAGCATCTTATATCCTATAAATTAAGTATTTATAAAATTTCAAAATTATAGGAGGAGTTTTGCTGACATGCTACTTGAAGCTATCCAAGCTGCCTAAAAAGTTTAGAGTAGTATAACTTTTGATCTGGACATGCAATCGGAAAAAAAATTATATTCCCACTAAGGGGATACATGCTCACACTTTGTGTGAAAATTTGAATAACAATCGTTGAAAAATGACTTCATATACACCCAAGATCACTTGCGTGTACATTCAATGGTCATGTAGTCCTTTAGGGGTTAATGCTCATTAAGCTTCAATTGAGAAGGCATATGCATTTTTAGCTTCCTATAGAAAGTCATTTAATACAATCAAAGGCTATTTTATGTTATGAGTTTTCAAAGTACTTACTATCTCTAGGTTTTCCTAAAATAGATAGTTGGATCTCATAGATTTCATGTTTTGATTGTGAACATCTTATATAGTCAATATCTAGGAAAAACTAATCTTTTTGATTTAAGTATATGTGTTGCATTTGGGGCAAAGTAGATCATGGGTGTACATGCCTTACAGTACTAACACTTGCACTGATTTCTACAAAAATGTTGTTAATCACAATTGAAAGATAGAAATTGATAGAAATTGAGTATTGAAGAAGAGAGCTTATAAGGTAAAATAGCACGTTGTAGGCATCTAAAGATTGACTCCATTTCAGTCTTAAGGAAGTTGCTACAAATAAAACAGTAAAAAACATTAAAAAAAACTAATGAAGGATTCATTTTAGGAGGCATGAGTAATACAAATGTCTTTTTTGAAAGACGAATGATATTTTAGGATATACAATCAATTGGGTTATAGTATTCATTAATGTATTCATTAGGGTAACAAAATGACAGAGTTTGGAATTGTCATGTGGCTGCAATACAACTTCTCCATGTAAAAAAGGTACTTTGGATGTGAATGTGAGTATTGGAATTAAGGTCCCAATTGGCCTTTTTTGTATTAGTAAGATAAAATTCACTTTCAACAGCTCGTATTGTAACAAATTTTAAACATTCACTATAAAAAAACTTGTGTTTCTTGTGTGTTTGACCACTAACGCATGATCTCCGACAAGACATGCCAAAAGGCACATGGCTCAAAAAGGTAGATTTTTGTGGACATTGTAGAGAACGTTGGCCCATTACTGTCAAAATATGTTGATGTTGTTATTGACATTGATGTTTTATTTGACATGATTGAAGACGTACAAATGTCTTTTGGATTGTCTAGAAAAACATAGACTGCTAAGTTAGCAAGCAAACCCATTTTAAATGTGGGTGAGTCAATGAAAATTATTGTGGTCTATGATAAAATGTTGACCAAATGTGAAAAATTTAGGGGAAAGGCAATCACATGCATGTTTTGCAAAAAAAAGGGCAATGGATAGATGTGCACTATGGATGAAAAGAGAAGCTATTTAGACAAATGAGGTGATAGGAAGTGAATCAACCCATATGGGATATGTAAAGCAAGAATTATGTTCAATGTAAAATGTCTGAAACAATGTCCCCATGTTTGAAACAACGTCTAGGTATTTAAAACAACATCCATATGTTCAACAATCAAATTGCTATATTTAAATTATCCCATATCCTTTGTCTAACCATATATAAACAATGAATTCTTAGTATAAATACATCTTCTCCACCCTACATTCTCACTAACTTTCAATTAAGTAATTTCTTCATTTTGACATCAAAAATTCTCTTGATGGTAGACAATGGTAAGTTCTCTTGAATTCTTGTTGAATTCAACATTTTTTCTTGTTCATTTTTTTTCTAATAATGATCTTCTGCTGACTCTGCCCTATGAGTAGGGTATGTACCAATGGATGTCCCAAAAATGTTTAAACATCTAAATTGACGTCTCAAAAAGTAATATTAAATTTTTTAAACAGCATAAAAGTGTGCTAAGTAGGCATGCCACGTTGTGGATGGGCCAGATGAAAAAGATTCCATGTGGTTCTCTTTGCCCACATGCCGCCGCTGTAGCATCCACATGCCGCATTGTGGGGAGCTTGGAAGGCCACGTTTTTTGCAATGTTAGAAAAAACAAGCTCAAATTGGACGTGTTTCTATAGATCATCAAATGTTTTGTCTTGTCCATTATAACCAATTTTAGATGATATCAACGTTGATTACTTCTATGTCAAACTGAACGCCCTGTTATATTTTCTAAGATGTCAATAAAAACTCAACTTTCTTGTAGTGATTTGAGCATGATATTACAGTATCTTTGCCAAAACCTAGTTTAACCCCTAAAGGACCATTGTCCGTTCGGGGGACAAATGGGATTTCGGGCAAGCACCTACGGGCTAACTTTTGTTGTGATTTCTCTATTTTTTGGAAGATAGAAAAATTGATAAGCTTTGTGGGAATATAAATTTTTTTTCAATCGGTGACCGGGAACAAAAGTTATGCCCAAATAAGCTCAAAATAGGGGAGAGGGGGGCAGCAAAAAAATTTTGCAAAAATTAAATTTTTTTTTCTTATAGATTATATTTTTGCCTATTTGGGAAGCTTTGATTCATTTCATTTGGAACTTTATGAGAAAGTTATGGACAATCTTGTTTTTGGGACAATTAGAGCATCTTCTTGAAAAAAATAACTTGTAGGATTCATTTTGGAATGCAATTTTTGCAATTTTTCAAATTAAAAAGTTCCACATGGTTTAGTTTTCTTGCTAGAACAATCTCACCATTGGAATTAGTGCATTTTAATTCCATCTAAAAGATATTAATATTTTATATTTTCCTTCTATCTTGTACTATCTTCTACTTAACAATTTTTTTAAGAATGAAAATTAAGTTTTTTTGAATTTCTTTTTTTTCCCTAGACTCTCAACTCAATTCTCCACTATAATGATTTAAAGCTCAAAACTCTGTAGTGCAAAGCGTTTAAGTTAAAAATGTTCAAAGTCAAAAAATCTAATCCCGCAATGTGCTGAAAATCTTGTTTTTTTCACTTCAAACGCAGATATCTTGCAATCTGTGTGGTCAAAAATTCTGAAATTTTTTCCACACATTGTCATACTAGTTAGGTATAAGATCTTATGGTTGGATGTTCCAAAAAAACAATTTCCAGATTTTTTTACTCTTTGCTCTAGAAATGGCAGTTTTGAGAGTTTTTTGGCAGAAAAAAGGCCTTGGTCCTTTAGGGGTTAAATATAGGGATATCTATTTTATAGTTTAGTCATACAATACTTCACATTGGGTTCTTCATAGAAGGAATTCTGAATTCTTTTGGAAATGCTTGTTGAAGGAAAGGTGTACACATGGATGTTTCCGGGTCCATGCAATCAAATTTTAAAAATTTCATCACCAATGATTTTAATCAATTATCATATAAAACCATGAATACATATGTGCCGTACACCATTGCCACAGTCAAAATAAAAGTAAAAGTAATTTTCTAATTCTTTAATTCATAAAAGCTTCAAAATTCAATAACTTTTATACCATAGGTCCAAACGCCATGAAACAAGCCGTGCAGCCCTTCTTGCAGAGAGCTTTCTAACGGTACCAAGAACGCAACCGGGAGACGCATGGTTCAAGAGATAACACTATAACTAACAAAACAAAACAAAACAAATAGCCAAACTTAAGGTATGGGATAATTGAAACCATTCACCAAAAATGCAGTTTTGTTTTTTTGAAACTGAAATTTGGTGTGCTTGATTGGGATTGAGTAAGCATTGAATGTTAATTATGCAAGACAAAAAATGCCAATTATATTCAATATTATGCAAAATACTCTAAATGGCACAACACTGTAGGCAGTTTGTAAGATTACTGTACCCAACTATACAATAAAGATGTGCTTTAAATTTGATCTGAAGACGCTGCAATTCGCAGCTCGCAAGACTATGGAGGAAACGATGTTTCCACGGCGCTTCTGTGTCCAAATTCTCAAGCAGACATGCGAAGATCATGCGCTCAGTTGAAGCTCGACGAGGCCATGTCCGCTTGAGAATTTTCTAGCTAGAGCATATCTCACTGAGACAGTGCAATCCATGGCAGGGGTGCTACTGCAGAGTGCAAACCTCGAACAGTTCTCCATTTGTGCGAACCTCTGTCTCCATCAGGCTTTGCTATTTTATGAATTTGGTTTACGGATGTTATTATTCAGTCGGACAGAGGACAATGTGCGTTTGCATGGCTGGCTGCAATGCAACTATGTACGTGAAGACTTGGAAAATGACAATTGAGAAAATGACACATTAATTCTGGGGTTTCCCAGGTTGATTGTTAATTAATCCAGATGCTGTGATTCGTGTGTGTCTAAATATTTCGAAGTCCAAAAAATTAGGAACTTTTCCAGGTCGGTACTTCTAGGTTCTCCTGTTAATCATCGATCCAGGTATTCACCGAAGTAAGTTCTGCGCTGTGCACAATTGTGTCACACTAGCTCTGCAGCTTGAGTTGTAAGCAGAAGTACAAGGAAAAGGTGCTAGAGAGAGTGTGTGTCTTCTGCTGATTCTTATCATCACAATTGGGGGACGTCAAGACAAGATGTTGTACTTGCTGTTCAAATCTTTTGACTTGCCTCTCTCGTAGAATCTTTCTTTTCGTTTCTATAGACATGGCAGTAGGTTGAGATCAATGTGACTTGATAACTCTCCCTCTCTCATTAATTCTCAGTATGCCAGGTATATATTTCCTAAGATTTGAAGGTTGAGGTTGTTAGGCCGAGTTGCCTCTTGACTGCATTTCAGAATTTCATGGGATCGCTTAATGCGTCACAGGAAATTGGTCGCGGTCTGAGCGAGGACAAGAAGAGTCGATCAACGGCAGAGTTCGGAGCAAGGAAGAGTTGCTGTCAGGATGAGGCGTCCCCTGTGAAAGAAGAGGCCTTTGTGCATGATAGAAATTGTTGATGCTCTCGCTTCTAGACTTATTCTGATACTTGGGACCTTGTGATGCGTGTTTCTGTATAACATATACACTCGATCATTGCGAACCGAAATATTTATTGGCTTGTTGGTTACCGAGTGTAATAAGTAATGAAGAATCCGGCCGTTGGAGGATGTGATACAAAGACAAAGATGCCAGCTAAATGCCCAACTTCTGAAGATATATACTTCATTATACGTAATGCATCATAATTCTTCACTGTTCCTATCCATGCTCAAACCGAGATTGTTTCAGATTCCCCTACCGAATTGCGTCAAAGTTATCTGAAGAATTAAAAGGACTATTGAAAGTGCTGGATGACTGCAGAATGATGAAGTTGCAACAGGAGACATACAAAGTCCAATAGTTTGACAGAGCTTGGAGAAAGAATTCAATCAGCACATTGAATTCAACATGTAATTAATTTAGCTGCCCAAACGCTTGCTGGGGATCCTTCAGCAGAAACTGAGGATCAAATGCCTGCAAGTCGAATTGAACTAGCCGAAACGAACAAGATTGTTTCTTGGATTTGTGGATCATACTTCTAATTTTGATATTCTGTCTTGCTTCATCACGGGCAATTTGACTGCGGTAGTAAGAAATTTATTTAATTTTTGTTGTATAACTGTAGTCTTCATTTACAACTGCAATTACTTCTGCAGGCACGAATGCCCTTTATGGTTGCCGAGTATAGTGAGAAAGCCAGCGGCTATGGTTTATGGTTTCATTTGGTTGAATGTCTATTTTTCTGTGTTTTGAATTGGCACCCAACCATATGGGTGCCAAGGAGATAGCGATTTCAGCAAAAGCCTTCCAACCAAAAATCTTGATCCAAAAGTGACCATTTTTTTGCGTTTTTCAGGGCTCAAAATAGAAACTTAAGGAGTTTAGGGGTTAAATATAACTATGATCTCCATATCCAATGCTTTGGAGAAGGAACTCCATTGAGGTACTTGAGTCCTACCCATGAAGAAGGCTTTAACATTGTACCAAAAAAAAATGATTGCTAAAAAATTAATTGATGGGCATAGTGTGCTAGACACTACATTATTGCCATGTGGGAAAAATATAACTCAGTTTGCACATTGTTATCAATGAGAGATTCATATTGCTGAGCATTTGGGCTTTAATCCAAGAGATACCATGTCATTGAAAAGTAGCTATCATGGCATTGCAAACTCAAATCTATAGGGCACTCCTTTAGAAAAAGGTGGCATAGAAAGCATGATTGCTCAGTAAAAAACATTTATCACTTGAAGAGTACATTTATGACGTAACCAATTCACAGTAATATCGAACAAGTGATCTATGGATGAACAAGGCCACACCACTTGTTAAAAATACATGCTCTCTAAACCTCAACAATCCTTTAAGATTATCAAATCTAGAATTTTTTTTAAAACATGCTAATGTTCAAACCTTAAGTCCAAAACTTAAATTTGGCAATGATTAAAAATTGAGGGAGTGAAAAATCCAATCACATTTTGCATACAAAAGGCATTTTCACAATTGCATACAATGAAAGGTGCTTTCCATTTCAAATATCAACATTTGTGAACAAAAACTTGAAATGAAGTATACTTCACTATTCATCAATGATTGTGTCTTAAAATGAATGTTTTTTTTTGTTTAAAACCTTATGATTCATATGCTAACTATTCTATAATGATTATTTAAACCATAAAGTTCATATACCATAGTTGTTCTAAAATCATTGTTAAACTCCATGGTTCATATACTAGACATTGTTCCAAAATGATTTACAATGATAGTTTGAAAGAAATCTAATATACTTTAATTATAGATTTGAACAACTAGAAATTGAAATTGAAATATTATTTAATTATTCAATGCAAGATACAAAATTTGTTTTTTAAACACAAACTCCTAATTGTCCAATATATATACATTTGCCCATTTCTTGGAATGTTGATTATATATTTTAAAAGGTCCTAAATAATTCCATTGATAAGTGAAAATCCTAAATCAAACTAGCTAATACAAATATAAATTCCACTCCATGCCTTTTTAAATGATGAAAAATCAAATTCTACGGGAATTAATTTAACCTCTAAATTTTTTTAGGCCAAAAATTAGAAAGTACTCCTCAAATTGACAAAAAGTAGATTTTTCAAAAATAAGATTATAAAACAAATTTTATCCATTTTCTAGAAGTTGCAACTATAAGACCTTATTGTTGATTGATGCTAGGGTCTCGCATATAAAAGTTGGGATCTAAAAGCAACGCATGTGAGAAATATGATCAAGTAAAGAGCACCACGATGTCTTTTCAAGGCTACCCAAACTTTAGAGAAAGTAGCCTTGTTGAGTTTTTCAACCCGCTAATTCAAATTTTCCTTTGCAAAAAGATCTATAGATTTCAGATTTGAATAGAGCTTCCAATTAGGAAGAATTATGCAAATTTTCAAGGCAAAATAATACTTGCCCAAATTGAAAGGCAAAATATAAAAAACACGTAGTTTCATATTAACCATTTGATCTTTGTAAAAATTAAGTTCCCTAGAAGATCATTTGAACCAAGGCCATTTTTCTGCCAAAAAACTCTCAAAACTGCCATTTCTAGTGCAAAGAGTAAAAAACTCTGGAAATTGTTTTTTTGGAACATCCAACCGTAAGATCTTATACCTAACTAGTATGACAATGTGTGGAAAAAATTTCAGAATTTTTGACCGCACAGATTGCAAGATATCTGCGTTTAAAGTGAAAAAAACAGGATTTTCAGCACATTGTGGGACTAGATTTTTTGACTTTGAACATTTTTAACTTAAATTTTTTGCACTACAGAGATTTGAGCTTTAAATCTTTGTAGTGAAGAATTGAGTTGAGAGTCTAGGAAAAAAAAAGAAATTCAAAAAAACTTAATTTTCATTCTTAAGAAAATTATTAAGTAGATGATAGTACGAGATAGAAGGAAAATCCAAAATATTAATATCTTTTAGATGGAATTAAAATGCACTAATCCCAATGGTGAGATTGTTCTAGCAAGAAAACTAAACCATGTGGAACTTTTTATTTGAAAAATTGCAAAAATTACATTCCAAAATGAATCCTACAAGTTATTTTTTTCAAGAAGATGCTCTAATTGCCCAAAAAACAAGATTGTCCATAACTTTTTCATAAAAAATCCAAATGAAATGAATCAAAGCTTCCCAAATAGGCAAAAATATTATCTATAAGGAAAAAAAATTTAATTTTTTGCAAAATTTTTTTGCTGCCCCCCTCTCCCATGTTTTGAGCTTATTTGGGCATAACTTTTGTTCCCAGGCACCGATTGAAAAAAAATTATATTCCCACAAAGCTTATCAATTTTTCTATCTTCAAAAAAAGTTTCAAGAAATCATGACAAAAATTCAGCCCGTAGGTACCTGCCCAAAATCCCATTTGTCCCCCAAACGGACAATGGTCCTTTAGAGGTTAAAAAACAATAACAAAATATGATACTTGATTTTGGATGCCGAAAACATTTCAACCATTTTGGATTAAGGAGTATTAGGGATTAAGATATATACTCAAACATAGAACACATTAAATTAGAAATTTAGTAAACTAATCATAACTTAGAGCTCATGTAATTGTCAAGTACTTAAATTAAGTTTATGTTCAATAGGACTTAGAAGAGTAGTACATTTAGTAAAAAATTGTTGTAGTAGGAGAGTTCAGCTTGACTAAGTACAATATATGAAACTGTAAAGTCACTTGTAATTGCAATAGAAATTTGTATTATTGGTGAATAATATTCAATGTTCAATGTATTGCAAAAGTTGTGAAGTTGTAAATTTGTTAAAATAAATACTATGTACTTTGCACAGGAATTAGGAAAAATATCTTACAAAAACGCTACCATTGTACAAAAAGAAATTGATTTCTCCCTCTACAATTTTGTACAAACAACAAGACAAGGGTAATTCCCCCCTCCCTCCTATTGGCAATGACGTCAATTTTGCTCGTATGGTTTATACGTGCAATTTTATATAGCCGAGTGCAAAGATAACAAATTGCATGAATTAAAATGTGAATAATATGCATGTAATTAAAACATTAAAATCATCGGTTATATATTACATTAGTGCATTTATAACACTAAATTCTAATAACATTCACCTTGTGTGTATTTTCTATTTTAGATAATATAAACTTGAACCAATACAATTTGAGTATATAAAGTAGGAATCCATGTTTTAATGCAAGTTTGAGATGTAAAAAAATAATTGTGGGACTTGATAGCTGTATTTTTTTCAAACTATCCTTAAAGGTTTAAACTTGCACCATTTTGCTAGACATTTATAAGAGCGAAGTACAAGATGTATAGAAATTTTAAAAAAAGTACTTCAATGTCTTTAGATATTGTGTAACTTTATAAGCAAATTTTTTTCTAAAAGTAAAATTTCGGGTTCTAATGCACAAGTTACTCAATAAATGATGATTTGGTTTTCCTTTAATAAACATTTCAACCCTCTAAAGATACTGCACCTTTTAGGTCCGATGGATGATTTCATTGTTAACCTTGAAAGGACGCCAAAGACGTTTTGTATCTTTTGAATAGTCAACCAAGCTTTGTGCATATTGAAGAATGAATGATTTGCATCCAATTTTTGTATGCAACTTTATTGATGCAAGATATTTTAGTTATTTATTAATTTTATATAGGGTAGTTTATTAAAAACATGGTACAATATCTAGTATATTTCAATACTTTGAGATTTTTTCCCTTAAAATTTGATTTTGGCATTCAAAAGATTTTTTTTATTTTTGAGTAAAACTAACAAATTGAATTTTCTATAAGTGAAATTTTCATTCCACTTGGAAATTTTGAAAAATTCCCTAAAATAAGCATTTTAGTGAAATTTGAAGTTGAGAATCTATAATTACATTTCAAAATATGGAATGACATGGAAATTTATTTTCTTTAAACCACAATATTTTACACTATAAAGTACTTTTATTCTGAAAATTTTAGATTTTTGAACATGATTTGTATTTGACATGAATTTTTATCAAAAAAAATTCAAAAATTTATGGTAATTTGAAATTTTCACAAAAAAAATTTCAAAATTTTATGACATACCAAAAATATAATTTCATCTCTGCAAAATAAAACCAAAAGAACTCACTCATAAAAAACAAAAGAATAGAGGATACAAAGTGGGATTGTTTTAGATTTGACTATACAATTATAGGCTTTATTCTTTAGGGGATAATTATAGAAACAAAGAATGCACCTATTGGTTCAATAATTGGAATATTTTGGTGACTACCTCAATTATAGTAGCCGCATCTTTCTAGGGTTAAATATTTCACCAATGCAAAGTATTATGCTTGGGATCATAATCAATTAATCAATTGACATGATTCTCAATAATAGAAATTTAACATTCTTCTTTATCGAATGGAATATAGAATACCGTAATTGACATTCTTTTTAACATATCAGATGTACAAAGAGAATATACTATAGTTATCTTTCTAATAAAAGTGGTACTACCAATTTTCATCTTGGAAGGATGGAGCTTATGACCATGTAATCTTCCTCAATCTCCTTTGCTTTTACTTTATACTATAAGTTACAACTAAATTTGACTGCTTATTAATTTTCAAAGATGAAATCACATGTCCTTTGAGTCATAAAATTTTGAGATGTATAAGTGATGATTTCAAATTATGACTGCTAATTATTTCATTTTATTTTTCAAAGATGAAATCACAAATTACCATGACTTTTTGAAGAAAAAATGAAGAAAATTCATATCTAATTCACAAATCAACCCGCAAAACATGAAAACTTCTCCACATGCGTAAATCATACCGAAGAATGTTATAGTGTAAACCAAATGTCTACACCAAATGTCTACATTCTTCTGTAAGTAGAAAATCAACAAACCGTGGTAATAGGCCCAGTGTTCAAATCACAAAAAGTTTTTCAATTTTAGGAATTTTTGAAAGTTTCAAATTGGAATAGAAAGTAGATTCAATAAACCTCATTTCATTACTTGAGCTTGAATTCCTAAAAGATCATTTACATGGCATCAAATCACGAGCAAGGAGGTAGGAATTGCCAAAATACACAAGAAGGGCATCTTTTATGATCTGCGACACACTTTCTGATTTTTAGCAAATTCTTGGACACCCCATGAGGCCATTCTTGTGTGTTTTGGAGGATCTTCTATACACCCCCCCCCCAAAAAAAATTTGCTGTATCGCATCCTCCAGCAAGCTTGTTTTGTCATCCGAAAGCCACATTCGGGCCCCTCTGCCGTTCCAGGGTTAAAACAAAACTTACATGCGATTGAAACAGGTGGCGGAAGTTACTGTGTGTCACCAGAAAGCCAAATTTGGAGACAATTCAAAAGCTGCTGATTAGGAGGCCACATGTGTAAAGATAGAGCAGGATACTCTGCAGTGAAAGAATTCTGCAGAGTGAAGAATCCTGCCTTCTGGTAAACCCTAAAACTAGCAGACATGATTGACGATTTAAGGTTGCAGAGAACCTGCAGAGAAGATATGCAAGCCAACATCAAAGACAAAATGAACTGACAAAGATGCGGAACAGATTAATTAACATATTTATTCCTATCAGAACCAATTCCTTTGAGCGAGTCCTAGTTATCGATACAACATGTGAAACGGGAAATTTTTGGTTCCTGTTAATCTTACCACACGACTAGCAGTGATTATCGATTTCAAAAAATGACTTGTAATGTATTTCCCATCTCTTCTACTCTACAATGGTCTTCGTAACACCAACAGCCACTCAGTGGGTCGAACATTTTGTACCATAAATCGCTGCTGCTGCTGCTGCTTCTACACTCCCATATACAGACGACCCGTGACCGCAACAAACGGCAAGGCACAGATGGCCAAGCACAGGCAGCAGAAAACCAGGCTCTGGAAATTCCACCTAGGTCTCACCATATCTCCACTGCTAATTCAAAGAGTTACAGGGACAGATTCACTAACTACATCCACGCTTCCTTTCAGTCCGTCTTTGGCACCTTCTCCTCCACATACTCATATTGATGTTCAGCAGCCTTCAAAGCCTTCAGCTTTCTGTATCCCTTGTCTGTTCCGAAAATCCTGAAAAAGGTATACCAATCGGTTAGATGTGGGAAACTCAGTCCCTTAAGAAAACCCCTTGTCTACCCTGTTCAACGTTGCTAACAGCGAAAACCAGATGATGAGCAAGGAAACATATTCCCAAGGGGTTCTTCCAACGTAACTATTATACTAAGGACAATCTGGAGATCACCATCACGGTTTCATATGGCATTTCAAAAAAAAAATTGGAAGAGAACATAAAAGAAAGGAAAATAATGCACAAGCATTTGGGTAGAAATATGGACCATATCGTCATAACCACCAAGCTCTCCCGCTTGACTCCAAAAAGCACATACTCGACTTACGAAACTAAAAATCGTGTGAAATAAAAGGAGATAGGATTAAAAAAAGTTTAAGATACTCACCAGTCCATGTAAGTGAATGTCGATGAGTAGTTTCCGGACTTCGTGTACAGAAGCCGATGGTGATAATCGTGAAAGTCCGCACTGTTTCACAACCATGTGTAGAGTGGTGAATTAGCACTGTTTACAGAGGCGGATTAGAATGACAAGATGCATGAGATCCCCAGAACAGTCAAGAAAAAAACGTACAGCCAAACTAATGCCAAGCAGAACATACCCTCCATAGATGGGCAAGTATCTAGAAAGACTCCATGGAAAATCATAACCGCAATGGGCTTCCACGGTTTCAATGACTCGCAAGCTCATCCACAGCCAGAGTGTCAGAAGGTGAGGACCAGTGATAGCAGGTCCAAAGATGGTAGCAAAGCCAAGAAATAGAATCTCTGCAGGATGGGCGTACTCAGATGTCAATCCAAAAGGAGTGGCATATCTGCATCAAATACACACGAAATAAAACCAGGTGATTACTCAATCCGTGCATGCATTATTTTATTCATCACAACAACTGAATTTCTACGTGGATGTGAAACAGAACATACTACAATATATGAGAGATCCCTCTACCCAAATTCCACTAGTCAGGCATTCCAAAGTATTGGAAAACATAGAAAGTCGGATAAATATTCAAATTCAGAGTAGAGGGCACACACTCATGATGGACGCTGTGCACGTGCTTGTATAGCCACTTGGTGTGCAGAATACGGTGACCCCAGTAGAAGATGAAATCCTCTAGGATGAAGTAAGACAAGATCTGAAAGCAAACCACGTTCCTACAAACCAAAATCTTTACTCATGTCAGTAATAATGCACACATAGACACCACACAGAAATAGAACATCCTGCAAACATGAATTGAAACTCACACAAAAGAAACTAATTCCAGGTTGCAATGACGTATGATTTAAAGCAGTTTCCACTTTGCAAGGCTTACCAAGAAGGTAGAGGCAAAGCACTGGTGAAGCCCATGTACTTGAAGACCGGATATGACCCGACCATGAGGGGCAGATTCACGCAGATGTGGTACAGCAGAAGCTTCAGAACACACCTCTCCTGTGCTTCTACAGAGTTTACCTTTCCCTGTAGTTGAGATGGTCCAGAGAATATATAAAAGGAAGATTGTAGAAGGATAACATAAAAGCAGCATCATCACAAATACAATGTTGTGGCCAATGTACCCATTGTACCTGTATCTTATACTTCCGCTGGTAACCCAACCTCTCCATAACAATGAAAGGAAGCCCGGAAAGAAAGAAAACGCTCTCATGGATGATGAAGCTTCCAATGGACGCCAGCTGGAAGTCAGTGAAGTTGTTTATCAGGTACTGCGTCCACAAACAAAGTTACAACGTTAGAGTAATCCTGCAGTGACCACAGAAACACAAATTATGGACTACGCAAACAATCAGTGATGCAAATTAACCAGAACCAAAGCATCCAGACCACCACCAACGAGTTAGACAATCCTCACGAAATTTACAACACTGCAGAACGTGCAGCTCTAAGGCTATCATCAGTAAGCCCTCAAATTAACTTAAGCTACAGCAAACAGTCTATAAGTGGAGAAAAGTGGTTAGGTCATAGTGTAGCTTCCCCGTAGTACATCTTCATGCCAAACCTTTCGGAACGTACAAATTCTTAATGATCACTGGTACTATCTCACATTCCTCACGCACAAAGGACCAAGGAAAGGTTACTAAAACCGTTAGGAACCTGATCTCGTCTGATGTACAGACGCCTGATATCTAAGTTACTTTGGGTGTAAGCAATACTTGGCTAATGTCTATAGCCACTGATAATTAATATTTAAACAGAAACGGGATTATAAAGGCCTACAACCTCCCACTGTGAAATTGCGGAAAAAATTCATACACAATCACAAAAAAGTCGATCTAAAGCTTTGGCTCGTGGACCCAAAGCCATCTCTCCACAACTCTACAGTGATCTCCCCAGAACCATAATCCCACATATGTTAAAACACTATCCTCTATCTTTGTTCCTGAGGATAAAGCCACACTCTATGCAGTACTACTGTTCACAATTTGCTTGGCATTACCAACGTCCATCACACCCAATCATCATATCCATACCCTACATAGCCAAGAAGCCCCCCCTCCCCAACATACCGAAACTCTCAAGCTCAGGATTAGGGCTAAACTGCCTCTCAAGAACAAAAGCGCAGTGCACTTCTCCAATCTCAAACGGTTTAAAACGTCACATGGGCGATGTGCACGACCTACTTCAAGACAATCTTGAAAAAGCACCGACATACCAACAGTGTCCACACAATGCACAACAAAAAACATGAAACCCGCAAAATCCCTATCCAAAAGAATCACACTAAATCGCTCCAGCCAATGCCGCCCCCCGCCAAGATCTCACGCCAAATGCAGCCCAAACCCAAAGGAACACAATTTGAACGCAAAATGCGCATCGCGCCCAAGAAAGATACCAATCTTATCCCCAACCACCAAGAAACAAGAATCTCACCAAGATTAAAAACCAAAACACTCCCCAATACAAAAACTCTCCACACACTCCCACCTCACACACCACACTATTTCAGCATCCATCACGCCAACTCAATCCTCGAAACCTCAAACCCCAAAAGAAGCGCAACCACACAAGCAATCACCATTACCACAAACACGCACTCCCTCCCTCACTCACTCACTCACACACACTCACACACAGCGAGACTCATGTAACCCGCTATCCCTAGTGCGGGATCGCCAATGTCTTATGCACTTCGCAACCCAGCACTCACCAACCATCCTTTTTCCAAAGCGGACGCCATATCTCGGGGATCCGTTGCAATCCCAACCCAAAGCTCTCTGACTCGTCGTCCTCTGCTTCTGCTGCTTCTTCTTCTTCGTGTGCGTGTGCTTGGGCTTCTTCCGCTTCGTCTTCTTCACGGGAAGAATGACGAATTCGCCAGGCGCCAGGCGGTGTCAATGCGGGGCGTCCATTCCATGCATCCGTGCAGCGAGAGTGACGAAGGCTCCCCAGGGCGAGAGATTGGGGCGATTTGAGCGATTCATGCAGCCGCGAGGGATCTGGCTGGCTGGCTGGTTGTGGGGGCGGACGGAACTTCAAGGAGCCTGGGCTAGCTGGAAGGTGTCAGAGACCGGCTTCATCTGCCGCTACCGCTCGTTGGAGGAGACGGCCGTCGACGCGGAGAGACGCGGGGGAAGACGCGGGCAGGCGGTTATCGAGGTGGGATGGGATGGGCCAAGAACATATTTGGTGAGTCAGCGGACCACGTTTACTTGGGTTGTACAGTCGACGGATTATTAGTGTTTGTGGAAAATACTCTAGGTAAGGGGGGTTCTTTTTTTGTTCTTTTTTTTTTTTTTTTTTCGTTGTTGGAGTGCGGGGTGGGGGCGACTAGGTCAGGTAAGCTGACGTGTACCGGGAGAAGGCCACTGATTAGCTTTCAAATTATATGTTCCACTCAGTGCTGGTAATGATGTGGGCAGAGTTCAGTTTGAATTGATTGACTGATGGATGGATTGAGGAAGCAACATTTGGGGGCTTTTACCGGCTAAGAGCATCCCCAATGTGAAGACGGGAACAGGGACGGTATGGAGATTTTTCGAGGAGGACCTCATTCTATTCCGGCAACTTTTTAAAAAAACATTTACCTAATGCAAAGTCCGCAATCCAAACCTCGAATGGACTTTTTCACATTATAAAAAGGAGAGGAAAAGATTTTAGATGCTAAAAAGACTTTTCATGCAAAAAAGGGAGTTCCAATTTATTGGCACTCGTAAAGAAGCTTAAAAAGGTATAACAATGATATGACTTTTCCTATTGGGAGCCAACTTAGAGGCTCTTCATATTTTGTGAATGGGTGAGGTGGGGGATGGAAAATGGTGTCATGTTTTCATTCGTTCTTGCTAAACCCTAGTGACATTCAAACATCTTATCAATTAATCCTTATGGGGCACTTCATATCTGGACTTGGTCAAATTTCATTAGATTTCTAAACATTAGAGGGGTTCGGGGACCTTGGAGAGCTATGAGTTCCCTTGCAGTCCCAAACTACGGGAGCGCAATTGTAGCAACTGGCTAATGTGGCACAGCGACTGCCACGTCATTTTCGGAATAAATAAATAAATAAATAATACTAATAAATATTTTTTGATAATCCCAAAGTATAGTGAGCAAGAAAGTAGGTAAAAGTGAGTCGGATAGTAGTGTTTTCAATGATCGGAATTGGAAGTCTCTAGACATTGGCTATTGATCAAGAGTCGCTTTTGGGCTGCCAAAATTTACAGTAATTTCAATTTTGGGAATAAATTTGCTACCTCCTTATTTGCTATCTTCCTACATGGAAAAAATTTCCAGCACCTCATATGCCGCACAATCTGCTCCAAAATTGCTTAACCCCTAAGTAGTTATGGTTGTGTTTCAATGCTTTGTACATACGGTAAGTGTAATGTACATAGCCTTGCATGTGAATGGTTTACTATCCATTTATTTTTTATTTATTTTTTTGTTGAATGCGCACTGAAGTCTTCTATTGAACTGCACACTTTTTGGCTACATTGGACATGTTACTAATTTTATAAATATTGTGTGAACTTATATCCCCGGTACACATATTTCTCTAGAAATACACACTTTTGCATGTTTGACAGAATCTCATTTCAATAATGAGCATCGCAATATTTTTCTAAAAACATATGAAAATCAATGACTATTGCACCTTCAATTTTGTAGTTTACATATTTGACCAATACTTTGTGGAATTTGGTGAATACAGGTTGTGTATGAATCCACAAGACACAAAGTGTCCTCCAAAGTCCAAACCACTTAGGGCTTAAATGATCCACTACTGGTGCTTCAACCTTAATGTTGTACTTGGTCCTCTAATGCGTTTCAAGGTTAATCAGCTGAAGCCACATGAGTACCGTAATTTGGCTGCTCCCCAAATGAAGTCTGATAGTGACAGGTGGCTTGGATCTTGGATCTGGGGAAGGACCACATTGACAGAGTATAATTTATGAGGCAAAAACACTGGGTAACCAAGATGGGTAACTTAACCTGGTGGGTTTTTGAGGTGGGCAACCAGAGTTAACTCCTAAGAGCATTCCCACCGGGAGTTCCGTTTCCCTAAAAGTTTAGGGAAGAGGACCTGAGATGCAGACAAGGATACAGAAATTTCACCGCACCAAACTTTTTCAAAAATCTGTATCCGTAAATATACAGAATTTTGTAAAACTCTCACCGAATTCTCTATCCAGAGGCTGATATAGAGAACTTGTGAGGTCTCATCTGTATAAAGTCAAGGTTGACTGCTTTGAGACTTCAAGTATAGGGATAGAGAACAAAGTGGTGGAGATGCTCTAAGTGGTTTCGAGGACACATTGTGTCCTCTGGATTCCTTAACATTCAGTAGCTTGTGTTGATATTGCCTTGGTTCTACAGTGATGGTGTGCCTCTATATCCTCCACCTATCTAATTCATCAGTAACTACTGATGAAACACTGTTGGGGAGTGGAATACACCACACCATCACTGTAGAGCTACTGAATGTTTTGTCATACACAACTTGTATTCACCAAATTCCACGAAGTATTGGCCAAATATGTAAACTACAAAATTGAAGGTGCAATAGTCATTGATTTCCATACGTTTTTAGAAAAATATTGCGATGCTCAATGTTGAAATGAGATGTTGTCGAACATGCAAAAGTGTGTATTTCTGGAGAAATACGTGTACCGGAGATATAAGTTCACAATATTTATAAAATTAGCATGTCCAATGTAGCCTGTAACATGTCTAATGTAGCCAGAAAGTGTGTAGTTCAATAGAAGACTTCAGTGCGCATTCAACAAAAAAATAATAAATCCTAAACCCTAAAACCCTAAACCCTAAAACCCTAAACCCTAATAATAAAAAAATAAAAGGATAGTAAACCATTCACATGCAAGGGTGTGTACATTGCACTTTACCGTATGTACCGAGCATTGAAAGACAACCAGAACCACTTAGGGGTTAATCTAAGAAGGAATGCGGTGACGCATCCCTGTGTCACTGCTGTGTGCCTTTGCTTGCCTTTTGTGTATGTTTTACAGTGCTTGAATGAGCCCAGAAGCTGTTCTGTGAGTGTTTATTACCCGGACGGAGGGAGTACAATACATCTCTTGAACGGACCATGTTATGAAATGCTTATCGTGATGCTGCCCTCCATCATCCTCGGCGTGGACCCGGACCTCAAGTGAACATACTCTTTCATCATTTTAGTTCACATGAAAAGGACACATAAAGGACTGGAGTTCTCCTTCTTGCTTCCAAGATGGGAGACTCCAAAGTAGTGTCAAATTGTACAAAGGGAGGATAGGAGGTCTATAAAGCTGCAAGCTCGGGCTCCAAAAAGCGTCTTCTAATGCAGAGGTACATTTTGTTTTTTCTATAGAAGCGAGTAATATACAAAATATAGTGTAAGGTAGGAGGTTCGAATTCAAGAGGGCCATTTAGAACCACTGTATAGACTCGTCTGGAATGGACATGAGATGGTCTTTAAATGGATCTTCTATAGTCATTGAATGGATCAATAAAAAAACTATTATTTATTGTAAGAGCCAATAGTTGTCTTGCTTTCTCCATTTCTCTCTAGAAGTTGCAAGTGAACAGTTTATGGAATACCTAGGGTCATAAATAGGGACCTATGACACATCTTGTTTGAAAATTCATAAGTAATCCAATACTGCTTCAAAAAAATATGAAACGACTTATGTTACAAGTGGTTGCACACCCCTATGAGCCCCCCCCCCCCCCCCCCCCCCCTCCTAAGTGAAAAAACAGCCGTTGTCGGATGAGATTAAAAAAATCTAAGACTACCCTCAACTGCCATGCGATTTGAAGAAAACAATACACCCCTTCTCAAAAATCAACAACCGTGCGATTCAAAAAGAAAACAATACCCACCCTTGAAAAATCAATAGCCGTGCGATTCGAAAAGAAAACAAAAGTCATGTGGTTTAATTTGACTTGAAGAAGAAGCTATTAGCATCTGTGCGCACATGCCCTATAATTTGCTTGGTGGCAATAAAGTTTATCAGCAAAATGATCACACCTCTCGAAATTCCATTTTAGTTTGATGCAATTTCATTTTTTTAAGAGTAATTCATAGATTGCAAAAAGGTTTTACATTGTACCTAAATAACTACATCATCAATTGTGGAGGTTTAAGAGACCACAATTGAATTTGCTTATTAATGCTACATTGCAACTACGGTGGAAAAGTTGATAGCAGAGAAGTTGAGAATTCTAACAAGAAGGAAAAAAGTTGAAGAAAAACCTCCTACACCTCCACAACAAGGTTTAAAAAAATTTGAACATCAAATTTAAATATAGGTTATTTCAAATGTTATTTAAATTTAACATTTTGAAATGCATTTTAAAAGTAGAAATGACAAGAATTTTTTTTAATGAAATATGGATGATAATTGTTTTTTATACAATGGTGATGATTAATTTAAATCATATTGTTACCATCTTGATAATTGATATATTGAATAGACAACAATTTATAAGAATTATTGAATCAAAGCACTTAATATTTTATTTAATTTATTACAATTCCTAAAGAACATGTTTTTTGGGTGGTGTCATTGTACATCTCCGACAATACTTGTAAAACAATGGATATTGAAAAAAAAATAGACACCAAAAACAATGTACATTTCAAAGTTGATACTCATGTTATCAAAGAAGATATAAAATAATTGGAAGTTACATCTGATTTTTATCTTCTGAAAGATTCATTGATGGTAATTTCTAATCATCTAATTAGTTATATATTTTTCAATTTAAAAAATATTAAATATTATGACATGCACTTATTACTGATATATTATTTTATATTATTTAAAGATATTCAACTATTGAATTTAACTAAAATATATTTGATTTGATATTGTTTGTTAATCAACATGAAAGAATGACTATCCTATTTTTAATGGATTTTGAATTTATTTGCAAAATTCTCATGAAGATTATCTTCTTCTTCGATATAACATTGACAATCAATATATATGCAATCACAACTTTGAATTTGTTGTAAGGGAAGTTCAAGAAGCTATTGAAAAGGTATAGAAATTCAGTAGAATAAATATTTCCTCTATCTCAAAATAATCTTCTGGTTGGACTCTATATTTGGGATTTTTTTTGATGAAAACAACATTACTTATTTCAACCCATTTTGAGCTATAAATAGAGTTCAACACACTCTTATTGTCTTAAAACTTTGAGTTTTGTAGGCCTTTTCAAAGTACAGTATTAAACTTATTTGCAATGAAATTAAAGAGTACCAGAAGATCATTTTGGGCCAAGGAGGGAATACAAGATTTTATTAATATAACTATATTTATTCAATGCTTGAATATATTATTTTACAAAGAAAAAAATATTGATTATTGCTATGAATTTGGGGATCTTGTAGGAATTTTTTTGGGTGAGGCACGATAGCAAGAGGAGTTAGTGGACAATGTCATTGTCCTGGATGATATTGAAGATGGAATTGCATGTCCTACCTTGAGTCCTACCTAGTTGGTGGAGAGTGATGGTGAGGGCACTACAAAAAATGCATCTGCTCCTATTTATATTCAATTGGTTTACGGTGACCGCAATGCACACAATAGTCTTGTAGTGTAATTCTGATCATTGAAACACTTCTCGAATTTCATGTAAAAGTTCCATGCAATATAAAAAAATGAAAATCATTTCCGGCCAATTACAATGTGCCACGTGTGCAAAGTTTATTCTCTAACTACTCTACTATTGCATTTGTACACTTTCTTCTACAATCACCTCAAAATTGGCAATAATTGCCACTTCAAAATTTTCCCAAATGACTTGTGTTACAATCAGAATCTATTTCTCTTTGTCTAAAAAGATGAGCAAAAAATAATCCCATCTAAAAAAACATGAAAAAGGCGGACCAGCCCTTAGATACTCGCTTTTAGAGACTCCTACCTTACATTGCAAGAGGTGGTGATGCTTTTTTGTGACCATTGGGAAATGACTTTGACCATCCATGCGATAGCATGTCCACATTGAGAAGCTTCTGGAAATGACTTCAAACATACCAGCATGTCATCTTCAAACATTCATATCTAATTCTACAAAGATCCAAAAAATACGAAATGACTTGGATTAGATGCCAATTCCATTTGTTTTTCAAGATATATTTATAAAAAAATATATTTCATAAAGTTTAACTCTCAAAATTAATTATCAGCCCTTAACCCCTACGGACCCAAGAGACCATTTTCTGGTCACTATCCCGCTTTTTTGAGCTTTTTGATCTCAAATTTTGAGTTCTTTCAAACATAAAAATGTTTCTAAAAAGCAGACTATATTATAAACCCAATGGTGGTAATTTCATCAAATTCCAAATTAAACTCCACCTTGTGGACTTTTTCAAAGTTACTTGGTGTAGTTTAGTATACAGCTCATTTTGGGAGGTGTGGTTTGGGCATGGACTAAAAATTCAGCTAACCATGTGATTCTTGCCAACTCAAAAAGGTCTAATTGACATCAAAAAGGACAAATGCAAGGAATTCAAGGAGAAGACAAGTGTCCCATTCTTTTTTTGCTTACAAACACAATTTCATTTCAATGACCACCGTATATTGTAAGCTCCACCATGAATTGAAAAATATTTGGAATGTTGTGAAATTTAACACGTACATTTTTGACTCTCTTATCTTTCACTTAGCACAAAAAAGGGCATCATTTCAAAATATTCTCAAAGAGACATGTTCCTTCAATGTACTTTATCGTGTATTTCCATTGACCTAAATAAAACTTCAAACTTAAATATCTCCTAAACCTTGCAGTAAAATAATCTAAATTCTTTTGAGTTTTTCACTCTAAATGTGAAATTTAAGATCCTATAGATGCATTCTATCCAATCTCAAGGAAAAATGAGCAAAAAAATTGCTCAAGTTCTTGGCAGTTTTGGCTCATTTTGAAAGTACATCCCCTTTAGACTAGCAAGGGTTAAATGGCCCATTTATGGACCTCCTATTGTGCTCAATGAACAACTAATGGATTTGCAATACTAATCAATCTAAGCTTCTCAGGGTTGAATCCGAGGTAATGATCACCTTTTGACTAGCCAATGAAATAGTGATGTGATTGAATCCAAGGTAATGATCTCCTTTTTACTAGCCATTGAAATAGTGATGTGATTGCCTTGAACATTGTCAAGACTTGACATTATGTATTTAGATTGATGTCACTTTCCATCATTGGATTGACTGTGTTTGATAATTGAGAATATGATAAAATTGATAAAACTTTGGAGTTTCACATCTTTGATACTACAATCTCGTATATTGTAGGAGAGTATCGTCCTCTCAAAAATACCATCTACAAGCTACTCAAAAACTTAGGGGTCAGCTAGGAGATAAATAAATGAAAATGAGGGGTCCATCTAGGCAAGTTTGTCGTATGTAGGTACAAATGTAGATATAAATATATTTACATGTGTATGGATGTGGGTACATTTGATACATATATATGTACAAATACATGCATGCATATATATGAATACAAGTGTAGATATAGTTGTTGATACAAGTGCAAATTGTCCTATTTCTTTTAGTAACGGCTTGAATTGCAAAAGAATATTTGAATTACTAGACTGAAAAATAAAATTAAAAAATATTAGACAAGGGCACTTGGCTTCAAGTTAGTTCATTGAAACATTGGCACATCACTAACTATTTGATTGTAGTAAATACTATAGTTAATGACTTTAGTAACAAGGTATTTATTTGGATGAAAACAATGCATCAAGCTTATCAAATGATTTGAAGAATCTCATTACTTGTTGAAAAAAGCATTGAATATATAACTTCACGTAAAAGTGCTTGAAAATATGATGGCAATACAAATAGTTTTTTGGCTCAAGTTCATAGTCTTGATTTTGGGAAAAAAAATCATAAAGATTTGTGAGATTTTGTATCTTTTCAAATTTCCTAGGAATGTTCATGATTCCTCTACTCTATGAATGGTTCTGTAATTTCAAGGCGGACTAATTTATAAATTCATAGAGATTATCAATTTTAGTAGAAAATTACAATTCCACTTGGGTTTGATTCGTGAAACAAGCTACACCTCTGGAAAATAATGTGCCCCAAAATATTCAGATTGCTACTTTGCATGATAATAGGCTTACCTACCTTGTGCTGTTGATGTAACTCAATGGTTCCCCGTCAGGAGCTTGCCGTTATGTGACTTTCCAAGGGACTTGCATTAGGAAACGTTTCAACTTTCAAAGGGGCTGCAAGCTTTTGGATTTTGGCACCCTTGGGGTGCAATTACGGGATTTTTTTTATAAATATTAAATTTCTTTTAATTTGACGTGGTGCTGATTGGTGCCACATCATATTTCAAATTTTCAATTTATTTATTTGTTTATTTTTTCCCATTATCGCACCGCGGGGGTGCAAAACTTGCAGCCCCTCTTTGAGGGCTGAAATTTCTCCTAATGTGTTGAGATTCCTTCCTTGTAGAGTCTTTAGGTGTTTTATCATAAATGATTAAGGGTCCGTTCCCACCTTGGTGTTTGCAAAGTCCATGTGTTAAAAGATAAAATCTCCGCTTAAGTAGGAAATCACCTTTTTTTTACGGGAGTCAGGTTTGGAACTATTGTACTACAGGAGTATTTGTTTGTTAGTTGTTTGCTATTCTCACATGCCTCCAACTTAACCCCTAAAGTCCCATTGTCCCTACGGGGGACAAAATGGATTTTGGGCAGGTTCCTATGAGCTCAATTTTTAATGAAACTTTCTGAAACTTTCCCATAAGATAGAAAAACTTAGTAGCTTTTGGGGAATGTAATTTTTATTTCAATCGGTGCCCGGGAGCAAAAGTTATGCCCAAATAAGCTCAAAACAGGGGAGAAGGGGCAGCAAAAAAATTTTGCAAAAAATTTAATTTAATTTTTTTAATTTTTTTTCCTTATAGATTATATTTTTGCCTATTTGGGAAGCTTTGATTCATTTCATTTGGACTTTTTATGAGAAAGTTATGGACAATCTTGTTTTTCGGGCAATGAGAGCATCTTCTTGAAAAAAACTTTTTCTTTCACTTTGAATGCTGATATCTTTCAATCCGTACGGTCAAACATCACAAAATTTTTTCTACATGATCTGTAAAAAGTGTAGTATAAGATCCTACGGTTATTTTCTAAAAAAAAAATGTTTTTTCTCATCTTTTAGATGAACGCAACAAAAGTAGCAGTTTTGAGTGATTTTTGACAGAAAAATGGCCTTGGGACTTTAGGGGTTAACACCAACTGTTATTAATTACTTAACACCAAATATTATTAATCCAATATGATCATTCACGATCTGAAACAAGTCAACAACCGATGCAAGAAATTGGAGCTTCGAGGAGCCTTGAACAGGATCTGAAACAACCAGTGCAGAAAATTGAAGCTTCATCGATCTTCTCCAACCAGTGGACGTAGTGAAGATTCTGGTGCTGCAAATTTCTTGGATTATTTCTTCATGCTGGGAACAGAGCTTGAAACAACCGCTACTACTTCTGAAGCTGCTGCAACGCTCTCAGGTTGCACGTCCAAGTTCTGAGCAGGCAGTGCTTCGGGAGTCAAATCTAGGGCCGGGTGGCTCAATGGAAATTGTCCGTTTGTTCAAAACATAAAAATAAAAAACTAGGGGTGGCTCCAAATCAGATGTTGGTTGCAGCTCGGGTCGCAGCTACCGTAGAAGAAGATTAACGTATAGGGCAATGCCCACAGAGGAGGGCATTGCGCCAAATAATCAGCCGACAAGGAGGGCCGATTATTTGACACAATGCCCGACGATAAGGGTATTGCCCAACGTAAAGCACAAGCAAAATTCAATGAAAACCCGGATGATAAATTGGAGCCGGATGAAAAATTTGTAATCCCCGATTACGCGGGTTTGTCCGTGTAATCAGGCATTACAGCACAGAAACTTCCCCGCAGAATGATCGGGAGAAGTCCCGCAAGTGGTTTACGATTAATTGAAGCTTCAAT
Organism: Neckera pumila; assembly: GCA_963969595.1. Taxonomy (NCBI): domain Eukaryota; kingdom Viridiplantae; phylum Streptophyta; class Bryopsida; order Hypnales; family Neckeraceae; genus Neckera; species Neckera pumila. The sequence continues at coordinate 36,096,078 of OZ018409.1, forward strand.
TTCTTGGACCGATTGTGTCTGCATCAGAGGTGTTGAAGTAGTCAGTCTTCCTGGTCTTCATGAACTGCATTGCTTCGATTGTTGCCGGGTTTTGTCTTCAGTGAAACTGAAATGTTCTCCCGCAAGTCCAAAAAATTCAACAGCATAATCAGATAGCAATGGTAGTTTTAGATAATACTCACAAACAGGCAACAGTACATAACAACGCACGGGTTCAACGAAAATCTTCAAATTCCAGAGATTTTAATGTTATGAAAAATCTGGCCAGTTTCTTGGGATTACTCCAGAAATTACGTAATACCTCCCGCTCTTACACCCTGACACCTCAGCTTCCAGCTAGGATCAACATTTGCTAAACAGTGTGAATGGGAACACAACAACAAATTATGATGTAAGGTGGGTACACCCAAATGCGCCACTGACCTTAAACCGCCATCTATATACTCTGTACATCTCCAAAATCAGTTCTGTACCTATGTGGAAGAAACGCTTTTAGAACCAAACTTTGTTCCTTAATAACTTTTGGCTACAATATCCAAATGCTACGTTCTTTGGTGCGTTGGAACCTCCTTTCACTTGCCAACAAGACAATATGAAAATTTGACCAGTCTAGTAACACAGTAACTAGGCACAGTACCAATTTGTGGCGGTTTTGGGTGTACCCACCTTAAGAGCAGCTGTTAAGAGCACCTGTAAGACCAGGTGGGAACGGGCTTTAAGCTTAAACATGTGTTCAAACCTCTGCCATCAGGTGTTATTTTACTGACATACGGACCAATATGCTCAGTCAAGCCCCGTCTTGAGTGAGGTTGTCTTTCAGTTGGGGATGAAATGATGCCCATGGAGGGCTTGTAAATGCACTGTCCAACATAAGTTAAGCTTATCATGGGAGAGAATGACCAGCCAACCGTGGCAGTCAGACTCTTGATGTAAAAAATGCCAAAAAGGAAGGCAAGAGATGCCCCAAGGGTGTGTATAATGGACTGCCACATGGAGTACAATTGTGCAGGTTTGGTTTCTCAATGGAGTAATAAAAGTTACCACTTGTTTGTTTAAAAAAAAACTGAAAAAGAAGAAGAAAAAGAAGGTGTCAAATCAATTAAGGTAAACCAGCCCATTGTGGTCAAAATTTGGAGTCTACCCTCATGCCATTGCTAAAAGTTTTCAAATTTTTTCCCACATGACGACAAGTGTGAGAAATAGTGAGAGCAATTGAAATTATATTTTTCAAACAAAGTATGAATTTGTTACAAATTTTTGAAGTGATCTGTCCAAAAGAATCAATAGACTACACTATAATCAACAAAAATTGTATATAGTATGCTCTTCTTAATCACCTAAAGTGGTAACAATAATTTCTAATGTAGAAGGCCATGAAAAGTCACTTCCTACAATGATTTACACTAGAAAAGTAGGTGTTCCTAATGAGGTCACTAATCACTCCATTGGTGTCAGATTAGACATTGATTGTGGCCAAAAAAAATTTCAAGACCATAGAAAACCTTCCTTCTTTTTTCTTCTAATGAATCATCAATCATAGGAGTAGTGAAGGATGTCATTTCTCATGATGAAGCTTTGCTTTCATGTTACCAGACATTGCCTCAGTATTGAATGGTTGGATCTTGGTCAAGCATGCTTAAATCAAAGGTCTAGAAAGAAGGGAACCATAATGCTTAAGAAACCCACATTATAACAAAGAACATGCTTTTCCTCATCTAATGAGAGATAATCATCTATCTTGAAATGGCCTCTATTGAAATTATGGATAAGGTATGTACACCTATAATCAACACATTTTGAAATGGGACTCCTACATTTGGACCAAAGAGTATCACTTTCTCTTAGATATTGATCACACAAGATGCACACAATCAAAACATAAAAGTCTATGGGAGCCTATTGGATATATGGAGAACAGGGAATGATGGAATGTCGTTATCTTGGATGTAATTTGTAATATTAACAATCTCATCTCTAATTTGCCTTGTATGTAGATTCATGAGTAGATCGTACTTAAGAGTGTAGCATTAGATGAGGTTTGGGGGTCTTGAAGGGCCGTTTCAGGCCCATTCCCCGATTTGGCCAAATTCAGTGAAAGCCGGTACGGGCATTCCCCAATTTTATTTTATTTTATTTTTTCAAAAAATGACGTGGCAATTGTTGTGCCACGTCAGGCAGCTGCTGCAACTGCGTTCCTGCAATCTGGGAATGCAACAAAACACAAGGGAACTTGGAGCCCTCTAAAACCCCCAAATCTCATCATTAGATGTTTTTTAGCTCTTTTGAAGGGCTGTGAGTTCCCTAGGCTGCCAGGGTTGGGGGAACAACCTCGCAACAATCCGCAGCTACTGCATGACATGGCAGAACAACTGCCACATCACCCAAAAAATAAAATAAGATCATTTTTTTTTGTTTTTCTTTGCTTTTAGATTTTTCAAAAAAAAAATTCAAAAATTCAAAAAAAAAAATCTGACAGCGGATGTTCTCAATCTGCCAAGGGAATAGCGTTAGGGGAGTAGGCCTAAAACGGCCCTTTAGTCCCCCCGAATCTCTTCTAATGCTAATGAAATAATGAACAAAGTATACAAGCATATAGATATGAGACCCCTGTGCAAATATGAGTGGATCTAAATATATTTTACATTTGTATGGAAGAAAGAGAAATGAGGACTACAGTAGTGGAAATTTTAAATTAATTATTCCGACTTGGAATGAATAAGATATGATTTTCTAAAGTTAGAGGTGCCTAGGTCCCTTTTAATGCTCATAGATGCAACTAAAATGAATCAAAATATGCCTTTGAATAGAGCTAGTGAATTTAAGAACAACCCCAAGCATGCCTTTGAATGGAGCCAATGAATCTAAGAATGATCCATTGCATGTTTCCATTCAATTCACTCCCCATTGTAAAATCAAAACTTATTGCAATGCCTAAACGCCCCAGGGTTTCCTCACATAGTTTCAAGTCCAGTACAAAGTACTGTAACTTTTGCATCCAATGTCCGAATCCAATAAAACTTGTTGGAAATTTGCACTATCTTTTCTGGTTTGTGTATAAATTTTTCAAATCAATCCAAGATGTAATGATTTTTTGGAAGCCAATCAAAGTTCACATATTCAATTTGAGTCCACCATACTGCATTTGATGGCTGCAACTTTAGGGGCTTGTATCTCCTTCATCCAATGTTTGTTTTCAATTAAAAAAATTTGTTGAATTATGTTCCTCTTGAAGTCTAGTTATTGTGGTAAAATTTTCATGTCAATCCAAGTTGTTTTGAATGTTTGGGAGCAATTCAAAGTTCAAAATCTCAACATTTTGGGATTATTGTGAACTTCGGCGGTTTGTTTCTTCTTCATACAATGTCCATTTTCAATTTTTTTTGAAAAAGTTGCGCATAGTAGTCTAGTTTGTGTGGTTAAATTTTGCATCAATCCAAGGAGTTATGAGTGACTGAGAAGCATTTTAGTAGAAGGAGGTTCAACCTCATATTTATTTTTTGCAATTTTTCTTGCTTTCTTTTGACATTTCAAGTCCATTTTGCAGACCTCGCCAAATTCAAGTCTTCAATACAAACAAAATCACACATGACGGTGACCCATGTCATTTGTTCAATAGTCTAAAACCACACACATGGGATGGCAGTTTCTCACTACACAAAATCACTTCCATTTTTACATCCCTTGTGGACTATTTTGGGCACTTCTGTAGGGACGGTTGTTAATGCCCAAATTGTTTTTGAGCCTCCTCCTATATATCTCTGTTTAGAGGTGATCCAGAGACCCTCTGAAATTGTTCCATTTGGAACTGATATTATAATTCTCTGAACTGAACTAAGTCAGTTTCGCAGATCTTCCTCAACAACGTGTAAATCTCGCTGTACGAAAGTGTTGTTCATCAGAACAGTCGTGGTGGCTTAGCAGGGCCAAGACGTGGTCATTCCCTGGCTATCCTTTGAGTCATAGAATGGCAGTGTTTTGGGAGGTGACATTTTTCTTGCAGATGTCCTGTGCTGTCTTGTGGAATTCAATACCTAGTTGCGTACCTTACCTACACAAAATAATGAAATTAGGGGAGGCAACCCATTCCGATCAGTTAAGGATTACACATGTCTGCAAGGCAGGTTTCTTCAGTGGGGAAATTTACCTGTGTGCAGGAATAGAGTTACGAAGGTTTCTATAATTTTTTCAGATTTTTATTTCTCAAAACGCAATTACTATGAATTTTTTAGTTGAAGATTCTATTCGACCCATTCTCGTCATATAGACTTTCCTATTTCCAACCAAGGGCTAGTTGTAAAACCCACCAAGGGTTGGTTGCAATATTGAGTATCTTGTAGCCAATCAAAATGCGTCACAATTGCACCGGAAACCACGCCATAATTAATAACTGCTCATCTACTCCTTCACGGAAAGAGAGTGGGTTACATAGCCAGAATAGGAGAGTAGTCAGGAATGGGTTGCCTCCCCTAAGTTGCCTTGTCAGTAAGGTTGCCTTACTTGAGATAATTTACCTCATGGATCAATGTTTGTTCCACATGGAGGCGCATGCCACTCTCTGAACCAAGCTTTGAACTGGTGCACAAATCTATGTCATACACATGGCTTTGAATTGAATGCATCACTGTACAAAAGCAGTGAATATTTCTATAGTGTAGACTGTCGAGAAATTAGTGTGGGGCAACCTAATTTCACTATTTTGTGTACAAAAATAAGGTGTAACCAATCCAAATCCAAAACCAATTGCTGAATAACAAAGGCCGCATTTTCCTTCAAAAGCAGGGAGGATGCTAAATCCTCCATTCAAATTGGGACCAGCAGGGTGAATTTACCCTGGAGAAAATGTAGGATTTTTTTTATTTACCACATACATGATAAATTTTGCAAATTTTGAATTCATGTTTGCAATGAGAGATCCCAAATTAGCTATAAATGGTAAAGAATATAGAATTAACACAACACAAAATAGAGGGTTGTTTTTTTACATTTATCCTGGAGAACACAAAATTCACCTTGCTAGTCCCACTTTGAATGGAGGATCTAGCGTACTGCAAAATACCAGGTCATTTGACGCATTTACCCCATACTGCCTGAGCAACCAAAAATGGTCACAATAAAATTTTAGGCTCGTTTGGGCATGGGCAGTTAAATTCCTTTGACCGGTTAAATTTTTTTTACGAGCAATATTGAAGGTTAACTATTGAAAACTTTTATTTTCACTAAAAAAGGTAAATATTTGATTTTTGAGAGGTCCTCAAAGGCATATATGTATCATCAGTGGAAGAGTAAAGCTTGCAAATTTTACTTGATTTCCCGGCTTTGAACAAAGCTTGCCAATTTCACTTGATGTGAGATCTAAAAATTTGTACTTACCCATTTACTTTGAAAATGGTCCCAATGGAAAGAGTAAAATGTTTTCATGATTTTCACCATTGAAACTTTAAACATGCAAGTGTTAACTTGGAGTTATTTCCAATTTCTATTTTTCAAATAAAATTGCGTTTCAACAACTACAAGGTGGATTGGGTAATGATTTTGATAACTCTTCATTTGAATTTAAGTTTTTTAGAAGTGCATTTTAGTGTGCTAACGCAATTTCAAATTGTTCATGTCATATTCAACCCCAAAAAACTCTTATATGCAAATTTCTCAAACATTGTGGGGAGGGGCAGCATACTAAAAATAGGGTACTTACATTTCTCTTGTTATAATCACACAAATCCTATGCAATTTTACACTCAAAATTGGAAAGCACACTAATAAGCAAGCTCTCTAGACATTTATATAGTTAGATTTTGAGAAACAAACAATTTGCTTCATTGGAGATAAATATAAGCTCATGCTCTTTTTTCAAAGGAAAAACACACTTGGAAAGGCTTAGGCACTTAGGGGTTAACTAATCCCTAAAGGATGAAGTTGTTGTGGAACGATCAATTTAACCCCTAAATGCCTAAGGCCTTTTTTCTGCTAAAAAACATTCAGAACTGCCATTTCTATAGCAAAGAATAAAAAAATTTGAAAATTATTTTTCTTACACATCTAACCGTAGGATCTCACACCTAAATATTATGAGAATGTGTGGAAAAAATTTCAGAATTTTTGACTTCACAGATTGTAAGATATCTGCATTTAAAGTGAAAAAAAAAAGTTTTTCAGCACATTGTGGGACTAAATTTTTTGACTTTGAACATTTTTAACTTTAAATTTTTGCACTACAGAGTTTTGAGCTTTAATTCTTTATAGTGTAGAATTGAGTTGAGAATCTAGAAAGAAAAGAAAAATTCTAAAAACCTTAATTTTCATTATTAAAAAAATTGTTAAGAAGAAGTAGATATGAGATAGAAGGAAAATCTAAAATATTGATATCTTTCATATAGAATTAAAAAGCACTAATTCCAATGGTGAGATTGTTCTAGAAAAAAAATGAAACCACGTGGAACTTTTTTTTTTTAATTATAAATATTGCATTCAAAAATGAATCCTACAAGTTATTTTTTCAGGAAGATGCTCTAAGTGTCCAAAAAAACAAGATTGTCCATAACTTTCTTATAAAAAATCCAAATGGAATGAATAAAGCTTTACGGATAGACCAAAATATAATCTATGGAAAAAAAACCAAAAATTAAAAATTAAAATTTTTGCATATTTTTTTTTGTTGCCCCCTCACCCCTGTTTTGAGCTTATTTGGGCATAACTTTTGGTCCCAGTCACCAATTGAAAAAAAATATATATTCCTACAAAGCTTTTCAATTTTTCTATCTTCCAAAAAGTTTCAAAAAATGAGGACAAAAATTTAGCCCGTAAGTACTCGCCCAAAATCTCATTTGTCCTTCGAAGGGACAATGGTCCTTTAGGGGTTAAAAATTCAGGTAGTTTTTTGCAATGTCAAATTTCAATGGATCTTCTTGAAATTTTTACACAAGTTGTGGACGTGTATTATCCCTTAGGTGACAATATAATTTTTTTTATATGGTGCTTAGATCAAAAGTTATGCTATCTAAAAAGTCTAAGTTGTTTGAGCGGTTTGGGAATCTTTTGCTAAACTCTGCATCTACCTCTAAATATGGCAGGTATGTAACTCATATAATATAGAATTCAACTGTCAAAAACAAACAAACCCATATGTAGTGCAAAAATCTCACTCTTGTAGAAGTTGAATTTTATTGACCCTGTCAAGCAAGGTTGGAATAGAACCTTTTCTTCTAACTCCAAGCTCTATGATATTTTAATCCACATGGTCATAGTTTCTAAAAAAAATGTACATAATTATTTCCATGGTAGTCTAGCACAAATTTGTACTATTGAACTTCAAAAAAAACTTTTTTTTCATTGACCTAAAAAGTGGCAATTTTAAAAATTTACGCTTAAAAATGACAATTTATGCTAGGAATGTGCTATGGTCCATTAGGAATTAGTGCAACAAAAAAGATTCAAAACGAATTTTCTTTTCATTGTCATCATTTATGCTATACATAGGTGGCATGGAGAAAGAGAACTGCACACCTCATTGCACCATTTTTCACCAAGGAGAAATGCAAGAACTTAATTAATACATACTATTAATTATCAAATTTGAAAAAAGCATTGAGATGCCAAACTAGATTTTGAAGGTTAAGAGTTCTAAAATTATTCACTACAAAATACGGGAAAGACATTTATAGTTATTTGAGGTTGGGGTGATGAAAGGTTTAGTTTCCTCTAGCCAGATGGCATTGGTATTCAAAATTCCAAGTATTTTTATAAATACTAGTTCCACAACATGTAACTCAAGGACCATTGCCTTGGACTACTTGTGAATGCACACTCTTTCTTTAGGTGTTCACAAAAATGGCCAAGTTTCTATTCAATATGTGAACATCCCATTAGAAGAAAAATGGGGCCTAAAGAGGGCCTACTATTCAATGCTAGGTACAATTTCTCAAAGGAAAGAGGCCTTCTCTAGGTTCCATTTTATTTCCAGTAACACCTTGCATTAAAAAGGATTGGGCTTATGACCAAATTGGATGAAAAGTACCACTAGCTTCTCCAAATGTTTTCTAAGGCTTATGTCCATATTTTCTAAGGCTTATGTCCAAAAAATCCATAGACTAAAAATTGACAAATGCTCACAAAATTGAAAAAAATCAACACAATCTAAAGAAAGGCTATAAATCAAATTTTATTCATTTTTTTGAATTTATAACTATAGGATCTTCTTCTTGTCTACCACAAATTTCACATATAAAATTGTGGGTATTGAGGATAATGTCATTAGGGGAGATTTGAGGGCATTAGAGGGCCGTTTTGGGTCTGTTTCCAATCTGGCCCGATTCAGCAAACAATCGCTACGGTCTGTCAGAATTTTTTTTTTTTCAAAAAAAAAGAAAAAATAATTTTTTTCTTCCTCTCCAAAATATCATTTTAAGCAAATTTTTTTTCCAAAAATGACGTGGCACACTCTTGGCCACATCAGCCAGCAATTATCCTGCGTTTCTACAGTCTGGGAACATTGCAAAAACATAGGATAACTCGTGGTCTCTTAGAGGCCTCAAATCTCTTCTAATGATGTAAGAGAACATAGCTTGCAAAAGTGGAGCATAATGTTTTTTTTCAAGATTGCGTGGACTTGTGCACTATGTGACTTTGTTGGGCTTTTGAGCCCCATGGCTCAAATTTTGTTGGCAAGAAAGATTTAGGAGGTTCATATTTGATTAGAGACTCATGTTAGGACAAAGTTTATAAATTTTCAAAGCAAAATGATTTGCACTCCATTAACCCGAGTTGGGACCTTAATCCAAAAAAATGCATAGTTTTTTTTTCAACCGTTGGATGTTCATAAAAATGAAATTCCCGAGAAGTTTAAATATTTGCCTATTCTCAAAAAAGAAACAGTGAGGGGGAAAAAAATCCAATATAGAAATGAAAATATAGCATGTCAATTTTAGCACACAAGATTGCAGATGCACTAAGATGTTCAAAGTGATGGGTAACTAGAATAGAGCATATTGCAAAATAGTACAGAGTAAGACCAAAAGAATTTAACACCTAAGTTCCAAGATCTTTTTTTCACCAAAAACCATTCAAAACTACCATTTCCATTGCAAAGAGCAAAAAACTTTACAAATTGTTTTTTTTGCATATTTATCCATTAGATCTTGCTCAAGATTAGTATAAAAATGTGTGGAAGAACTTTAAAAACTTTCATCACGTAAATTGCAAACTATTTGCATTTCAAATGAAAGACACAAGTTTTTGAGCATGTTCTATGACTAGATTATATGACTTTGAATCTTCTTAATTTAAAATTTTTGCACTATAGATATTGAACTAAAAAATTGATGTTGAAGAGTTGAATTGAAAGTTGGGGAAAAAAAATTTAAAAACAATAATGCAATTTCATTCATTAAAAATTTGTTAAATACAATAGGTATAAGATTGAAGGAAACCAAATTGTCAGTAGTTTTAACTACTCAGCTTTTCTCACACAAATGCCTATCAAGAAAAGACTCTACACTTTTAGTCTAAATTCAATCATTTATATGATCCCATCCCTAATACAAAAATAACACTCTCTAAGTACATGAATAAGACAAAGATTTTGCTACTTTCGGAAAATTATTTGTCACTTTATGTAATCCTTGACAATGACTTTAGATCCTAATATTTTTTTTTGGGGGGGGCCTAAAAAATACTAAAAAGAACATCAAATTCATTACAAGAATTTTAAACCCTGCAAGGGGCTGCGAGTTTTTGATTTTTGGCACCTCCGCAGTGCAATTACAGAAAAATAAAAATATATTTTTTTATTAAAAAATATTAAAAAATAAAAAAATATTAAGAAAATAAAAAATCTGACATGGCGTTGACGTGGCACTAGTAGTACCATATTAGCATCCAACTTTTTTAAAATAAAAAAATAATTTTTTATTTCTATCTTTTTTCCTAATTGCACCTCAAGGGTGCAAAACTCGTGGCCCCTTCAAGGGCTGAAACTTTTCCTAATGGATAATCTGAAATCCAATTGCGGGCTACCATACCCCTGGGTTAGCTTCAACACTTATCTGTTGAAATGTTTTAATTTTGAAATTCAGATAGTATAAAATGTCTTTTTGTAAAAAAAAATTATTCTTTATTAAATTTCTAATTATAGAGTTTTAGATTTCAAAATGAACCAAAAACCTTCAAGTAAAATTTTCTTTGTTTTTTGAATACTACTCTACAAATTCATAAAATTTTGAACAATCTTCAAATTTTTTCCTTAATTACTTACAAAATTGACCCACATATAGGATATTTGGAAAAATAGTATTTTTTTCTTGAATGTAAAAATATAACTCAAAGCAAAAATACCATAAATAGCTTATTGATGAATTATGAATCGTTTGGACTTGTAATACAAAAGTTCTAGTTAAAAAGTGGTGAGTTGACAAAAAAAAAGAAAGCACAAATTTCTCTTGCAATCATCTTGTGGGTTTGAAATGTCAGTTTTGTAAGGACAAAGAACAATTAGTTTGAAATGAAACAAAAAATTTGCTGAAAAATTTCCACATTGCTATTTGTAAACAAAGTGAATAAAATCTGGTACTTATTTTTTACAAGCTCTTTGTTTTTTAACCCTCTTTGTCTAAAATGGTTCTTTGCTTAGACTTGGTTGTTTCTCCTTCTCTACAGTGAAATTTTCTTTTCATTTGTACTACCAGAAATATAGAATGACCATTTAAACCAACCTTTAGGACATTTTTTTAACTTAACCAAATATTTTTTTTCAATTTTCATATTAAACCGTTTTTTCTAGTAGTAAGTCTTTTTTTTTTCTCTTTTATAATCCAAATAGAATTTTTTAAACTTTTTTCCCTAGTTTTTTCCCTAATGTTTTCAAATTGCAAACGATTTTTTTCCCAATTCCACCAGCTAACAATGAACTAACTGAAGATTCTCCTTGAACATTGATTGGGATCTTATATTCCTCATGAATTTAATGTTGATATTTTTATTGATGCAAAAGAGTCTTTGGTTCATAGCATTCAGTAACATGCATTGTCACTGCCTTAGCTCTACAATAGAATGGTGTGGAATATTTGACATCCGTCAAGAGCTCAGTGGATGGTGGAGGCTCAATGTAGCTTAATATGCAAGGTGCATGAATGAAAAGCAACGGACATGAAGGCTATTGAATGTTATGTTGTTCCTTTGATATTTCAATCTTTCTTTTCGGTCTAAATTTGGGCAAGTTCGTAGCACTCTCAATTATATAGAATGTGATGTGGTTGGTCTTTGAAAAAAATATAAAAGGATAAGAAATGTTCGAGGAAATGATTAAAAGGAATACGGTGAATCTCAAGGCTAATGTGATTGTGAAGAAGTGACAAATCCCAACTATCTCTATTCTATCAAATATGTTTCACTTTTGAACATTTTTTTTATAGTAAATCTTCTATTTGATTATCATATAAAAATGTCTATTTGATTATCATATAAAAATGTCTATTTGACAATTGTAAAATGCTATTACTTCTAAATATCCAAATGTCATAATTCTACTACCTTTTGTTGGATTAGATTCATTAGGTTCCATACAAAATCATTTCTTTTTCAGTTGAAATCTAATTCATTCATTTGATTTAGCATTTTTGGAAGTTTATTTTACAAGATTCAAAATATTTTGTATCCTTTAGCATGCTTCAAAATATTCCTTGACTTATAAGAGTACTCATAGCTTTATCATTACTCAAGGCTTTACCAATACTTGCAGCTTTATTGATTTTCACAACTTTTTTTTTTTTTTTTTTTTTGAGGGTTTAGATTATTTTCATTAAAATTTTCTACACTATTCAATTATGCAATGTTATAATTTCTGAAAATTTCATTAGATGCTATTTTTAATTATATTTTTAATAATTTTTAACAAATTTGACCTTGGTGTAGGATATATATAAGAAATGAATTTTGGAGAGTAATGGGGCCTAACATGCCAATATCATTAGAAGAGAATTGAGGCCTAAAGAAGCCTGCGAGTTATCTAGAGTTCCTGGATTGTGAGAGTTTACCGCATTAGCAATCTAATGTGGTTGAGACTATGCCATATTAGATAATAATTTTTCTTGAAAATAAATTTACAGAAAAATTAATAAATCTAGATTGAAAAAAAAATTCTTTAAACTTTTATTTAAAAAAAAAAATTTTAAATCTAAGTTTCTGACAGTGTATTGCTAGTTTAGAGTAGTGGAACAAGTTTGAAACATCCCTCCTTTGCCCTCAAATCTCCCCTAATGTGCTTCTAATACATGTTACATATTTAACTTTCATTTGCCTACATAAGTTTTTAACTTTCAAATCATTGCACACCATTGCTAAATCTCTCTCTGACAATAAAGAGGTTGAGGACAATTATTAGATGATATTCGGGGGTTTTGGAGGGCTCCGAGTTCCCCTGCGTTCTGCTGTGTTCCCAAACTACGGGAATGCAGCTGCAGCAATTGGATGATGTGGCACAGCGCCTGCCACATCATTTTTTGAAAAAAAAAGAAGATTTCTTTTGATTTTTTTTTGAAAAAAAAATTGTGACACGCCCGTATTGGCGTTCACTGAATCTGGCCAGATTGGCGCACGGGCTTGAGACGGCCCTCCAAGACCTCCAAATCTCATCTAATGGTATTATTTAGGTTAGGTGGATTTAGGTTGCAAACCACTGAAGTATTAAATGCTTGATAAAAAGAACTACAATACCTTTTTGAGGACAAAAATCTTCTTCAAAAATCCATTTATTCAAGAATTTAGGATGCAGAGTGTGACGCATACCAAAGTGTGTAGGTTGCACATATGAGTATAGGAACTATGCAAGATAAATACACCTATTTGCATCACAATAAACACCTTTTCTTTATTCCAAAATTGAAATTAATAATAAATCACAATTATGAATTTTTTTGCCACATAAATAAGGGATTAATGGCAACTTTAGATTAGAAGCTATACATTGTAGCTCAATTAAGAAGGAGGTCGCATTTATCGGTATTCTTCAACCTTTAAATGATACACCCCCCACTGACCAAAGGTAGTCACCAAAACTGCTCTAATTATTGAACCAACAAGTGCATTCTTTGTTTCTATAGTGAACAATGAAGTCATCCATCAACCACTTTTCACCACCAACGTCCTTCAAGAGTTAACCTTGTAAGGACGAGCTAGTCACAATGGAAATCATCCTTTTTGGTACAATGTGAATCGTCTACTTAAAAAAACCCAAAAGCACTCATCGGAGGTTAAACTACTATGCAAGACCTCTCCTTTTTGCACAAAATTCCATGGAAAAACATATGCACTTTTGTCTTACATAGAAGGGTTCTCTGTCATGCATCGGACCACTCTGGTCCACAGCGCAGCATCCTTATAGAGTTAATGTCCATTTCATGGTCTTGAGTTTATGTTCACTAATCAGTTTTACATGACTTTGAAGTGTATCCAAATAACTTGAAAAAATACTGCAATTGCATAAAAAAATTTAGTATGTACGAGAGGAGCATCAGATAGAAACAAGCATGCACTCAGAAATGGGAAAAGATTCACAGACCTTGGTTGAAGGTAATGTGAAGCAACATCAATGAATTAGCCTTCCCTCACAATGGGTAGATTACAGGGACAAGAACCTCGCGAGGAGCAGAGACATGGCATTTATGAATCATTCTCAAGCTGAGTTTGAAATATTTTCAGAGGAGAGCAATGCCGCGTGAGAGGGCAGAACCGTATCGAGAATTGGTAAGGCTGCGGCGGCACAAGGTACTGGGGATGGACACAGGGCGTCCAGCTATCGTCTCCTCCAATCCCCATGTGCTTGTGATCCAAATGAACCTGAACAAGGGAAGAAGATGAACCAGAGTCCTTAAGAAACTGTAGGAGTCAGACAACAAGTACCCCATTCGTACACATTTCATCTTGACATGCTTGAGCTGCAAATGAAAAGCTAACAACAGAGTTGCTGACCCTTAAGAAACTGTAGGAGTCAGACAAGTACCCCCATTCGTACAGATTTCATCTTTACATGCTTTAACTGGAAATTAAAAGCTAACAGCAGAGTTGCTGATACTAGCCACTCAAAGTACAAAACTGCAAGATTTGTAAGATTCAAAGTCCAACTTTGACGAGTCATAACTTTCTTATCTAAAGTACAAGCCCATTGATTGAAGTTTTGGTATAAAAGCTTATCAAGTCACTTCTTTCTCCATTTTATACATTCAATTTTTAAAAATATTGGATGACTAAATAAATTTCAAGCTCTACATGTCGAAGCCACAAATTGTTCTAGGTCAAATTTGACTTGAAGATTATAACCAAGGGAACTTTAGATGTGTTGGGAATGCTTTTAATTGTATCTGATGCAAAATAACAAGCTAATTGATGTTTTTCGGTTATACATATCAAGTTTTCTTCATAATTGACTGCAACAATTGTAATAAGTACATTTTTTCACAAATTGGTTTGAATTTTAAATTCACATTTTTACTACTAGGGGGGCAGATGTTTTCTGGCTGTAGATACCATTCAAAACACCGTGGGACCTTCAGGGATAATTATAACCACAATTGCATTGTGCAGTTCCAAGCAAATGAATCTGGATTGAAATGCAATGATGTAGGGTAACTAGACCTAACTGCGATCCCCACTTAATTACGTCACAATGTAAACCTCATCTTTATTTCAGAACTTAAACCTGAGATAGTTATACTTGTGAGATTTGTGTCACGGGATTTGTGTCACATGAATAAGAGAAGAATGACAGTCACAGATTTATGCTCTGAAATGAAGATGGGATATACATTGTGATGTGATTAGGTAGGGGTTTAGGGTTAGGAATGCTCACATTATCACAAGCTATTATGCAAATAGTGGAGACATACCTCAATATTCTCTCCTGGTTGGAGTTTCTCCTCATGCGTGGCCCGGTCAAGCTCTTGGCTTGTGTAAAAGCTGGCACTAATCTGCATCGGTGGACAGTTTTCGCCGCTCATTGCGAGAATTCCAACGCCTTCGGTCTTGCTCTTCAAGGCTACCCAGCGCACATCTGCACGACCTCCATTCTCCCCTGGTACAATGTATGGTACATGTAGATCCTTTACATCCTTGCTGTAAGTGCCAACTCGTGCAGCCGAGTTTCTGTCCGGGTAGCACTCAAATGGGCCTCGACCGTACCATTCCACTTCACTGAGTTGTTTATCAACGTTGAACTGGACTCCTACCCTTGGCAGGGTTGAAAGCCTGGAAGAAGGTTCAACATCGTAGCTTGTGATAACGCTGCCATCGCCAAAGACTTTGTATTGCACCTTAATCTTGAAACCAGTCAGCGTTTCCTTTTGAGCCCTTTCTTCCTTCATCTCGGCAACTTGAGCCTTGATAGACTCTTTGTTGTCTTTTTCAATGTCGCCAGTTTGACTCTCAGAGACTGCTGGAAGGGGAGGTTCCTCTCCCTTGGATTCGATAGAAAGAATTGCATTCACCAGAATAATGTTCTCGGAGATTTTCTTTATCTCAAAACCTTGACAGTCTGTGAGTTTGAGCGTGTCCAGCCCACAAGCCTTCCATTGTGATAGATAACTCAGTATTGAGCCTCCCTTGTCATTGTCCGTTGGTGCCCTCCAAAAGCAAGGAATTGGACCAGTCGCGAGAACACAAGTTCCGTTCACCTGTACCTCAGAAGTACAGTCTAAATACGTCAAGCTTCAAAAGATACGAGTAAATCTCCATCCTCACTGCAATTCAGAAAAGATGTTACTTCGAAAGAGGTGAATGAATTACCTGCCACGAGCTCAGAAGACCCCTCTTCTTATCAAACTGTATTTCCCAGACTTCATCTCCTGCTGGCTTCACCTTGAGCAGCCCTGCTGATTCCTCCAAAGATAAAGCAGGCATTCTTGATGAGCTGAGAACCTGTTGGCACGCACCAAAGAACAAAAGTCTTCAATTGCAAACTCCAAGCGACCAAAGAGTAGTATGATCAAGTTTAGCAGTCCAGATATTCGTGGACACGTCAATCACATCAAGCATAACACTCCAAAAGGAAGTGAACATGCCGACACCTGCATTAAGAATATAGAAACAAAAATAGGTACCTGTCGTTGTATAGGCTTGCAAACTGGTAACTCCATCTGTTCAGATGCAAGTAAATGTCCTGCATCTGCCCATCTAGTAGGCCCAGAGAGGCTGGCTTCAATGTCCAGAAACACTTCGCTGGCCTCTATTTCTTGCCACCTTGAAGCCCATGGTCCAGATTTCAGCTTTATGCTGTACTTCTTGCTAGGTTCAATTGCCGGCAAATCCAAGGCCCCAGTTTCAAGCAAAGCACCATCGGCAGATAGGGACCACGTGAATTTTACGTAGTCAAGTGATTTAAAGAAGTTTTTATTCCATATCTGCACCAAGGTTGAGTCAAATGATCGATTAGAACAGACAACAGTTCGCCGCAAAACAAAAGAATCTGGCAGTTTAGCAATCTGGAAAACAGACGCTTTTCGTACTTTCGAACTGCGAAGAGGCAATCCATAAAGGTTTGCAATACAGAAAAGAAAGGATAAAATCTAAGTAATCAGTTAGCAAGGCTCAAAACCCCCAAAGGACCAAGAGGACCAACTTGGGCCTCATATTCTTATTGGAAAGTTTTAAGTACGACATGTGGAGACTTCTAAAAGTCCAACTTTATTTAATTTCTTACCAACACATGCAATGTTCTTCACTGGTTTTGGGAATAGAAAATTTAGCTCCATCTGAATTATATTTTTCACGATATGACAATACAAAACCATGAATCCTTGATCCTTTCAGGATTAAGTACATTGAATCCAGAGTGGTGACCAATGTGCTTATTCTTGAGTTATGGAAAGTGCATAGTTTTCAAAAGAGGACGTGAATCAAGATTACCTCAATCACGTCATCTTCCAAGAAGATTCCGATTGGCTGATACGCATGTTTGACCTCTGCAAAGTGAGAAAGACGTTATCGAAACAACCAACTAGCAACAAAGACGGACTAAAAAAGAATATAACAATGAATTAGATAAACCTGGAATACGTCTCATATGCAATTCCAAATTCTCACAGAAAGAAAAAACCTAAAACCTGTTCTGTGAGTGGGAGCCTATTAGATACCTTGGAGAGCCGGGTGAGTATTGCGGTCAGGCCAAATTAGTCCATTCAAACAGAAATTTAAGTCATGTGGAACGTCGCCAAAGTCGCCACCATAGGCCCAGTGTTTCACTCCATCTTTACCTTCTTTTAGAAGACCCTGAGTACGCGAAGCCTAAATCGTCAGAAAGAAATCACAAAGATCTAATATAAAATAGTCACAGCATACTGATAGGCATGTAAGACCCTTGGAACTCAAGTAACTAAGCTCCTGATGTTTCACTAAAATGTATAAGGCAGACAAGCTCTTATCAAACACGAACCTGGTCAGCCCAGTCCCAGATAAAACCTCCCTGTAACCCATGAATCCCATCAATTGCGTTCCAGTATGCTTGAATATTTCCATTGCTGTTGCCCATGGCATGAGAATACCTGCAAGCGCCACCCATAATGATGATCAGTCCCAGGTTATAATAATTGGCGCAAGGAAATAGCTTTCACCCAAACTATGCTCCCAGCACCTCTAACAGTTGGACTTGAAAATACTTACTAGCCCGTGACGAACATAAATAGACAAGACGCTTATCCTAAAAGTCATTCCTAGTTTTTCATCTTGTGTTGTCACTTTCACATCCAAAAGTGTGCACATTTAAAAATTTAATGAAATATTCTATCACTACGATTGTTTAACCCCTAAAAACTCAAATCTTCAGTCAAATCAATCATTGGGTTATACAATAATCAAATCAATTACTGGAGTTACAAAATAAGCGATACATAATAAGAGATACCCGAGAGATATGAAGGTTGTGAGATGGAAAATTAATGAAAAATGGTTGAAAAAGATTGAAAGATGTAAAAACTCAAATTTGCACCTTTGAAGACCAAATTTGAGTTTTGTACAGCTTTCAACATTCTTATCTCTTGTTCTGTAGCTCCTATGCTTCTTTTGATTGAAGATTTGAGTTTAACCTTTTAAGGACGACAGATTGGCGATTTAAAATTGCTTATTTTGATTGGTCATATTGTGAAAAGTATAAATTACTTGTATAAAAACTTTCACAACAGTAGGTTGAGTGCTGGCTCAAAAAATTAATTGTTTGAATAGATAGAAATCCCCATATTAGCACTTCAAAACTGCAAATAAAAAACATGAGGCCAGAAGTGGTCTCCTTCGTCCTTAAAGGGTTAAAGGTGTGCAATTGGTCTAGGAGAATAGGAGTTACTCTATTGAGTTATCAATAGCACTCATTTCTTAGCGGTGAAAGGAAAGACCAAATTTAAAAAGGATTGAATTGGTTTTCATCTTTTAATCTCCCAAATTCCCAATACTAATAAGAGTGCATAGTCCAAGACAAAATTCTTCACTGCAGTGCAAGGGACATGTGGGAAAAAGAAAAAGGCAAGAGCTTACTCGCAGAGTATAACCGGGCGTGTTTCACTAGGATCTCGAGCAATTTTCACAATATCCCAGACTCTGGTGTACATGGGGCAGACCACATCTGTAGAAACTGAACGAGCCCCGCCACCCTCGTAATGCAGAAGCCGAGTTGGATCTCTGGCTCTCGTCCATCCTGATGAACAAGTTGCACTCTTCAATTAATTAACACAAAAACGGTGTTTAATATTGCAAAAAGAAAAATTCATGAGATCCAGCTATCCGCATATTCCTTGAAAAATGACAGACCACAAGCAAGTAACGTGTTGATATGTAAAGCGTTGATCACTTTACTTTTGCAACAATCTACACTCTTGCACACATTTCTGAGTAAAATAAATAATCAACAAACAGGCTAGTCGCGTTCAGACTGAAATTCGCGTTATTACCTGCCATGGCCTGGTGGTTGGGCCCGTAACCAGCTTCATTTCCAAGCGACCAGAAGATGATGCTGGCATGGTTCTTGTCCCTTTCAACCATATTGATCATCCGCTGAAGATAAGCGTTTGCCCACTTCGGGTCAAAAGTTAATTGGCGTTCTGGCCATGTCCAAGGCTCGGGATCAAAGCCATGCGTTTCCAAATTGGCTTCATCCACCATATACAGTCCGAAGAGATCACACAACTCGTACCAGCGAGGGTGCATGGGATAATGACTATTACGCACTGCGTTAATATTGTACTGCTTCATTAAGGTGACATCCTGAATGCAAAGTTCAAAGGTTTGTATTAGAACCTCGCAAGGTCACTCGTCAAGAGTGTGATAAGTTATGTTTAATGCTTACATATCAACACTTTGATTGTTAAGTCAAGTACCTTAATCATACACGCTTCAATATTGGTTTTGCCAAGGCGAGGATGGTGCTCATGGCGATTGACACCACGGATCACCACTGGCTCCCCGTTGACAAGGAGCTCCTTGGGACGCGTTGAAATTTGCCGGACACCCACTCTGCACGCTTCACAGTCCACGACTGCTCCAGATGGATCCTTAAGCAGTACAACCACTGTGTACAGGGTTGGCTGCAAAGAACGAACAATAAAGAAGTTCGAATCGTTATCATCTCACAGCAAAATTCCACTTTGTAACCTAATTAATAACTCCATCGAAAGCATCAGAGCTGGAAGGTCTCAGTCTCAGCTAGGAGAAAGATAAAATAATCTGCAAAAGCTTCATTTTCATCCACAATTTTAAAAAGCAAGGCAGTTACCTGAACGCAAGACTTTCCAGAACTGGACTATCGGCTAATCCGGAAAGAATAAAACAGATTAGCTATGCACAACACTGAGTACTAAGAATCCTACCCAAAACAATCAATTACGAAGTTCTAGGTTGCTGTCCCAGATGTGGATATTGTACACAGAAAAATGGTAACGAAGTATGCCCGTTATAGATATGAGGGCGACTATTACGTGCTCAGCAGACCAAAGCTTTGGGCGTTCTAGTTGAGCTGTGACAGTTGTGTGCGCATGGCAGCCTATCATCGCTGAATCCAGTCCCTGAGGCTTCAGGTGAGCTGCCTCGGACGGCATTTTGAAGTCTCCATAAGTGTCAAATGTTTCATAGAGAATAGCCTCTGTTGTATACTGGGATAACTCATTATTTGCTATCATCCCTCTAGGTCCTTCCACAGCAACCTCAACCTGCAGCAGTAGATTGATAGTTTAGAGCCAGGTTCTCAGTACGTCTCCGCAACAGCGAACATGAAACACATCAATAATAGCACCAGCAGAATGGAGCACTTGACAGAAGAATGACAATTTGTACTAACCTTCACAGTTGCAGACTGAAAGTCACTTTCAACAGCTGTCTTCACAAAATAATCTGCTATCATAACCTGCATGCATAACCAAACATCCCCGACTATATGAGCATCGTGGTATCGCATCCCCAACTTCGCTATTCTGGAAGTTACTCAATAGAAACACCCAAACCTGCGGCTTAGAACATATCGACACATTCCGGTGGATTCCCGAAAGCCACCAGTGGTCTTGATCCTCCAAGTATGACCCGTCACTCCACCTCATCACCTGCACTGCGAGCACGTTCTCCAAACTAGGGTGGCACTGGTCGGTGATGTCAAACTCCGATGGCAGTCGGCTGTCCTGACTGCAAGTCACCACAAAAGTTCAGGCGGGGTGTGAAACACGCGTCATCAAAGGTCGAGATGTGTAGCAAATCACAATGCATCAGAACCCATGCTTAGAGGTCTAGTTCATATAAATCTGAATTAAAAACCATGAATTGCGAGGCCAAAGTAGGCTAACAAGACAGTTCATACCATACCTGTAACCCATTCGCACTCCGTTAATCCAGACATAGAAAGCAGAGTCTACAGCTTCGAAGTTTAGAAACAGCCTGCGGCCTACAAGGAACATAACAATCTTTACCAACACAACTGGGGTTCGTTTTGAAATCTGATGCACACTGAGAAATAAATGGGAAAAGGTAGCAAAATGTCAAACTTTTTTCCAAGATCCCTTCACTTTCAAAAGTCCGCCAATGTAAAATTTGAGGTAAAGTTGCAAATCTAGGCATAAGTGCAGTCACACTCGTAAGGGACATTTGCAAATCATGTTCCTTACCAGTCCATTCCGAGGGAACCGTGAAAGATGTCCGGTAGCAGCCAGTGGGATTCTCCGAAGGCACAAAGGGCGGGTTTATGGGAAAAGGATACA
This sequence comes from Neckera pumila, assembly GCA_963969595.1. Lineage (NCBI taxonomy): Eukaryota > Viridiplantae > Streptophyta > Bryopsida > Hypnales > Neckeraceae > Neckera > Neckera pumila. The sequence continues at coordinate 36,117,281 of OZ018409.1, forward strand.
CAATGTTGGTGTAAATAGGGCGGTCGTGACCGTGCATCTGCCAGCTTGACGGTACTGCACCAAAAAAACAATAACTAAATAATATGGAGACTCACACAACAAAATGCTCAGCTCAAAACATTCTAGAGTGGTATTGCACCTCTTAAACTGTAGCACAGAAGAATGTGGGGCACCAAAATTTTGAAGAAGTGGCAAACATTTGATTTCATTGTCAGGCATGCAATTACTATCTGATAAGTCCACATTGCCGACTAAGGACTGGATGAAAGAAAACAAACCATTCTATTCTAAACCACATTTGCCTCATTGAGATTATGCTAGGTAGCTCAGGTCCACACCTCAGATGTGGAGAAAGTACACCTTAGCTACTTGCGCGGTACTACCATGTCCTATTTTCCTCAACTGGCTCTATATTTGAGTAGCCTACTACATTGATTTCAGCTGTGTTCAGACAGCTAATGCTTTAAAGAACAAAGATTTACGAGAAACAAAACCCTCTGAAAAGCCTTCCGAATGACATGAGCTCAAGATTGTGCACAAAAGGAACCTGACTCTCTTTCTTGGCTCATTGTTTATTCATATCAGGGTGTTCAGGAAGCTCCTCGAGAATGCTACTAAGAGTAAGGTTGACAAGCAACAAAAACCTCTGCAAATCCTTAAGTCGCACCTGGTAAAGAGCCCCAGTTGCCATCATTAAACTCTAGCGAGAAGAACTGGTCCGGCACTTGCTCCGGGCAGCTTGCAAGATGAAACTTCCACAGCCCCGCCAAGGAGCTCACAAACGGCAATCCCTGCACCCACGCATCGGCACTTTGCCTTGCCGCATCCACCGCGTCGTCCCCCCATACCGCCATCTCGGCCGCTCGAAAGTCAGCATTACTGCGTTCCTGCCAAAACCTCAAAGCCCCTGCACCAAAAACCCCAACCCTAAACCTCAACATTCACATAGTTTCTGACCACGCAGCAGAATCAATCTTGCTAAGAATGACTGCAATAAAATACTCAACCTCATCTCTGCTGCAAGTCCTATCTAACCCAAAATCTAACCTGCCAAAACCTCAAAGCCCCTGCAACCAAATCCCCAATCCTAAATCTCGCCATTCACATAGTTTCTGACCCCACAGCAGAATCAAGCTGGCTAAGAATGCTTGCACTGCAATACTGAACCTCATCTCTGCTGCAAGCCCTACCTAACCTCAAAATCTGAGGGAACAGCTTCCCTCAGATTCATTTGAGGACGTTTCATGGTTCAGGGTTTGAATCCTGCACACAATGGCCCTAAATGCAAGTCTGACATGGATTGGCAAAGATTGGAAAATAATCTTGAACATGCAAATCAACCATGAATCAATTCTGCATCGATGCAGAAGAATCTCTCACCTTCGACGGAGCTGTGACAATGCAAGGGCACATGAGCGTGTCGTTTGTTCCACTCCACCATCATCGGATCTTCCCAATCCCGCCGTCTCACATCCGGAAGACTTCTCATCGCGGACCCTCCTTCCTCTGTTTCCACAAATGGTCAGAAATCCTCACCATGCAAATCAATCAATTCCGAAACAGTCAATCAATCAAAGCCACCACACTCACCTGAAATTCGACTCCCAGTGACGTCGGATTCGTTTCTTTCACTCGTAACGTGCGGCGCTTGTGCACAACAACGGAACGAATGCGAATGGCTAGGACAACTTAAAACGAAAGCACGCCTTAAGGATTGACCACCACTGCAGTGGTCCCTGAACCTCCTCAATGAGGAAACCTTCCTGGCTAACACAACACTCGGAATCCCAGCTGACCCTGCGATCGCAACAGCTTGCAAAGACATAGAACCCCAACCAAGCTAGCTACCAATCTAACCAGTTCGACCCAATTCCAATTCGACCGAAGTCACAGTCAATTTCAAAGGAGAATTCGAGCTATGCTTTATTTGGAACGAGCTTCCGAGTACATCAAACTGTATTCAAACCCTTGGAGCTCGAATTCTCAAGAATGGAGAGTGAGACGACTCTCAAGACTGGAGAGATGGGGGCACGCACTGGACACACTACACTGCAGTTTATTTAACTATTTCCTGAATGACCAGATTTGAATGAGCAAATGACGGTGTGCAACATCAGATTGATCTGGCTTGTTCCCACAAAGATTCTGAAATTCTGGGGTTATTGTTGGGATCTACAGGGTGCTCTGAAGGTCGAAAGGACCGCAAGCAGGAGTGCGCCTGTGCGGAGATGATGAATGCCAAGGCTTGTCCAGGGAGGAAGCTTGAAGGTCTGCCATGTGTCGGTTTATTACCACATGGCGCAGGCTAAGAATGGATAAGGTAGGCGCCTATTTAAGAGCTGATAATTAATTTGGGAAAGTAAATTTTCCTTGAAATATTCCTTAAATGAGGCTGTTTGTTTTGTTTTGTTTTGTTTTGTTTGTAGCGTGGACAACTTCCTGACCGTGTGTCCCCCGGCTGCGTGCTTGGTATTGTCGGAAAGCTCTTGCCGAGGAGGGGTGCACCGGCTTGGTTTCGTGGCGTTTGGAGCGGTGGTGCAAAAGTTATTGAATTTCAAAGTATATATTGATTAAAAAATTAGAAAATTACTTTTACTTTGATTTTGGTGGCGTTCTTGCTACTGGGAGTGGAACCGGGAGTAGAATTGGGAGTAGAATTGGAAGTAGAACCAGGAGTGGAACCGGGAGTAGATGAAAAGTGGGCCAACGGCACAGGGTTACACTAGTATTCCTTGAAAGACGAATGGAATTGGCATCTAAGTTAACTCCCCTTAACCCCTAAAGTCCCATTGTCCCTACGGGGGACAAAATGGATTTTGGGCAGGTTCCTATGAGCTCAATTTTTAATGAAACTTTCTGAAACTTTCCCATAAGATAGAAAAACTTAGTAGCTTTTGGGGAATGTAATTTTTATTTCAATCGGTGCCCGGGAGCAAAAGTTATGCCCAAATAAGCTCAAAACAGGGGAGAAGGGGCAGCAAAAAAATTTTGCAAAAAATTTAATTTAATTTTTTTAATTTTTTTTCCTTATAGATTATATTTTTGCCTATTTGGGAAGCTTTGATTCATTTCATTTGGACTTTTTATGAGAAAGTTATGGACAGTCTTGTTTTTCGGGCAATGAGAGCATCTTCTTGAAAAAAACTTTTTCTTTCACTTTGAATGCTGATATCTTTCAATCCGTACGGTCAAACATCACAAAAAATTTTCTACATGATCTGTAAAAAGTGTAGTATAAGATCCTACGGTTATTTTCTAAAAAAAAATATTTTTTCTCATCTTTTAGATGAACGCAACAAAAGTAGCAGTTTTGAGTGATTTTTGACAGAAAAATGGCCTTGGGACTTTAGGGGTTAAGGATCACGAGTGTAGATTTTGAACAACAAACACATCCATTAGATGATATTTGGGGGTCTTGAAGGGCCATTTCAGGCCCGTTCCTTGATCTATACATATTTAGTGAACGCCGATATAGGTGTATCAGAATTTTTTTTTTCAAAAAAAAAGAAAAAATAAAAAATAATTTTTTTACCAAAATAACATTTTAAGCAATTTTTTTTTTTTTTTTTCAGAAAATGACGTGGCAGTCGATGTGCCATGTTAGCCAACTGTTGTAGTTGCGTTCCCACAGTCTGGGAACGCAGCAGACAGCAGGAGAACTTGGAGCCTTCTAAGACCCCTGAATCTCATTTAATGCTAAACTCACCGAAATGCATTTTTTCATCCATCAACTTTTTTTGAAGATTCTTGTATAAATTCTTTAACATTTGTACAGTATGGATTATGAAGATTATACTATGCAAATATTCTATAATTCAAAAAGGTATCGGGAGGTCTAGCCTCAAAAAGTAACTTTTTTAGTTTAAAAAATGACCCTTCAAAAACGACTTGAATGTAAAAATCATAAATACTCAATCTACAATCGATTTTAGAAGAAATTTTTAATTTCTGGTTCCAAATTTTATTAAAAATATTGTTTTGCATATTTGTTGATTTAATTGGATAGATGTGATCTATAAATCATGTTTTACAACTTTTGTTTGAGAGTCATCATTAAAATATAGTTCTAAGTTGCATTTTATAATAGATCTTCACAATTTGGAAATTTGGATGACTCCCTATACTTTAGGGATTAATCCAAGTCATTTTAGTTTTTTTGTGGAATTTGTTTGAAGTTGAAATGTATTGGTCTCTAAAAGTGTCCACCTCCTGAAATGTACACTATATATACATTGCAAGCAATGAGAAAGCAAAATATACCTTTGTATTAGAAAACACTTTTAGAGCCCAAGCACTTTATGGGTCTTCTACCTTAAGGTAGACTACGAGTTCCTAAGAATGTAGCCTAATGGGACATTTTGTGGTAATTTGATTTGTAAGTATAAAAGGTACAATATGGTTTGAAAGGCAAAAAAATTGTTTAACACTTGAAAAGACGAGACCTATCACTAAGGTAATTTGCCTAGAATGATTTGATTTTAGATCAATGGATGCCTTTTTTATTTCTACAAAAATTTGGAAAGTCATTCATCCAAGCACTTTTTGGCCCCAATGTCTTTATATGGTAAAATGTGAATGGATGAAAAGGTGGGGTTTGGGTTATCATTGTGGTTAAAATGTAGCCTTACAATATATTATACAATAAATTCTTTAGAACAAAAGTTACAATATGGTACAAGGCTATGATTTTGCTTCAAAATGTTCTAAAGGATGCATTCACACCACACAAAGGTGATGAAAAGGTGGGCTATGAATTACTACCTTGTCCCAACCTTCACAACAAAGCATATTTGTGGCAAGACCTGAAGTGACTTCAAAGCTATACAAGAGATTAGGTGAATAAAAACAAGGAGTACCAAGTAGATAGGGGACCTTAGTATTCTATTTGAGATGAAGCGGGTGATACATCATATATACTTAGAAATCTAATGAGAGAACATAAAGATTCAAGTTGTGGGCCAAAAATTATGGCTCCTTAAAATTAGAAGTGTCTAAGTTGTGAATCCAAGGTGTGGGACATGGGGACATGGGAGTGGTAGTTCTAAAAGGAATCCTTCATCAAAATAGGGCATGTCACATATTGTTGGGGGTTAAGGTTAAGGATTACAATATAATAAAGAAGTTTCTTTTTTAGAGATTTCTTTTTGGGGAGCATTGCTCTTATATAGTGCTATACAGTAGTATCATTCAAAAAATAACCTTGATTATAAGGCTCATATCTTCAATACAAATTAAATATTTGTTATTGGTTTACAATTGGAAGTTTTCACAACAATTTCAAAGGTAAGCTAGTCAATTTCCACCAACTGCTCAATTCCATCATCCTACTTCTAGTCCCAATTCCATCCAAAAACCCATCCAAATCCAAATCTGTTCATTTTTTGACAAATGCCAACAAAATTACTACATTAATGCCAACAAGGGGTAATGTGCCAATCTTTTGATGATGAACACTTAAATACCATTGAATACATGGGAGGGCAATTATGGGTTGTTTATAGGATGTTCATGACTCCATTCTACAAGCAATTTGGTAATATTAGGACATACCACTTCAAAAACTCACTACAAATTACAATTTTAATTGAAAAAAATATAATTCCACTTGCATTTGATTTGTGAAAGGAGCACACTTTAGAAAAATATGTGCCCCTCTTGGAGAGGGCCCAAGATGCTCAGATTGCTAATCAGGGTGGTAATAATCTTTTCTACCCTAGTTGATTAGTTGAAGACTACACCATCAATTTTGGCAATGATGTGGCAAACTTCGAAATTATCCCAACTAGAGGTGAAATGCGATCAATATTTAGCTACTGAAGTGGCTTTCGTTCTAAGACCACTCCGTCTTGGCGATTACAGCAGCAATAGTTTCAACTTCTTGTTTTCTGCACAATGATCCATGCTCAGCCTAGGTCCAACAAATAGGTGCCCACTGAAGTATGTCCACCTTGAAAATATTGCCGTAACTAATTCTACGCTAGGTTGCTTCAAAATTGCACAAAATCTTGTTTAGGAGAATGCCATAATAATATTCAATTCATCCTCCCCCATGCACAAGTCCCTAAAGAGGAGCAATCCAGTCATCGACCCAATACATGATAACAGAAATCAACGAGAATCCAACGAGCAAGTACAAATAACCATGAAAAATCACTGATTCACTTAGTAGTCAGAATGCAAATCACATGATGGTTGCCTTCTGCATCTGCTGCTGCTACTACTACCTACATAAGCATAAAACTCAGCGAATCTGCAACGTTCCGTTGGTGTGGAGAAAACTGGTTATTGTTTACAGAGAACCAGCCCCTCTCGTCTAGCAGCAAGTGTTACAGGAGGTTAAACATCCAACCAAGTGATGGCATAACCCAGTAGTCTCGGGACGCCAGAACATCCAGCAGGCACACCTCTTATGTACACATAAACAAATATAAACTTCCGAAGGCAACAGAAAATCGAAGGAATCTACTGCTACGAGTGAGTCCCCAAGCAGACAAACCTGTACTGCAAACAGGAAGAGCTCAACCCCTTTGGAACCAGCTTTTGGGCTGATTCGGTCCCGCTTCCCCGTTCATCAACTTGTCCAGCACAATGTTCAGATCCACAGACTGACCGTTCTCGGTGAGTCTCCGCACCACTGCCCTGACTTGGTCCTTGGAGAATCCCATCACTGCCACTTTGTCAATCACTTCATCAACAGAGAGACGGTTGGTTGACAGAGGGGTACCACCGGAGGGTGCAGCTTGTCCTTCACGCTCCCTTCCAGTTGGCATGGCGTGCTGTACAGGTTGTGAGGACGGTAACCGCGGGTAGCCTCCTGATCCACTGCTTGGAGCTGATGGAGCTTGCTGCCCAGTTCGGTACCCTGGGTTTGAGTAGCCAGGTGGTGGCCCTCCCATCTGCTGCTCCTGTCGCTGCTCATAAACAGCCGCTTGATGTCGACCTTGAGGTTGATAAGAAGGCAACAACCCGGACTGGTCATACATTGGCGGTCCTGTAGGTGGAGGAGGCCCCTGCTGTGGTCGATTTCCGTAAGGTGGCGGAACCTCTTGACCAAATTGACCAGATTGTCCCTTATATGGCCCTTGCGGAGATCCTCCGTAGAGTGCAAGCTCATTTGGGTGAGCAAAGGCATGAGAATGTGGAGGCAGGGGTGGAGGAGGAGGTGGACCCTGCTGTTGTTGCTGTTGCTGCTGCTGCTGCTGGCCATAGAACTGTTGGGGAGGAGGAGGACCTCCTTGTTGAGGAGGAGGAGGAGGGCCAACTTGTTGTGGAGGCGGATAATGCGACTCTGGATGGCCAGCAGGAGGAGGTGGTGGTGGTGGAGCAAGTCCTACCAACTGGGGAGGCACCATGTAAGGAGGTGGAGGAGGGTGGTGAGGGTGGTTGGGATGGTGAGGGGCATAAGATGGAGTCTCTGGCAGTTGAGGTGCGCGTGGCGACGGTGGTGGTGGTGGTTCCAGAGATGGTTGGTTGTGGCCTACAGATGCTGAATTGCTCTCCTCACTTAGGTGAAGCTTCCTGATGTTCGCCTGTGTTTCCACAACCTCCTGCTTCGTTCGCAAGTCCTGTATACCACGTTGAACCTGCCAAAAATACAACAATACTCAAACTTAAGTTCTAACACTCCAAATGCTCTTTCAAGTTTCTGAGATGATTTTAACACAGAACTCATAGAAATAGCCGTATAAATTCAAAAGAAACATCAGATAACAAAAGCAATATCAAATTCATGGGAACAAAAGATTCTCAGAGGCACAAAATTACCCAAAAACATCAGATTACATCGGAAAATAATTTTCACAGGAGCAGAAATTACACAGAAACATCAGATTCACAAAAACACCAGATTGTTGCATACTGCATACCTCAGAGAGAATGGTCTCAATGAGCAAGAGCTTCCCCCCTGCGGCCCCTTGATTCTTCTCCGCTCCGCCCCTGAAGTCCGTGACCATCTGCTCCAACCGACGAGTCGACGACTCCAACTGACCGATGCGCCCCGTCACGGATTCCATCATAATCATCATCGAATCCAAGTACTTCTTCATGGTCTGCTCCACTGCGGCGACAGTCGCAGCTTCGGCACTACTGCTATTCCCACGCTCCTGTCGAGCAGGAGGGTTCTCCACAAACGACGGAATCGGCAGATGTTGCCGTGAGCCCTGCGTTACACCATCAACAACAGATCATGACAAATCCTCATCAATCAACCCTCCGACACCACAAAAATTCACGGAAAGAACACAATCCAAACGGCTTCCATAAACATGTTCAATTTCTAGGGTTCTACCACAAGGAATCTCTCGCGATCCACAGAATTCGGAGTCCACTCAAACCCCAACCAAATTAGGGTTACACCGACAATACGAAACCCCACAAAAGAATTTAAGGCCGACCGTCAATTACCTGGAATGGAGGACCAGTGGAATACGACGACACCACGGGCGCCATCCCTGGCGTCTTCTCCTCGCCATTGCTCACGACGCTCCCACCATAGGAGCTCGAATTATTGCTCTGCTGAAAGTCGTAACTCGGAAGCAGCGGCTCCTCGTTCCTGGAATCAAACGCCTGCTGCTCAAACTGCGGGTGATGCGGCTGCTGCTGCTGGTCCTGCGACTGCTGCGACTGCTGTTGGTGTTTATTGGCATTCGCCATAGCCGTGCTGGACAGCAAATCATAGAAGGCGTCGTCCTGCAACCCTCCTCCGCCTCCGCCTCCTTGCTGCTTCTGATAGTCCATCTTGTCTACCAGCATCAGATACTCGCCCCCTCCTATCTTTACCGAATACGCAAATCCCCAAACTCAAAAAAGCTAGAAAAAGAGACTCGCAAACGCAACCCAGAAGCACCCAAACTCAAAACCTGACGGGGAAATTAATCTCGAGAGCTTGAAACCCTAAGAGACGGAACCCATCTGTGAAATATCTGGAACTGGTGTGATGAGCAATTGGTGATGAAGAGCTATGGCGATGCTACTTGTGACGGTGCGATGGATTGAAGTGATTGTCGGTTGTGGCGGAATCGTGGGGATGACTCCACGGCGAGTGAAGGGGCTGAGGAAGCAAGGAGGGTGCTTCCAGGGGCTTGTCGACGAGAAGCTTTTACTTTAAAGTAGGGAAGGGTGGGAGCCGGAAGGCAGAGCCCGTCCTACGAATCTCTCTTAGCCGTAAGGCTTGGCTGTTTTGGAGTAAGGTAAAAGACCCCATTGCGGTCAGAATTAGGAGTGTGCACTCATACCATTACTGAAATTTTTCAAATTTTTTTCCACACAAAGATAAGTGTGAGAGACAATGGAGACATTTGAAATTATATTTTTTGGACCAAGTATGAATTAGTTCTGAATTTTTAAAGTGATCAGCTCATAGGGGTTTGTAGGCTACCTTATGACCAACAAAATCTGATTCCAATATAGTCATCTTCCTACCCAATGCAGTCACAACATTTTCAAATATGGAAGACCTACATATTCAATTTTTAAAAAGAATTTTACACTGAAAAGTTGGAAGTACCTATTAAGGTCACTAATTACTCCATAACTACCATGTAAGGCATTGATTGTAGTTTGAAAAACCGCAATAGGGTCATTAGGTGTCCATCATGGGCAATTTGACCGCAATGGGGTCTTTTACCTTATCTAGTTACCTTTTTTTTGATGCAATGCTTCTCCCATTTGTTATTAACCCCTAAATGCCGGAGGCACCAAATTTTGGTGTTGATAGTACTTTGAAGTTAATAAAACCTAACCAAATTGCTATCTTTAGAAGTTTATATTTTTGAAAAATCCTTTTTAAGGTCTAGTTTTAGCATCAAAAATCCAATTTTGAAAATGATTGATTATGTTTTTTCTATTCAAGATTTTGTGCAAAGATGTCCATTGCAATCTTAACTTTCCGTAGTATTGAGGGCTCTTGGAAATGAACCCCAAATACACTAAATCTTGGAGGAAAAATCACATTAGAAAGTCATTTAAAAAAGTTGTAGAGTAGATTTGGAGACGCCATAAATTGCATGTTAGGTCTTTTAACCTCATATTTTTTTGGTGACCAACTTTTTAGATTTGACATACATTAAGAGAATTGAAAGACTTCAAATCACTTTCATAATATTAGCACCCTTATAATCAAACATTATAATCTTTCAATCCATAAGTGATATTCTTGTGCTTTCTTTTCTATGTGATCTCTAACATGTCTAGTTTGAATTTGTATAGTTATGATTCAAAAAAAATTGATACAACTTATCAAAAATGTTGGCTTTTTGTTCAATTTAGAGCAAATTTCTAGAAGCTCAAAAAAGGCCTTGAGCACTTAGGGGTTGAAAAAAAAATACATCCTATGCTAGGTGAAATTTGTCCTCTACGGGGTAATTTTGAAAAAAAGCCTCCTAGTTTGTGCCATGTTTATTCTAAGTTTTTCACCTCTTTTGTAGTAGCTAATTTGGAGCCTTTGATTTCCAAATTTTATCATGTGATAGTAAATAAAAAAATTCTTTTATTTTTTCCATGGATAAATTTGTCCAGTAGGGTCCACTTTATAGGATGGATATAGCATCCTGCAAGTGGACATAACGTTGTTATTTCATCCCCCCAGTTGGAGGTATGATTCCCCCCTAGATCCCGGGGGTGGGGGTGGGGTATTCAGTTATAATCTCACAAACGAGATTGATTGTGTTGGGAGAGTTGTTAGAGTTGGGGAGGGGGGGGGGGGGGGGGGGGGGCATATTTAGTAACTTGGCCATCCTCAAACATTTGGCGAATTAAAGTCAACAAAGTAGAATACTAGTGGTGAATTGTAGTTGAAAAGGCCGTATTTTTTTCTTCATTCAGTGAATTAAAACGCAATTGGGCTCCTGATTTTGGAGAGAGCAACAGGAAACCTCCAACAAAAGTTAACAAGGTTATGAAAATTGTGATCTTTGATTGGTCATAATGATGCTATTTATTCTTTAAAATATAGAGAGTATGGATATAATAATCAGCTATACTATATGAGACTTTGTTCTTGAAGAGTTGATTGGTTTTCAAGTAATCATTATAAGAAACTCGTGTTTTTTTTTATCCCTGGATTCTGCGTGTTGATGGCGTGACTGGTGTTTTGAAATGTCTACGTGGACGTCCAAAAAATTGCGTTGTTCAAGACTCGGGTTTGACATCAGATTTGACGTCGGACATCAGCATACTGGGGGACCAAATGTCTAAAAACAATGGGTCAACAGGGGCCTCAAAGGTCGCCATGTGGCTGCCACTTAAGCGCCGTATGTGCATGAGTAGCCTTGTAGGAAATATTTTCATCCATTTTTGGCCATGATGTGGCATCCAACAAGGATTATGTGGCATGCCGCTTCAGCATATTTTTTTGTTGTCTAAGAATTTTCTTACTATCTTTGAAGATGTCAATATAGACATCTGTACGTTTTCTGAGACATCAACTCAAACATCCAGACGTTTTCATAGACGTATTTTGAAACATCACCTTAGACGTCCAAATTTCTTGTGACATTAATGTAAACATCTACTTTTCATCATGAATACCTTTAGCAATGTTTGGTATGATCTAGGAGAACAAAATGATGTCACATTAAACATTTATGGAATGAATGGACTATTCGGCATGATGTTAATATGGATAGTCTCACATGTTTCATATGATGTCCACATGCATGTCATAATGTCCAATATAATATGTCATACATAGTACACCATACATTATATATCATACATCAAATATCATACATAATACACCGTACAAAATACATCCTAATTGACAATTATGTCACATGGCTTCAAAAGCCACTTGATGTGAGTTTATGGAGGGGAGAAGACAGGCTCTTTATACAAGTGGAGTGGTAGATGGGAAGACAAACTATATAGGACATTGAAAACATTGGATTTAAATTTTTGTGGAGCAGCATACAGACGTCCAATAGGATGTTTTTTGCATGTCTCAAAGGCCGCTCTGATGACGTCTCCGCAGACGTTGTGACTATGTTTCTTAAAGCATCTAAAACTCTACAAAAACGTCCAAGAAAACTTCTCAATGTTTTATAAGATGTCTCTAGTGACATCTCTACGCCTATTTAGACATCTCCAATACAAGTGTAGAAAATGCAAAAATGGGTTATGTATACAAGTGGAGTGGTTGAGGGGAAGACAAACTATATGAGACATTGAAAACACTAGATTTAAATTTTGATAGAGCAGCATACAGACGTTCAATAGGATGTTTTTTGTATGTCTCAAAGGCTGCTCTAATGATATCTCCATAGACGTTATACCGATTGTGATTATGTTTTCTAAAACATCTAGAAGTCTACAAAATGTCCAAGAAAACATCTCAACATTTTCTAAGATTTCTCTAGTGACATCTCTACATCTACTTAGACATCTCCAAAATAAGTGTGGAAAACGCAAAGAGACAGCCCCATTATGTTGACGTGGCATGCCACATCAGCATAAATTTATGCCATGTCAACTAATTTACATCTCGCATGCCACATCATATGCCACGTCATCTTATTTTCTCCAAAAGCTGCCCGGAGGTTGCCCAATCCCTTTTTTTTAACCTTGGCCAGACTTTTATCCAAGGAAAAAGTAATTTTTAGAAAATTACCCTTTTTGAAATTTTTCCCCCAAAGCTGACGTGGCCATCCATGTTTTTGCGGACACCTTATTAGACATCAGTGAATCCTTAAAAATGTCATCAAAAATCTCAATGTCCTTGGTAACACCAAATGATTCCATTCAAATTTTTCGCAGTCATCTGGAACATCCTTGGAAATTTACCCTAAACTGCAATCCTCTTTTTTAACGTCTTGATGTCTCAGTGGATATAGTATGTTAGGCCTTGGACATTGCATGTTTTTGGATAGACTTATAAAAAAACACGGGTTTTTATATAGTGAACATAGCCAATGATTTTTTTTCTGGCAAAATTGCTGCAAAAGCTACCTCTATTGTGATACCCCTCTAAATAGTTTTGAATGAGGTGATCAAAGGACAACAAAAGGATTACTATTCTCTAAAATAAATTCTTCAGGTAGCTACTAGAACTTCTTTGGTATAGTTGCCATTGATGCAAAGCTTCTTCCATTGCTATCTAAAGCAAAAAAATGGAAAAGAACTCTAGTCTAATTGGTCCAATGTGAATGAAAAGTTCATTTCTTCAAGACCTTATACCAATAAGTGTAGAAGATGATTATGGATGAAATATCATTCATTCATCCAATTACACATACATTTCATTCAAGTGTAGTGATATCTCTCTACTTTGAATTTTGTAGAAAGTATTTGACCATTTCATCTATTTGAAGTTGAAAATATTTGCAAAATATTCTAGTGTTTTTCTTCTACAATTATGACTAGGCACAAAAATTGCAACAAATAAACTTACTTGTAAAGAACATGCATAATAAACTAAGATGGCATTATAAGAGCATCGCCACCGCAGGGCGCCAAATGAAGCTAACCCGGTGATTTGGCACGTCAGGCCAAGTATTTTCCCCCACCACATGCACGCTGACTTGCCAAAAATGCCCGGCCACTTCAAGTTTTCAAGAGGGGACGGACAAATAGAAAAACCCTGGCACGCCTTGCTATGGGGTTTGACTTCACTTTTACACTGACTTTGAGGTACTGACGCCCCCAGCTGGCACTCAAATGTAAATAAAAGAATTTAACTGCTATGAAATTCCCTTCTCTTGTAAGAAAAACAAAGAAAAAAATACTTTTGACTACAAGAAAGATTTCTTTACTTGTGTACTAAATTGGATTGAAAGTATTTTCAACTTTTGTTGAGCTTCAAGTGAGAAGTGTAGCTCACTATATACACATGGGGTGGTAGGAGGTAGAACAAACAATGTGGGATAAGTAAATTAGGTGTAGTAGGAGCTCCACCACTCATAGTTTATTCAAAATTATGAATTGTGTTAAAAGTAGAATTTTAGACCTCATTTAGGCATAGTAGAATATCTTTTTCTTAAAACTTTGAACTAATAAAAGATGTTTTAATTCAAGATAAATTTCATCTCCAAAAATCCGTTTGAGATTTCAAGTCTCTAATAAAAAGTTATGGACAAATTTCTACTATGCATTTCTACAAATGTAAAAAGAAATTCCCTTCTAATCTTTTTTTGAAATTTATCTACAACTTTTGATTGAAGTCTTGAAATCACAAACGGATTCTTGGAGGTGAAGTTTATCTTGATTTAACATCTTTTATTAGTACAAAGTTTTTTGAAAAAATTATTCTACTATGCCTAAATGAGGTCTGAAATTCTACTTTTAACACAATTCATAATTTTGAATAAACTATAAGTGGTAGAGCTCCTACTACATCTTATTTTGCTTATTCCACATTGTTTGTTCTACCTCCTATCACCCCATGTGTGTATAGTGAGCTTCTCTATTAGCTCAAAAATACAAACTAAGTTGGAAATGCCCTTGGAACAATGTGCTCTAGTTCTCTATGAAGTAACTAAAAAAATTTTGAGTTTAATTTTAAAAACCATCAAAATCTTTTGAATTACATATCTGCCACCATTATGTATTTGGTGCCCTTGTTTGGCGCATCAGGCATGGGGCAAAGGAGGAGTGGTAAAGCCCCACTCTCCAAATCCACACGCCAAGGCTACACTTGGCACCCCTCATTGGCGCATCAGGCGTGGGGATGCCCTAAGGTCTACATATTCATTTTCATTTGCTTCCTAATTGCATGATTTTTCTTCAAATGTCCAATATTTGAGACAGCTTAAATGTTGGACAAATATCTTGACACACATATATACATATATATATATATATATATTGAATAAAATATTTGCTCTTGAGGAAAAAATTCTTTTTTTTTGCATTCTTCTTCATCCTTAATTCCACATTGAGCTCAATTTCTCAACAAATTCCCTGAATCCTAGAGGCTGGAATGCACAAGTTATCCGTCATAGGTACCTCTACTTTAGATACCTCAAGACCACCTCTACCTTACATGCCTCAAGACTAGTCAACACCACAATCTTCTCAAGAGTAAACTCAGCTTCCCAATTCACCTAATCTAAAATCCCTTCAGGATTAACCAAAAAAATTCCCAGAGAAATTGAACAAAGTCAGTACAATGGTTTGTATTACATGAGATTGAAAAGAGATAAATCAATCATGTACAATTAATCAGTTTGACTCAAAACATTCTATGGCAGAGTACAACACCAACAGAAAAGACAACACTTTTTTGCACTGGCATAAGATTTTGACAAATTAATTGCAGTCATGTTGTTAGTGATTGTTAGTCACTCAGGCTTCCTTGCAGTGATGGCGGCAAATTTGATGAGCCCTTTCTGGTATCCTTGGATCATTAGTGTCATAGCAAAAGCTCCCTTCATCGTAGTCCAACCTGACTTGGCCAATCCCATCAGGCCTTGCAAGCTCAAGGCAGTTTTCATCACTGCTGGCCAGAAGGGGGTCACATACTTGGACCAATCCTCACTTTTGATGTCCTGTAACCACAAAAGAACCTCAATATTGTTAAAGCCAATGCATTTGTTCTTAGTTCTCATGCTCACAATATCATGGCTACGACAGTACATTTCCTCTATTCTATTGTCATAGTATACATGTCACCACATTTTGCCAACAATCTACTAATTTAAAAAGTAAGGGAAGCAAATTAGGTTAAATAGATAGATGCAAATGGAAGTGGAAATGCTCATTGAAGTAGAAAACTAGACTGACCTGGAGACCCAAATCCTTGGCTAAGCTGACGTACTCAGAAGGTGAGCACCAAGCTGGCAAGTAGTATGCATCACAGATCTTGTTCAAAAGCTCCTGAAATTTCATCACCCAAAATTGAATGAGAGTGCTACAAAAGAAAAAAAACATTAAGAGAAAACTAGCAAATTTTGTCATTCCAAGTACCTGCCCATCCGTGCATCAGAAGTCATAAACCTATCAAGGTTCAAAGTCTGTCCCAACAAGTTATTTTTGTCAAGAAGCACGTTTGTCATCAACTAAAACTAAAATCTTGAGCAAAAACTTAGTGAATACAGGGAACTAAGTGCCTTGGGGACAAATGACTATGAAATTTCGTCTGATGCATCAGAATTGCAAATGCTTTGCATTATACAAAGATTAAGTATTGTACCTGCTCATCCGATTTCAGAGACTTTTCACCGGGCTTCAAATCACGGTGACACCACGTCACCAAAATGATGCGACCGCCTGGCGCTGCCACTCGTGCAAGCTCCCCCATAAACTTCAACCCAAAAGCAATGCAAAATACCACAAGACTTAGCAAAAGACATCCAGATCACATGAAATTCTTGAAAGTCTCCCTAAACACCCTTGGAAAAGAAATCCACATTCTTTTTGTGCACAATCTTGAGTTTATTCTCGGTGGGACGTACCAAAAGTCACAGGAAGAAGACATTCAAGTGTTAGGCATTCATGCAGGCTCTTTAAAATTAATATCTCTAACCAAAAGTCATAGGAAGGAAACAAGTATTAACCATTCATGCATGCTCTTTACAATGCTTGTCAAATGTCCGGTTGCCATTAATAACAGAGGAGTTTGAATTCTCACAAATACTGAAGAATGTTAAGCACGCAACCTGCAAAATGATTATGGTTCCAGAGACGGGTAAACTCTCACAACAAAGACAGAGACGGGTGAACTCTCACAACCATTTAGAAATTTTACCATGCATGCAAACTGCAAAAAGATTATGGTTGCCATCAACAACAGAGAAGGTTGAATTCTCACAACTACTAAAGAATGTCACTATAAATGCAAACTGCAAAAAGATTAGGTTTAACTCAACCAAGAACTAGAAAAGAACGGCAAAAATCAATGAGCAAGGAGGAGAACAAGGAGGCACCTGTTTCTTGTCTGGCATATGCTCGCCGCTCTCCATGGACCACACCAGATCAAAGGAGTTATCTTGAAAGGGCTGCTTCAGCGCATTGGCCACTTGGAAGTTGACAAGCTCCGACAAGCCCTGCTTGGCAGTGATGTCCACGGCCCTCTCCACTTGCACGGGGCTGAGCGTGATGGAGCTCACCTTCGCCTGGTACTTGCGAGCCAAGTAACGGGAGCTGCCTCCAATGCCGCACCCCACGTCTACTATCGACTTTGGCCTGGCCTCATTGCTATCTGCGCAGAACACAAACCCCACCATGAGCATGGTTGTTTCCAAATTTCACCAATCCTCGAAACCTCCAAATCTCCAAATTCGTCCATGAGCCACGGATTACCCAATTTGCTCGACATGGACGCACCACACCAAACTAACAAACTAAACTACTACCAATCCTGAAAATAGTTGGAAGTGCTCTCCAGCGCATACGGTTCGACAATGTGATGAAAACCTTCAAAATCACATAACAGACATTCAAGAAATTGCCGTATCAAACAGCTACCACGACGAAGCGATCCCAAGAACTACGACAAACGGCATTGAAAAGATGCGATTCAAGAAGCAAGAAACGGCAACCGTCGCACTTCAAATTCCAATTGGAACCCTCATGGTGGCGATCATGCACATACACGAACGAAGGCGAATTCCACAGCGCGCGAGATATTTAAAAAACTCAAATCACAGACCACGAATTCAGTAAGAATCGAATGTATCCCCAATTGCCAAACCCAACACCGAATCGTCCACATTTCAAAAAATGCAGGCCACAGCTGCGAACAGAAACAGGGGAAACAGAGAATACAAAGGACAATCCCAAAAGTTCAGTCCCCCGCCGAGACTCGAATACGACCCCAATTCCCAAACCCAACACCTAATCGAATCCATTTCAAACATTGCAACCACAGCTGGGAACCAGAACTCGGAAAACAGAAAAGAAAAAAATGGGTTGCTTGGAATTGGAATTCTACCCGGGACCCCAGCGTACGCGAGCGACTTCTCGATCATGTTGAGTTGCGCACGATGATGCTCTGGTCCTCCATCAACAGGCCCCCCCGTGGTGGCCGTGGCCGTTTCGATGTTGTCGACGTCGTAGTATCCGTGGTGCATGTGCTCGCCCCAAATGTCTTCCCACACACCAGACGATTCGTCATAGAAGTGGGCGATGCCGTCGTACAGCTCGGGTTCCGTCCGTTGCTGTGCCACGCGCAATGGCCCCGTTCTCTGGTTCCACGACGGGGGGTTGCCATCATTGCGAATGCGAACGTGCTGTTGCAATACAGTTTTGTGGGGGGTGGAGGAGGTGTCTCTGGAGCTGGTGATCTTGGCGCAAGTACAAGCTGGTAGAGCGATCGCGGTGGCCATTGCGACGAGAAGGATGAGTCCTGAAGCGCGCGAATGGGTCGCAAAGGCGCAACGACAACGGCGCCAGAGGACCAGAGGACAACTGAAAGAACGAGGACGCGCGGCGTGGAGAGAACTGACGAGCGTTGCAAGCACTTGGGCACCTCCAATCAATGGAGGGAATATGTTTGACCAGTCCAATTCCGGCATTCTACCGGCGTGTGTGTTTTTTCACAGTTTTTATGGCGCACCAAATTCGATTTTCTTTGATTAAATCCTTAACCCCAAAGTGACAAAGAGGACAGAAAGTGTCCTCATACAGTTTCAAGTCCAGTTCAAAGTGCTTTAACTTTTGTATCCAAGGTCCAAATTCAGTAAAACTTGTTGGAAAAGTTGCGTTCTCTCCACTAATTTGTGTGGTATAATTTTCAGATCAATCCAAGATGTATAGATTTTTTGGAAGCCAATTGAAGTTCAAAAACTTCAATTTGAGATCACCAAATTGCATTTTAGGGCTGCAACTTTGGGGCCTTGTATCTCCTTCATCCACTATTTGTTTTCAATAAAATTTGTTGGGTTTTGTTCCCCCTGAAGCCTAGTTATTGTGGTAAAATTTTCATGTTAATCCAAGTTGGTTTGAATGTTTGGGAGCAATTCAAAGGTCAAAATCCTGCCGTTTTTGGAGTACATTGAACTTTGGCGGCTTGTTTCTTCTTCATAGAGAGTTTATTTTCAATAATTTCTTTCGGAAAAGTTGCGTATACTAGTCTAGTTTGTGCTGCTAAAATTTCATATCAATCTAAGAAGTAATGAGTGACTGAGAAACATTCTAGTAGAAGGAGGTTCACCCTTAGATGTGTTTTTTGTAGTTTTTCTTACTCTTTTCTAACATTTCAAAGCTATTTTGTAGACACAATGAGTCAATTGAATGAATTTTATTTCGCCAATGCGTTTGTATACTAGTTTTGAATCACTTTGTAGTGTTAAGTTTTTTCATTTGAGTAGGTTTAGAAATCAAATTTCACCTCCACACATGTTTTTGGAAAAGTTTCAGCATCCATTTTTAACACTAAAACATTATGATCTTGCAATCTATATGGCCAAATGACTTCAAATTTTGTACATGTCATCTACAACATGTACACTAGAAGATTGTACGGTTGAGATTTGTATAACTTGAAGACATTTAGATCTATAAAGCTTCATAAGCAATGACATTTTTGAACCCTGGAAACCAAATGTCACTTTGGGGTTAAACGCCAATTCAGATGTTTTTTTGTCCAATGGATGACAACAGAGAAACATTCTAATAGAACAGAAGTGCAACTATTCATCCTTGGAATTTTGTTATGAAAAGGGAGGTCTTTTACAGTAGTTTGACTTCCAACGAGTGCTTTTGCAATTTTTTAACCCCTAAAGGTTTTTGACTATGTTTTCACCAAAAATGCTTCCAAAATGCAATTTTTAATACAAATACCAAACTTTAGAAAAAAACATTTTTGGACACATATAACCATAAGATCTTGTAGTGCATTGGTTTAAAAAGATGTGGAAAAAGTTTCAGAATTTTCCACTGTGCAGATTGCAAAATATTAGTGCATGAATTGAGAAAAAAAAAAATTTTGTCCTTGCAAAAATCCAAGTAGCTACACATTTGTACGAAAAAATGTCCAAAATGGTGGTTACTCTTTGCATTCATATTTGAAGTCAAGTTGGCTATATGCTTAAAAAATTTCAAATCATTTGTAATTGTATAACATATAGGAAGAAAATAGTAAGTAGAAAGAAGTAGAGAATGATTCAAAACACTAAATTGTTAAGAATTTAATTACAAAATTGAAAAATGCCAATCCAATGGTGTTAATGTTTTTATAAATAAACTATACCCAATGTTTGTTTGTTTTTTCAAAAATATTGAAAATTGAGTTAAATAGAGCATTTCAAAGTTTATTTTAGATTAGAAATTCCATAACTACCCTCAAAGTAAAACTCCTCAATTTTCATCTCATTAATAAAAATGGAAGGATTCAAATCTCTCCATGGATATGTAAATCTAGGGAACCAATTTCAAATTTTTATTTTTTTAAAAAGTGATTTTTTAAGAATTTTTTGAACTGCCCGCCAAGTATTGAAAATCTCATATCATACAATAACTTTTTAACCACGTAGTCAAAAGTTATGAAACTTGTTGGGCCTTAAAGCTACTCCTCAGGAAAATGTTGTGTGAAAATTTCAAAGAAAAAATTAAAAACTCCGCTTGCAGTGAGCTGCCCAAAAATGCTATATTCTCAAAAACACATGTTTGATGCTTTAGGGATTAAACCAGTTTCACATGGTAACTAAAGGGATGATTTTTATGGTCACCAGTCCATCCTTTAAGGATTAAAGTTGCCCGCTAGGCGATGATGTGTCTATGCCTATAGCCTTCAAAACTATTTACATTTTTTTGTTGTTGTTCAACCACAATTTCTCCATTAAAACTACAGTTTCCTTTTGCCATTGAAGATTTCAATAGGTAGCTCAAAGAGTTACTATCTAAGATAGATTTTGACTTGCTAAATAGTGATCCATTGATTTTTCAACCTCACATAGAAGCAAACTCACAAAATATTGAGCATGTAGCTAGATAAGCAATAACCATTTTAATGAATGAAAATGAAACTTACAACTAATTGCATTGCACAAAATTTGGCAAAGATGATGCTATCCATTTTTATAGAGATAATGACAAAACTAAAAAAGCCAAACACTGGACCTGTATATACCAAACTACACAAAGAACAAATTCAAAGTTGTACACACAAAATATCTTCAAGTGTTCATGAGAAATTGTAGCAACATGATGATAAAATTTGTTGAGTGTTGAATGTTTGTGTTATATACCCAAATCCAATGAACTCTGTCCAAATAATTGTTCATGTGACTAGAGCAATGGAAATCAAAACTACCATATTTCATCCCAAAAAAGTCAATAATACCAAAACAAAAGCCTATTTGCCTAAATAGAGCGATGTGGCATGGTCGATGGCTATCCATAACTGCATTCAAAGGTTTTTTAGTATTTGCTTATTTGGCTTAGCAAGTCTCCAATCTTCAATTGCTTCTTTATCCATGACTATGTTTTCACCGAAAATGCTCAAAAAACTACCATTTTTTATACAAGTACAAATATTTTGAATTTTTTTGACACATGTAACTATAGGATCTTGTAGTATACTGACTAGATAACATGTGGTAAATATTTTAGAAATTTCCATTGCGGATTGCAAGATATAAGCATACAAATTCATTGACATCATTTTTTTGGCCCTCCACAAAACAGGGCAGTTGCACTTCATAAGCTCACTTTTCTATGAAAAAATGTCCAAAATGATGGTGCTTCTTTGGATTCTTTTTTCTAGACAAGTTGGCCACATGCTTGAAAAATTTCAAATCATTTGGAATTGTTCAACATACAGGAAAAAAATTGTAAGCAGAAAGTAGTATAAAATGATTCAAAATACTAAATAGTTTAGAATTTGATTATGGAATTAAAAAATGCCAATTCTAATGGTTGCAATGTTATAATAAACAATCTACATCCTACGATTTTATGTTTTTCAAAAAATATTGAAAATTGAGTAAGACAAAGGATCCTTGCAAACAAAAAAACCTCCAATAACTTTTGACTTGTTGCCATCAAAATGTAATGATTCAAAACTTTCCACATATATATAACTCTAGAAAACCAATTTTCAATCATTACAAAAAATTTCAGCCCGGGAAAGGGCCACAAGTTTTTTATATTTGACACCCTTGCAGTGCAATTACAGATCCTTTTTTATTAAAAATAAATACAAATAACTTTTTTTTTAATTTAAATTTTAAATTTAAATTAAAAAATATATATATTATGATATGCTAACATGGCACCAATAGTGCCACGTCAACATGTCAACAATTTCCTCCCTGATTGCACGAAGGGGGTGCAAAACTCGCAGCCTTCTTCAGGGCTAAAATTTTTCCTAATGATTTGTTTTTGAAAAAAGTGATTTTTTATGATCAGCCTGGACTCCCCATTTATGAAAAAATTTAGCATATTTGGATTGTAAATTTTGACTCATATTTCAAATGCCATGAAATGTAGTGCATATGAAAGATATTCCTCGTCCCGACCTTTTATTAAAATTTGGGCCAAAATATAGAAATCTCCAGTCACACGTACCTGTCTAAAATTACTATGTAGCCAAAAGAATGTATACTAGTCTTTAGGGGTTAGACAGCATGGTGTGAATCATAAAGTGTTTTTGGGCAAATGTATTTGCATACAAAGCAAGGTGGTCTATTAACCGGTTTTGAATCTTACTTTTGAGAAATGAAACATTGCTAAATGTCCACTTGTCTTCTAAGCTTCCTAGGACCTGCATCATTAAGCAACAAGGCAATCCTAAGGTTCTTTAAAAAAGAATGAGAATTCAAAAATGATGGTAGAAAAATCTACTAGCTGAAATTGATAATGTGGAAATTATGCTCAAACATACTGAAAGTTTCACATACTGATCACACAGTATACACTAAATTGTAATATAATTCCAAAAGTCGAGCAAATGCTATTGTGCCAATTGATGGAAGGGATGCTATTCCCAAGTCAGCAAGGCAAATTGAGCTCCAAACAATAGAAATCACAAATGAAGAGAATATTACAAAGAATACATTTTCTATTGTAGCCATTGTTCTTGGATACAAGGACTCCCACCATTACGCTACCATGACTCTCAAGCTATGTAAGAAGTAGAGTATGCTCAAGCTTGAAGAACAATGATGCCCACCTCTCTACATAAATACAATATCATTGAAGCTAAGAGTAGTGGAGGACTAATGCACTGTACTTGGGTGTCACCAAGTGAGTGATCCTTCAATAAACTACAGGGGTTTCAAAAGCACCCGTGGCCGTTTATAAAGCATGGCATTCAAGCAAAATCCTAAACTACAAGATGGTTCTTTTGTGAATGGTGTATTTGAAAGTATCACCTGGTGCCACTATTGGCAGCTTGCCCATTACTCACTCGGGCAATGTACAACTGCTTTTTCCCTGCTAGCAAGTAATATGTATGCATTGGACTAGCAGTTTCTTGAGATTTTTTCATTTTTTCCATAAAATTTTCTATAGTGTTCCTTTCAACCATACATAGAGTATTGCTTTGGTGCGAAATTTCACCCAAAAAAAAGACTGCATCCTACTTTTGGCCCCAATTACATACAAAAAAACATCCAAATCCATTGATTTTTTGACAAAATCATTGTATTAATGTCAACAAGGGATAACATGTCAATCCTTTAATGGTGAACACTTAAGTACCATTAGATACACGGAAAGGTGGTTATGGGTTGTTTATAGGACATTTGTGACTCCACTCTATGATAGAGCGGTTTTATAATTTCAAAATAGACCACTTCAGAAATTCACAAAAATTACAATTTTAATCGGAAAATTATAGTTCCACTTAGATTTAATTCATGAAACAAGCGTACACTTTTGAAAAATATGTGTCCCTCTTGGAATTGGCCCCAAGATATTCAAATTGAAAATCATCGTCTAATAGGCTTGTCTACCTTAATAGGGGGAGTCATGGCTACAAGCTTGCAATTGTAATTCTCAATGGTACAACTATATCCATGTGTTGTTGTCACAATTAAGTCAAAGGTAAATTTAATGTCATTTTTTCATTTTTTCATTTATAAAACAATTCAAACTTCAATATCTTTTTTGTCATAAGGCAAAAGGCCACAAAACAAAGTTTGTGCACACCTCCTTGCAAAGGGCTTTCCGACGGTATTATGAATCATGAATGTGACCAAGGAAAAATAGTTTTGGAGATCTCACTGTAATAAACAAAATAAAAATAAACAACCTCATTTAAGGTATAGATGCTAGGAATCAACGTTTGGGAAGTTGTCTAAACTACCCCAATAAGTTGCCTCTGTTTTTTTCTAAAAAGACACTGGTTGCATCCTCTCCTTATCAAAATCTCCCAATATATTTCCTCTAGTATTGAATTCTTACCAGCCACTTCTTTCAACTTCAAAATTGCAAAGGGTATACTTCGACTCTTTCAATGACATGTTGGTTTTGAAATTTAATCCAAAATTTTATTACATTGGACACATTCAAATGACTGAGCAAGGGTTGGCTGCCACAACCAACACTAAAGCAATACCTGCCTCCACCTCCAAGCCCCTCAACAACCAACCCTAAAGCAATACCCACCTTGCCCAAGAACATACTTGCCTCAAGTATCCCGGGTTAATGCTTTGGATTTGAAATGGCAAGTTGCTAAAATTTGATAATGTCAAGAAAGCGGTGGCTATATATCCACCTTTTGTTTTTGTACACCAATTGGTTGCTGGTCCTACCAATTTTTGGTCTAGTTTGGGATCCTCTCTTTTTAGAATCCAATTGGTTATTTTTCTGAAGGCACTGTCTAACAATGAACTAACCAACGGTTCTCTCCAAACTTTGTAGGAGTCAAACTCTACAGTTTTTTAATATTGTTGTCTAATCAAGAAGTGTTTTACATGGTTGGTGTTGTGACTACTCCATTTACATAGCATTGTTTACCAATGAAGCAAGGGTCCTTTTTGCATCCTTATTGCATTTGAATATACTATTGTATTTAATTACAATTTCATACCATAGTAAACAATAGCAATATGAATACAAAGTCAAATACTAGTACATAATGGAGATTTCATAGGACTTTACATGGTGAACATATACAATCATTTTAACTCATTAAAGACCATGGTCAATTCAAAGGTGGGCAAGATGTTTTCTGGTCCTAGGAGGTAAATAGAAAAAAATACCAAACTATGATGCATTTCAAAGATCTAACCATACCAATAGAATTGTAAGTGCTTGGGGCTCTGCAATAAATTCATTCTAAAACTCTAGTATTTATGGGTGATTGCAAGAAACACTTGTCCTATTTTATGTCACATCTTGCATGCTAATTTGTTTTTTAGCCATAACTTTTGCATTTGGAATCCAAATGATTTAAAATTCATAAGCAAGGTACTCATGACTATTATATGCCTTGTCTAATTTTTTGGAATTCTTTTAAAATGTTTACTATCCAAAATAGCCCTGGTTTTATGTCACACTTGCCAATTTTTTTTTTTTTTTTTCACAAAGTAGTATCCAAAGAAACAAATTTGGGCCTGAAATTTAGAAGAGATGATCTTCTAGTACACCTTTAGCTACACCTCAAAGGATTTTAAAAAAATAGTTAATTACATGTTGTATCACTATAAGAAATCTATGTTTTTAGTGATGGAATTTCCTAGACATCCACCTGTTTTCATATTAATAATAACATCAGACAAAACATTTTGATGTTACATTTGACATTATTCTTAACATAAAAACAATTGAACATCTAGTAAAATTTGTCAAGAAAATCACAAGTTTCTTTATAGTTGTATAGAAGTTGTAAAAGTGAGCTTCTTTCTACTTGCATTTTGAAACATGTACAAAATTATTTTTGGTATTTTTTTAGGTGAATGACCATCTCCATTAAGTTGTTACAAATATCCAATTTTTCTTTTCTTTATTTAAATTTTTTCCTATTTTCCACCAATTAAAACATCAAAGTATGTATTATCTTGAGATTTGTCACTTTTCTAGTACTCCTACTTAGAGAATTTTTCTATGATTTTCCTTTGGTGGTTACCTTCATCTTATAGATGTATACATTGACTATATTTTTTTTTAAATTTGAAAAAATTATTTTTCTAATTTTAAAGTACTCCAGGAAAAAAAAGCATGAGTACTATAAAACGCAATAAAACTGGTAGGTGTTTCTTGCAATCACCCTTATGGCCATCTTTCCGCATTGATTGGCATATTTCTAGTTGTTATTACGTTAGTTTTTTGAATGGTCCGAAATTCGCATGCGAGTGCAGATTGTCCTAATTCTTGTTGCAAATGCATCCAGTTCCCAGTTCCCCACACCCGTTTCCTTTTGTCCATAGGCAAATTCATTCTAAGACTCTAGCTACCAATGAAAAGTGTCAATTTTGACCAGAAAGTGATTGACCAGTCCTTCATGTGTTAAAATTCAAGTAGTGGTTTCTTAGCACTTTACCTAAAAGTAACCAAAACAAGCTCCTCAACTTGCCATATGGAAATTTGGCCAGCTCTCAAATTTAGACATAACTTCATCCTTTTCAGCTCACAATGGCGACGGGACCACTCTCTTTGTATCAAAATAAATATGTGGTACTCCTACAGTTTCCTAATAGAAACCACAGATTTATTTTGAGACAGAGGAAGTATAAGATTTTCTAATGTTAAATTACTAAATGACGGACCCATAACCATTGATTTCAAACCTCACTGTCCATCACTCAATTTGTTACCATTTTGCAACTAGATATGTATAAAAGAATTTATATTTATTTTTCAAAGATGAAAGTACATGTCTTCTTTACTTCAAAAAAAATTAGATTTTTTGGTGGAAAATTAATTTTTTAAAGAATTTTTGAAGAAAAAGTAAAGAAAAATCATATTAAATAGAAAAATATTTCAAAAAATCTGAAAATTTCACCATAAGTGTACATCACAATGGCAAACATCACGGTGTAAATTCAATTTCTGTGTCATTCTATAATTAGAAAATAATAGACATTGAAAATACACCCAGTGTTCAAATTGCAATAAAATATGCATATTAGAAATTTTTTCAAAATTCAAATTGGAGTAGAAACTAGAGTAGATGACCTTCATTTTGTTAGTTTGACTCAAACTCAGAAAAGATCATTTTTTTGGAGAAATTTTAGATTTAAAGGAAGGAGCAACAACTTCCCAAAATACTCTAAAATAGCATATTTTGTGATCCTTTTTTTTTAATAGCTTCTCATTTCCGTGAAGACAAAAATTAGAAATAGTACAAACTCAATTGGATACTTTTCATAACCCAATGTGAAAGGTCAACAAGAAAAAGGAGGATGAAAAAATGCTTTTGATCTCTTCTTAGCTCACATAATTGTCATTGGAACGCCACGGAATGGCGTCCGCGGCGCTCTAGGGTTAAACCAATAGTTGACCACAACATTCATACTGGTGAGTCTCACATTCAAAAGTTGTCACTCAGTCCCACATGAAGCACTTTCATGGAATTTCATGGGTAAGAGAAGTAGAGAAATAACTCCAACCAACCCAAGTAGTTGGGTGTACTTCAAGAGTTTGTTCATTTAGGGTCCCACATACATTGTTTCAAACCAATATTCACCACTAAAAACCAAAGCCTAATATACATGCAAAGATGGTTCAATGGCATCCATATAGTACAAACGTGTGCATCAATATTAGAAAAAAAATGTCTCTTCAATTCGTGACCTAGATGTGTGCAATTTCAATCCCTAAGTGTTCAAAACAACTTTTCTAAGATACCAAAACTGAACTACGGTCCATGTCACCCTAAACCAATCACAAGATGACGTGTGACACTTTCGACCAAAACAAATTCCTACTATATTGTATTGGCAACAAATCAAAGTTGGGAGTAGAGCACACATATCTATCAGAATTCTATCAGAATTCTATCAAATTCTTAACTGGAATTCATCGATTTGAGGTTCAAATGGACGAGGTTCAGGTGGATTGCGCTGCCTGGTGGCTGGTCCTTGGCAAGCATTTCGACAAGCTCCTGGTTCCGTTGTCGCAGTCCCTTGCACCTGTCCTCCAGAATTGCACATCGTTGGTCAATGTCCTCCTTGCTGGCCTCCAATTCTTGGACTTGGCTTTGCAGTAATTTGAGGTATGTTATTGCGTCGATCAAGGTGGAAGCCTTGTCCGCCTGCAACCACCGCCACCACAATTTCTTTTTTGTCAATTTTGTTTAAGTAGGCGTGATTCAGAGCGTCAAAATTGTGACGCTCAATTGCAATCATTCAGAACAACAAATTTTTGGTTGAATTGGTGATTCTCCTCACCAGTCCTAGTTTTGAGCTTTGGGTAGATGAAAGACACAATTTGGGGGGCTCACTCATAATTGTTGTGTCCAGTTAACAATGTTGTTGATGAAGCTTTAAAAACGAGAGTAAAGTATTTAGATTTGTGTTTACAATGTTGATGATAATGCTTCAAAGACGAGAGCAAAGTATTGAGCTTTGTGTTTACA
Organism: Neckera pumila; assembly: GCA_963969595.1. Taxonomy (NCBI): domain Eukaryota; kingdom Viridiplantae; phylum Streptophyta; class Bryopsida; order Hypnales; family Neckeraceae; genus Neckera; species Neckera pumila. The sequence continues at coordinate 36,145,677 of OZ018409.1, forward strand.
ATGCTGATGATAATGCTTAAAAGACGAGAGCAAAATGTGTAGATTTGTGTTTAGGACACCTACCTTGAAACTGAGAGCCAATGTCGTGAATTTAGTCTAACAAAATTGACGTTTAAATAAATATTCCTTACATTGAGGAAGTCATACCCAGCATTCAGGAACTGATTGAAAGCGACAGTTCGTGCACTAAACATAATTAGGACAATTAAATATCCTTGTTAACAAAGAGGATTCCAACACACCTGAGAATGTATAATTTGGATGTCATAGCCAAAGTTACACGGGTTCAAGTTTGTAGATTACCTCAAATTTACATGAGTTTGAATGTCGCTACGTTGTGCATTATCAAAAATCAATAAGTACTCATTGTGCAAGTTAGGGTGTAGCATCTAAGTAGGTGTCAGACTTAGGTACCTCTACCTTAGATGCTACCCTAGTAACTTAAAAGCAGCACTTCCCGATTTTTTTATCATCTAAAATCCCTTACAACCAATTGGTTTTGTGTTCCCCTCCTTCGAATCCTTGAAAGCAGGCATCATCCTTTCCTGGGTACCTTGGGAGGGATTAAGTTTAAAATTTTCAGCTACACAACAGGCTCTCGCAGCAATGTTGCTATCTTTAATTTGAGCACGTCGAGTTTAGGGTTTTAGAGTTTCGGATTTTCCTTACCTTGGAGATGATGGGGACCAATTTTCTCAAGGCAGTGAAATTATCCTTCTGCTTCGTTCTGCGGCGCCGTTCCGCCAGCATATGGTTGGCAGCGGCTTCATCATGCCCAGCATGGACTGGCCCACTGGAGCTGGCTAGCTCCACTCCCAGGGTCCTTCGATGACCCTTGGGGCTGGGTCTAGTGATCTGCAGTCAATGAAAAGTTTAACATTTTCAACAAGGCTCCTGACTATGATCTTTAGTGCAGTGAAGAATCAGTAATCATGTAAATTATATCACACTGGCATGTCAAAAAGTTGTCAGTGTAAAGAAGTATGTCCAAAATTCCAAATCTCCATGTGAAGTCTCAAACATGTGAGGAATGAAGGAGATGAAGTAAGGTAGAGAACGTAAATTTCGCTATTTCGTTATTGTGAGAAAGTCACGACATTAGCACATTTCTAGACGCATGTGGAGAAACTTAGAGCTATGCCAGTCCGAGTTTTTGCGTTTCTAGAGCTTTGTACACTTGAATGTCACGATTTTGAGTTTCTAATTGCACCAACTAATCTGATGAATTGAAGTTGAGAGACACCTAATTCAGTTCCACACCAAAATGCGACACCCTAAAAGCTTGCACAAAGAGTACAGATTGGTTTTGACCATGCACATCAACTTTATACATTAAGGGCTATAGGTCATCTATCAGTAAACTTTGAATCTTCACAACTTTTTAGTTTCTAGTTTGTACACTGACACTTATCTAGTTTCTACATACTTGTCTGGAAACTTAGGTCAACACTAATCCTAGTTTCTAAAGCTTTGAGCACTTGAATGTCACAATTCTGGCACTTGAAATCACACAAAACAACAAAACGGGCGGCAAAGATACCTATTGGGAATACACCTAAATGCGACACCCCAAAGTCTTACACAATGAAGACAAATAGAGTAAGTTGAAAATGTACGCAACGCAGCACTAAAATTTGCGTTGGTTTAGGTTATCTACCAACAAACTTTGAACCTTCACAACTTTTCCATACCCTACCCAAGTAATGCATTAGAATTTGGTGCATTAGAATCAGGTCTCTGTCAATTACAGAATACAACGGTGACCTCCTACCAATTATTTCAACGGCAAGTACTGCCTAAATCCCAGAGACGACAACCTCTAAACCCACAGGAGAATTGCAGTACCTGAGCTGGCCTTGGAGGCTCCCGCATAACATGACCAGGCTTCACATCGTACGGCACATTGAAAACCTCCGCAGCCTCTTTTTGATACTTATCCACGTCTTTCAGCAACTCCAGTGCAGACATTGACTGTCCCCTCAGCAACGGCCCAGCAAATTTAGATACTTGGTTCACAAGTTTTACATTGCTGCGGGTACCAGTTGGTCTCTTTGAAAATTCAGTTGGGTTTGGTATCTGCAAATTGGGTGAAGTAAGAATATCACGTTGCCATGATCCCTGAAATGGCAAATTCTGTCCCGCTGCCAGATGGGTGGCGTCTGTGGCGTCCGTATTGGTAGCCAAATCGGATGTAGAGTTCAGTTGTTGTCGCCACTGGTGGTGCATCTCTTGAGCTTCATATAAGGTGTGGTATTTTTGGATTTCGTATTGGTCGCCGCAGGAATTCGTTCGTCTTGTTTGATTGAGGTTTCGGGGGCCTGGGAACTGGTTGTGGAGTGTGCTTGAGGTTGACGTTCTGAGATAGCATGTCACAGGCAATAATAAGACTTAGTAACAATGTCAATAACAGGACTTCGTACGTTGGAGCATCTCACCAACTGTACCCTATTGTATAAATCAAACGTAACATTCTTGAATAGTAGGGCCAAATAAGAGTTTGTTTAAAGCATATCATCGCAGATTAGAGCAAAAAAATTAAAATCAAAGCTTTGACATGTTTCACATGTGAAGACAATGGCTAATGGGCTCAAGGGTTTAGGGATCTCTTTTCATGCCAATTCAAGGGTTGTTCAATCAGGATTCTCTAGAATGTTATGGACTCTGGAACATTTGTTAAAAATGGCGGATTCTATATCACCAACTTTTCTCAGATTCGAATAATTGTATAGTAAACCATTTAACCTTCAGTGGCTATTGGCGTTACTATAGAAGTGGAAGACATTAGCTAGCACGCACTGAGCAGTTTCAAATGAGAACTCTCGTGAATGACACAGACTGAGGGGGCAGTACATGATCAGACATTCTAACTGATGAATTCCATCCGACATTAGGGTGTCAAGGCAGCCAATGTAAAAATTGAAAACATAGAATGAAAAGCCAACTAGATTTGACTTACAAAGCACAAATTACAACGGGAAGGAACTACTTCACAAAACTTTAGCGTAAAGTATTTAACCGCTAAGTTAAGTTACAGCCCCCCTTAAAATTTTCCCCATAGGCCCAAAACATTCAAAACTAATCATAAAAAAATTGCAAGAAACCAGCATAGTTTTTACGGCAGTACCTGTCATCTGATGAGAAGCCTGGATTAGCATGAATCTGCTGCTGCAGTTCTGGAGAGACAGAACTGTAAGTCCTTGTAGATGAACCCTCACCCTCTCCGCCATTGGACCATAGGGACCTGCAACCGTTCCATTTTAGACTAAGAATCCCCAGATTCCTATAAACATTTGAGTCTAGCTACAAGCCTATTGGAAATTCAAGGAGAAAATGTGATTATTTCGCCAGTCATTATTGCGTTTTCACTGAAAATCTGTTTGAAAATTATTATAAATTCTATTGCAGTTACAGAAGTAACAGAAATGTTTTGCAAATTCGGCAGAACTGACAGCCAGCGCTCGATTTTTGGATCCACCCTCGTGAAAAACATAAAATGACACAAAAAAAAAAGAGACTGGAGACCTGTACTGATCAGTCACTAATCCACGGCTCTGATTCACAGCCTGGTTTAAAATAACCTCTGGCCTCCCAGCAGCACCTGCTTCTTGACCAAAGGCCAGATTCTCCTCCACCATGGTGTCAGTTTGAGCATTCGATTGCAGTTCTACACGAGGTGCGGCGTCCTGGTGGAAACCGGCAAAAATGGCAGCAGCTGCAGGCCCAGTTTGGGTCGACGCATGCTCAAAGTCCGCCGGCGGTACAGACAGAAGGTCGTTGGCTAACACTTGCTGGATTCGATCCGGCAGCACCAAATTCTCCGCGACCTAGTGAAATCAAATGAAAATCATAGTCTCAATTTCAGTTTTCGCGGTTTGTTAGTAACCAAGAAAGTATCCTAGAAACTGGCAGTACTAGAAACTGTCGGGTACTGGTTATAACACAAAAAAAATCCAAAATGTCCACTTTTGAAGAATTCCATTGTCAAGAATACGAGACAAACGCTAGGAATGGAATTTGGACACAGAAGGACACAATTTGTTCAATTTATGTGTCATAACTTACCAGACTTTGGTTGCAAATGGAGCAGCATTCAAATCTAACCCTAGTGATCACATTTTAGCCTAGGGCTCATATCTTCATGTCCAAGCTTCACAAAATGATCAATAGTAGCCAAAACCCTAAACTTTGCACTAAATTATGTCACGTTTCTATAACCACTGAGAACGAGCATTCATCTTTTAGAACTAAGAAACGAAAATTCCTAGACTGCTCCAAATGCAAAGAATAGACAGTGATAAAGCAGAATGCAATAAATCTGACTCATCCAATACAACGAAAGAAAAAGGAAGAAAAATGCAACGAGAAAGACGAGCACGTGCCCAGGGAACAAATCTCGGCACATGTTATTAGCTGACCAGTAATAGGAAAATTAGTATTTTAATAGAAAGAGCATCAAGTGGTCCCCTCAGCAACAAGGGCCGGGCATGCGCAGGAAGAAGTTGAAGATAAGTACAATGGTATATATGGTCATGATGAAGCCACGAGGGAACGCTGTGTCCATTGGCCAGTATTACCTTAATTTGCGTGGCTCTGAGTAATACCGGAACTCAATGATACCAGAATTTGAAACGATTACAGTACTGTAATTAGTATTTTCTTGTAATTTTTTGACATTTTACCAGCGGCACGCTACTGTCGTTTAGTCCTTTTACATGAGAACAAAGAATCAACTTTTATTGCAATCAGATTAAAATAACCACTTTCTAATCACATACAACGCACATGTACGGAGTATACTTTCTCTCCAATTCAACACGTTCTTCAACTAAAAAGAGGAATGTTGGAAAAAGAGAAGCTTTCCCGCTGAATTTGTTTTAAGTTTAGATTGTCACTGTATCAATAGTGGCTCCCAAAATTAGCAGCAATTCGTTGGTTGAGAGGGACTGCAGAGTGGTTGAGAGGACCGTGGCCGAAGGACTGCTGTCACTGACTTGAAAGGACGAACCGTGTCTGTACGACTCCATGTATTTGAATGTGTATTCTAATACAGTATTTCGATACAAAAACTATCCGGACGGAATTGTACTCGAATGAACCACATGATAATCACAGTTCAGTTACTTACGACATTGATGGTGCCGATTTCGAGGACACTGTCGACCCAAGGAATGCATATTGCTGTCTGCCCACATATGGAATCACCATTACAGTCAGCAGTTAATTCATCTCAACACACACATTTCATTTAATCTAAGCAGGTTTCACACATTGAACGAACCTTTTTTTCTTGTATATTTGAACCGCAGATCGATGAAGTGATTTCATTGCAAAGAATTAAGCTCTGTCTCTTCCCTTACACCTCAAGCAACTCTCTGACCTCCATTGTTCAAGAAACTTGTACTCGTATACCTCAAACTTCAAAATCATTGTACCTTAAGCAACTGCACAGTTGGAGCGAGGATTTATCGAACTTTAAGTACTGAATTTCAGCACTGACCTTGATTTCGGCACATCGTAGAAAGTGCGATTGCTCTACTGAGCCAGCATGTTGACAGACAGCATCACCAGTTAACCAGATGTGTTTCCCTTCTAGATAAGCCCTTCCAACAGCTCTGCAGAATAATTCATGATCATCCGAATCAAGATCTGGTCAGGATACATATATGTGTGTGAGCTTACTCAGAGACACAATTCAGGATATTCGATTAATCAAAGTGTACATGCATAAGATAATACGGAGTAGTCTGCAAAGAGTGATATACTGTATGTCTGGACATATATGGCGTCAATTTCATTAAATTTGCGCTATTCCGGCGCCAAAATATCTGACATACATCTACACAAAGCTTAGATAAAATTGTGTCAAGTATAGATTAAACGTTTCAAGCTGCGGAATACCGCCCATTTCACAAAATTGACGTGTATGATGATTCGAATTAATATGAATGCACAAGAGCTGCTTACCCAACCCCAGGAGTGAAATAGCAAGGCTTGTATGTTGTGTAGTAGAGCTGCGCATATTCCCTCGCCCCTGCTTTGGCATTTACAACTTCGAAGTGCCCTCTCTTCCATTCTAGCACCCTAGTACATTGACATGATCCAATTTGATTAATCATCTCTGAATTAATCAGCTAATCAACAGACTTGATCGATGATTATTTAACTCAATCACTCTCAATTCTAAGCATGCAATTGAGGATTTTCCTCTACCTCATATCGACAGCAGTTCTATTTTCTGAAGCTCTGCGCGCCTAGCTGGATGTTTCAATTATGGCCCTCTTGACACCCGGATTTTTCTTTTATCGATCAAAAGTTACCATTCCAATTAGTTTGTTTGGTGCCTGGTAAGCGCACCGATATGGGCACCGGAAGAGAAAACTAGGAGCACTTACTGTTCATTCAATGCACGTGCCCTTCAGATGCAAAGATTCTCTCGTTTTGCGATCTGGATCTGAACAATGCATTCACGTGGGCTATAGCAGCTCGCTAGCGACGAATGAACTGAATTACATGATTAATTCGTGGTTCAAAATCGCCAAGTGTATATGAATATGAGCATGTAAAAATGTATAATTGTAATTGTAATTGCAAAATTTGTGTATAAATATATACGGCGTTAATTATATGTAAGTCACAAGACTTCATTTCAATTCATGACGATCATTAATAAGCCTCATATCTACAATGGTGGATTAAGCGAACGTGGCGCAGTTTCAACTGGAGTCACAGCTCTCAGAGCTTTGGGTACAATGCGAGACTTGCAGAGATTGACGATGGTCTATTCAACTAATTAACGAAGAATAATGTGTGTAAGTACTTGAAATCAGTATCGTGAATAATATATGACCTCATGTTCATGTGCCTAGGTTTGTCAGCTCCAAATTAAAAGCCTGTAAAGCATGGTGGTCTAATCTGAGCAATATAATTAAAACAGTAAACAATAAAGATTGAAGGAGAACATTAGAATGATGTAACATACCTTGTTCGAGGGTTGAGCGTCCACAAATTGACATAAGACCACCTCAGGCGATGTAACAAAATTTTCAGCCTTTCTTGCAGCAGTTCTTCATTTAAGTCGTCACTCAGTAGTAAGCTCATGGTGAAAAATATTGGATGAAATCTCAAAGCCGTTCAGCTACCTCCAGAGTGGAGATTCGAGAAAGCGTTCCAATGCAATTGAATCTGCTAACTAGTATTGCTTTAACAAATATTGAGGACAAAGATATCAGAAGTGTCAAAGTAGAGGAACAAATCTGAACTCTAATATCCGGTTCTCGCAAATGCTGATTAAAGTTCGGCCTACCGAGCGTAAGATGAAGTCAATGTCCAACCTGCAAACCCATTGAAGAACAATTTCCACCCTAAACCTCCACTGACACCAGGCGTTATATACTTCTATAATGTAGAAACTCGATCCTGGTCAGCTTCACGCCACGGCTTTTGCAAAGTTAACCTGTCGGTCTATGTCCAACTAAGCTAGAAATCATGACCAGCTTGACACCTCTGCGGTTTTCATTCTTAAACCCCGGTCAGTGGAACCTGTTCCGTCAAAAACCACATTGATGAATCTAACTGCTGATAATCTCTGATTATATCTCTGATTCCTGGCTTGCCAACAGAGAAAACAGTGGCCACTGGGTTTTCCTGTGTGCCGCTATTGCTTGATCCCCAAGTTCGAATTCCTTATGCTTCCCAAACTTCTGATTTTTCCATTAACTGAAACAAGGATTCTCTCCCTGTGCTACACCTGCCACAGAACTAGAATGCTCCTATCTTAGTGACCCTTTCGAATCTCTGAGAGTATTCATCTTTGATAACATGCAACTACAAATTAAACTAGCGGACAGCTTGAGAAGAAAATTAACCACCAGGCAAGCTAGCTAGGCCAGTTGCTAGCTTGGCATGCAAAACTGGAAGTTGAAACTACAAAGGAGAAGCTCAAGGAGAAGAATTGTCTTCGGTACCAAGCCATCTGCTGAGGAACCAAGTCGAGTGAAAGCCAGGCATATCCTTAACCGCCAAAGTGACAGAGCTGCAGAAGTGAGAACCGCCCCGACTTCAGTCGTCTTCGTCTACCTGCGGAAAGCTCCCAGTGAGTTCTTCGCAACTGAGATCCAGTCTCCGCACCTTCGGGAGGCTCAAGTAGGACTCCACTATACGGAGTATTATACTAACCGCTTAACAAGTGAACTCAGCTTCTAACTGAAACTCCCCCGACCAGTACTGTTGTTACCGCCATTTGTGCATGTCGGACACTCGGCCTGGGCGTTACGGACAGATCTTTTGGTATGGGAATAGAAATCAGCGTGAATTCTGGGAGTTTGATCGGACTGTTTTTCCTCAGTTAACTTAAACGTGGAGATTGGTTTTCGTTGTTAAAATTTCCTTTCCCCTGTGTATGTCAACACGTGGGTATTGATTCACTTAGACAACTGTGGTGAATGGACTCGCTCGTTCGAACATGGAGTCCGTCAAGCTTTGGAACTTTTTTAGATTCCCATACACATTGTGTTGACAGGTAAATCATGTCAAAACCTGTCTATAAACAGACGAGTCTCAATGAATTTTGGAGACAGGCGAATCTCTCTTCGTAACTGAGGCCGGCCTGGGCAGTGGCGGTTTCCTTTTTCTGAGTCCGTGGAATTAAAAACCGACCTTCAATGTTGTTTTCTCTAAAAACAAAACAAACGGAAACTCGACGTCAGGGACTCAGGGTTCGTCAGATTCAGCACATGCTTTCGGAAGATTCTTTCGTGAAAAAGTGCTACATTGCAATGTCATCTTGGGATTGGTTTAACTTAGGCGGGTGAAGCCCACTGAATCTTCCGAAATCACAAATGGAAATTCAGTTTCGGCACTTCTTTGCCAAACTATGTGATCATTCTCAATGTATAATAGAAGGTGTAGAAAATTTTAACACGGATCGATATTTTTTTATGTTAACCCCAAAATGCCCAAGGCCTGTTTTGAGCTTCTTAGAATTTGCTATAAATTGAACAAAATGCCAACATTTTGATAAGTTGAATCAATTTTTTTTTGAATTGTAACCGTATAAATTCTAACTAGGCATGTTGGAGATCACATAGGAAAAGAAAACACGACAACATCATTTAAGGATTGAAAGCTTATAATTTCTTATCACGAGGGTGTTAAAACTATGAAAATCTTTGCTTTCTTTTTGCCTATCAAATCTAAAAAATTGGTCACCCCCAAAAAATATGAGGTTGAAGGTCCTAACATGCATAACCCAAATCAATTTATGGCTTTTCAAAATTAGTCTACTCTACAATTTTTTTAAAACAAATTTCTAGTTTTATTTTTTCTCCAAGATCTAGTGTATTTGAAGCTCATTTCCAAGACATTAGAGAAAATCTGAGGCCTCTGAAGGGCCGCTGCACAGCCCTCCGAGGACCCAGTAAACAATAATTTTCTTGCTTAACTAATTATTTTTTAGTTATTCCCGTTCACCTTCAATCTTGATGGCAGATGCTCGTCAATGGCTGAAAATCCAAGTCAAAAGTGTTTAATAATCAGGGTTGAGATGTATTAAGGCATCATAACCTTGACTATTAAACACTTTCTACTTAGATGCATCTTTCTCTCAATTCAAATTATAGAAAAAAATGCAAATGTCCAAAAATAGTTAAGTGGCTTACCATCAAGAACTTTTTTTATGCCAATGTGAAAGATTTATTTTGTGGACAATTGAAGTGTTTGAAGATGAGAAGAGAAGATCTTTATAGAAGTGGGGTGATAGATAAAACAATGGATATGGGATATGTAAATTGGATTGAGTAGAAGCTCCACCTCTCAAAGTTAAGTGAAAAAAAAAAATTTATTAAAAGCAAAATTTCGGGCCTCATTTAGGCATAATAAAACAACTTTTTGAAAAAACTTTGGACTAATAAAAGCTAGATAAAAGAGCTAAATTTTATAACATCCGGTCTAAATTTTGTCCATAACTTTTGATTAGAGACTTGAAGTCACAAAAGGATTTTTGGTTATGAAACTTAGCTTGTTTATCTAGCTTTTATTAGTCCAAAGTTTTTTCAAAAAAATTGTTTTATTATGTCTAAATGAGCCCCAAAATTCTGCTTTTAATATAATTTCTTTCTCTCACCTAACTATGATTGGTGGAGCTCCTATTCATCCTAATTTACATATCCCACCATTACAAAAAATTTGAGGCCTCAACAAGGCCACTAAGCCTCTCCCCCCCTCCCCCCCGTGGTGATATTATGGAAAAGAAAAAAATGAAAATCGAAAATGTTACGTTAGCACCACGTCATAAAAAAAATTAATATTTTTAAATTTTTTTTTTTTTTTTCCGTAATTGCACCCCGTTGTTGTGTTGCAAATGCAGACATTATGTAGATTATGTATATATATATGATTTAGATAGATTTTAATATTTGTTGCATTATGAAGAAGTTGACATCATTTGAGGTGGCTTCATCTCATTTGATATTCTTTTTTTTTGTGTTTTATTTAGATTATACTATGTCGAACTAGAGGATTTTTTTTCTGAGTCTCAAGAAATTGGAGCTCTAGTTTTTTTTACCTCTACTAGATATATGTGGATTTTAGTTCTCTATTCCGTAGATAGAGTAGATAGAGTGAAGTTAGAGATAAGATAAGGTGAAGATAGAATGGAAAAGTAAAAGATAAAGAGATAGAGTGAAGTTAGAGTGGAGATAGGTGATAAAAAAAGAGGACTTTTCATCTTCTCTCCTGTTGGGAGTTAAGAGGGGAAACCAATTGTTTTAGGAGGGAGTTTTTTTTTTTTTTTTTGTGTTGTTGTGTTATGTTTTCGAGAGAAGGATTTTTCAATGAAAATTGGAGGAGTTGTGTATTATGATGTGGTGATTGGAAGAGGTCTTTTCTTGCTTGAATTGAAGTTGTGAGTGGAGATTTGTGCTAGTTTGAGTGGAGGAAGGTCTGCTGCCTCCCAATTGAAGGGGCTGAGACTTTAATCAACCATAGAAGACGGACAAATTTTTATTTTGCAGTGAAATTTTGAGAAGTTGTAGAGAATTTTGTTAGCTTTTCAAATAGCTATCATTTGTTGTATTTGGAGCATTTATGAGTGAGTTGTGAGTGTTGAAGTGAAGGAGGGTCTGCTGCCCTCACTTTTAGAGGCCGAAACTTTGGGCAATCATAGATATTGGAGAGAGTATTTGAATGAGTTGAAATTTGGTGAAAGTATAGGAAATTGTATTAGCTTTACAAAGAGCCATCATTCATTCTATTTGGAGTTGTAGAGCATTGGTGGCGTTCATTCAAAGTTTAGCTTTGAAATTGAAGTTGGAGTGAAGATTTGAAGTTGGAGTGAAGATTTGAAGTTGGAGTTGGAGGAGAATTTGTGTGTTGTGGCTTGTGGCTTGTCTTTTATTGTAAACTTTTATTGTTGCGGGCGGCTTGGGTTAAACCAATGCTTAGCCTCATTTTGTGTTTGTGGAGACGGTGGGATTTAATCACCCACATGGTCGAATCTGTTTGTTCTCACGGTGAAAGCTAAAGCCTAGTTAGAGCTGGTCACCGGGAGTTTGAATTTTAGGAGCCCATCATCCAAACGGCATCTTGTGTTATGCTGTCCCGTTTTACCCGTCCGAGGCCTGTGGTTCTTATTACCTACCTGACCAAATCCTGACCCGTTTAGAGCCAATACAGGATAGGCCAACAGGGAGGAGTTTGAAGGCTGAAGAACGAAGAGAAGATTGAAGACTAGAAGACTTGTAGATTATTTGAAGTCAATGACTAACTAGTGCCAGTTGCAGCCAGATACTTTGCGTATTCCCAAAGCGCGCTCCTCTCAACACGACACCGCAAGTGCCAAAAATCCCACATTTGTAGTCTTGTTGAGGCTTGAATTTTTTTGTAATGATGCATTGCTTGCCACACTACAACCTCACTTGTATAAAGAGGTTCCTATTTTCATCTCTAAATACACAAATTCAAAAACCACTTAAATTGATTTAAGTGGATTGGACTAGATAATTGGCTTGATTGGATAATTTGACTTTTAATTTTCAATTAAAAACCTTGTTTAATAGTGGTCTTTTTCTTTTCTGAAATCTGGAGTTTATTCCAATAGTAAACCAAGAACAAACGATGGTCAGCCTGTATTGGCTTTTTTTATTGTGGAAGTTGGCGACATGCCTGCTCTTATTGATTAGTTTTGCAAAATTCACATCATCTAACTACATACTTCTGACAATTTTCATAAGAGACCTACCTGCATTTTAATAGACTGGATGGTCACTTTGGAGCAGCCCTTTAGAGGCCCCAAAATTTTTCTAATGAACCCTCAATACTATGAAAAGTCCAAATTGCAATGGGTATCCTTGCACAAAATCTTAAACAGAAAAATCATAATCATTCATTTTCAAAATTGAATTTTTGATGCTAAAATTAGGCTTCAAAAAAAATTTGTCAAAAATATGAACTACTAAAAATAAAAATGTAGTATGGTTTTATTAACTCCAAAATTTTGTCAACACCAAAATTTGGTGCTTTGGGCATTTAGGGGTTAATGCTTTTGTCAATGTAGAGAACCTGTGTATAAATTCAACACCTTTATGAAATGTTTGGAAAATATTGTAGCCTGAGGTCACCTTTGGCAAAAAATAATTGAAAATTTTTTCTTTGAACTTCAACAACACAAAAATGTAGTAGAATAATATGTCAATGTGAGGAAAAAATATCAATAAATTTCAAGTTTGAAAAACAAGTATTTTTTCTATGCTTGCCAAATAGGGACAACAAACTTTGAGTCCTCTTGGATTAATAACAATTCTTTACACTAAAAATGAAGATTTGCGCCATTCAATAGTATATCTTGTTGTTAGATATACTCTTGCAAAATATTAGAAGCAAATAATAGATCTACCTTACTCTAAATTACCCTACAATATGAGGAGGTCAAATAATCCAACAATATATTAGCCATTCTTTTATGAGTGCACAACGGAATTTGCTTTTTGAAAATTCAAACAATAAACCATAAAGACAAACATTTAGAATACGTGGAAAAAAGTCAAAATTCTTTGACTTCAAATATTGCAAGATTATAGCTTCCAAAGTTAGAAGTTTTTTTTAATAAAGTTAGGTTATTCTTGGAATGTGAATATAGAACTAAAATTAGTATTTTTTTTTATGATTTTGGGTGATTGCAAGAAACACTTGTCCTATTTTGTGTCACATGTTCAATATAAAAGCTATTTTGTATCATAAGTGATGCAAAAATGATCCAATGAGCATAAAATTTAGTAGCAAGTTTTTTATAGCAATAGAGAATGTAATTAAGACAATTTTATTTTATAGTTAAATTTTGTCTTTTGAGTGTGAAATGGGTTATATGTTCAAAGTTTTGAGTAATAAAGTGTGAATGTGGTGATATTTGAAGCTAATGTGTGAAAAGTCTTATTGGCTTGAGCGGTTGTGAATTTTGACGGGTTTTTACCAAGAGATTTGAAGGGGTGTTTGAGGATGGATGGTGATAAATAGTCTTTCTTCTCTCATTCTTTTCCTCTCTTTAATTTCTCTTGTTTTTGGTGATGTGAGGTCGTATTTTTTTTTTTGTCGTATTAATTTTATAGATTCATTATTGTCATTTATTGTTGTTCACTTAAGTGATAGTGATTATTGCTTAAGCGTGAAGTTGAATTTTGATGATATTTTACTTTGAGTATTTTATGAATGTCAAATCAATTAAATTGAATAATTTAATATTCACTTAAGTGATTAATAGGTATTCTTTGGCTTGAATATTTTATAAAGGAGAATCTCTTTAAGAGAATTTTATTATATTTTGAATGGATTTTGTCTATTGATTATATTTCATCTTTTAAGAGAATTTTTGTGTCAATGCTTAAAGCAAGATTTGTAGTAAAGAAGAGCAAAATATTAAGTTAGTGATTGACTTAATAATTCCAGTGATTGGAAATTATTTGTAAACCAGGGATTGGTTTGAAATTGAGTGATCCAGAGATTGGATTTTATTTTGAAACTTTATAATTCTAGTGAATAGAAATTATTAAACAATTACAAACAAGTGATGTACATTCTAAATATTGAATGATTATTTATATGATTAATAAATTATATTCCAATTGAAGGCATGTGTACATGATTGAATGCTTGAATGTGTATTTGAATTCTTTTATTAGAAATTGTATGAAATTGTGTGAATTTAGTAAGCATAATTTAGAATTAGTATTACATTAAAAAAAGAAGAAGCTTCAAAATAACATGGTGATGCAAATGGAGAAAGCTTAAAGCGAAAGATAGAAAGATACATTGTCATATAAAGACCGGAGCCTTAAAAAGGGAAGAATTTGAAATTCTTTTAATTAATTTTGCAAAGCATATTTTTACATCCCTCAAGGAAAATTTTAGAATTGCTTGAAGCAATTGTATATTATTGTAATTGCTTAAAGCAATGTCCTTAGTTGTTCCAATCCCTAGAAAGGGTATATGTGTTACATTTACTTTAAGTAATTGAGACATTCGCGCTTAAAGCGATTTAGATGTTAAGATGATATTTGTACCAAGCAATTGATGAGTTCTCGATTAAACCGAATTTTCAAAGTTCAAATGTATATATTGTGAGATGCAGGTTGCAAATAAATATATTTGTAATACATTTCAGTGAATTCAAAGTATGAGATTTATGGATGTAGGTTCCCTTAGTTTATACTTTTAGATTCACATTTTATTTTAAGATAAGACCGGGACAGACTTAGTGGTTAGAAATTTATATTCATAATTAGACAAAAATTAGATAGAGAATTCCTTCCTATTCCTAAATAGCATATGAAATACATCAAATATCCTAATATATTAAGATTAACGACATAATTTACCTACAAAGTGACATTAACTAACTAAAATACTAAGCTAATTTGAGTTTTCCCCCCAAACAAACCTAGTTGGAATTGTTTTGGTTTGTCTTAGAAAAATTGTACTATAGAGAACATACTAGAATTATTTCAATTTTCAAAATTCATTAAGCAAGTGAGATTGAATTTCAAATATATGTCATGTATGCAGTTTGGGGGATTTTCTATACTATTTAGTACCAAATGTAATGAGTTATGAGTAACTTACAATGTAAATTTGGTAGGCTACTTTTTCTAATGAAAATACATCTTTTCAAGAAAGGAATTTCCAATAGCTTGCCCTGCATTGGCCTAAAGTATGCTACATTCAGCATGACTTTCTCAACAATTAAAAATGATATTTTTGTTTTTTCTTTGAGCTTCCCTTATTGTTCTCAGTTGGCAATAATGACCACATTTAATATTAAACTTTCAAGTGCATTCTATAATTTCAGAAAGGGTGATTGCATAAAACACCTGTACTATTTTCTGTCACACATTGCATGTTGATTAGTTTTTTGGCTATATTTTTACATTTTGATTTCAAATGATTCAAGATTCATAGGCAAGGTACTTATGGCTATTATATGCCTTGTATAATTTTTTGAAAATAATAAAAAATGTTTTGCTATTTAATAATAGCCCCCAATATTATATCACACTTGCCAATTTGGGGGGTTTTAGTACTATTTAGTACCCAGAAAAACAAATTTGGAGCTGAAATTTGGTGGAGCATTAGAGAGAACTCGAGCTTTTTAAAGGGCCACAAGTTCCCACAAGTTCTCTACAAGTTTTTAATAGTCCCCAACTGCTGAAACTGCGCCACTATAGCAGGGTGACATGGCCAAACTTTGGCCACATCAGATTCCCCCCCTCCCCCCCGCCAAAAAAAAAAAAATTCTTAAAATGAATTTTGCAATTTTTTTTTTTTTTTTTGAAAATATACTTTTCGGACAACCCATACCACTGTTCACAGTATAGGGACAGATTGGAGAATGGGTCTGAAACGGACCTCCCTTTGCCCCAAATCCCTTCTAATGATGGTCTTCTAGTAGACTTATAGCTATTTTTCAAAGCAACTCTAAAAATACTTAAACATATATGGTGTAGAAGTCCACAAAGTGAGCTTCATCAACTTGCATTTTCAAATATATAAGATATATTTTTGGTGGATTTTTTGGTGAATGACCATCTATATAGAGTTTTAGAAATGGTCCGTTTTTATTTTATTTACTTAAATTTTTTTATATTTTAAATAATTTAAACATTAAAGTATCTATTTTCATGAGTTTTGGCACTTATCTAGTTCTCTACCTAGAGAATCTTCCTAGGCTTTTCCTTTGGTGGTTACCGTCATCTTAAAGGTATATACATTAGCTATATTTTTTTAATTTCTTTAACCCCTAAAGGACCAAATAGCATTTTTGGCAACATAGCAATTTTGGGCAGCTCATTACGGATGGATATTTTATTTTTTTTCTTTGAAAATTTCACACATTGTGTGCCCAAGGAGTAGCTTTGAGGTCCAACAATTTTCAAAACTTTTGATTACATAGTTAAAAAGTTATTGGATGATATGTCATTTTCAATGGTCGGCGGACAGCTCAAAATTTTTCTAAAATATCACATTTTTAAAAAATAAAAATTTGAAATTGGTTCTTTTGATTTATATATATGTGTAAAGCTCTGAATTATTCCTTTTTAATTTATAAGATGAAAATTATGAGGTGTTCTAGTTTGTGGGCAGTTATGGATTCCCTATTCTAAAAATAAACTTTGAAGTTGTTTATTTAACTCAATTTTTAATATTTTTTGAAAAAAATAAAAGCATAGGATGTATATTGTTTATTGCAACATTACAACCATTGAGATTGACATCTTTCAATTCTATAATTAAATTCTTAACAATTTTGTGTTTTGAATCATTCTCTACTTCTTTCTACAACCTATTTTTTTCCTATATGTTGTACAATTTCAAATGATCTAAAAATTTTCAAGCATGTAGCCAACTTGATTTGAAGAATGAATCCAAGGAATAACCATCATTTTGGACATTTTTTCATTTAAATGTGACCTTGTGAAGTGCAGCTGCCCGGTTTTTTGCAGGGCCCAAAAAAGGTTTTTTGTCAATTCAAATGCTAATACAGTGAGTGACAAAACCGAGTACTTTTGTGAAACGTTTTCATTCAAACAACCATACCAAAAGCATCAATGGTTAAAACCCAAAAGTGTACACATAAAAGTTGTAGAGCACGACATACAATATGTTACCATGGAAATTTAAAGAAAAAATTAGTTGTGATTTGAAAGAAAATTAATTCCAAAGTTTGCTATGTCAAAAACTTGGTTTTGTTCAACATAGTTAGGCTTTACTTTATCTTTTGTCAATTTTTTTTTAAAACTCCTAAAAAACTTTTTGTACCTTAGCATGTTGGTATACATCATTTTTGATCGTTCTATACAAAAATTGAAGGACTTTCACATTTATAGAATTTAAAATATTAACAATTTAACAAACATGCAAATGATGTTGGTTCTCACAAAATTTGAGTTTTTTTTGTGGAATTCAAAGCATGGGATTGCATTAGCCATGGTAAAGAGAGTATAGGTTGCAAAATAGACCACTTTTATATCTAAATGTCCTTATACAGTATGCAATTGCACATTGAGTTTTAGACAATAATTTAAGACTATATTTATTAAATTGAGAGAATTCCTAGATAATGAAGAATTCCTAGTCCACTCCTATCTAATTTTATGCTACAAACTCGTACATTTGTAGTAAAAAGGAACATTGATATACAATAAAGATGTGCATGTTTAAGTACATATAAGTAGACAAGCAATGAAAGATTGACGGGATGCATCTATCTATAAAAATTTGGCAAGGTGTAACATACTTCAAATTATCTTTCAATTTGGATGCTTGACTTCATTCTTAGAACAGTAAGAGTGTGATTCACTCTAGCATCCCAAAGTGGAATGTTTGTATAAAATATATACCGTGCAATATTTAACATGTGTATCATCTTCCCAGATTTATGAAATACCTATAATTATACATAATATCACATATGAGATCTACTCTTCAACTCTACCATTGTCTCTAAAAATCAATTCTCATAATGAAACATATTTTTATGAAATGCATCAATAGACTTTTTATTAGTTCCGGATTGATTCAACATAAGTTAGCATTCTTCCGTTGTTATGGACACTAGCAATCACAACTTGACTAACAATATAGAATTTTTAGAAAAAATTTAGGAAATTCAAGATTTTTTTGAGATTTTTTGGGGAATTTATTAAAATCTATTTGAATCTTCAATAATCTATTTGAATCTCATTACAAAAAATTGCAGGCCTCAAGTAGGCCGCTCTAGAGTAGTTGAAAAGACCCCACAATAACATTTAAATTGGATAAAGGATTGCTTTTTTTCCTATAGTTGTTTACCTTGCACCCCAACGTCGGATGTGTGAGTGGTTCAATATCCAAGTACAAGGCATTAAATAAACAAGGTTCAAATAATATAATGCACCTTAATCCTAATTATTGCATACCTTGTACACTAACCAAGTTCTAGAATAAAAATCAAATGTCAAAATTAGTCCAATGACATCTACTATCAAGATCTTTTTTAACCCCTAAAGGACCATTAACGGTTCAGCGGACATTTGGGATTTTGAGCAGATACTTATCGGCTGAAATTTTGTCATGATTTTCTTAAAACTTTTTTTGAAGATAGAAAAACTGATAAACTTTGTGGAAATATAATTTTTTTCACAATTGATGCCCGGGAAAAAAAGTTATGACCAAATAAGCTCAAAACAAGGGACTGCGGGCAGCCCGGGCAGCAAAATAAAAATGGACAAAAATTTGAGTTTTTTTTTATATATTTTTTTCTCATAGATGATATTTTTGTCTATTTGGAAAGCTTTGATTCATTTCATTTGGATTTGTTATGAGAAAGTTGTGGACATTCTTGTTTTTTGGGCAGTTAGAGCATCTTTTTGAAAAAAATAACTTCTAGGATCCATTTCTGAATACAATTTTCAAAGTTTTTAGTATTTTTTTTTTTTTGCATGGTTTATATTACTTGCTGGAACAATCTCACCATTGGAATTAGTGCAGTTTAATTCCATCTAAAATATATGAATATTTTATTTTCCTTTTATCTTGTAATTACTTCTACTTAACAATTTTTTAAAGAATGATAATCAAGTTTTTTTTGTTTTTCTTTTTTTTCCTAGGCTCTCAACTCAATTCTCCACTACAAAGGCTTAAAGCTCAAAACTCTGTAGTGTAAAAATTTTAAGTTAAAAATGTTCAAAGTAAAAAATCTAGTCCCGCAATGTGTTGAAAAACTTATTTTTTTCACTTTAAATGAAGATATCTTGCAATCTGTGCAGTCAAAAATTTTGAAATTTTTTCCTCCCACTTTCATACTAGTTAGGTGTAAGATCCTATGGCTAGATGTGAAAAAAAAACATTTTTCAAATATTTTACTTTTTGCTATCGAAAAGACAGTTTTGAGTGTTTTTTGGCAAAAAAAGGGCCTCGGTCCTTTAGGGGTTAATGGCAATGTGATAGTTATAATTCATTGACAGTTGGTAAAAATGAAGGAAGAAGAGGTTGTTTATATAGAAAAATCAACTATCCATGGTGAAATCTCAAAGAATATGGGATATTTTGAAGAGAGATCACTCATTGTTCAAATTCAAGAATTGTGTTAAATTCAAATTTCAAACCTCATTTAGGCATAGTAGAATTATCTCTTTCAAAAATCTTTCATCTAAAAAAATGTGGAGAATCAATTTAGTTTTCATCTCCAAAAATCCGTTTGAGTCTTAAAGCCTTCAATAAAAAGTTATGGACAAAATTCTAAAAGGGTGTTTAAATGTCAAAGAAAATTTTGCTTCCAAATCCTTTTAGAATTTTGTCCATAACATTTTATTGGAGGCTTTAAAACTCAAACGGATTTTTGGAGATGAAAACTAGATTGATTCTCCACAGTTATTTAGTTCAAAGATTTTTGAAAAAATAATTCTACTATGCCTAAATGAGGTCTGAAATTCAAATTTTAATACAATTTCTACTTTTTACTTAACTATGAGTGGTTGTGCTCTTATTAGTTCTAATTTACATATCCCACATAGATTGTTGTACCTACTACTATCCCACTTGTATAAATATCTTCCCTTCCCAACTTCAAATTCACAAAACTAATTGGCTCACAAAGCTAGTTTAAAATCACTTGTGCTTCTAATTTTTTTGACAATTAGCATCAAAGCCACTTCATTTTGGTTAGTTTGATTGAATTTGATTAATTATCCAGTTAATCAGACTTGTACTACAGTCACATGAGTGAATCTTGACATCCTTCCCAAAATTCACACACTCTGAATATTCACTACGGCTATTGCCTACTTTCAAGTAATAGATTGGTTTGGTCACCCTAGAGCGGCCCTCCAGCGGCCTGTAATTTTCTGTAATGTTTTGGAATCTTTTGAAAGACTCTTTACAATATACTCAAAATCTATTAAAATTCTTTGAATCTTTTAAAATCTTTAAAACCTTTTGGAATCTTTTAGAGTTTGAATTTTAATCAAATTTTTAATAAGTATAATTTGATTTTGAATTTGATTTGAATTTTGATCAAATTCAATAATTAAAATTAAAATTTAGAATTTGATCAAAATTTTAAATCAAATTCAACTCTAAATCCAATTTTGATTCAAATAACATAATAAAAATTCTAACTTTGATTCAACTTTGATCAATTCAAACCTGAGTAGAATTCAAATTCTAATGCAATTCTCATTTATTTTCCTATTAAATATAATTTGATTAGAGATCAAACTTATAATTTGCTTGAATTTCTAACTTATATTTTGAAGTGTAATACAACAAGTATACGTAGTAGATTTTGGAAATTTCTTAGATATTTTATTTTATGTATAATTTTATTTTTTTGGGAGCACTTTTGAATTATTTTTATTCAAGTTTGATTTGAATTCTAAGTTTTGAAAAGAAAGGTTCAAATTTTGAATTATTCAAAATTCAATTCCAAACTTTGATCAAATGATTCACATTTCACTTATCAAGCTCAAAATTAACAAGCTATTTTCTATCAAAAAACACTCAAAATTGCTATTTTTGATGTATTCATGAAAGAAAATAGAAAAAATAGTTTTTGAAGAATTGAACCATAGGATCTTGTACATCACTTGTCTTACAGTATATGTAAAATCCATACCTTAAGTTTGTTTGTTTGTTTTGTTTGTTTTGTTACGTTGAGATCTCTCGGACCGTGCGTCTCTTGGCCGCGTGATTGGTACCATCGGAAAGGGCTTGGCAAGGAGGGATGCATGGGCTTGGTTTCATGGCGTTTGGACCTACGGTGCGGAAGTTATTGAATTTCAGAGTTTTTTTTATGAATTAAAAAATTAGAAAATTATTTTTACTAAGATTTTGGTTGTAGCAACGGCACAGGGCACACTAGTTTTTATGAAGTTAGACTATACAAATTGGAAGATATTACCATTCAAAGTTGGAAAAAATGGATTTTTTAAACGCTAGCCGGCAATTTCAAATGACTTTGATTGCCATTTCTCAAACTTTTTGTACTATGGGCTTTGAATTAAAAAGACTTTGTATTAAAGAATTGAATTCAAAGTCTAGGAAAAAGTTTCAAAACAAACACTTCATTTTCAATCTTCAAAAAAAATTATTAAAGAAAAGTTGGTTCATAATTGAATAAAAAACTAAACTAAATCGTGAGTTTTGTCTCCAAGGGAGATCAATGCTAAATTAAGGGTTAAAATATGAATTATAAATTTTAAATTATTCAAAATGTAAGTTTTGAACTATTCACATGTCTAAGTTTGATCTATTCCAACTCCTAAATTTGAAGTATTCAAAAATTGAACTATTTAATTCTAAGTTTTGGCCCAATGGCATCTAGAAAAATACTATGTTGGTGGTTTGACTTTGGTTTTTTAAAATGTCTTAAATTCTAAAAGATTGAAGTTTTGTTTCAAGAATGCTTTGAATTCAAGTTTTAAATATGTAGTAGATTATTCAATTTTTTTTGAAAAGGGAGTTTTGATTTTCATAAGCATTGAATTTTTTTGAAGAATGAGTTTCAATTATCATGAAGTTTTATTTTTATTTTAGAGTGCTTTGAAAATTGAAATCTTAAAGTTGACAATAAGTTTTATTTTAAAAAATGCTTTAAATTCAATGCATCACTATAAGAAAACCATGATTTTGGTGATGTTTTACTTCTAACGCGCGATGTCTGATAAAACATGAAGATTTCAAAGGACATTTGACCCAACAAGGTAGATTTTGGTGGACGTTACATTGTCTTTTTATTATAAATCTAAATTGATGTAATCATTGACACTAACGTTGTATTTGACATGATTGAAATTATGTTGATGTTGTTTGGAACGTCCAAAAAAACATAGACTGCCAAGTCAGCAAAAAGGTCCATTTTGTCTATGGATAAATTAGTAAAAATTACTACGAGCAATGATAAAATGTTGACCATATTGAAAAATTTAGGGGAAGGGCAGCCACATGGCATACTTTGCAAAAAGAGGATAATGGATGGATGAACATCATGGATGAAAAGAGATGGTCTTTATACTGTGGGGTGGTAGGAAGTGAAATAGTCCATGTGGGATATGTAAAGCAAGAGTTGTGTTCAATGTAAAATGTCTGAAATAACATGCTCCAGATGTCTGAAAGAACATTTACATGTCTGAAACAATGTCTAGACGTCTAAAACAATATCAAAACTTACAATGGTTAAGTTCCCATATTTTAGTTCTCCCATATCTTTTGTCTCACCATGGACAGACAATGAAAATAAATAGGACCTCTTAACCCCTAAAAGCCCATTATCCCTTCGGGGGACAAATGCATTTTTGGGCAAGTACCTACGGGCTGAAATTTTGTCGTGATTTTTTGAAACTTTTTGAGAAGGTGAAGAATTGAGAGAGGTATGTGACAAAGAAAAAAAAATTTGAAATCGAACCTTTGAGCAAGAAGTTATGCCATTTCTTGGAATGCGTGGGGAGGGAGGGCAATAAAAAAAATTTGCAAAATTCTGAATTTTTTTTTTGAATATTTTTTTCTCATAGATTGTATTTTTGTCTATCTGAAAAACTTTGATTCGTTTCAATTGGATTTGCTACAAGGAAGTTATGGACATTCTTGTTTTGGGGGCAGTTAAAGCATCTTCTTGAAAAAAATAACTTGTAGGATTCATTTCGGAATGCAATTTTTGTAATTTTTCAATTTTTTTTTTTGCAATGGTTTAGTTTGCTTGCTAGAAAAATCTCACCATTGGAATTAGTGCATTTTAATTCCATCAAAAATATATGAATATTTTAGATTTTCCTTCTATCTTGTACCTACTTCTACTTAACAATTTTTTACAGAATGATAATTAAGTTTTTTTGAATTTTTTTTTTTTTCCTAAACTCTCAACTCAATTCTCCCCTATAAAGATTTAAAGCTCAAAACGCTGTAGTGCAAAAATTTTAAATTAAAAATGTTTAAAGTCAAAAAATCTGGTCCCGCAATGTGCTGAAAATCTTGTTTTTTCCACTTTAATTGAAGATACCTTGCAATTTGTGCAGTCAAAAATTCTGAAATTTTTTCCATACATTTTCATACTAGTTAGCTATAAGATCCTACAGTTAGATGTGCAAAAAAAACTTTTTAAATTTTTTTTCACTCTTTGCTAAAAAATGGCAATTTTGGATGTTTTTTGGCAGAAAAAAGGCTTTGGGCCTTTAGGGGTTAATCCTTCATTTTCACTAACTTTTAATGAATGAATTCCTTCATTTTGCCATAAAAAATTCTCTTGATGGTAGATGGTAAGTTTTATTTCATTCTTATTTAATTCTTGTCATTTTGATTGTTTATTTATTTATTTGTTTATTTATTTATTTAAATAAAATTTTTCTACTGACCTTGTCCTATGGGTACAGTATGCAGCAATTGATGTCTCAAAAAACATCTAAGTAGATGTCTAAATTGACATTTAAAAAAACAACATTAATTTTTTTTAAACAATATAAAAGTATGCTGATAAGGCATGCCACGTCAGATATTGGTGGATTCATGTCACTTTTCCCTTGTTCCATGTTAGCAACAAACCAGATGAAATTTTTTTCCTACGTGGCACTGCCCGCCACGTGGCGCTTACGTGGAGCTGAGCCGTCCGCCAAATGGCACACTTTTGGGCCCTTGAAAAAGCATGTCATGTGTGATGTCAAAAAAAAAACAAGGCCAAATTGGGCATGTTTTTTGAAAATAGCAGATGTTTTTTGCTTGTTTTTTGTGACGCGATTTTAGGTGACATCTACGTTGACTCTCAGACATGTTTTTTCAGACATCGGACGACGTTTTTTCAAACATCATAAAAAAGGCCAGTTTCTTATATTGCATTATAGGGCTTTAAGTTGTATTTGAAGATCTTTGAACTAATTTGAGCATTTGGTTTCAATGTTTTCAAGTTCTATGTTGTCTACATTTGTGACAGATTTTAGTCCAGTGTCATTTCAATTTAGATCTTGTTTCCTCAATTTGAAGATGAACAATTTATGTATTGTACATCCATGTAGGTTGAGGAGAACTTGTTACTTTAAATGTTTGAAGTCCGATCATCTTATTTATATCAAATTAGTGCAATTGAATGTTTTGTGTCAAATTTTGTACTTCTATACCCATCACGTAATGCATGAATTATTATGTGATACAAAAATAGAAAGTTGTAGAGTGTAGTTAGATTAGAATGTACTAGAATAGGAAGACTAGTTTTGGAAGAAACTTTAATAAGTCTTAGAAAAGGCAATCTAAAATTAACTTTGATTAAAGGTGAATTAATATTAAATAAAGAGTTTCTATTGAGATCCCGAAAAACGATCCCTAGCATTTAAGCTCAAATCGAGGTGAATTGGCAGAAGTAGAAGAATTTGCACAATATTGACCCAAATAATTCACCTTCACTACAACAAATATGATGTTTTATGACTGCAAAATATGACTGCATTGAGTCATAAAATCTGAAAATATGACTCCGCCAAAAATCACTGTAGATAACTAGCAATATGATTGTGCCTAGTCATTACTGACAAGTCATATTTTGCGAGTCTTATTTTTCAATCATATAAATTGGGGGTGCATTTAGCCATATTTAGATGTATTTTGCCAATAAGGCATATATGTTGACTATCCTTGGAGGCTTGACTTTCTCATGACCTGCTTCGACAAATAAAAAAATCCTATGTGGAATATGACTCCGTTGAGTTATATTTTTGGCTGACATGGAATATGACTGTAGTGGGTCATATTTTGGTTGACGTGGCATATGACTACAGTGAGTCATATTTTGGTTGACGTGGCATATGACTGCAGTGAGTCATATTTTGGTTGATGTGGCATATGACTATGGTGAGTCATAATTTGGTTGACATGGCATATGACTATGGTGAATCATACTTTTGCTCATGTAGAATGTGACTCTTGCAAGTCATATTTTCTATTGACGTAAAAACTGACTCTCATGAGTCATATTCTCTATTGATGCGATTGCTATGAGTAATATTTTTGGCTAATGTAACAAATCATATGGAATGTTACTATTGTAGTAATTTTATGATTGAGTGTAGTTATATTTCTAAAAGTATAGAGTCATTTTTTTGGCATGATTGTGTGCATTATGTGACTACAATCAATCATATTTTGGTCAAGATATTTTATGAAATATGACTCAAGCAAGTGACATTCCAGATAAGTGAGAGTCACATTCCTTACATTTGTATCCATCGTTTGTAATTGGAGTGACTGAGGTTTATAGTAGCTTATATCATGAACTACAATCACGTTTTTTATACATTATAAATGGACATGATGCATTAGAGTCATGCATCAATATAGTTTAGTAGCTAAATAAAAGACTCCATCCAAATAAAAACGATTACATATGATTTTTGAGATGCACAAGAGACAATCATATTAGAGAAAGTAAACACAAGAAAGAATGTCACTCATTTCAAAAGCCATTTATTAGTCACTAAAATAAAACATATCACTTAGTGACACTCTATGAATACATATTTCCATACACTTATAGGACCTATATTCCTTACAAAAATGTGAAGATGTTGTCTTTTTGGTGTTGCAAGTAGCCTTCAACAACTTCATTCCAACTTGGTGCCTACATGTACAATCAAGGAGGTTAATTTTTAGTGAATGAACAATATACCTCAACCTTCAAAGATTTAAGGCAACACAAAAGACATAGCACAAGTTTAAAATAAGAAAAAGCCTTAAGCAATATGTCTTTAGAAATTGCAAATAAACAAGAAGAAAGAATAACAATGGTGATAGAAGGAATAAAAAGAAAAAGGTAGCAAGTGTTAAGAGGTAACAACAAGCAAGAGGTAAGATGCACCAAGATGCAACAAAAAGCAAGATGTAATAAAAAGCACAAGTCAAGAGACATGGTGCAAATAACAAAATGCAAAAGGGGTGTGAAGTGAGGGGAGGGGGGGGGGGGGGGGGGGGGGGGGGGGCTTATATACTCGCTCAAGGCCTCACCTTCTGCCTCAATTTCCTAATTCTATTTCCTAGGTAATTTCAAATTTACTAATTAAAATTCTATACTATTGCTGTGATTATTCTAACTTTTGGAGAAATGCTCCAAGCTCTAAACCAATTGCGCCATTGTCTTCAAAAGAGCCAAATTAGTTCAGAGGTTTCCCACACCCTATTTTCAGGCCGTTTTGTATGTAAAAACCAACGTTCAGCATATTGCTTAAAAGGGTAAAAATCCAATTGTTGGAGATAATTTTATTTTCAAATTCTGACTAGCTAAGGTTGTCGAGGAGGTTCAAGATAGTAAGAAAAGAGTCCAAGTTGACTCCAGTCAGAATTTGGGAGCTCCTGGTGTATCGGTCAACGTAACGAATCTTTTAAAATCCGTTAAATTTCGTTTGCGCCGCCGGTTCTGGTACTTGTTGGGGTCAGAATGTGATGGAATTTGGTCGGGCACTTTATTAGTGCTAAACATTATATCTAAATTTTTAGTGGGATTTGACCGCTACTTTGGGATTTTCTAGGAATTTCCCAATGCGTAAAAATACGGTTGACTTCCCAGGGAGTCATTTCCGCAATTTGGAAAATTACAAAACTTTTTGGACAACTTTTAGGAAGTTTCCAAATGCCATGAGCAAACTTACAACTTCTTTTGCACTCATTTAAGTCGTGTGTGATTTTCAACCTTTCAATTTAATTTCCACCCGAGGGGGAAATCATTCTCAATATAAGTTAATTCCCTCCCGGGGGGGGGGGATCATTCTTGATCAAGGGGATCTAGCCCTCTAGCTTCTTTGTTACGCTCTTGGCAGATTTCTTAGTCAAAACCTCCGTTCTTGGCCCGTGGATCTCTTGTAATCTCGGTTTATGATTTTACCTGCACTGGTACATGATTTCTTTTCTATCCTCTATTTTCTATCCTAAGTATTTCACATGCCCTTCCAAAGTCTATTTTTGGGTGGTTTTGAGGTTTGGCCATCAGCTTAATTCCATCTGAACCGTCAAATGTTCTCTGAATTACTTAAATAGACTTAATATTAGCTCATAGTAGTAGTTAGAGTGGTTCTAGGTTTTTTGGTCAAATCATATCTCATTTGTAGGGATTTCCCCCAAGTATCATGTGAACATACTCATACTATCTTTTAAACCCTAATTAACCCTAAATATGAGCAAAAAGCAAAAAAAAGAAAATTTTGAGGTTTAAATGCTAACTTGGGGGCTCACAGGTGGACAGAGGACTTGGTGCATAGGAAGAAGAGTGGAGGGATTGGGTGGAGAGTAGTAGGGATGAAGTGGTAGGGAGGGCCCTTAGAAGGTAAAGTTGGAGGTAGGTATTTCTTAGGGTGGGGGGTCTTTGGATTGGAAATCTACTAGTTGATGGACTTGAAGGAGGATCTTTGATATGGATCTTGGAGAGGGGAGGTTTCAATATAGAATTCCACCAAAGCACAAGATTACACCATAGTAAAGTGATCATTTTGTCTCCTTTTTTTTAGCAATAATGCATTTTCCAAGATCCTAAAATTTGCATTCCAAGGCACCAACAAAAATACATAGATATACATGTGTTTTCTTCAAAGGTTCATTGGTGATATTAATAATAGATGGTGGTGGTTTTTACTAGAGGTCAATGTGGAAGAGAAGAAGACCCATTCTTGCTTGTTTGCATGCATTGGTTTTCCTAGAAGTCTCAAGGACCATGGATGAAGGGAGAGGGAAAAATAGCATAACTATGGGTCATAATATTTTGCTAAGAAAAAATTTAAGTTTGTAGAAGATGGTGTCATACATGTTTTTATTGTTTGGATTCCAAAAAAATTTCCTCCATGGACAAAAATATTCAAAAATTGGTTAGTTAATTGCTAATTTTTTATACTTCTTTATATGGCAGGATGATTTAGAAAGAGTTAGAACTTGAATTTGCTTCCAAAATTTTGCACAAGTGTAGGTACCTAAGAAGACATGAAATTGAAAGAACATGTCAATTTTAGCACACATTAGAAACATACTTTGTCATAGTTTGTTTTTTCTAATGTGTAGAAAATACTTTGTCATATTTTGGTATAATTTTAGAGAACTGAAAAAATATGTCAATTTTTTATTAATATATCAGAAAAATGCATTTTTTGACAATGTCTCCCTAAAAGTCCCCCGATCCTTTAGGGGTTAAATGAACTACAAACTCTATCTTTGTGTAATACAATTTTCAATCTGTTGAACTTACCAAGGTAAACCTCCCTATTTGTGCAATGTGACAATTTTTGCTATTTGTAGTCTATGTCTTATATTTTTTTGATATATATACTAGCTACTAATATTGTGGCACAATTTCAATCAATCACCCTTTATTGTAGATTTTCTTGACCATATCCATTTTATCATCCATATCACCTGTCAACATCTATTCTCACCATGCTATGAAAAATTTGTTAAGGCTAAATCATTGATAAAAATTCCTACAAGATAACACTTTTACGTAGCCTAATATATTAGACTATTTAGAATTTCATAGACCCCATAGTAGCCCTACATATTATACAAAACTTTTCTCCTTTGAATGAAATATATCCTATCATTTAATTCATGTAGTTTTCTAAAAAATCAACATTGAATCTCTTTACGATGGTAATTTGCTTAAAATTTGATTTTGACACTCAAAATGATTATTTTTCTTCTTTTGAGCAAAATTAATGTAATGAAGCTCATAAAGTGTAGTTTTGATTTATTTGAATTTTTTAAAATCAAATAAAATGAGTTTTTTAATTTTTATTGAAATTGAAGACCTATAACCATGCTTAAAATAGTGATACAAATATTTTCTTTACATTATAATTTTCTATACTATAATGCAATTCTATTATAAAAAATTCAAATTTTTTGAGCATGATTTGTATTTGGTATGAATTTTCTACACTATTCTTTCAAAAATCCATAGTAACTCAAAATTTCCATTAAAAAATCTGAAAATTATAGCATACATTTGACGTGATCTCATCTTTGAAATTTAAAATTAACATAAGTCACTATCTCCTAAAAAGATGGCTTCCACCCTACTTTGTATTAGTTGCCCCCCTCTCTCAAAAATTTTAAAGGCCATTGATTGTTCTAAAAAAAATGCTTATCTTTGAAATCACCATTGATTTCTCAAAAAATCACAAGTCGTTGATCTCGTGAGATTTAATTTGAGTCGTCCAAATATGAATACAAATACAAACATATATACAAATACAAATATTGGATCCAGATCCAAATACCAATATTGAACGAATACAAATACAAATACAATATACGGATGTGCAAACTGTCTTATATTGTTTGTCAATACATTGGTTTCTAAAAATGATAAGAGGAAGGGGGAAGGGAGGGGGGGGGGGAGGGGGGGGAGGGGGAGTGTATGAAAATTTTAAAATTTTAATTTTTTTTAGGGTGTGTATATGAAAGGATATCAAAATTTTAAAATTAAGATTTTTTTTGGAAGGGGGCTGAATTTATAAATTATTTTTTAAATTTAAAATTATTTTGAGTGGATGGTGAGGTAGAACCTCTGCCTCACTATCCACTCAAAAGACAACCTACACTTAGAAATAGCGGCAAAGTTGAAGATACATAGTAGACAATTTTGAATGTTGACTATATGGTTATGGACTCAATTTTTTAGGATTACAAAATCTTTGCAGTGTAGTTTTCTTACTAAGAATTTGCATGCACATACAAAGGATGAAGTGGCAAGAATTCCAATTGAGGCCTTCAACTTTGAAGAAGTTTTGTAAATTAGTGTTTTGTAAAATATATTTCCTTTTATGATTGATTTGTGTTGATTAATTTTTGCTTCTCATATTTATCACAAATCTACATTTGCAAGTAGATCTTATCTTGATGCTTCTTAAACCAATTTTTGTCAAGGTTGTCATTTTGGACAACCATAAATTTAACTTCTAAAAGACAATTGTCCATTGAACAAACAATTGAATATTAGGAAAGGTTTCAACAAAGCCAATTTTGAAAGATTGTTTATGAAAAATTAACACAAAGTGCATACACTAACTATTAACCCTTAAATGTTTTGGCAATTTTGAAGGTGTTTTGTATCTTGATTTTGTAAGTTACAAAGTGTGATGAGTCTTTTTTAGGCAAATTAATCATAGGATCTTGTAGACAGCTAAGTCTTTATCAACTATAAAAAGTTTGGTTTCAATCCAAGTCATAGATTGGAAGATTATAACGTAAACATGAAGGGTACTACAAAGAAATCAAAGTTTTGGAGTAGTCAAAATTATGATTTGACTAGCGCTTTTGGACACATAACATTTTAAAAAGTTAGCATCCTACACTCATTCTTAGAGTAGCCAAGTTTTACATGCATGGAAACAGGTCTTGTATTTTTAGGACCAAAAAGGAGTGAGAAAATGAGCTTGCAATGGTGACCACTTCATCGCTAAAATTCAAAAATTATGAGAGATACAGAAAATTATGGAGTCAAAATTCAAGCTCAAATATGATAGAGTGAAAAAACATAACAAAAGACATACAATAGGAAAAAAAATTGAACAAATCAAATCTGAGTGTAAAATGTGTATTCCAATGGCTATTTGTAGCTACAGACCGGGCAAAGTTAAAAAAAAGGAGAGGGTAGTGCCACTTCAAGTCTAATCTACTATTGGGCAGCTTATTGAAAAGGGTCATAAATGGTGTACGCAAGGAACCCATTAGATTTCTAAGTGTCATCATTGTCTAACCTCGTTATTCTCTTACCTCTTTCTCATCCCAAAGGTTGGACCTGGCCTCGCTAAAACCGGGTGGTATAGTTTTGACCCTACTTGCCCATGAATACATACCTCCACCTCATTGGCTAGAGATTCCTAAAGAATTGACTCTTTATTAGAGCCCCCATGCTTTGGAAATTTTTGTAAATTCAATAGTGACTCTTCTTATAAATCTAAAAACACCACTAGATAGCTAACTTGATTCTTTTGAGAACTAACCCAAGTTCAGATGACTCTTTACATTTCTAAGTTCAAAAATGACTGTTCTAAAAATGGATCAACCGGTTTGGGTCGTTGAAAAATTTAAGGGTTAAGATTGCAAGAAAGAAAAAACAATTCTGATTGGGATCTTAAGTAAAAAGTTATGTTGCTTGGAAAAATTTGAGCAATTTGGATAATTCCAATATTGTTCAAGCATCCTTTCTAAAATCCTCATAGAATTTTGAAATTTGGCATGTATGTAATTAATATGATATAGTATGAAAGGATGCATAAGAGGGGATTTGGGATTTTTGGAGTGTTGTTTCAGGCTTGTTCCCCAATCTAGCCCAATTCTATGAATAGCAGTATAGCTATCATAAAATATTTATTAACTTTTTTTTTTCAAATATCATTTTAAATAAAAAGTTTATTTTTATTTTTTCAAAAAAGACGTAGCAGTCGCTGTGCCACATCATCCAACTGTAATAGTTGTGATTCCGCAATTTGGGAATGCAAGGGAATTTGCAGCCTTCCAAGGCCTTCCAAATCCCCTCCAATGATTGCAAAAAACACAATAGAGAAAATCTGGGGCCTCCAAAGGGCCACTCCACAATTCTCCAAGGACCTTGCAAAATGGAGTTTTTTGGCCAAAAAATTGATTTTTTCCCTATTCCCTTCCACTATAACTTGCGGTGTTGGATGCTTGGCAGTGGTCCAAAAATCGATTTTAAAGAGTAAAAAAATCAAGGTTAAGGCACTCTAATGCACCTTAACCCTAATTTTTAAATAACTTAAGTTAAGGTCAAAAAAATTAATCCAAATGAAGTGGCTTTTGAAGCTAGTTTTTTTAGGCAACTAGCATCAAAAGCCACTTCATTTTTTGGCAAATTGAACAATTAAAGTCAAATTAACCCCTAAAGGCCCACAATCCCCTCGGGGGACACTTGAGATTTTGGGCAGCCTTGTGTGACCTCAAATTTTGACCTGATTTTTTGAAACTATATTTGAAGATAGGATATCACATTAGCTTTCTAAAAATATAAATTTTTGTTCAATTAATGCCTGGGAGCAAAAGTTATGCCACCCAAAGTCAAAAAAACAACTTGTCAGGCAGAATTTTTTTTTTTTAGATTTTTTCTTCACAAAGATCATGTTTTTGTCTACATTTGAATCTTTGATTCATTCTATTTGGACTCAGAATGAGAAAGTTATAGACAATCTTGTTTTTTGGGCAATCTTCAAAAAACAACTTATAGAATTAATTTTTGATTGCAGTTTTCAAATTTTTTCAAATTTTTTTTTTGACAAGGTTAAGTTTGTTTGCAAGAACAATCCCACCGCTGCAATTATGGTGTTTTAATTCCACCTAAGAGCTATTAACAATACAGTGTTTCATTTAATTTTGGACCTACTTCTACTTAACAGTTTTTTATATGTGAAAATCAAGTTTTGACATTCTGAAATTTTTTTCCCCGACTCTCAACTCAAATATTCAACATTAGAAACTTTAACCTAATGGTATGTAGTGCAAAAAAATCTACAAATGGCCGTCAAAGTCATCTGAAATTGCAAGCCACAGTTCCAAAAAACTTCTTTTTCCAACTTCAAATGTAAATATCTTCCAATCTGTATAGTCAAAGTTCATGAAATTCTTACCACATGATCTACAACAAGTGAAGTAAAAGATCCTATGGTTAGATTCTAAAAAAATGTTTTTTTTGGATTCTTAAGTGATCGCAACAGAATTGGCAATTTCTAGTGGTTTCAAACCCAGACAATGCCTTGGGCCTTTAGTGATTAAGGCACTTGCTTAGTCTAGTGTATTCAACATGTGGAGAGAATATTTTAATACTACTGGGGTAGGAGTAGGGGAGACAATACATGTGGGATATATGAATTAGGGAAAGAAAGAGCTTGATTGTTCATTCTGAAGTAGAATCCAAAAATGATGTAAAAACTAAAATTCCAGACCTCATTTAGGCATAGTAGAAAATATTTTTTGAAAAAATTTAGAACTTGAAAAAGTAGGAAATTTATGATACCTTTTGTCCTCAAAAATTTGTTTGAGGTTTTAACCCCTAAAGTTCCAAGGCATTTTTCTGTCAAAAACGACTCGAAACTGCCAATTCTGTTGCATTCATCTAAGAAAAGAGAATTTTTTTTCTTAGAATCTAACCATAGGATCTTGTACTTAATGTATCTGAAATCATGTGGTAAAAATTTCATAAAGTTTGACCGTACAAATTAGAAGATATATTGCATTCAAAGTTTGATTTTTTGAACACTTACTTGCAATTTCAAATGACTTTGACCGCCATTTGTAAAAAAACTTTGCACTATAAACTTTGAATTTAATATTTTTTATGTTGAATACTTGAGTTGAGAATCTAGGAAAAAAATTTCCAAAAAAATACACTTGATTTTCATTCTTTAAAAAATTGTTAAGTAGAAGTAGGTCCAAGATTGAAAGAAAAACTAAATCGTCAATAGCTCTAAGATGGGATTAAAACACTATAATCTTAATGGTGAGATTGTCTTAGCAAGCAAACTTAGCTTTGTCATAGAGTTTTTTTTGAAGAATTGTGAAAATTGCATTCAGAAATGAATCCAACAAGTTATTTTTTCAAAAAGATGCTCTAATTGCCCGAAAAAATAAGATTGTCCATAACTTTCACATAACAAATCCAAATGGAATGACTCAAAGCTTCCCATATAAATAAAAATATAATCTATGAGAAATAATTTTAAATTTTTTTTTGTGTGAGAAGATTTCTGCACGCCGCACCAAAAAAAAAGATTTATGTGCCATAATTTTTGCTCCCAAGCACCAATTGAAATAAAAATTATATTCCCATAAAGCTAATGTGTTTTTCTATCTTTACAAAAAGTTTCAGAAAATAATGATGAATATTGAAGTCGAAGTAGCCTGCCCAAAATCCATTTAATCCCTCAAGGGGACAATGGGACTTTAGGGGTTAAGCCTTGACCTAAGAGTTAAGGACAAATTTGAAAGAAGGATTGGAAGGAACATTATTTTGGACATTTGTAAACACCCTCTTTCAAATTTGTCCATAACTTTTAAGTGGAGGCTCAAAACCTCAGACGGATTTTTTGAAATGAAAGGTAGCATAATTCCCCCATTTTTTTTAGTTCAATTTTTTTCAATTTTTTTTCTTCTACTATGCCTAAATGAGGTCTAAAATCTCAATTTCTACACCATATTTGGATTGTACTTCAAAATGAGCGACCAAGCTCCATTTCTTCCAAATTCATATATTCCACATGCATTGTCTCTCCTCTATTCCTATCCCACTAGTATAAGAGCTTCTCTCCACAAGTTCTAACTCACTAAACTAAAACAAGTGGCTTATTGGACGTTTATATTGTTTCAATTAAGTCAATTAAAATCCAACTATTTAAGTCAAATTTTGTGGCTTGATTAAATTAAATTTGATGTAATTGAAACCATTGTCAAATTAAGCAATTAAAAATCTTCAAAGAGATGTAAAGGTTAAAAACTGCAAATACAATGGTCTGTATGTTTAAAATAAATTAAATTAACTAAATTAAATTAAATTTTTTTTGTCACAAAAATAGTCATGGCGTGTTTGTTTTTACAAGATTCACCCAAGCTGACTATTTACTTTAGCTCTTTTTAAAGAATGACAAACCAACTTGTTAATAGCTTGGTATGTCTTTGTGGAGCACCCCTCCCATAGCCTTAGATTTTCTCTAATACTTGAACTATTTTGTTGCGTTTTTGATTTTTTGTCTGTCAATATTATTTATTCTATAAATACTATGAATACTATCGAAAACATGGATAATCAAATTTGGACCATTGATTGGATTTCAAATCTACTACTTTGACAACACGTAGACATTCATTATTGGATGACAGGATGGATGGAAATATCAAAAACACCATAAAAATAGTCCACATTTGCAAATTTGAATTGCAATGTGCCCTCACTGTTTCTATAGAGTCCTTAAGTTTACCTTGAAATACTATTTTGAACCATAAATTGTGATTTATACAGGATAATGAGACTTCCACATTTCCATTTTTGGATGATTGCATAAAACACCTGTCAATTTTGTTGCATTTTGCAATAGTACTCATGATTTTTTCTGGAGTAATTAAATTTTTTTTTTTAAATTTTAATTCCTAAAGGTCAGAGACTATGTTTTCACCAAAAACACTCCAAAACTGCCATTTCTAGTACAAGTACCAGATTTTTAGAAAAATATCATTTTTGGACATATGTAACCATAGGATCTTGTAGTAAACTTGTTTGAGAGTATGTAGGAAAAATTTCAGAATTTTCCACCTTGTAGATTGCAAGATACAGTATATGATGCACACATTCTATAATATTAATCAAATTAATCCTTCCATTGCTACTATAAGTTAATTCTTCACTAGTAGAAAACATGGCTGAACAGACTAAGTTTCAAGACCCACATTTAGTCTAATTCATCACATTGAGTCACGTTATAGTATTATTTAAAAGATGTGTGCACGATTGAATGGACCAAAATTGATAGAAGTTCAAGTCCATATAAGTCACTATAAGGCTAGCTAGAAATACTTTGCGCAAGGGAAGTGAACACAATAATCCGGAGAGAGATGCAAGTTGGTGTAAGATAAGCATTGGAGAGGATCCTTTCAGGAGTCTACAACAAATCCCGCCAAAAATACTGGGTGCCATCATCCATCCATCGTGATTTCCTAAATCTTGAAAATGCCAACGGTTTTAAATTGATTCAATCTTTATTGTTCATTTGAAGCCTGTTTTTGTTTTCTAATATTGTTTAGGATTCCAATATTTTTGGGAGGAAAGCACATTGTTTTTACTCTTCTATAGATTTTGAAAATATGATATAGTTCAATCCCTTTAAAAGTCCATAACTACTATTTTAAAATGAGCATCAAATAAAGCAAAAATTTTAGGCACTTCAATCTACATTACAACACATGATAAGTCACTAATAAATAAAACAAAAATGTTTTCTTCTTTCAAAAGACTCTTATACAATTCTATACGGAGTTTGTAGAATTGATGGTGCAATTTTAAAAGTCTATAGCTTTTTATTTAAAGAAGAAATCATCTAAATAATTATATAGATGTCTTTACATTCATGTTAACCCCTAAAAGCCCATTGTTCCTTTGCGGGACAAATGGAATTTTGGGCAGGTATCTATGAGCTGAATTTTTGTCGTGATTTTCCAAAAAAATTTTAAAGATAGAAAAATTGCTAAGCTTTATGAGACTATAGTTATTTTTAATCTGTGCCCAAGAAAAAAAGTTGTGCCCAAATAAGCTCAAAACAGCCTTCGGAGGGCAACAAATCTTTATTTTCATATTTTTTATTTTTTATATTTTATATTTTATTTCGTATAGATTATATTTTTGTCTATTTGTAAAGCTTTGATTCATTTCATTTGGATTTTTTATGAGAAGTGTTATAGACAATCTTGTTTTTCAGGCACTTAGAGCATATTTTTGAAAAAAATAACTTGTAGGATTCATTTCTGAATGCAATTTTTATAGCTTTTCCAAAAAAAAGATCCACAAGGTTTAGTTTTTTTGCTAGAATAATCCCACCATTGGGATTAGTGCTTTTTAATTCCATATAAAATGTATTAACTTTTTAGATATCCTTCTATATCGGACCTACTCCTATTTAACAACTTTTTTAACAAAGAAAATTAATTTTTTTGTGGATTTTTTTTTCTCTAGACTTGCAACTCAATTCTCTACTACAAAGATTTAAAGCTCAAAACTCTATAGTGCAAAACATTTAAGTTGAAAATGTTCAAATTCATAAAATCTAGTTTTGCAATGTGCTGAAAAATTTGTTTTTTTCACTTTAAACACAGATATCTTGCAATTTGTAAGGTCAAAAAATTTGAAATATTTTCTACACATTCTTACACTAGTTAGGTATAAGATCCTACAATTAGATGTGCAAAAAAACGTTTTTTTAATTTAATTTACTCTTTGCTATGAAAATGGTAGTTTTGGGTGTTTTTGGCAAAAAAAAAGGCCTTAGGCCTTTGAGGGTTAAGAATGTATGTTAAAATTAATAGCTACAATGGTATAGTAAATCAACTACAATGTGGCTTGCAATGCAAAGATCATGCTGAAAACAACACAATGACATAAAAAGTGATCTTCTCAATCATGCATACATCCTAAAAGTTAGAACTGCTCACATTTCTTATATAGTGACATAGATTGATACACATCACGTCAAATGCAATCCATTTATGTATACGTGAAAGTTACTCATTGAAAAAAGGAAAGTGTATTGTTTTCTATAACATGTCATTTTAATGTTTCAGTAATTAATTATAGTGTTTTAATATTGATTGAGTGTTATGGTGATCTTCATTTTAGACATAAATTGGACTCAATTGAACACTATTCAATTAAAGAGGTTATATCAAACAACAAGAACAATTAGAGCCTCATTTTGAAAATGAGGTTCCTTATCACTTCCATGGCTTTGAAATGTTAGTTTTGAAAATAGAAACAAGATCCTACTACTTGTGTGTTACGCACACCTTGAATTGTCATTTGAAATGAACAAAGTCCATTCATTCAACATAATGGTATTGGATTACACACCTTGTCCATAATACTCTAACTGACTCCTTATAATTTAGGCTTTGTGATATATCACCTAGAACTCTCTTTACACACCCTTATTTTAATAAGTTTTAGCTTCAATCAGCTAATCTCCATTCCTTCGATCAGTGCTTTAACGCCCATGCTCAGCTAAGTAGCTTGGCCCCGCACATAAGCAGGCAAGTCAACTTTTTTATTCTTCACCGTGGCGTATTTTACTTATATTGAATGACTGGGTCCATTCAAAACTAGTCCAAACTCAATAGGATACAGAGTCTGCTCACTTCTTGAGTAAACCTACATTCCGCTACATTTTGGGTGATCCTGTCTAGTTTCTTATGCTCAACTTTGTCATGCCCCTGAATAAAATGAATGCAACACAATGATCTTGAGAACTTGAGCCTCGAATACAGAGAATACACAACAAAGTTTTAAGGTTTTATTAATTTAAGAAATTGCAAGAATGAAGACTAGGGGACGGTTAGGTATGGTTAGGACCGGCTAAGAGACAAGCTCTTCTTGAATTTGCCTAACAACTTTTGGTGTGGCAAAGTGATTGGTCTACAATGGCAATGCTCTCAATACAAAAAGCTAGATTGTTAAATTAATAAAAACGCACTAATTTTGGAAATGTGGTTCACATAGTGTCAAGTAGAGAGAAGATTGCCTTGGGAAATCACGGGGATCCTGATTGCAACCAAAAATGGCTTAGAGAAAAAATGAGTCGTAGTCATGTAAAAATCTTCAAATTCAATTGTTGAATCTTCTACATGCTGTAGAACCATCAGTCCACCCAACTAAGGATGATGAAGGCTTGTCACCTATAAATTCATCCAATATATAAATTGCAATGAATAAGGATGATGAAGACAAATGAATTTGTCATCCACTAATTCATCCTATTAACTAGAAATGGCTTAAGAATTGTTGTGTAGAATTTTCAAACTAGCAATTGTGCCTCACCAATGGAAACGACAAAAAATACAACCATGTGGATGATTAATCCCACTTCGTCGCCACAAATAAAAAACGGGGCTAATATCGGATACCCACATAGTCCGCAACAATGTTTACAATGTAGAATTGAAAAACAACAAGCCTCCAAAATCAACTAGGAATAACAAGTCACAAGCTACAACGCACAAGTTTTCAATCTTCTTGTCTTCAAATCTTGAAGTCTTCAAAACCTCCTTCAACTCCAACTCCAACTCCTTGGCTGAATTGATTAGGTGTCATTGTTGCTTCAAGAGTCCAAAATAAATAAGTGATAGCTTTTAGAAAAGCTAATACAATTTTTTACTTTTATTCCAAATCCCAAATCATTCCAACACTTTGTCCAACTTCTATGGCCACTCAAAATTTTGGCCCTGAGA
The DNA here is from genome assembly GCA_963969595.1 of Neckera pumila. Taxonomy (NCBI): domain Eukaryota; kingdom Viridiplantae; phylum Streptophyta; class Bryopsida; order Hypnales; family Neckeraceae; genus Neckera; species Neckera pumila. The sequence continues at coordinate 36,185,145 of OZ018409.1, forward strand.
ATTGAGGGCAGCAGACTCTCCTTTACTTTGACACTTACAACTCATTCATAACAAATCCAAATAGAACAATTGATATTTTCATAGAATGCTAATCAAATTTCATACAAACTCTTCAATTTTAATTGCAAACTAAAGACATGTCCGTCTTTTATGGCTGTTCAAAATCTCTACCATTTCACATAGGAATCAACAGACCTCCTTCCACTCAAATTAGCACAAATTTCAATTCCCAATTTCAATTCATATAAGAGAAAACATTTTGCAAACACAACATCATGGTACACAACTTTTCTAAATTTCATTTTCAATTTCTCAATACACAACACATGATGCTCTTCAAAACCTCCGGCCTCCAAACTAACAACGAGGAAGAAGATGAAATTGTTCACCACCTTATCTCCTAACTCAAGCATTCAAGTTAAGTGGACTACCATTCATATTTTCATCACATGGTTACTTGAACATCCATTGGCCATCAAAAATTGAGCACACAACCAACTCCATATCTTTTTCTTAAAGATAAATTACCTCAAAGTTAAACTAGAAGGTAAACCATCTCTATATACAAAATAAAACTAGAAATTAATTCTAAGTATAAAAAATAGGATTTAACATATGTCTAATAGAATTAAAAAATAGATTTTTATGAAAATATTACTCCATCTTTTTATTGTGGTTATTCATCTTGAGACTCAAAAAAATCCTCCAATTCGATATACTAAAATCCAAAGCAAAAACAAAACAAAGCTCTATAACCATATGATTCTATAAATAAAATCCTATCAAAATAGCATATAAATATACATTTTTACATAATGTACGCATTTGCAATAACACAACGGTAGTAACATTGCTTGTAAATTGGGATCAAATCTAAAATATGCAAATCTTCATTCACACTAGCCTGCTTAAAATTGCTATGTAGCCAAAAAATGCATGCTAGTCCTTTAAGGATTAATCTTTAGGGATTAATTCACTGAAAGTTAATTTTTTTTAATTTTAATTAAAAAAACATGAAACTCTTTGCATTTAATATCCCATTTGCCACCCCTGCTTGGCGCGTCAACCATAGGGCAGAAGAGGAATGGTGAGTTCTACTTGGCGACTTGCAGTGGCGATGCTCTAAATTGTTACATTCAAGTGCTCAAAGACATAAATACTGGAGTCAATATAGCTCTGCAATTCTATATGGGCATACTAAAAGTGCCAATCTGTTTAGATTTTACCATCTTTACAAATTAAGCATTCTTAGTAACTAGACGTATCTTAATCAATGAACGCAATTTTTTTTCTTATATTGTTACAATTGTCAACTTTGTTAAATTGATGAGATTCTAGCGGAAAAGAAAGTGATACATCAACACAATGCTCTATAGAGTACTTTGGAAAGATATAGATATAGATTTTGAGCTGTCACTAATGAAAAAGAGATTTTTAGGCACCAATGAATATAGTAGTATCAAAGCATGGTGCCCAAGGCCCATATTGACACCAAGAATTTTTTGTCAGTTAACCTTGTAACGCTGCTGCAAACACTAAGTGTCCGAAAAATGACAAAGAATCTTTGCATGTAGGACACAAGAGCAATTGTTCATCCTTAGAATTTTGTGCAAAAAGGGGAGACCTTCTATAGTAGCTTGTCCTCAAATGAGTGCTTTTGGTTTTTTGAAAGTAAATGATGCATACTATATAAAAAGGATGATTTCTAAGGAGAGCAGCTCATCCTTTAAAGGTTTAAGGAAATTGATAATTTGAAATGCAAATTCTCCTCAGAGCTGTAGCAGATCATTAGATGAGTTGTCATTTGAAGCTAAAGATGATGATCCTCTATTATTCTGCCTATTGCTAGAAAAGGAAATAATTTTTATAGCTAGTCTTGTAGGATGCATTGCCGATTGTTTGGCAAGTTTTGTAGTATACATTGTATTAATACTCCCTCTGTCTAGAAATAAGTGTCCAATTTGGACCTCATGTTTTTAAAGGTTGTTTTGAGTAGGTCATATAAGGTAAAAGACCCCATTGCGGTCAAAATTAGAAGTGTGCCCTCATGTCATTGCTGAAATTTTTCAAATTTTTCCCTACATGAAGATAAGTGTGAGAGATAGTGAGGACATTTGAAATTATATTTTTGGGACCAAGTATGAATTAGTTCTGAATTTTTGAAGTGATCAGCTCATAGGAGTCTGTAGGCTACCTCATGACCAACAAAACTTGAATCCAATATGGGCATCTTCCTACCCAATGCAATCACAACATTTTCTAACATGGAAGACCTAAAAATTCAATTTTTACAAAGAATTTTACATTGAAAAATTAGAACTACCTATTGAGGTCACTAATTACTCCATAACTACCATGTAAGGCATTGATTGTGGTTTGAAAAATCACAATGGGATCATTAGGTGTCCATCATGGGCCATTTGACCACAATGGGGTCTTTTACCTTAGAGGTTTTCTTGTGTCTAATTTTACTTAGGTTTCCATGAACACATGCAATGCTCTTCATTCATTTGTGATATACAATTTGGAACCCTTCCAAATTATTCTTTTCACAAAATATGGTCAATGAAATGGGTATTCTTCAACAAAACTGCGGGCACTTCGTTCTCGATGGAGTAGCTGTCAAGATCCTGCAATAATTCTTTAATTTCATCGTATTCAATCACCAGATTTCATGGTCATATTCCTTACAACGGCGTGTTTCAAAGAGCTAAACTAGCCCTACTTTCATGTGCAGTACTCTAAAACTGCAGGACTGGTATAGATCTAAGGTGGAGAAGTCACTTACATGAAATTGCATCATTTTAACGAATATGAGGATCTTGATGAATTTTTCAATCATCTAGAAATATGTTTTTTGCTCAAAAAGGATTGATGGAGCTGCATATGAGGTCTTGCGATCTTGAGTATTCCCTGAATTGCGTGGATCAGAGAATAAACACGTGGTCATATTCGATAAAATGGTGTCAATTCAATAAACTGACAATTTTCCAGATGCCCTTGTGCAACCTCGGATCTATACCAGTTCCTAGATTTTAGAGCTCTATACTCTTTTTGAATGCCACAATTTGGTGCTTTGAAGCACGCCATTCATCGAATATGACCACGTGGTTTAAGGCAGCAATTCCGACGATCGATGCACAAGCTCAAGACCCTGTCCCATGAAAGCCGAGTGGCAGTTCAGTAAACGAATGTACTGTGAGACTGATATTAACTAGAAATTGAAGTACCGTTATTTGAGTTTCTTCAAAATGGTAACCAATTTCTTGCATTGACAGTCAGTCCATTCTCACACAGGGAGATGATTCTTGTTTTCCTTACTGGAATATCACAAGTTATTTAGATGATTTTGCACTAAGAAACGGGAATTTGATAAATAAAATGGCAGACAAGGGACACAATTTTCCCTGCAGGCAATTTTCCCTGCAAACCGGGATTGGTCATCCACGAACCTGAGATAAGTCAATCATCTTGTGTCTTGCCAAGGCCACACTAGCCAACCATTCAAGGAACAATATAGTTTGAATTTTGAACAAAAAAGAAACCAAAGTTTCGGAATTTCACTATGAATACTCTAAGATCTCAATGTATTCAACGTTGCAATAGTTCATTGTCTCTTCAGTTTAAATAAATTGCTTTCTACTCCTACCTGCCATTCTGCCAATCCGGCTTGGCATGAGTTTGTGGTCCAAGAACGGTAAGCTCTCCATCATTGCAGGACACATCCACACTACCGTATTGTTTCAGTTTTCATCATTGAAAGGAATTTCATCATCAAGCACTACCCTGAGAATGGCAAAATTTATTAAAAAATTACGTTCTCTTTAAAGAACCCGAATGTAACCTCACATATATCTTAGTTTTTATAGTTCTGAACATGGTTCAAGATCACAATTGTTGTCACTATAAGGGACTCTAGCCAACTTAATAAATTCTAGGTACAACACAAAGACACTGCAGTCACTTTGCAGGCAACTGAAGTTGATAGCATTGGAGTTCAATCATAGTACTTTTGAACCTTGGAGTTCAATCAAAAGACTCTTCTCACATTCTAGGTTTTCATTGTGAACATTGGATGAAATAATTGAATATTATTTCTCCAGGTGTACTGTTGCTTGGTGCTCCTAAGCCTTGATTAGAACTGCAAATGTTCTAATATATTAGTTCACATGTATTATATTAGTTCACATGTGGAAAAACTTATAAAAAATCTCTAAATGTGGCATATCCACAAGGTTTATTGTAATTTGTGAAAGATCTGTTTTCAAGGACTATTGACCATATTGTGGGTTCTGATCATTTGAAATCACTTATTGTGTTTTTATATGAAAACAAGTATGCCCACTATGAAGTTTGAAATGATCTCTCTTAAGTAAATGTATCCATTTAAGTTCCACCCAAAGGTATGCTCTAAAAATTCTATAAAATAATTCAATACTAATTTCAAGATGTAGATACCGTATAAAATTAGGATATAGATAATGGAATTCAATGAGTAGAACTTTGAAAAATCACAACCAATTCATATGATATTCAAAAAATATACAAGCATTCAAAGTACAAAGAATCTTTTCTAAATTGCAAATAAAATCAAATTGAATTTGTAAAGTCTAATAATGACAAACTAATTCCAATGTTTTAAAAATAGGATTGTCTACCTTAACAGCAATTGGTCTTTCCAACCTAGGTTTTGCAATTAGGTTGCAAATATAAGCTTATTATCTGCTTTGAATGTTAAAATAGGGCTTGGCCTTTAGCATTCAAGTCCAATTAAGAAAATGATGTTTGAGCCTCTACTATAGTTTACGGATAAAGTATTAAACAATTGCTTTTCTAATTGTAACCAAGTTTAGTAGTTTTTCTTGTGAGAATGATAAACTTATCAATTTTACCATATTAGAATTCTAATTTCCTATAAGTCATGAAATACTATTTTTCATTTGGTCTTATTCACTTCAATTTATATTGAAGATTGCAATTGAATTTTTATTTAAATTATGGGATGAAAACAAGACATGGTTGTATGCAATCTAACTCACATTGAAATCATTGCTGTTAAATTTAAATATTGGTCCTACTTTACAACTTTGAATTTTCCAAAGGATTTTATTTTATTTTATAATATTATCCATATAGAATATAGATACCTTTGGCAACTTGAGTTAAAGGTTGCTACTCAAATTTTTGGAGATCAATTTGTCAACATTCAAAATGTAATTTTATAGCTCTTAGTGTTCTTCATATTCAACTTAAGAAGGCAAAGAATTTTGCCTTTAATAAATGTTGCAAATTCAACTGGAAAATCAAAGGCATAGCACAAACTAAGCAACCAACATAGATAAATTGATAAATAAAGAAAATATAAACTCCGAATTCCTAAAGCCCTATTGTCTCTTCAAGAGACAAAATATATTTTGGGCGTACTCCTACGGTCTCAATATTTATTATGATTTCCTTAAGTCTTTGTGAAGATAGAAAAACACATTAACTTTCTCATAATACAATTTTATTGCAATCAGTGCCCCAAAGCAAAAGTTATGGCAAAATAAGTCCAAATTTTCATTTGACAGACAGAAAGAAAAGGCCACAAAAACTATAAATTAAAAAAAAATTGCTTCTCATATATTGTATATTTTATCTACATAGGAAGCTTTGATTCATTTTATTAGGATTTGTTATGTGAAATCTATGAGCCAATGATCCTAGGAGTTTATATTGTAAACACCTTCTATGGTTATAGGTATCTATATTATAGACATCTAGGATGCTCTATACTATTTCCTTGTTACAATGTACCTATGTTATAAACACCTTCAAATGGTTGTAGGTACATATCTACAACTAGGTTTAAGGCTCATAGACTCATGTCTCCACACTCATGCGTTAGCATCGTTGTTCAAAAAATAACTTATTGGATTCATTTTTGAATTCAATTTTTATAGTTCAAAAAAAGGAGTTCCACAAGGTTAAAATCTCTTGCTTGAACAATCTCACTATTGCGATTAGTGTGTTTCAATTCCATCTTAGAGTTAGTTTTCCCATCAATCTTGAACCTACTTCTACTTAACAACTTTGAATGAGTGAAAATTAAAAGTGAAAAAAAATAAATTTACTAGACTTTCAACTCAATTCTTCAGTATCGAAAATTAGAAATTCAAAATCCATTGTGCAAAAAATTTTAAGTAAAGAAGATTTAATACAAAATAATCTAATTGAGCAAGGTAGAAAAAAATTGTTTTCTTTACTTCAAATGTAAATATCTTGCAATCTATGTGGTCAAAGGTTTTTGAAATTTCTTCCACGTATTCATACAATAGTCTAGTACAAGATCTTGTAGTTAAATATGAAAAAAAAAAAATTAGGGTGATTGCAAGAAAGACCAATACTATATTGCATTACCATTGAAGTGATGGAGTTGTCGTGTGCTATAACAATTGAAGCATGAATACGATTAACTTGAAATTTTTATTAGCAATGTCTAGCTTAAAAATTGTTAGATCCCTTATTTTTAATAATTTTCAAATTATTAATTTATATTTAAATTTAAATTTAGCTAATTTGTCACACTTTGAGTTTTAAGAGTATCCAAAATTCATGATCTAGAGCTGAAATTTTTGTGATCTATTTCTATAGTAGGAATTCATGTTTCTATCAAAGGAAATTTTAAAATATTTTATTTTATATCCTCCACATGCGTGGTAACAGGTTTCCTTTGAGCACGTATTTTTGAATATTGAAGATGATTTTAAGATCATTCTTTTGGTGAAACCTTTTTTTCATAAAGTTTCACCAAATTTGAAAAAAAAAACATTTTTTCTTTAAAATTTTTTTTCTTGTTTTTCACAAATTAAAATGTAAAAGTACCTATTTTCATGAGATTTTGCACTTTCTCTAGTTCTCCTACTTTAAACATTTTCTTGTGCTTTTCCTTCCTAAGGTACCTTCTTCTTAAAAATATATACATTAAACATATTCTTCACATTTTTTAAATTATTTTTCTAAATATATAGTATTCTTGGAAAAAAAATTGAGTATTGTCACTACTATGGAAAATGCTATAAAAACCGTATAGTCTTTTCTGCAATGATCCTTTAAGTTTTTTTGTTCTTTGTAATAGAATTGGCAATTTTGAGTGCTTATTGATGAAAATGGGCCTTGGGACTTTAAAGGCTAAGTTATAAGAGTCTCTATTTATATAGAGCTTACTAGCTTGTTCTTTAAGTAATGTCCAAGCAAACTTCCTCGTATCTATCTTTGTCAATTCAAAGCCTCTTCCAATTTTGTCTAGAGTCAATAACTTAAAAACTAACAACAAGCTTGAGAAAGAGTTTAATGACTTGAATCATGTTGTCTCACAAATAGAGGTTCCAATAGTTAAAATTTTCTCTTTGCCAAAACTATTTATTATTTCATGAACTAAAATGACATTCCACTCTACCATTGAATATTATTAAATTCTAGAAGACGTCAATTTTTGATACAATGTTATAGTGGGAGTTTTTAGACTTATAAATTTAGTGCAATTACAAATGCCACTTGAAATGATGCTTTGTGTACAATCTAGAGGATGATCATAGGTGAACATATATTTTTTTATTGTTAACTATAAATAATTAGTTATAAGACCACAAAAGATTAAAATTTGAGTATCCATTATGAACACTATCCATGTATCAACTCCTAAAAATAAACCATCAATAATGTTCAAGGAAGGTACTATAAACCATCAATAGTAGAAATCATTTAGAAAAGTCATTGAACAAGTGTCATTCTCTCAATCCATCATTTTGGTTCTCATTTTTTTTTTTATCATATTGTCCTTGATTTTGTGGATAATTTTACTATCAAGTATATTTTGGAAGTGAATATCTCTCTATTTTTGAAACACAGTGGATGATTGCAGGAACGCAACAAAATTAGCAGCAAGATTTTGTTGCGTTTTTTAACAATATGTTTTTGGAATACTTTGAATTTAGAAAAATAATTTTTAATTTAAAAAATATATATAGCCAGTATATACACTTTTAAAATGAAGGTAACTAGTGAAGGAAAATTATAGAAAAATTCTCTACATAGGAGAATTAGAAAAGTGCCAAATCTCAAAGAAAATAGATATTTTGATGTTTTAATTAATTAAAAATAGGAAAATAAATAAATAAAATATATTTTTTCATTTGTAGCAATTCTATGGAGATTGTCATTCACCAAAAGAACCACCAAAATAATACGGAGTAATAATATATTTTGAAATACAAGTAGAAAGAAGCTCACTTTGTGGACTTGTACAATCCACACCACTTACAATTAATTCGTTTTAAAATTCCTTTGGATAATGACTAGAAGACCATCCCCTTCAAATTTTAAATTTGTTTTTTTGGATCCTAAATAGTACTATCCCCCCCCCCCCCCCCCCCTTCAATTGGCAAGTGTAACATAAAATTAGGGGCTATTTTGGAATAGTAAATTTTTTTGAAAATTGCAAAAAAATTAGGCAAGTTGCATAATAATCATGAGTTCCTTACCTATAAATCTTGAGTCATTTGGAGCAAGAATGTAAAAGTTATAGCCAAAACACAAATCAACATGCAAGGTGTGACACAAAATAGGACAAGCGTTTCTTGCAATTACTATCACAAATGCTCTTCTACATCAACAAGCACATCTTGAACTTCAAGGCTTGAGAATACGGTGTATCATGATAATTTGGTGTTAACCTTCATGCCAACTCAATATTAAACATGACATTGAAATGGCATTGAAATGGCACTCAATATCATAAAGGCATCAAAATGATGTGGCCCAACTTTTTCGATGCCTTCATGGGCGATTGCAAGAAACACTTGTCCTATTTTCCGTCACACATTCACTGCGGAAGTTGTTTTGTGCCATAAGTATTGCAAATATGATTGAATGAATATGAATTCAAAAGTAAGCTTCCCATAGAAATTTAAACTGTACTTGAAGTATTTCAATTTTTTCAAAATTAGTTCAATTGGTGAAATTGAATTTTGAATATATGTCACACATGAGGTTTTGGTGGTTTTTAGCACTATTGAGTACCTTTTTTAATGAATTACATCAAGAAATTTGGTAGGCTAGTTCTTCTAATAGAAATATACCTTCTTAGAAGAGGAATTTCCAAAAACATGAGGAATTTCCAAAAACAAGTATCAAGTGTATTTTACATTGATCTAAAGTGTGTTATATTCAAGTTGATTTTATATTGAATTAAAATCGTTTTTTTAGTTTTAACTTTCATCTTCCTTCTTTGCTCTTAGTTGACAACAATGGCCACTTTTAAAACAAAAAAATTCAATGCATTTTCTAATTTAAAAAAATAGATATGTGGAAGTCTCATTTTCTAGCATAAATTATAGCTTGTGGCAAAAAATAGTGTTTCAGGGTATACAAAAAAACGGCAAAAAATAGTATTTTAGGGTATACAAAAAGATTCAATAGTACTGATGGAAGCCGCTATTGGAGGCAATTTATCAATGTTATTTATTTTTTTATGGCAAATTAAGTTTTGCCATCCACCCTTGCCATTCAATGATGAACATCATAAGTTGTCAAAATAGTAGATTTGAATTCCAGTTGACCATTCAAATTTCAAGCTCCATGCCCCCAATATACTAAAGGTGACTCGTAGTACAGAAAGTACTAAAATGCTGAAAATAAAAAACGCAACAAATAGTATAAGTATTTCTTGCAATCACCCTCATGTCTTCTTGCATAGAAATTCACTTTCTTTTTAGCTCTAGACCAAAGGAGAGGAAGCTTTGCATGAACAAAAGCTAAATGTGAGGATATTTAGGTAGGACCCTGTTCGAAGAGCAAGCCACTTGTGCTCAGCCATGTGAGGAGGTTTGAGGAGGGCCGTACTCAAAAAGCGAGTCACTCATGAGCAAGTGCCTGAGGAGCAAGCCAGTGCTCTTCCAAGGAGAAAACCCTCTTCTTCAGTACCTGATTGCTCCGTTATCCAACTTCCAAATTTTTTTGAGAATTTCCAAAAATGGCAAGAAATCAATCAAAAGAATGGGAATCATCCTCCAACAACTCCAGTATCCTCAACCTTACGCATCCATGATCTGTACTCATTGACACATTACGCATTCATGATCTCTACACATTGACACCTTAAGCATCCATTGACAAAGCACAAGAGATGGAATCAAGTGTGCAGGGACTTTTCTAAGTTCTTACAGTATGGGCACGCAATCCACAGATCCGCATGGCCACATGGGCTTTGGGATTCTGAATTTTCTGATCCACAGGTTTTTATTATAAATGAAAAATTCTAAGATATAGTGTCCTCTTCCTTACGCCTGGGATCTTTATGCATGATCTGAAACATGGACAACTCACAACGGGGATCGCCCTAGCACTGATGGGCACTGATGGCCACGTGTACAGATCCACATATTCTGGTTTGTGCGCATCAGGAACTTGTATAATAGTTCATGACCTACAAACAATCTGAAAATGCGAACGATGCAGATGGTGTAAATGTTTTTTCTGTTGAATGCATAAGGGGTACTTAGAGTAAGGATGGCACTTACTCCCTTAAGAGGCAGATTTGTGAGAACGAACTTATATAGACTCTTCATTGTGGTAATGCGGTCTTAGAACCGGAGTTGATTCTTGTTCTCTGACTGAAAAGCAAGCAGTTCAGTATAAATGGCCCAACTTTTAATACAATGGCCTGGGCTAGTTGAATTGGCTGGTGGTTACTGTACGTAGGTACTTGGCACTGCAGAAACTTGCTTTTGTTGTTCGCTTTCCAATTATTAAACTACAAAGAATCGGTAAGGATGAGTATAAGCTCTCAGTGGCCCAGCGTGAACCTGCAACTGTTTTCTTTCTAATTTAAATTGGAAATGCAACTGGTATACATCAACGAGGGCTCTCCAAAAATGCAATTGAGGTTCTGCTAGTCTGAGCCAGTAAGTGAGCTATCGCGTGCTTCTAACACTCTACATAGCATCGCTTGGATCTCACCACTGCGCGTACTCGAACTCTTCGAATTCTGCACGCCAAACCATGATGTGTTAGCACTTTCAACTTCCAACATCTGCTAGATGCGCCAGGATTTGGAGACACCATAACGTTCACGACAGGAACTCATATGATTTGTGCCATTCCTTAATATCACTCAGAACTCATATCCTCCAGACAATGGCATCGACATTGATGATGCAGACATTGTCAGGTTCAGGAAGCCTGGAGAAAAATTCACATAAACCTTTTCTATACCTTGCCTGAGGTCCATTCGAGAGCCAATGAGTTTACCTTCAGTGCATACGTTAACTTGCCCTCCTATGAATCTGAAGGTTTGTGCCGAAGGTAAATTTTTTGGCTCTAGAATGTACCCAAGGTATACAAAAGTTTACGTCCGTTTTAGAGCAGGCTACCTTAACTTGTCTGTATCATCAATGGCACTGACTAATGTACAGGATATGAGTTCTGAGTTACAGCAGGCTACCTTAATTACATTCATTCATTACAATTGAAGCTATCAGAAACACTGAACTAAGCACATCTTACAAGGCTAAAATCATATACTAATGATTCCTGCCATCAAATCAAAAACCTCATCGGTTACAAAACAACACTACAATGAACTTTTCTTGCAATCACTAATTCAAAGCAAGTACAGGAAGCATACCTTAACGCAGATATTAGCATGAAACCGTCCATTCAAACACCCATAGTCCACAGTGAGAACCCCAAGGTCGAACTCCAGTAAGACATTCAACAACTGAATTAACGACCGGGATCGGTTATTGGCCTCCACTTTTATCACCCACGTGTCATCTCCTGGTGCTCCCTCAATCACCACTGAAGGCGCTCCCCCAATTGGAGAAGAAGAGGAAGGACGGTCCGCTTCACTGAACATTGACAGCTCCTCCTCCCTGTCCATGGTTGCAGACCCCCCTTCGGTCTCCACTCTTGACGTGGCTGGGACCTTTGCTTCCTCTTCCACCTTCTTTAGGGTTGAAATTCGTAAGTTCAGTTGCCGGATATAGTCGATTGTGCTAGTTAGGACCGACACCTTGTCTTTCTTCTGAATTCGTCCACAACATAAGCATAGGGTTAATATCGAATTCGACGTGCCCGTACTCAAAATCGAGTTCTGTCCAGAAACCAACAGATCGATCCAAGTTTGGAACATTTTATGAAATCATAACTATACGGTCAAGCACTCAAGGGTGTTGTATCGAACTTAGCTGTGTTAACCCTTGGCAATTAAATGGAATGCCATGTAAGCAGTTTCTAAAATATACTCTACCGATTGTAACCAGGCTAAGGTTTCTAGAAGGTGGAGTTTCTACTACCGAAGATATAAAGAGTAACAGACCTAAAGGTTTCGAGAACGGAAAAAGGAAGGCAAATTATACATGTAAATCCAGCACGAGTGGAAAATTACCCAAAGGTATGCTAGAAAACTTAATCCCTGGCAAATTGTAGTGCTAGAAAACATGAATGCTAGAGAAACTTGACCAATTGAATCCATCGCAAATTTTCACGCCATCAAAGGCAGTTTCAAATGTAGTCCCTGCAAAATTTTCACGCCATCACACATACCTTGTTGACCATGGGGACGATGGAGATCAATGTCTGCAACTTATGACTGAACTTCATGCGCCGGTTCCGCTCTGCAATCTTGTGCGCCACAGCCGCTTGCTGATCATGGGCAACACTATTGGGACTCCTCGGATCAAATATATCAGTACCAGGACTCAATCCATCAAAGCTACTCCCACCCGCTCCTACCATCTCGTCTCTAATCCTCTTAATCCTAGGCGCCAATCTAGTAGCCCACTTGTAAATCAGCGACCTCCTCTTCTTCTTCTTCATGCCGACTCTCGGAAACTGCGGGTGTCTATTATGCGGTCGAAAGGGCGAACTTGAAATGTGCCCTGGTGGCATTTTCCCCAAGGGTCTCATACTTCCATAACCCGGCGACAACGTTTTCGGACTCCCAGGTAGTATCCCTGGTGGCGACCTTAATTTTTCTAAAAGCTCCTGTTGCAACGAATTCAAGCTCGGTGATGGGGCTATCTCTTTCCCCGCTAAAACTAGATCCGCCTCTTCGACTAGAATCTCTTTCCCTTTCCTAGAGGACGCCCAATCCCTTGCAGTGCTCGGTTGGGATTGGATATTCAACCCTCCTTCGAAAGGCTCATAATTGAAACTCAGGTCTTGGTAGCCTTCGAAGCTCGGCTGGAAGTTGTGTAGCCCCGCACTGACGTAATGGGAGCTCGACATCGTCCACGCGGAGTAGGGCTCCTGTTGCCGCAAGATGTTGCCGAAGCCTTCCAGCGCTTCGTCTTCCCCCATGGAAGCTTGGCTGGTGATGTCTGTGAGAATGGCCGAGGTTTGGTGAGCAAGTGCGGCCATGGTGGACGAAGAGGAGGACAGGCCCCCGCTGTCCATGTCGAGAGAGGCGGAAGCGCCCGGGGGAAGCAGGGGCGGGGAAGAGATGTAAGGGTCGATAGACGTGTTCAGAAAGTCCTGGATGGAGATACGCAAGGCATCGGTTTCGGAGACCTGGTTGCCAATTCCCGAACAACAACTTTCGTGAGCGAGTTCCATAGTCGATATTCTACTGTTCACAAAGGTGAAGGTCTAGTGTCTATTTCACCATTCACTGACAGAGGATTGCGCTTGAAATTCGATCATCGGAACTCTTACAGACTTCGCTCGAGGATACCACCTGCAGCCCTCGTTTCAAGCTGTGATCGAACGAAACAGGGCCGAGCGCGAACTTCAGTCGAATTCACTAAGCTTTGTCCAGTTCTATCGAGGTTACTACCTGTTCTCTTTCAAAGTTGTGAATGAAATTGGGCCGAACGCGAACCCCACCCGAACACACTGGATATTTTCAAAACTTCTCTCTAGATCACTACCTGCCCTCTTTCAATAGTTGGAATGAAACAGAGCCGACCGAGAACTTCAGTCTAATTCACTGAGTTCTGTCAACTTCTCTCTAGGGTACTATCTTCTCTCTCAAAGCTGTGTTAGAATGAAAAAGGGTCGAGCGAGAACTTTCAATCGAATGCACTGAATTCTGCGAACTAATCATTAGAACACTACCTGCTGCCTCATATAAAGATATGATAAAAGGAAACAGGGCCGAGCGGGAACTTCAGCCAAATTAAAGGAATTTTTGAAAACGTCCCTCTAGAACACTACCTGCCCGCTTTCAAATCTTTGATTGAACGAAACAGAGTCGAATTCACTAGATTCTCTCAATTAATCTCCTTTCAGTGTTAATCTCCGCCCTTTTATTCACAACCCCAGAGCGCTAATGAGTCAACACTCCGAATTGGACCCTAGCAGGATTTCTTCTTCGACGAGTGCCCTACCGTCGTACTTGATTTCCTCCAACTGAGAAGTGGTGGACCTTCACTTCGATGCAGTCCGACAAATAGTTGGACCTCAGTTATGACACGGTAATACAGAATTCGAGCCAGTTCTATGCGTACAGCCTAGACGGGGGGACTCGGGAGTCTTGAATGTCAAAGCGGAGCCCAGAGTGGGGATGCAGTCGAAGCTATATAGCGAAAATCGGAACTTAGTTCTGAGTCAACTCGTTTTCTGGAACTAACCCCAGTTGAACTAAACGCCGAGAAAGAGACTAATCTAAATATAGACTCCCAATCGTCTACCGCCGGCAGTCACTAACTGTGAAACCGCCATTGACTGACCGAAACTAACGGAAACCGGAATTTCGAACGAAACTTAGGAATTACTCTATATCAGTGTGGATTTCTAATATTCGAAATTATAGATTATTCTACTACGATTACTGCACATGTCAATAGTGTTTTCATTATAAAACAAAGAAAACTGAAGGTCGGTCGATGTTTTCTGTTAGATTAGAATACACTAATACCGACAGAATGTGACAGTTGACAGAGTTTTTCTTGATGACGAAGTATTTATCGCGATGAATTAGTCCATGTGCAAATATAGCTGGAGGTAGATGGTAAATAGGCCTTGTGACTACAACTGAACTGCAGACTAATATAAAAAAAGAGACTGGGTTCGCCGTAAGTGGCGTCGACGCTTCCGGGATCCAGGATGCTTTTCAATTCCAGGAGAACAGACAAAGACCAGGTCGTCCTTACTTCATGATGGATCTACTTTCGTCCAATAAAAAGCTATAAAAGTGAAGACTCAGGAGTCAGGACAAAGAGAAAACGACGAGAGACTAGAGACAGAAACAACACCTGCAGCTACTAGCTAGTAACAACATCCCTGAATTAAAAAAAGATTACACCTGTCAGTTCTCCCTTAATCATGGACGACTGTACCATTCAGGCGTAGTACACCTGTTGCAATCTACACTATTTGGCAGGGATTAACTAATTAGGTTGCCCCCTCGAGTTCAAAATTTTCGAGCTTAGTGTGGGGCAACCTACGAGAGGGGTTACGGTATTTCCGAGGACACTTCCGAGAGTACCGACAAGGTCTCGAAGGATTCGAAAGATTCTGGGAAAAAAATGCTGTCTTGCTTTAAAGAAACGCAAGTATTTTCTTGTAAGTAATTAAAGGAATCGCAATTATAGGTGGGGGAGGGAGAGTAGGAGACCCTAGTTGGTGGGAGCATGATTTGGGGTGGACTACCACTGAAAGGTATTTCGGAGACAGACTCTGAGATTAAAGATGGAAGAAAAATTCAGCTGGATTGGGCATGGAATGATACCAGTGCAGTGCAAGCCAGCTCCACGCAGTAACCAGTGCCATCAGAGGTCGCTCGACCAGGAAAGCACACCAGTGTCTGCAAAATTGCAACAGAAACTGTAAGCGTTTCAAAGGTGAGAGTGCCTAAAAAGTTAGACTAGAAGGCCAGCGTGTACAAGCTGAACATTTTTCGATAGATTTGAGCCCTGGGGAATTCTATATATTCCCCCAGGTTCTCAGCAGAAATACTGGGCTTCACATGAAGTTTGAATTCGCATTTGTGAATCCCATCCGATTTAGGGATGTGACTTCCTATTTGCACTCTAACTACTCCTATTAGAGGATGTCAAACCTTGCAATTTATACCAGGCCCACATTTTGCAAGTTTGCTAAATTGGACAGAAGTCCTGTTTCTCCATAGTACCAAACCCCATGTAAGGAACGAGAAGACTCTTAAGGTAAGCCTGTTTCTCGAAAGACCTTAGACGTATCTCTCTATTCTCTCTCAGTTTCTCTCATAGCGCTCTGTTAGGGTAGTAGAATGTGATTCTCAAATTATCCATATTGAACTTACAGCGTGGCAAAAATAGTATGCAGAATGATATGAAGTGAAGTGAAAGTGAGCAAGCTTGGTGAGTGATAAATTACCTGGATTCCAACTTCCTGGATGTCGTTTGCCGAGGAACACCCACCACAACCAAGAAAAGTCAGACCATGGCCTCGAAGGAACTTCTCAAACCTCAACTTAAAATTGAAAACATCCTCTGTTTGAATTCCTGCGTGAATATATTGGGCTCCGTCATAGTTTGCAAGAGGCGAAATTCAGACATACCGCTAAGAAAGACTCTTTGCTTTCGTTCGTAAGAATTGGCTCCATGAATCGAGTCCACCAGAACGGAGATTGCCTCATCCAAGCCACGTATGCGTACCTGTAAAGTACCACAAACTGAAAAAATTCATTTCATTCTCTAATAAACCCGATTCAGATTCAATTTCTCCATAAAAAAAACATTAGCCAATGGGGATAATGTTATCCCTAGGTTCAACAGAAAGCATATGTACGTTCAAATTCGCGCTAGTTAGACCTAAGTACCCGGGCCTGGCATGTGTGAATTGACACTGTCTGTAAATGCTTTCAAATCGTTGCGCCAGGCCAACCACTGCTCCTGCCAGACTTTCATTGAGATAACTCTGGTGCCAAATAGGTGTCCTGCAAACAGTAAAATCGGATGAGTCACCCTGGAACATTGCAGCTAACCATTTTACCAATCGCATTAACAAGGTGCCTAATTTGAGCTGGATTAATGGGCCTTTGCAAATCTCAATTTTTGAACTAATTAATACATCCAAGAGATTAATCAATTCCCGACATTGATTCGGTATCCAATTTGAGAGTTGACGTCTTCACAAGGTGCTGCAAACACACATAACCTAAACTTTGGAGCTAATGGTTCCAGAAATTTGAAGGCTAGCTAGCCTACCTGTGATCAGGTCCAATCTTCCAGATTACAGCATAAGTCCATCCCCAGTTCACTAATTTCTTGAGCGCCTGGAGGGAGCTCTCCATTTCCGCCATCTGAACGTCGTAATCCGGCAGCGCTTGAATCATGCCCAGATTACTTCGACTCTGAAGGCCAAACGAATCCAGCTTTAATCGAACCAATCAGGACAGGCTTCTCAACTTACAGGGTGGTCGGGTCGTGTCCAACTAAACCTAAACGGAAACCTAAATTCGATATCTGGTCCCAAATTCTTCAATTCCCGCTTGGAACTGCAATATGAATCTGAAATATTAATTCCTAAACTGTACACTGAAGATAATTTACCAATCACTAGCAAAACCTGAATCCCTTTCCTCTACGCTTGAGAGTCCATACCCACACCACTTCACAAATTCCACTCGCGGAAGCTCAATGCGAGGGACAATGACAAAACTAGCACTCCAATAATCCCGAGACGCGTCTTCGGAGACGACCAAATGACTATCGCTCAGAAGCAGCCATTCAGAAGCAGCCATATATGTGATGATCAACTTCTTTAAAAGCACGAGCTCGGGCTCAACTAGAATTTAAACCGCACTACGAGCTAGCAAGAGCAATAATAGACAAGCACTGGCCTGGTTCGCAAAACTCGGTTCTAGATATCCCGACTGTGGACACCCAAACTAATTCAAACTATCTAGAACAAACCAATACGAAAATCCCAAGCTAAACAGTAAATCCCAATTTGCAAGCCCAATATATGTCTTATTAGGGTGGATTACATTTCCGACCCACTGCATTCGAGTTCCAAGGCTCCCAATCAGACCTATCGATCGATGACCCTCACAACTACACTAAGGTCCAAGTGTCCCTAGAACGTTGCTGCACTAACAGTAACCTTCACAGGGACCTTCACTCAAAAGGACAATCTTGCACTGCAAGAAAGTCACAAAACTGTTGTGCAACTTGCTCGAGTAACTTGCACGGCAAATGCATGAATCGATGATAAACGTACCCAGCTGCACTTTGGCAGCTACAGCAAACTACCTTGACTGGACTGCACTGCACTGCACTTCGATCAAACTGGGATCGAATGCTAAGTTCGTTCCAATGCTGTGCAAAGAATGCTAGATACAGTCGCCAGCTACTTATACAAGGGATTTGCGCGGTGGGAAATTCTGACATTCAAAGTGGGGTTCTTGGCCTTCACGGTTCAAAGAAACTCGTGGGGCATTTCGGGAATGTCACATGTGGGGAAAGCCCTGATCGATTGTTGGTTCCTGTTGAGGTACGTGACGCAAAGAGTCGGGCACTGGGATTGGGGTCAGTCTTTCATGTGGACTTGGGATTTGGAGGTTTCCACCTGGCATGTCATATTTCGTGGTCTCAGGTCCCGAACCTAAGTTATTGGGACCCAAGGTCAACACCTGGTTGGCTGGATTGAGGAAGGGGAGGAGAAATTGCCTCGATGTTGATAGGAATTAAAATATGCGTTGTTGGGGTCGTTATGAGCGGCAAAGGAAGGGCGGTGGAATAATCACGCGTTAAGATATTAGTAACTTACTGGGGGCAGCAAGGGCAGCGTTTGTGTTTGTTTTCTTGTTCTTGATACGCATGGACAATTTCCATTGATAGAGGAAACAGTATACCGTAACAGAGTTTGTGTTTTCAAGTGCTCATCACTGTGGCAATTTCCACAGAACCATTTTGATTAGAAATATTAAAAAAAATGCTCATCACTCTGTCTGACAGGGTTGGGCCAGTACGGCCACTTGACAGTTACTGTTAAGAAAAATGCTTGGTCCTTTAGGGGTTAAACATTGAAACTGCTGGCGCACTTTGAAATGTGGATGTAGAAACCAGCGCCCCTTGTCATTACCCCAAACCTCTGAACTCATGCATGCATAGCAATTTTTTTGGCAAGCACCATTTTTTTTGGCAATATAGCAATTTTGGGCAACTCACTAAGAATGGAAATTTTAATTTTTGTCTTTGAAATTTTTCACACAAGATGTGCCTGAGGAGTAGCTTCAAGGCCCAACAATTTTCATAACTTTTGACTTTATGGGTAAAAAGTTATTACATGATATGTAATTCTCCGCGTTCGGCGGGCAGCCTGGGCAGCTCAAAAAAATTCTTTAAAAAATACTTTTTTGAAAAACTAAAATTTGAAATTGGTTTTATAGATTTATATAGACTTGGAAAGCTTTGAATCATTCCATTTGGAATAACAAGGCAAGAGTTATGAGGATTCTTAGTTGGAGGGTAGTAATGGAATCTCTACTCTAAAATAAACCCTGAAGTCCTTTCTCTAATTCAATTTTCAATATTTTTGAATTTCTATGGTTATATGTGTTCAAAAATATTTATAGTGTTTATTACAACATTACAACCGCTAGGATTGGCATTTTTCAATTCCATAATTAAATTCTTGACAATTTAGTATTTTGAATCATTCTCTACCTCTTCCTTCTTACTATTTTTTTTCTATATGTTGTACAATTCAAAATGATCTCAAAATTTTCAAGCATGTAGCCAACTTGCCTTGAAGAATGAATCCAAAGAGTAACCACCATTTTGTACATTTTTTTCAAACAAATGTGACCTTGTGAAAGGCAGCTGCCCAGATTTTTGTAGTGATTAAAAAAGGAATTTTGTCAATTCAAACGCTATTATCTTGCAATCTATATAGTGGAAAATTTTGAGATTTTTTCCACATCTTCTCAAACCAGTGTACTATAAGATCCTATGGTTATATGTGTTCAAAATTTTTTTTTTTCTAAAATTTGGTACTTGTATTAAAAATGGCAGTTTTGGAGTGGTTTTGGTGAAAACATAGTCAAAAACCTTCAGGGGATAACCCAGAAGCGACGCCAACACCATTTTGTGGCATTGGGATGACTATATTGTGGTATATAGTGGAAGCATTTTTTCATCCACTTTCTTTTTGTTGACCTTTCATAGTGGGTTATGAAGAAATCACTAGTCATGGGTCCGTCCTTTAAGGGTTAATGTTTCATGCATTCTTAAATTTGATGCTACCCACACTCTCTCTATACTTGATCGTGGTTTCATGAAGCCATATTTAACCCCTAAAGGCCCGAGGCCTTTTTTCTACCAAAAAACACCCCAAACTGCCATTTTTTTAGCAAAGAGAGAAAAAAAATTTAAAAATGTTTTCTTTTCACATCTAATTGTAGGATCTTGAACCTAACTAGTATAAGAATGTGTGGAAAAAATTTCAGAATTTTTGACCACACAGATTGCAAGATATCTACGTTCAAAGTGAAAAGAACAAGTTTTCAGCACATTGTGGGACTGGATTTTTTGACTTTGAACATTTTTAACCTAAAACTTTTGCACTACAGAGTTTTGAGCTTTAAATTTTTATAGTAGAGAATTGAGTTGACAATCTATCAAAAAAAAAAGAATTCAAAAAACTTAATTTTCACTATTAAAAAAATTGTTAAGTAGAAGTAGGTACAAGATAGAAGGAAAATCTAAAATATTAATATCTTTTAGATGGGATTAAAATGCACTAATCCAAATGGTGAGATTGTTCTAGCAAGTAAACTAAACCATGCCAAAAATAAATTTGAAAAATTTGAAAAATTGCATTTAGAAATGAATCCTACAGGTTATTTTTTTCAAAAAGATACTCTAATTGCCCAAAAAACAAGAATGTCCATAACTTCCTCATAACAAATCCAAATGAAATGAATCAAAGATTTTAAGATAGACAAAAATATAATCTATGAGAAAAAAAATAGTAAGAAAAAAAATAAAAATAAAAATAAATTTTTTTTTTGCTGCCTGCGCTGCCCCCCATCCTCCTTTTTGAGCTTATTTGGTCATAACTTTTGTTCCCGGGCACCAATTGCAAAAAAAATTATATCCCCACAAAGCTAATCAGCTTTTCTACTTCCCAAAAAAGTTTTGAAAAATCAAGAGAAAATTTCAGCCCATAGGTAATTGCCCAAAAATGCATTTGTCCCCCAAAGGGACAACGGGCTTTTAGGGGTTAATCCTTAAAGGACGGACCTATGACCACTGATTTCAAGCCCCACTACATATCACTCATTTTTCTATCATTTTGCAACTAGATATGAATGAAATTTTTTATATTTATTTTTAAGAGATGGAATTACATGTTTTCCATACTTCATAAATTTTTTAGATTTTTGGTGAAAAATTGATTTTTTGAGAATTTTTAAAGGAAAAGTGAAGAAAAGTCATATCAAATAAAAAGTTATTTCCCAAAATCTGAAAATTTCACCATGTCTGTATATAACGGTGACAAACATCATAGTGTAAACTCAAATTCCATATCATTCTATGATTAGAAAATAATAGACATTGAAAACGCATCCAAAGTTCAAATTGCAATATATTCAATTAAAATATTCAATGTTAGGGATTTAAAAAAAATTCAAATTGGAGTAGAAACTAGCGTAGATGACCTTCATTTTGTTAGTTGGGCTCAAACACAAAGAATATCATTTTTCTAGAGAAATTTTAGATTTAGAGCAAGGAGCAACAACTTCCCAAAATACTCTAAAATAGCATATTTTGTGATCCATTTTTCTTACTAACTTCTCGTTCACTTCATTAGAGGAAAAATCCAGGCCTCTAGAGGGCTACTTCACAGCCCTTCGAGGTATCCTGAAATTTGCTTTTATTTTGCTCAAAAATTGTATTTCTCCTATTCCCCCTGCTGAAATTGCAGCGGCAGTGGCATTGAAACCTAGAATTCCAAATAAAAAATTATTAAATAAATAAATAAATAAAAATAAAAAATAACCTTAAAAAAAATTAAAAAAATTAAAAAAAAATGTCGAGACCTGGTCAATGGTCAGGTAGCTTGGCTACGTATGCATATACGGTCAGTATACTGCCGTTTCATACCACTAGTTCGTACCTCTTCAAGGTTAAGGTTGTACCTCTTAAAGGTTGAGGTTCTGAGGAGTCGCGTTGCTTCTCAGCCAGAACTACGTATCATCACTCTGATCCTTAGGCTATTCAGAAGTAATGTGATTTTGAGCCTGAGGTACGTAGGCAGCTTCATCTCTTATCGAGAGATGGAGTCCGAGTGAAAACGTACTGTCACGTTATCAGCACTACTCGCCGCAGAGCGAAAAGAGAAGTTTTGAACGAAATTTAAAAACAAGGAGCGTCGATGGCCTTACAAACAGAATCTGTCTATCCAAGAATACCTGCAGAACCAGGTTTCAAACCATTGGAAGAGGACGGGACAAATTACATAATGTGGATGACGAATATGCGTCAATACCTTTCTAGTAAAGGCTTAGAGGGTATAACAACTCGCCCACCAACACCGGCTGAAGTAGAAAGACGGAGGAAGGCAAAGGAAGAAGATCCCACATTGATTTTTGGAAAGTCCGAAGCAGATTATGATCGAATGCAGAAAGACACAGCTACCTTAGCAATCCGTCTAAGACTCAAAGACGATCTAGCCCTTCAAATGTATCATCATGATACACCTTGCGACCTCTGGGAAGAGATTCAATCCCGTTTTGAAGCCATGCGTGAAATTACATATCCTGAAACATGGCAAGCATGGTTAAGTCTTCGTCATATGGATTTTGACCTACTTGATGATTATAAAGCAGCGCTATTTAAACTGACAGCAAAGCTAGCATATTGTAAGAGGCCAGTAACAGAAGAAGACATAATATTCAAGACATTATCGACAATGGGACCCGAAAGGATGGGACTTCGAGAGTCATTGCTAGCAAGAGAATATAAGAACTCAAGAGACCTATTCATTTACCTGGCTGAGAATGAGAAATTCAACAATGTTGCAAAAAAATTGGCAAAACAAAGACCTGCTGGGACTATAGCGACCCCAGAATTGAATTACACAAGAGAAAAGCAGCAGGATCCAAACAGAAGAAGAAAACCGTGGAAACGACAAGAGAAGAGGGCTCGGAGATCCGCGACCCCTGGTAAGAAAGATGAGGATAATATAAGGAAGAATAAATCAAAAACCTTTGGGAAGTGTTTCAGATGTGGCAAGAAACGTCACTTCGCACGAGATTGTCGAACACCAAAGGACGTTGTTGATAAATACCGAAGAGAAAATAATTTGTCACCCTGGAGAGGCACTAAGAAAATCAGTAATGACAAGAACAAAAATAAAAAGCAACGTACTGAAAACGAAGATGAATATAATTATTTGGACCAGGTTCGCGTTGAGGAGACAAATGCAGTATTTGAACAGCAACAGCGGACAAATAGATCAATGATGCTACTTGATTCAAGAGCGACAATTACAGTCGTCACAAGTGCCAAATACTTCACGAAGATGCAGCGTGAAAACTATAAGATAGCCTCGATGAGTGGTTTAAATCTCATTGTACGTGGATCAGGACCAGCTACGTTTATTTTACCTGGAGGCACTCGCATCTATGCTGAAAGAGCTCTTCTTATTCCGACGGCAAGAAGACAAGTTTTATGCGAGAATGATGTGTTTAACAGTGGCTATGAGATCAACACACACATATTCACGACAGGGGAAAGGTTCAAGACCCTTACGAACGAACATGGAAATTGTGCAGAGAAGTTTTATTATACTGACAATGGCCTTATCGAATTTGAAATAGCAACCAACGAGTTTATTGCACTTACAGGAGAGATCACTGATGATGGCAGACTTTGGCACGACCGCCTGGGTCATCCCTCAACGAGAATGCTGCAAAATATATTAAAATCGACAGCGGGAAACATCAAAATTTCATCAAGGCTACCCGAGTCATGCCTGGCATGCTCTCGGGGCAAACTCATACTACGTCCAGCAAAAGAAATAAAAGATAAAGAGCTCAAACCTTTCCTCAATCGCATTCAGGTTGACATATGTGGCCCGATATCACCACCATCAGGACCATTTAGGTACTTTATGGTGATGATAGACTCCACCTCAAGGTGGAGTGAGGTCAACCTGTTGTCAACAAGAAATCACGCTTTCGCGAAGATGTTGATACAGTTAATCAGGATGCAAGTTAGATTTCCAGATAATGGTGTCAGGGACATTCGAGTTGATGGGGCAGGTGAGTTTACGTCTAAAACATTCCAAAATTACTGCACAGCACAAGGTATAACACTTGAAGTAGCACTACCAGAAGTCCATTTTCAGAATGGACTCGCCGAAAGCTTAATTCGGAGAATACAATGGATAGCTCGTCCTCTGCTACTCAAGTCCAACTTACCTTTAACGGCCTGGGGCCACGCAGTAATGCATGCTGCTGATCTCATTAGATACCGCCCATCTGCAGGAAATAAGATGAGTCTACATCAGTTAGCGACGGGAAATGCACCGGATATAAAACATTTAAGGAAATTCGGATGTTCTGTTGAGGTGCCGCTTGACCCCACGAAAAGGAAAAAGTTCGGACCTCAGAGGAAGCAGGGTATCTACGTTGGGAACGTAGGTAATTCCCTGATAAAGTATATAGAACCAAAAACTGGAGACCTATTTAGGGCAAGGTTTCTAGACTGCCATTTTGATGAACAACATTTTCCATTCATGGAAATCAAAGAACAGCTGCCTGCCACGGTTTTAGACATTAATTGGCATACAGCGACAATTGACGACAGCCCAGATTATCGCTGCGATGGGGAAGTGCAACAAATACTGAGGCTGCGAGAACTTGCTCGCAAGCTACCTGATGCTTTTGCTGACACACCTGATATTGTAAAAACCCCCTACACCCAAGTCCAATACACTCCAGCACGAATACTACCAGATAATACACCGGCGAACGTCTCTCAAATTCGACGAAAAAGGGGACGTCCTTTAGGGTCTAAAAATAAGCCAAAGAATTTAGGGAGAGCACCACATATTACTGGGGGGGCATTGCCGGAGACAGGGGGAGTAACACAAGGTCCAAGGGGAGTAGCAACTAACCAGCCTAGCTTCGAAGAAGCAACGGATGTAGCACTCACTGATCACGTCTGGGATAGACGAACCATTTGTAAAAATGAAGCCTTAATGGTGCACACCGTCAATGCTATTTTAGAAAACCCTGACATACCAAAAACGGTCCCACAAGCAAAGAGATCAGTAGAATGGCCGCACTGGAAACGTGCAATGCAAGATGAGATGAATTCAATGAAAGAAAGACAAGCCTTTGGGGTGCTGCAGCCTAAGACACTTGATATGAAACCCATTCGTTCTAAATGGGTTTTTGCAAAGAAAAGAGACTCTGAAGGAAAGATAATCCGCTATAAAGCACGCTTAGTTGCGAAGGGCTTTACTCAACAGTTTGGAATTGACTATGATTTCATCTACAGCCCAGTAATGGATTCAATTACATTCAGATTCCTAATAGCTCTGGCTGTGCAGGAAAGACTCTCATTTAGACTGTTAGATATTGTCACAGCCTACCTGTATGGCAGGATGGACAAAGAAATGTATATGGAGCTCCCCGAAGGGGTAGAATCCATCAACTCGACAAAAGAGAGCTCAATGCAGGATATGGGCAACTCGGGACAGTCCCAGAGAGCAAAAGCAGAGCTAGTCGACAAGAAAACGCAGGATTTGGGAAAGGGCCATAAACGTGTGACGTTTGCCCCCTCCTCAGATCCTACCAATCTTGAAAATCTGAATATCATCTCTAGGAAGAGAAAGAGAGAACTGGGTCAAGTTGTAAGGATCCAGAAAGCCATTTATGGCTTGAAACAGTCTGGACGACTATGGTACCAGAATTTAACGGATTATCTGATCCAACAGGGTTTTAAAGCAAATAAATACACACCTTGTGTATTTGTGAACCGCAGAGGAAAGCACCTTGTGCTGATCGCAATTTATGTCGACGACTTAAATATCTTCGGCACTCGGGCAGCAGTCGAGAAAACTGTTGACCTGATGAAACACAAGTACAAAGTCAAGGACTATGGACGAACTCCAAGATGCTTAGGCGTGGAACTAGAGCATTTTGAGGACGGCTCTGTATTCTTGCATATGACTTCATATACAAGTAGACTTCTCGAGAAATTCGCGATGTCAGAGGCTCATCCAGTCTCCACACCTTTAACGGTCAGAACCCTAAAAACGGATCAAGACGAGTATGGTCCGTTGCGAGACAATGAAGATGCGATCGTTAGCACAAGTCCGAAAGGAAAAGACACAACTTAGTTCATAACGACTAGTGACAGGATTTTAAAAAACTACGATACTTTGCGATTAGGTCAAACAGAACCGGTTTTCTGGCATCCCACCTCCGCCAAGAGGGGGAGTGTCGAGACCTGGTCAATGGTCAGGTAGCTTGGCTACGTATGCATATACGGTCAGTATACTGCCGTTTCATACCACTAGTTCGTACCTCTTCAAGGTTAAGGTTGTACCTCTTAAAGGTTGAGGTTCTGAGGAGTCGCGTTGCTTCTCAGCCAGAACTACGTATCATCACTCTGATCCTTAGGCTATTCAGAAGTAATGTGATTTTGAGCCTGAGGTACGTAGGCAGCTTCATCTCTTATCGAGAGATGGAGTCCGAGTGAAAACGTACTGTCAAAAAAATAATAAAAATAATCTGCAAAACTTGACTGCTCCAGCGAGCAGTTAGCGACTTTGACTCCTCACCAAGAGCAATTTCAAAGTTGACAGGCCATGCAAAGAATAGCATGACACGTCAACTTCAGATGGCCCTTCAAGGGGCTGAACTTTTCTCTAATGTGCAAACAAACTATGGGAAGACTACAAACTCAATTGAAGATTCTCCATAATCCACCATGGAAGGTCAACAAAAAGAAAGTGGATGAAAAAATGCTTCCAATTTTTGTATAGGCCACAACATTGTCATCTAGAAGCCACGAAATGACTCTGGTGGCATTAAACTAGTGGTCTAAGAGCATCTCCTAGCATCCTTCAAATGATTGTCTAACAAGTTTTGCCAAGAGATAAGATCCCCTACACAAGTACGTGACTACTGTGGGCCTATTGAATTTTGATAATTGTCACGCTATGTGGGCTCTTTTTGGTAATCCTTCAAAATAAAAAAGACAAAGCAAAATATTGTTATAATTGCATATTGACATACTCTCTTTTATAATAGGCTTGGTTCTCTTCCCTTTGTCCATCATTTTTAATGTAGAATGAAGTATCATAGCCTTCAACTATACTTGTGCATCACATGAGTTTTCATATATGCCTTAAACATCAATCAATTTGGACTTTGAAGGGACACTTTTGTGAGTTTGGAGGATCAATATTTAAATGGATTGTAGGGGATGCTTTAAGATGTAACAATGTGAATGCAAATTTTTGAATTAATAGAAGCTTTAAAAATTGAGAACAACAAATTTAACTTTACAATTGTGATTTCTTAATCTCATAGAGAAAATGATGCAGTTACGAGTACAATACTTTTGTATTCTAGGTTAAAACAATGAACAAATTTGGAGTCTCGTAGAGTTGTAGTGAAGCCTATTTCAAAAAGGAATTGAAATATGGTTTTAGGAATCCTAGGGCCATATAAAATTATTTTTGAAAAAACTCACATTTATTATGAGTTTTGAAAATATACACAAATTATAGATTAGACTCTTTTGTTGCGCCTTCTAAATTATGACTACTAACAAAAGACCAAAAACATAACTTCTATGCGTTTCACAATACTGGCATATATTTTTTGCGGGTTACTTTAAAATTAGGAAAACAATTTTTTTAATTTTTCAAAATATGGCCAATGTACATAACTTTAAGATAAAAATAATCATGGAAGGAAAAAAGCACAGGAAAATTCTTTAAGTAGGAGAATTAAAAAAGTGCCAAATCTATACAAAATAGATATTTTAATGTTTGAATTAGAAAAAACTGGAAAAATATAAATAAATAAAAATAAAAATTGTCCATTTGTTATGAGTCTATGGAGATGATCATTCACCAATAGAACCACCAAATATTATTTTACATGTTTTGAAATGCAAGTTGAAAGAAGCTCATTTTGTGGACTTCTACACCATATATGACTACTTTTGAACTATTGAAAGTCTAGAATTAATAATGGTCATCAAGAGAAAAAAAATGGTCATCAAGAGAAAAAAAATGGTCATCAAGAAATAACTCAAAACATTGGGAGATTTGTGCAAACCATCCAGAGATCTATATAAAAATTGAAATATCTATACAAAAATCGGGAAATCTCTTGATATTATTATCCGGAGATGTTTGAACATATAGTCCAAAATTCATTGAATAGTCCAAATATAGTTAAATGTGGCAAATATAATATTAGCCACATTTTTAGAATTCCTTCAAAAGTAGCTATAAGTCTACTAGGGTAACATCTCCTCCAAGTTTTAGCTCCAAATTCATTTTTTGGGATACTTAATAGTTCTTGAAACCCCCAAATTGGCAAGTGTGATATAAAATAGGGACTTTGGACAATAGAACATTTTTGAAAATTGAAGAAAGAATTAGCCAAGGTGTATATTGAATACCTTTATGAGTACCTTGCCTACAAATCTTGAGTCATTTGAACACAAAAATTATGGCCAAAACAAAAATCAGCATGCATGGTATAAAACAAAATTGGACATGTTTTTCTTGGACACTCAATTCAAGGTCTTTATTGGTACATGAATTAGTGATAGAAGTCTAAATTATTCATCTTTATTGATGATTATTGTTTGAACAAAAAAGTGTACAAGTGAAAATGGTGTATTTGTATTCCCAAATAAACAAATTTCATTGTTGCCAACTTTAACACTTTTATGAGGGCTAAAAAAATTTACTATAAAATTCTTGGCATGAGATCATCTCTATATTGATATCATGTGTGTCAAATTTCAAGGTCAAAAGATTTGCGCAAATGGAGATATTCTAAATCAAAATCCGTTTCACTTATATCAATTTTGACACTATTCCAAGGGCTAAAAAATTGTTAATTTACTATGAAATTATTGGTATGAGATCATCTCTATATTGGTAACATGTCTCAACGATTGACTTTTGCTCAGAATTAATATCAATAGAGTGTAGAAGAGTGGGAGCTTTTTGTTTGGACAAATGAGTCTACCTTTTATTTGAAATTGGGGGAAATTCTAGAATGTTTGGGCAATTGCATATTAGTGCTATTCATCAAGTTGTATAGTTCTTGATTTTTAAAGTGGACGAACTTCTTTAATGATTTGGAGCGCATCTGCTAGAGGGCAAAACTTAAGATTTATCTTTATATCTAAAGATCAACATTTTGCTATGGATTTCGTGGAAGCAGTCTACGATGGCCAATTGCTTTATTTTATAGGTAAAGTTTTATACGGATTATTCATAGAAGATGGCACGCCTGTTCATTGCAACAAATTATGTGAAGAATGGAGACTTTACCTTAGCAGAATAAGCCTTATTGAGAAGCTCAATTGGCTTGGAAACTCTCCCGGTCTCAATCTACTTAAGAACCTTTGGAATATTCTAAAAGATGTTGTCCAACATGGCCAAACATGCCCTATAAACTTAGGAGAATTAAAGGAAGTTATTGAAAGAGAGTGGAGGTCAATCAATTGGGTACAAAGCTCCTTGATTTATGCCATTCTATGCCTTCTAGATTACAAGCACCAATTGCAGCTATTAAAAGATATACATGTTGGCGTTAGAGAAAATTTCAGGCCTTTGGAGGACTACTCTACAACTCTTCAAAGTACCTTGAAATTTTGTTTTACAGGGCTAAGAATTTCTTTCTTCTCCTATTTTTGCGCAACTAAAACTGCAGTGACA
Organism: Neckera pumila; assembly: GCA_963969595.1. Lineage (NCBI taxonomy): Eukaryota > Viridiplantae > Streptophyta > Bryopsida > Hypnales > Neckeraceae > Neckera > Neckera pumila. The sequence goes on from OZ018409.1 coordinate 36,215,046, forward strand.
ATGGCGCAAGAACCCAATTTTACAAGTAAATAAAAAACAAGAAATCAAAAAAATTAATAATAATCTTTAAAAAAAAATCCGCAAAATTTGATTGTTTTGGTGAGCAGTCATCCACTTTGACTGCTCACCGGGGGTACTTTTTCAAATTGACAGGCCAAGCTTGAAATAGCTTGGCATATCAATCTGGAGCAACCCTTCGGAGGGTTGATTTTTCCTCTAATATAGATCTAGAAAACCTCAATTTATGTGAATCCTTTAACCTTGAAATTTGTTACATATGTTATCATCATAGAGATAATTTCATATCAAAAATTTTATGGTAAGAAAACAATTTTTCAAACCTTAATAGAATATTAAAGTTGGCAATAGTGAAATCTGTTCCTTGATAATTCAAAAACGCCATTTTCACTTGTACCCTATTGTACTATGATCTCCTAAATGTACTGTAGCTTTGTAGTTAGATGAATCTCTTAAATGAATGTTTTTTGTAAGCTTAGTGGCGCTCAAGATGTGAATTGTCTCAGACCTTTTGTACTAGCCTTATGCTTATATCATGGCATCTTTTGTTATGTTATTCTTGACATGATTTGTTGGGTGTATTTGTGACTAAGAAATAAAGCTTAGTTTTTTGCCATGAAATTCTCTACTTCACTTGCGAGAATATAACTTAGTCTTCACAAAGGTGGAATTAGAAATAAATTGGAACCATATGAAGGATTGATAGTGTTTTAACACTCTAGTAGGCTATGAAAGTACAATCAAACTTTCCTTACTGCATGGAATTGGTCGGGAGTAGTTTTTAGTTATATGCACGTAAAGAAACTCGAGTGCCATAGGCCAATTATTTGAACAAGCTCATGTTGTAATATAATTGTATTTGATTGGTTGCTCATCTGACAAGTCTATAATGTCTAATATAATCAGCTTCATTGATGGTTTGTCGGAAGTAGACTTTACGCATGTAAGGAGTACGCAAATAAAGAACTACAATTAGTTATGTAAGTAGGGAATTTGCATTACGAAAGGTTTCATTGTATTTAGATTTTATACAATAAAAGAATTACAATTGAAACAAAGAAAAATGCAAAGATTGCATGTGGTGACAAATTGCACATGAAGAGAGGAGATTTAGCAATTTAGTTATCAATGTAGGTTTATAATTGCAATTAATGCTAAAGTAAGGGAAATTTTAATTTAAAATTGTTGCAAGATGAGGGAAAATGTAAAGCTAAAATGATATTAATTGATGACAAGAATACAGATACATATTTTTCTCGAGATTTTTATGAGCAACAAATGAAGAGTGAGAACACTATAGTAATTGGATCTAATAGCCAAAAGAGATCAAAATGGATTGAATATAATATCTAAGACATCAATGAAAAATTACATTATAAAGAGCTCTTAAATACAATATTTAGTAGATATGGAGATTTAAAATAGAAAGATGAACCAAATAGAGAGCAAGATGTAATTAGTAATCCAAATCCAAATTAAGTAGCTATAAAGAGAAATGAAGACCGTATTGGTAGAAGCTCAAATGCTTGCAATAGGAGTACACAAATTAATCAAAGGATTGTTAGAAAACAACCAAAGAGAGGATTAGAACACATGGTGAGAGAGAAGAAAAAAACTAGAGTTCATTGTTCTAATATTTATAAAACCATTTCAAGGTCAAAGTTTTTATCTAATAAAAAGCAAGCAATTCAACAAGACAAAAGATTCATGGACTTGGTTCATAGAGAATTAAATCACTTGAGTAGCAATTCTAATCATAGAAGATAGCTACAAATTCAAGTATGTAGTAATTGTCTTCTAGAATGTATCAAAAATAAGCTTTATGGATTATAGAACTAAAAGAGAAGGCAACAAGTCCCTTGTATTTACCAAAGAGAAGACCTTGACAACATAATCATTTATTTGCCATCTATTGATTTCTACAAACCTCAATGATAGCTGAAATGGTGTAAAAAAGATCAAATCCATTTTTAAATGTTGTATTAATAGCAATTTAGCATGATTGCAAGAAACATTAACTTGTACTATTCAAACATTGCATTTGCTCCAATATTCATAAAAGAATGTAAAATCTCAAGAAAACTAATACTTTATTGTAAATTTCAACTATATTGGATTATTATTCTTAACAACTTGCTTAAAATTACTACGGCACTAAAGGAGTATCAAAAGATAGTACAAGTCTTTTTTGCAATTACTCATTAGTTAACCCACCAAGGACCAAGATTTCATTAGGGGACTAATAAAAGTCTCGTCAAGTTCCTATTATGTCAATTTTTGAAAGAAAACTTTTTTAATTAAAGAAGATATTAGAGTTTTGTTTTTATTTTTATTTTAATAAGTGCCCGGGAGCAATAATTATACTAACTTAAGGGTAGCCCTGAACTCAATATCTAGCAACAATCTAATACCTGAACCATAAACAAACAAACAAAAATTTAAATGAAGATTGGATTTGTTTGCCACTTAAAATATAGTTATTAGCATAGAAGGATTTGATTTATTTCATTTTGATTAATGCCTAGGTTAATGTTGTGAAAGTTACCAAGAGACTTGTTTAACAACAATCCAAACATCTTCAAGATAAAATATTGTGCTGAAGATTTGTTTTTCAACACAATTTTCATCCTCTTAAAACAATCTCACCATTAGGATTGACATGTTTTGTTCTATATTACTCCTATCAATAATTTAGGTTCTCTTTTATCTTTATACATGTTTTTATTTCACATTTTTTTTAAGAATGAAATGCAAGATTGATTCTTGGAACTTTCATTTATCAACTTTTAATTCAATTCTCCAAAATATTAAAATTTTCATAATATATAGAGCAAAAGTATTAAGTTAAGAGGATTCAAAGTCTTACAACTTTGTTAAGTAGAGTGTAAAGAACGGCATCTCCCCTACTTAATCCCTAAAGGTCTATACATCCCAAAAGTTGATGCGTTTTGGTCAATCTTGATTGTAACTTTTAAAGTAATGACTTTTGATATTTATTTAAGATAAAAATAAGAAAATTAAGCTTAATTATTTTTTATTTCTACTCCATTTGAGATTTTTGAAACTATCTAAAAATTAAAAGAATTGTTGCAATTGCAAGCTCTAAGTGCCAAACTCTAAATTACACAATATGTTTGTATTTCTTCTAAATGGTTTTAAAATAGAAACCACAAAATTATATTTTCTATTTTAAATTTAATTTATAAAAAAAAATCTAAATGATTGATATAATTTTATTTTAATTTTTTACTTTAGAAAATCACAATAATTTCATTTTTCCTTCAATAATATTCTTGAAAAAATCAAAATCAATATAATACATATTCTTTAACAAGTAAAAAATATAAAAAATTTATGTATAAATTGTATAAAAGGATACATTGTTTAGCTTGATAGTGACATTTGATTTAAAGGTCATTGGCAAGCCAATGTTTTGGGTGTAAAATATAAAATGATTAATTGATAAATCTTCATGCCAATCTTTGTTTCTCTTTGCACTTTCTGAATTTATTTTTATTGAATTATCTCTTCTATATTTACTCATTTATTTTCATTTTTTGCTACAAAATAAATAACAATGACAATTTTTCATGAAACAAATTGAAGTATGATAATCAATCTATAATATCACATGCTTAAAATATATTCTTGATTTTTGAATTTAACTTAATAGGTTGAATTTAGCTCATTTATGATGTTTGACTATTTGCAATGGATTTGGTCCTTTAAAAGTTAAACGTTAATATTTTGCAATTTGAATAGTTATATTTTTTGAAATTTCTTCTGCTCATTTTTATACTAGTCCAATGTTGAACCATATGGTAGGATAAGTAAGAAAAAAATTGCTCTTTGCACTAGAAAGGACAATTTTAGAATGGTTTTGGGTGAAACACAATGAGGATAATTTGGCAATTAACATCTAATTGTCATCATGACTATATTTCACCAAAACAAACTTCTAAATTTCCATTTCTAGAGCAAAGAAATACAATTGAAATTATTTAATTTAGATTTGCATATCCAAACTTAGGATCTTGGAGTTGATCTACATTAAAATGCTTGAAAAACATTTCAAAAACTTTTACCAAATAGATTGTGAGGTATTAGTATTCAAAGTGAAAAAATAAATTTTTTTGGTACCTTGTAATACTAGGTTCTCATACTTTAAACCCTCTTAGCTTGAAATCTCAGTATTATGAAACTTTGAAGTTATATATTCACAAAAGAGAATTGATCTGAAAATTTAGGAACTTTATAAAAAAATGATGAAGAATTTGATTTTCATTCTTTAAAAATTTATTGTGTAGAAGTAGATTCAATTTAGAAGAATAAATTGTATTATAATTAGTTCTAAAATGGAATTGAAACATGTCAAGTTTAAATGTGAGATTGTTTTAGCAAGTAAACTACACTGTGTGGACCTTTTTGTTTTGAAAAATTGTAAAAATTGAGTCCAATAAAAGATTGTATACTTAACTAAAGTTATTTTCTTAAGAAAATGCTCTCATTTCCACATAGATTTGCCTCCCAAAAAAAGTTTCATAATTCTCACATCACTTATCCAAGTGGAATAGATCAAACATTTTTACATAGACATAAATATATTCTATGACAAGAAAGAAATAGAAACAATTATTTTGAGCTTGGATAGAATACTAAAAAACAGATTAAGAAAGGCATTTTAATATGCTTAACATGGCATAATTTTTAGGGGCTCTAATTATACTCTCCAAAATTTGGAATATTCTTTTATTTTTATAAAATAACAAAATAAATTATATTAAATGAAAAATAATTATTTACTAGCAATCGAGCTAGCAACCATGTTAATCGGTTTAACAGAATGTATTTTGTTGTTTGCTTGCAACGAATTTGAATGCTATTGTTTTCAAAAAGAAAAAAATTCATATATTAAAAATTTATAAGATGAATTGTTTCAAGATTATTAATATAGTAACACATATATAAGTAAAAGATCTCATTGACATGCCAAAACTCAACTTTAATATGAAAATTTGATAGAAATGAAATGAAATATAATTGCAAATTTAACCTTTTATTTGCTACTTTTAAAGGCTAATCCGTAGAATGATAAGCATCTTAAATTGTCTATTAATGTCATTATTTTTCCCCTAGACCTCTTTACTACAACTTTCTAAGAAGTGACGTTTTGAAACATCTCTCATACTTTTTACATTGTCCTTGACTATAGAGCATTGTAATAAATTCAAATTAAACAATGTGTGTTTAGGATTTTTAGTTTGGAATCCAATGAATAAAAATTATAAAATAGATAAACATTAACTTAAAGTACTTTGTCATTATACAAACTATATACCATTAGAGGAAATTTCAGGCCTCCGAAGGGTTGCCCTATAGCCCTCCGAGGTACCCTGAAATTTGCTTTTAGTTTGTTAAAAAAATTGTTTTCCTCCTATTTCTGCCCTGCTGAAACTACAATAGCAGTGGCGCAAGAACCAAAAATTCCAAATAAAAAATTATTAAAAAAAAAGAAAAAGAAAAAGAAAAAACTAATCTTAAAAATAAAATAAAATAAAAAACTCATCTTAAAAAAATAAAATAAAAAAATAAAAAAATAAAAAAAGAAAAAACTCTGCAAGACTTGACTGCTCACCAAGAGCAATTTTGAAGTTGACAAGCCATGCAAAAAATAGCATGGCATGTCAACTTTGAACAGCCTTGTAATGGGCTAAACTTTCCTCTAATGCTTTGGAGCACTCGGGGGTTAAAGGCTTGCACCTCTCCAAACCTCATTTTAACCTCCACTATACACTGATTGGAAAAAAGTTGTACAACATTAGAAAAAATTTCAAGCCTTTGAAGGGCTGCTCTATAGCCTTCCGAGGTACCTTGAAATTTACTTGTTTTTGTTGAAAAATTCGTTTTTCCCCTATTTCTGTTCAATTGAACCGTAGCGGCAATGGCACAGGAATCCAAAATTTTGAATAAAAAAAAAAAAAAAAAAAAAAAATTCTGCAAAACTTGATTGCTTTGGCGAGCAGTCAAAGATTCTGACTACTCACCAAGAGCATTTTCAAAGTTGACAAGCCATGCAAAGACCACATAAGACTTGAAATTCTGGATTGTTCAATTTTAGTTTGATAACAAGACAAAGCTACACCTAAAATGTAGTGTCTCCCTACATCATACCGGAAGTTAGTGAAAGCAATTCCGGTTCCGGGAAACTTGAATTTTGTTTACCCTAATTCCGATTCCGATGGAAAGACTACCCTAAGAGAATCTAGAATCCGCTTTTAATTTCACTACCAACAAGACCCGACAATTGTGAGCTGCTTTTCCAATTCAATAGTAGGAACCATGCTCAAGGTGGCCAGGTGTTACCATACATGGAATCACCCAAACATGATTTAGGTGGTTGATTGGTTGAGAGTTCCAGGACGAGATCTAGACCGCCATAACATTCAGTAGCTCTACAGTGATGGTGTGGTATATTCCACACCCCAACAGTGTTTCATCATTAACTACAGGTGGAGGATGTAGAGGCACACCATCACTGTAGAACCAAGGCAACATCGACACATGCTACTGAATGTTATGGGCATTGAACAAACGGACTTCTGAAATCCCCAGTCACTCAATTTCAAAAAGAAAGTAGGTCATGTTTCTCCTGCTCCTCAAATTTGACAATAGCTAACTTACTGCACGATTCCATCATCAATTAGCACCTCTAAAGGTTATTACGGAATGGACATTCAGTTGAATCTCTGAAGGTTATTACGGAATGGACTTTCAGTTGAATCTCTGAAGGTTATTATGGAATGGACATTCAGTTGAATCTCTGAAGGTTATTACGGAATGGACTTTCAGTTGAATCTCTGAAGGTTATTACGGAATGGACTTTGAGTTGAATCAGTCCGCGGTTCAATACCCTCGCGCGATTTGTCGGGATGGCAATTGGGCGCTTATTACGACACCAGAAAGGCTTTTCCTCCTCCATCACTGCCGCTAGCTTCTTGAACGAATCCATTCCGTTTGCCCCGGAGTTCGGTAAAGATTCTACTGTAGATCACGCATCAACTGTCCCTCCATCGACTTAGGAATGGAATTATAAAAGTGTTTTCACATGGCAACAAGTCTGGTTTCTTCAGTTGCCGTGGACAGCGGACAGCCAGTTGCCATTGGGGACCTCCAGCCTCCAGATCTGTAAAATTAGAAAACAGGACTGGACCTTCCGGAGCCTCCGCCGGACCTTGCTTTGTGAACTGTACGTGAGGGGGAGATTTCAGATTTTTTTGCACGCTCTGCCCGTGGTCAAGCTGGACGGGCCTCCAGTTCCTCCTTCCAGTGGCAACAGGCTCTCAGTTGCCGTGGACAGCGGACAGCCTCAATTGAATTGACTGCAGATCACTTGCAGTCTGCAGGGACATTCCCGGTCATCCCAATACCGACCCGCCTACAGCGGAATGGCGGAACCCACTCGTCTGCCAAACAGTGCCGTTTCCACCTGCATCCAAGAAAGTTCACGGTGAAGAATAACGCGACTATGCGGTTCATTGCATCGAAGGCGGAGACGAAACGTGCTGACCGCGGCCTGGGGTGCCGGCAGTGCCGCTGTGGGGCGCCGGATGCAGTGGGGCGGATGTGGGGCGGATGAAGGTCGGCGGATGAATGAAAGTTACAAAGGTTTTTGATGGCTGACTTGGCATGACATGTCAGATTTGGAGTCCTTGGACTGGATGGCATTTACAAACGTGCACTAAGACGATTTTGTACGCTTGAAAAAATTGTCTTCTCTGGACTCTGGAGGTCCATAAAGCCGCGCTTGGGCTCTAAAAGCGTCCACTTCTTCAATTGTACAATATTTGTACACGTCCTTGGGGGATGGCTAACTTGGCATGACATGTCGAATGTACACAAAATAGTGAAATTAGGTTGCCCCAAACTAATTTCTCAACAGTCCACACTAAAGAAATATTCACTACTTTTGCACAATGACGCATTCAATTCAAAGCTGTGTATGGCATAGATTTGTGCACCAGTTCAAGGCTTGGTTCAAAGAGTGGCATGCGCCTCCATGCAGAACAAGCATTGATCCATGAGGTAATTTATCTTAGGTAAGGTAACCTAATTGACAAGGCAACCTAATTTCACTATTTTGTGTAGAGTCCAACTACCAGATGGCAATTACAACATGGAATGAGTGTCTTTCAAAAGTTTGTCTACCCTTGAAGAAATTGTCTTATCTAAGGTAGGTAGGAAGTCCACAACGCACTTGGGCTTTAAAAAGCATCCACCTCTTCAAACATACACAATTTGTACATGTTTCTTTTTCATTGCATCAACAATATACACATAGTGTACATTTCAGGAAGTAAACGCCTTTTACTGACAACTACGTTTCAACTTCAAAAATTCATAACTAAATCCACAAAGCTCTAGATAATATGAAACAACTTGGGTTTGATGACAATTCCATTTGTCTTTCGTGGAAAATATACTGAAAAATGTTTCTAGTAGTTAAACTCCCCAAAATTAAGTATCAGCTCTTCATGGGCATTTCATTGACTACAGTCATGCTTTTTTTTCATTCATTTGTTTGGGGGAAGAGCATGAAATAATCTTGATAAAGTCATTCTTATTCATGTCCATGAATGAATATTAAAAATACAAATAATCATCTATTCATCTATAAATAAGTACATTAGACTATACATTCAATAATAGATTAAGTATTTTAGTACCTATTAGTAAATAAATAGGTACATTAGACTATACATTCAACAGTGGATCAACTATTCATCTATAAATGGGTGCACTTGCCGTCCCCTCCAAAGTGCTATCACTCTCATAATATAGTAGCAATTCAAATGATTTCATTTGTGAAGAAAGAAGGAGTCTTGTACCAAATATTTTATAAAGATTGTTTTGTATGACTTTTGAGTAAAACATTGTTCAGATTTAAAATCCTAACTAAATTTGGTTTGTTCTATGAGTGTGCGTGGCACTAATTTGCCATAGTCATATATGTTTTGTAATATAGTAAAAATTAGTGTAGGTTGAGATATTGTTATATTGTACCAATTTCTTCAATCTTTATTTGTGTAATGACAATAGTTTTGTAGGAGACACTAATTTTGTACCTTCACTTAGTATAGGACAAATCAAGATTGTCTATAACTTTCTCATAAAAAATCCAAATGAAATGAATCAAGGCTTTCCAAATAGGCAAAAATATAATCTATAAGAAAAAAAAGAAAAAAAAGGAAAAAAAATTGCAAATTTATTTTTGCCGCCCCCTATCCCCTGTTTTGAGCTTATTTGGACATAACTTTTTTTCTCGGGCACCGATTGAAAAAATTATATATTCTTATGAAGCTTAGCATTTTTTCTATCTTCAAAAAAAATTCAAAAAATAACAACAAAAATTCAGCCTGTAAGTACCTGCCCAAAATCCATTTGTCCCCCGAAGGGACAATGGGCTTTTAGGGATTGAAATTCTATCAAAATTAACCCCTAACTTCCTATTGACTCCTTGGAGGACAAAATGGATTTTGGATAGGTTCCTACAACCTCAATAATTATCGTGATTTTTTAAAATTTTGTAAAGAGAGAAAAACACGCATTCGCTTTTTGGAAATTTATTTTTTAATTCAATTAGTGCCTAGGAGCACAATAAGCCCAAATCTGAGTTTGGTGGGCAAAAAAAATTTTGAAATAATTTTATTTAAATTTTTTTATCATATATTGTATTTTTTTCTATATTGAAAGCTTTTATTCATTCCATTTGGATTAGTGATGTGAATGTTATGGGCAATCAAAGCATGTTCATAATAAAAGAACTTGTAAGATTCATTTTTGAAGTCAATTTTTCCAATTTTTTTCCCAAAAGAAAGTTGTTTCAATTTTTTTTATAAACAATGAGTCTTAAACAAAGCCTCTAACAAGTTTCACAAGGTTACTTAGAATCTCTTGCTACAAATATTTTAACCATTGAGATTAGTGTGTTTCAATTCCATTTTAGAACTATTAATAGTTTAGTTTTCCCTTCAACTTGAACCTTTAGAGATTGAAACACGTGGGCGCAAGATGTATTGTACAACAACTAATTTGCTCAATATAAATGACCCATCTACTTCTACTTAATAATTTGGTAATGGCTAAAAATTAAGTGTGATTTTTTTGAATTTTTTTAACTACACTCTAGACTCAATTCTTCAACATAAAAATTAGAAATTCAAAATATGTAGAGTAAAAGTTGTAATCTAGGAAAATTCAAAATCAAAAAATGTAATCGAGGAAGGTGCCAAAACATTTGATTTTTATTGCTTTGAATGCAAATATCTTGCAATCTATATGGTCAAAGTTCCTAAAATACCTTCTACACATTCTTCCACTAGTCAAATGCAAGATCCTATAATGAAATATGTCCAAAAAATGAATTTTAAAGTTTGTGGTTATTTGTAATGGAAATGGTAGTTTTGAGTGGATTTTTGATGGAAAAAAGGCTTGGGACTTTAGGAGTTAATCTTTAAAAATAAACATTTTGTACAAGTACAAACTTTACAAGGTTTTTTAGTAGGTGGAGTGAAAATTATGGTTAGAAAGATATTCAATGAATGTTATTATATGAAATATGAACATGAATAATTATGTTTTAGGAAATAATATCAAATTAAATTAAATTAAGATTTTTAAATTTTTTTATGAAATCTTTATAAGAATAATTCTCATTTCTCCTATTGGTAGAGTCTTGGAAGTTTTGTATTTGTGCAAAAAGTTTATTATGACTGCATAATTGGATTAAATTAATAAAATCCAAATTCTGAATAATTTATTTATCTATGCTACTTTTTGAATTGTAAAACATTTCACTAATTTGTCCTATTAGTGAGGGGAAGAAATTAGCATCACCTAGAAAATTAGTGTCACCTCAAATTTTTGTTTTGTAGAAATTGATACAATACAAGAATATTTCAACTTACACTAATTCAAAATAGCATGATTTTAGTAAATTAGTGTCACACATACTATTACAACAAATCAATGCACTAGAAAGCATGCTCGCATAGACTAAGCTTTAAGACTCACACACGGTCTAACTTGTCATTTTATGATGACTTAGGCCAAATGTGGATCTTGAACTTTGGTCTACGTGGGCATGCATGTTTTCTACAAACTTTTGAAAGCCACAATAGTATCAAACTTGTACCACATCATGTCCTACTTCCAAATTTTGTTTCTAACATGATAATTATTGAAGTGTTTAGAAATTCCTAGTCTCACAAGTTTTTGAAACTCTTTGACACACACGTACTAGGCCAACTATTGGGCTAGAAAAGTAATTATTGCCCATTATACTAATAACTTAGGGCCACTTCATACTACGTCCCAAGTCCCCAAGTCCCACTAAATTCTAAAAATCTGATGGGTGAAGAGCTAAAAATTGAAACTTCGGGTTCAATGCTACATTCCAATTAAGTTGCATGTAACTCCCAAACGCCTATATGGCAATACTTTGGGGGAAGTCTTAGCACCAAGGAAGCGGGATTTGGAGGCCGAATTAGATTTAGCAAAAGTAGAGATCCAACTCAACCTCCAAGTCCCAACTATTGTTTTAAACATGTATGTTTTTGCAAGAAACACTTAATGTTTTGTCTCCAAAATGCTAGTTTTGGCCATAACAGTGATAAATACTGCCAATACTTCAAATATTGTGTAGGAGTAGTATAATTCAAGTCATGAAAATGAAGTAGAAATTATTAAAAATTGAATTAGAAATCATGAAAAATTTAATAAAATCATTAAAAAATCATTAGCAACATTAAGATATATTAATATATCAATATATCAATATATCAAAATATACATATATACATATATATATATATATATATATATATATATATATATATATATATATATAAAATATGAATATGAAAAAATTTAATTTTAAAATTTTTAAAAATCATTAAAAAATCAACGTTGTGCAATGTAGTATTGTAGTACTATTGACTACTGCAGACTACTAAAGAGCCTAGAGGACCAAAAATTAGCTAAAAATGTATACAAGAACATTTTGGTTTTAGAAAATAGTAAAAAAAATTCAAAAGAATGAAATAGAATGATCTATTTTTCCTAACTTGAAATTACTCCTTCTCAACCATTTGTATCTTTGGGGATGAAAATTGTGTTCTCTACACTTGCGCAAAGGTAGTGCTCTTTGAGCACATGCAAACAGTAGACACTTTATTTTTTTAGAAAATCTCTTAGCGTGCTTGTGTAACTTTAATAAAAGTTCTACTCTGTTAATTTTGACCTTCAAATTTGCATTTCTAGATTGAACATTGTACTCAAATCCTCCAAATGACAAAAATAGATATCCAATTGGGGGCTATTAAAAAATTGGAAAACTAATTTTTTTAAAAGTGAAAAAAGTTACTCAATGTTTACACCTTCTACATGTACATTCTTCAAATTTTACATGAAATTGGTACATGATGCAAAAGTTATGATTAAAAAAACACAAGTTCAAGGCCAAGGGGACTAAAACTTGACAAGTGTTAGTTTTTGCAATAACCCATGAAATCAAGAGAAATCACCATATAAACCATCTTCATTGGTTGAAATTTTGTCTAAATATGTTTTAAGCAGGTTTGATGGATAAATTGCCTTCAAATGAGGTTTTGACTTTTTGACCCATATTTGAAGTACTTAATTGCTGTAAACTACTCCCTCCGTCTTGAAATAAATCTAGGGTTTCTAAATATACTTGTCTCAAATAAAATTCGAAATTGGCTCTCTAGAACTTGATAGACAACAACTGAAGCTAGTTCGAACACCTTCAAGCAAAAGAATCTATAGATGTCACATTCCAAAGATTATGTAGAAATTTGATCTTTGCAAATAGATTGGAAACACAACCTATAATCAACCAAAGACAAAGAATTCAACCCAAAACTATACAAAAACTACTACTAACAAATATCTTGTTGAGAATTTCTTGAAGTTGAATTACAAGAAATTAATGGAACTAAATATAGAGGACATCAATGAACATCACTGCACTGGCATTTCTTGAAGAACAATCAAAATTAATACCACTAGAGCAAATCCAAAAAGGGCAAAATTTTGTCACTTTTGTCGCTTGTTTTCAACATACGCTGCTTCACTTTTGACTTCCATTCTTTCATACCTAGTAAGATCTAGTAGAAGCTACAATAGATATCCATAGATAATAGGAATAGCTTGCGCATTAACCTAGTCATTTCTAAGAAACCTCAGATTTATTTTGAGACAAAGAGAGTATTATACTAGAGAAGAAGTTGGGATTTAATGTTGGGACTCTAAGTTGGGCCTTTGATCTATATACCATGAAGTCCCAAGTCCCACATTTGATATATTTTACTCATCTTTTACAATCCAAGAAAGTTGAAATTTGGCCTTGAACTGAGACCATTACAAAAAATATGAGGCCTGCAGAAGGCTGCTAAGCCTGACCTCCCACGGTGATATAATGGAAAAAAAACTTCAAACTTCAAACTTCAAAATTCAAAATTCAAAATTCAAAATGTGACGTGGTTGTATTTCGACCACATCAGTGCTGTCAGCACCATGTCATTAAAAAAATTTAATATTTTTTTTTCAAAAAAATTAAATTAAATTATTACTTTTCAATTTTTTTTTTCCATAATTGCATCCTGTAGGTGCCGAAAATCACGCACTTGGAGTCTTGTTGAGGCCTAAATTTTTTTGTAATGTTGGGACGTAACGAATGTACATCCACTATGGACCCTTTTGTTACTAAACAAATTTAGATTGATGTGTCCCTTCATTCGGTGGAATAATGAAGGAAGCTTTTGCTCATGTGTATGAAGTGCATGGTGTTGTTTCTAAAAGTTATAAAACAATGACTACTCAACCCAATTCTATTCCTTTCAACTCCAATTTGACTCCTTTACAGTTTTAACTACATTAGAATGCAAAGAAGGCACAATTGGGCCCAGACAATAGAAAGTCATATTGGGTACATACTTTAGAGCATCCTTAGTCATGGGCCAGTATCCAAGTACTACAATGGTAGATGCAGGGTGTGTTCACGTGAACATTCCTCAACCAAAGGACAACAAGGTACACTAGTCCATTACTGTCAGCTTCCTAGTTCTGTCAACCTATGTTTGGTCCCAATTCCGTCCAACCCATTATGCAAATCCATTCACTTTTCTGACAATTTCAGTGCATTAATGTCAAAAGGGGGAAGTGTCAATCTTTCATTGGTGAACACTTGAGCGCCAATGGATACATGGGAGAGTGGTAATGGTTTTTTCATAGGATGTTTTTGCCTCCACTCGACAAGCGGTTTTGTAATTCTGGGCAGCTCACTTTAGAAATTCATAGAAATTCAATTATAATTCCACTTGGATTTGACTCGTGAAACAAGCGCACACTTCTGAAAAGTATGTTCCACTTTTAGAAATGTCCCTAAGATAGTTAGATTGCAAATCAAGGTGGTAATAGGCTTATCTACCTTACTTGAAATCCTATTTCAGTTGACAGGGCTTATTGGAGTCGTTTTGCAGCAAGGGAGTAGCAAGAAAGAAACAAACCAACTCTTTGTTTGAGAAGTTTTTCCTTGCCCTTTTGCGCCCTTTAGGACTAGCCTAGCTGTTGTCATGATGTCGTTGAGTGGTTCCATTCAAAACATCTTTGCAGGCACAACAAATATGAATTTGTTGAATTTGCTGAATTTGATGTGCGAGGGTGCTTGATTGCCAAGCCCTTGAAAGTGGAGGAAGAATGTGAATGGATACATTGTTGGGGTTAGGTTTCTATGACTGAGTGCCACTGATTGGAAAAAACTGACGGCTAATTCAAAGTTAGTCAATGGAATTGGGCAAAAAAACGGTGAAAAAAACTATAAAATTTCTATTTTGAGTATAAAATAGAGATACATAACCGGATTCTATTTTTGAAAAACCGGTTCAATTTTGCAATTGAAAGAAACTGGCCGGTAAAACTCAAAAAGTTTCATGAACAGTGTGACTGACAGCCCACATACTGTTGCCGAGCAAAATTACCAGGCCCGACTGAGGATGCTTTTGCGTGAAGCGCCCGTTATAATCACATGCCACCACTATGTGCAAATTGAACATTAAAGTGCTGTGTGCTTCTCCAGCCCAGGAAGGCCAGCAGTTGGGTTCTCTAGCACTATCCTGAAAACTCTGTTCAGGAGTTGACCTTGTTGGTACTCTCCTATCATCAATGAACACTCATTAAAAATGTGCAGAAAAATTAAAAATTAAAAATACTTCATTTGGATTTTTTTTTAAAAAAAATGAAAAATGAAAAAATTGCTGTGAGCGTAAAGGTTAGAAATCTTTGACCATTTTCTCCTGATTTCACTCAGGTCCATCCCTACCTGCCAACGCTCATGACCCAGGGTCAGAACTGATGGACTGTTTTTGGTAAAAATTAATTTTCATAATGTGAACTGGTACTGACTGTTCAATGGCGGTTTAGAATGACAACAGAAGAGTGACCGACCTCTTCCTCTCGAATGTTAACGCTGCTTTAGACTTGGAATTTCGGATGCCATTCCGTTTGGAATGGTAGACCCATGACAGAAATTTTATGGTGCACAGGCTAGGGTGCAAGCCTCTATTTGTGTCATGTGACTATTTCTGAATTACTTTTTGGTCACTATGGAAAGTTTGAAATGTCTAGAAGGATGTCAAAAGAATTCGAAATTTTTCTCCCAAAGTGAATTAGAACCATAATTGTCAACTTTGAATAGCTAGTCCTTGTAGGCTAAAAAATTCAATAATTTGCAAGTCATACAATGCATTGGAAAGATGGTAGAATCTAGTTTACAACTAGTATATAATAAGTTTACGTTACAAAACTATAGTATCATACAATAATAGAAAAAAAAACACCCATAACATAGTATCTACCATGTAGTGCTACCACCTTTTGATGAAATAACTACTTGCATTTTGTCATGCATACTTCTAATGAAGGCATGGAGTTGCTTTAGAGATATTGTATCCCACAATGATTGAATAGTTTGTACCATTTCTTCCTTATTTATTGGTCTAGCTACAACAATTTAGGGTTTAGGATTTAGGTTTAGGCCAATGTCCTTGCTTTTCATCCCACCTTCACACATCCCCACAAGATGACTCTTTTCCTCAATACTCAACATTCTATATGTCATGGTGCTCAAATCTAACTCTTCAAGAACCTATCATGTGACAACAAAAAGAATTGTCAAAGTCCTACAAGACCAACAATAACAACTCTCTTCTATGCAAGCTAACTTCTCACAATGTTGCTCACTATAGTACAATGAAATTTAATGTCCCACTCTCTAGACCTATAAGCTTTGAAGTGCAATGAACAATTGCCATAGAAGCATCACAAGTGGCTCAAAGGAGCTCAATAGCAAAGATCCATTTCTAAACTCGTGACAACACATTTTACTAAATCTAATCATATTCTCTAATTCAACACATTTTTCATGATTGGTTGGAGGGGATTAAAGACCATTGATGATTTGAAAAATTGTAATTAGTTTGGTAAAAAGGTGGGTCAAATTGAAGGAGCTAGGTTCAACCCTGAACAAACTAAGTGCCTTTTTATGAACATCGAAGTCCCCACGACAAAAAAAATTGAATTAATTTTGGACCCTATGGTATAGTCAAAAGTTTGAAATGATAAGTGGTACAAATAGGGGGCATAAATAGTGTCTCCTACCTGAATGAGCCATGGCTAGCCTAAACTGCCACTATAAAATGATGTCGTTATCAGCAGTCACGACATCAGCAGTTAGGACATCATTTTCCTTTGTAGAGTTTTGCCACTACAAGCATTCAGTAAGAATCCGTGCTCCTTTTTGACTCAAAATTTTCAAGTGAGGAGTCTACAGGAGCGCATTCATCAACATAAAACAAAATGAAATTTCAAATTACTGCAGCAAGCTCAAAAATCTATCAACTTAAGAGCAGTGCCTTAAAGTGAAGTAGAAAGCTGAGTCAATCTTCATTCAAGTTAAGATGCATTAACACATTGAAAAGTATAAAAATATACAAGAATTCAGCTGAATTCAGCGGCAAGAAGGGAGCTACAAACAAGGGCCTTGTCTTAACTGTCAGGACTGTGCAGCTACGGCAAGAGCTTGGAGATGGCCTCCGACGTGATAACCAAACCAGCAGCGCCCATGTAGAAGGCTAAAGTGACACGCCCACCGGGAACAATGGGCTTGGTAGCTGGAGGAAGACCGGTGCCTGAGTACCGCTCCGACCACGCCATCGCTGCTGGCAGGATTCCGAACAGGACCAGCACTGCCAGCAAAACCAAAACAAAGATGAGCCACCACAAACTACAGTTAATTCAGCAGTTCTGTTCCCCCAAAGTTTTGAGAAATCAGTGAAGATCAAAGGTTCATGACATTCTTACCCTGATTAGGAAGCTCACTTGAATACATGGTTCTATAGCAAACAACAGTATCTGATAATATAACATTATTCAATTTCTAGAGGTGCGGTAAATTTGCAGTTACAATCACGGGTTAGAATTAGGAATGCTCGAAAAAAAAATCTACCCCTTCGAATGAGCGTAGAATTATACCTCCGTATGTGCCTGCGAAGTCTAAAGCTTGGTAGAATATATCCGGCGATGTCAGAGCCAGAAAAAATGGCGGAACGAGTGTGATGATGTATGGGACTGGTGATCGGCGGCCTCCTCCAGGAAGCTTGAGTACTGAACAAAGCTCAAAATATAAAAATAAGAAACTAATCAAAGAGAACATAACACACACACACAGACATATACATATACATATACATATACATATATCAAATAAAACTGCCGAGACGGCAATGCTTGGGAAGTTGAGAGGGCCTACAGTCACTGAGGAAGTCGGAGAGGCCAAGGACAAAGCCAATGAAGGAGGTGGCCACGGCGAGGAAGGAAAACAGCTCCACCGTTGGCTGGTGAAACAAGACCACAAAAGCCTACTTATTGTCAAGATGCAAACTCAGGGAGATGAAGAATTTGCAGACAAGGTTGTGAATGATTATCATAAGAGAAAACCTTTGTATCATCACTGCGAGACCATAAGTAGGCCTCCCATGAATCATGCGAAAGATTTCATGCGGTTTTATCTAAACATTCTTGAAACAATATAATTTAGTATAACAACGTCAGTGGGAAGTCTTGGCTCAATTCTTCTCTGCTGTTCCTGAAATTTGAAGGAACTCTTGATACTGTAGGGTCTTTGACAAGCAAGGAAACGTCCTTTACTATCTTGGTTTTGTAAAGATGTGGAATGAGACTTACGCCGACAAGGCCACTGGCAGATCGGAGTCTGAGC
Source organism: Neckera pumila (assembly GCA_963969595.1). NCBI lineage: Eukaryota > Viridiplantae > Streptophyta > Bryopsida > Hypnales > Neckeraceae > Neckera > Neckera pumila. The sequence continues at coordinate 36,233,416 of OZ018409.1, forward strand.
AAGGGATCCGATATGGATTGCACAGCTCCGGCGGAATCCAGTAAGGACGACGAAGTGCCCAGAATGACTGCGTTCCAGATCAGAAACAACACCAGTGGTATGCCCGTTCCTAGAACCACAGCAGTCCTGTTGCCAGAAAACAAGTCCATTAAAACAAAATTCCAGCTTCGACGACATGCTTGTTTGTAGCAAAGCCACAATTTGTAAAAGTGCACAAAGACATGTGCACTCTTTCTACCTTATTATCACCTAAGGTGAGGAGCCCAATATCGCTGCTATAAAGTGGCATCTATACTAGTGAACTACCAACATACAACCTTCGATATTACATCCGCCGTCTCTGTAACTTAGTATTGAAAGCTATAGGGGGCAGTCTATTCTCGATATTTTCAAGGACAGTTTCTTTTGCATAAACCACATGATGAGAATTCAAACTCTTTCAAAGGTCGCATGCAATCTTAAGAAATTTGGTGAGAAGAAGCAATATGGGGAAAATAAGAGTGACCTAATTTTGGGTAGGTCTCCTTCCAAGCTCGTTGTCACCACAGGAACAACATTCTGCAAGCAAAAAGCTTGTGTAAGAAGCTGTAACCATCACCCTTATAACTGAGAGAGGTTTAAATTTGTTCCGGATGGTTTTGAGTCATACCTGGTAAACAAAAGCCAAGGTAATGACTGGAATGCTATGTGGGACGGCTACCCAGTTGGCCTGGAGGAGTGAGTTAAAGTCCAGCCCTGCTGATCCAATAGCCTGTTTCAAAAGATCATCATGAAGATCTTTCAGAAGATCGAAAACCAACTCAAAATGAAACATGCAGATAACTTGAAGTTGCAGACGACTGGCTAGGAGAGAATGAAGAAGATGGTATCAAATGACTTCAGTATTACCACAAGCAGGCCAAAGCTGCCGAGGATGCCGACCACAAGGCCTCCATTAACGACACCTATAACTCGCTGGCTGTGTCCACACAAACAGAAACGGAAAGCATAAAATCAGAAATTCTCTCAAATCCTTCATCTGGGCTAATTTGTAGCATAAGAGGAGGAAACCTGGCATATAATAGGATTTCTTTCTCTTGGCCTGATGCATTGAAGACCCCTTGCAGACGATGACCTACAATTTTAGCGTAAAGACCCTCACATATAAAAAAAACCACTAGCTCTGCTCCATAGTTTTTTTGATAAGCTGAGAATGGTCGATAGATCGCGTAGGCTGTCCCACTTGAGGTCCAGTACATAAATACAAAAATTACAAAATTACATATCATTTTTTGGACAGTACACTTCAGTTCATTCTCCCGAAAATCTTTATTGTACATAAAGCTATCTTATATTGCCCACAAATTCCTTTTGATTACTGTAATTTTTTCATTCTGCCAGCTATTTAATTCTTCCACTGTCTTCTCCACTATTCTCTCCATTATTCTAATGGTTCCGCGTGAGCCTACAAATAATTTCTTTCAGAGGATAGTCTTCCAATTCTTCCAAGAATGTTATGCTAGGGGTTGATTTAATTGACGTTTACTTGAAAAACTAAAGACTATAAGGTACTCTATACTTGAGATACAACATCGTTGCCTTGCATAACTTATAAAATGGCGGATCCTCTATACTAAACCTGTATTCAAATTATCAGGTGGCACATGTACCAAATCAATCACTAATTAGTAGAATTGAAAGAATCCATGTCTATGACATAGAAAAAGAAGAAAAGCAAAGAAAGAATGACATTCACCTCCCGAAGTAGCACAATCCTCCGAGACTGCCTGTGAATAGAGCAGCACTAAGCCACCTGCAATGATCACCACAAATGAGTACATTACATTGTACCAGAAAATTTTAAGAAAATTTACAAGTCGGTTAAGAAATATTACCAAGAAAAGCAACATTTAGGATTATGAAGGGGACTCACAGAGGAGAGCCTACGGCGTTGGTGACGATGTCGGAGGAGCGCGCTATGTATGCCACCAGCAATGCATAGTGGATGAATAGATAAGCACCACTGTGATGATCCCCACCGTCAAGCACCAACCCCAAACCACACCACTGTTACCAATTCTAAGATCTAGCAGCATTTAGGGTTGGAAGATTCAACCCTAAGTGTCCAAACAAAAACAAAAACTAGAAAGTTCACTTTGGGAGATAATAATCGATTATGATAAAGGTATTCGAAAAGTCATGGTGTGTTTATGTTTTTTAACCCATTTTTGGATGCATGCATTCAATGGAATTGAAGTTATAGTCCAAGTGTTTGATTTTGGACAAAAAGCAATCAATGGCAACAAACTAAGGGCCAAACACATTTTAGCAACTGTAAAGGTTCAAAAAGTCCCATGGTCCCTTGTTTGGGCTTGGAGTTGCAAGGGTAGGACCAATATTCCAATTTAGAGGAGGCAACTAGATTTCATACAAAAATGCAAAAAGTTGAACAAGAATTCAAATGCAGTCTAGAAAAGAATTGTCATGTGTTCAATGTCAGCCAAAGGGGTTAGGAAAAGGAGTTACAAAAAGGGGTTACAAACCAAAAACACCATAATCAGAACCAAAACATACCAAGACTTTTCAAAAACCTTGAATAAAGCACATGAACTCGTCTTTCAATAATTCTATTGATACAATTTTTTCCCTTCACTCAAGATTTGTGAATGATTTACTTCAACTCAGATGTTACTGGAAATGGAAGAAGAAATTTAGGCATGAGGGTTGGTTGGACACTTGCCCACCTTACCAGGCTACTCGCACTCCCGTGACGCCGAGTGTGCGCTCTGCCATGGAAACCTGTGCACCCATTTCAATAAGAAACAAGAGCAAATGCTTTTTTGTAATCACATGCAGGATTTTGTTAAGCAAAAATTAAGACTGTGAAGTTTGGTAGCTTACGAGAGAGACGCCCCCAGATCCAAGTTCGCACATGGTGTTGACATTGACCTCTGCGACAAGTAACCCTGATCCGACCTGTTCTGTTCCACAACAAGGTTGTCATGAGTCAGTGCATGGCGTCAAAGTTGATTATTGCTCAAAACCTTGACGACTCTTCGCTTGGTAGTTTAGTGTTTCTTCACATCAACATTTAACGCCATCAACATCAGGGTTGCACTTTTTCACATAATTCTGGAGTCTTCTGGGAACTTTTGCCAATTGAGCTTCAACATTGTGTTCATAGATATCTCCCATATAAGGATGTCTACAGTGACTCACACCATATAAAAGAGATTATGGAAGAAATTTAAGAAGTGGATTGAGCAAGTGTTGTAGAGAAGAGTAAACACGTTGAAGAATCTACAAATTCATTTAAATCCCATGGGGTTGCTTTCATTATTACTCCAGAAATTACTACTCCAAAAGTCATTAGATCGTAGTTACCCTCTTGCACAAATTCTGGAATGTTCATCAAGTTAGCTTCAACATCACGTTCTCCAACTTCTCCCCACTGAAGAAACAGAGCAACATTCTTTGACTAAAGTGTGTCTCCAAGCACTGGGGTCATTTAAATTATAGATACTCTTTTTCATGTAGAAACTTTCACCAATTGAGCTTCAACATTGTGTTCTTAGATTTCTCCCATATGAAGACATCTCCCAGTCGCTACAACACACGGCTCTCAAATTAACACATGCCCCTTATATCGACACACTTACAACACGTTTATGACGATTTTTCAAAAGAATGAAGCACTTTTATGTACCAGCTGTTGTAGATGAGAAGAAATGACGACGTACCATGTAAAACCAGCATCCGATACAAGCAACGGAGGAAGCTAGGAACCCTGATTCTTGGGTTACAGAGGGAATGGCCAAAATGCCAGCTCCGACAGTGGTGCCCGCAATCAGAAGCACCGCACTCACCAAACTTCCTGTCAACATTCATTCCCACCCAACTCAAATTCAGCACCAGAATGTAACCTCATAGTGTCCTGGAAGCAAACTCTCTGGGATTCAGAGAGCAGATGCAATACATCCCAGCTTATACAAGGAACTGTTGCAAAGTTTCTGTGGATTTTAACAGACGGGGAAAATTGCAGAAAAATCCAGAGAATGTGAGAGCTCACCAGGCTCATGCTTCAGCGAAACTTCATTCAAACTGGAGAACAGGCGCTCCACTCGCCGACCTCCATCACCACCACCACGCTCATCAATTGCATCCAATTTCTGATTCTCAACTCGCTTCGGCATGTCGAAGCCTCGCAATTCCTCCTTCTGCTGCTCCACATCCGGTCGCTGGCTTCTCACCACATTGAATCCCAACCTCGGCGTTACTTTTCTTCTCAAGTCTTTGCATCTAAAGGTTTTGTAATGGCCATAGCCCGATAGCGAAGCCGTAACGCACGGCAACGCGACTATGACCTGCATCGCACTACTCCCTTCTCTAAATTTTGCTCTACGTGGTTCTATGCAGCAGTTTGCAATGATCTGGAATGGTGTGAGGTTGTGTTTGTTGTTTAGTTGTTGGTGAAATTGCGAATGCAGGAAGGGATCATGATTGAAATTGGAGCTGATTGTAAGGCTTGAATTCGTCATTGCCACCTGGCTCTGTTCTTTTTGTTCAAAAGTGACCTAAAAGTGTGTGAGCGTTCTTGGTGTTTGAGAAGATTTTCAGTGTTTATGGATCCCACAAATGGACACGATGGGTTGAGGTGTTGCCGATTGGCAGTTCTCAATTGATCGTATTGCAAACATTGTGAGGAAAACACGGAAAAGGAAAATGACCTGGCTCGCGGTTTCTTGTATCAGTGGAGCGTACACTATCCTGTAAGCCTCGAGCATTGAAATGCGTGCACCCGCAACTGACAACAACACAGAGCTTGCATATTGTCACAATACCGAGCCTGATTATGATAAACAAAATGGGATATTTGATATTATCGAAACGTGAATTGGTTTCTAAGATTAGCAAGGTACTTAGTGGATATTACGATTGGGGTGCAGGACCAATGAACTGGGAGCTCTTACCAATTTTCTGGAAACTTTACTGAGGTTTAGGGTTCCTTGATGTTGCTTATCCAAGCTCAGAGAATAGTGGTGACTGTTGTGAATTTTGGCTGTAGTAACGGGGTGGAGATGCTACTTGCTTCATCAATAACGTAGCAACTAGATTTTTATGTGTAAGAGATGATAACTTACATGACACTTGGCAGTTGATTTGAAGCTCTCAGTGATTTGGAATTGCGCAAGTGGGAGTCTTGTGATGGCGAGTCTATCACGGATACCCTGGTAACTTTCACTATCTTTCAATTGCAGGTCTCTGGAATGCCATGCGGTACTCCAGAAGAGCTATCATGAAGGTGTTGACAATTTGACACTTTCAGGGAGTTTCAGGATTTCATCTGGTAAGAGCTCTGCTCTTGGATATTTTTCCGTTGCATGCTATTTTATCAGACGAGGATGAAGCCGAGTTCTTCCATGATTGCAGTTCTTCTTGACTATAGTTTCTTGATACATCGGAGTTGGCAAGAAACTGGCGAGGTTCCTTTTAGCTTATGCCGGGTGGGAGGTCATGGACTGGAGCTAGGGTTCTTGTAGAACAATCAGAGAGGCTGCTATTGACACTCTTTTCTCTCTCAAGAAATCATCAGATAATAGCTGAGAGTAGTGGATTACGTCTGCTTTAGGTCTATGCATTTGAGCCGTGACTTAGGATACATCAGAGTATTTTGTGGAATTCTACAACTTTCGGAAAGGGTGAATTGTACAGGTTTCACGAGAAGTACGTATACCCTTGTCGATCAACAAAGTGGCTTTGTGAATTTGCAGATAAAAGCTCTCATGGCTTCAATGGCGAAACTGAGTTGGCTTTCATCGGCCGTTGTGATTGTTCTTATCATTGGCGCTAGAGCCGATGCATCCACTGTGCCAGCTTTGTATGTTTTCGGAGACTCTGGACACTGTGGATTGCGGGACCAACAACTATATCAACAGAACACAAAATTTCAGAGGCAACTTCCCGCCCTATGGGCAAGATTTCTTTCACAGGCCTACAGGCCGATTCTCAAACGGCCGCGTCATTGTGGACTTCGTTGGTGAGGATAATCGACCTATTGAAGTCCTCTTTTGTTTTTAGATTATTAGACAGATATCTTAGCTCATCACTTAAATTTTTGGTTTTGCCGCTGAGTATGCAAGAAAGCCTTTGATTTCGCCCTATCTGGAACCAAATGCGGATCACTCCCATGGCGCTAATTTTGGGTCAGGAGGAGCAGGTGTCTTGGTGGAAACCCACCAAGGCTTGGTACACATCTTAACCCCTAAAGGACCAAGACGTCCAATTTTGGCCTCATGTTTTTTTGAGCCAGTTTTGGTAGGTCATTTGTGACTCTTTTTTTCTGTCCAATTTGGTTTATTTTTTGTTCACTGATTCTTGTGTCATAAAATATGGCCTCATCTGAATTATTTTCTTCACAATAGGATTAATTGAATTGGCTCTATTCAAACCTGGAATCCTTCGTCTTTTAGGAATTAACCTTTCATGAGCCGAGAAGCCCAATTGTGCCGCATGTTTTTTAGTAGGACTTTCTTTGTCCAAATTTATTTAGTTTCTGGCCAACACATGTAATGTTCTATGCTGACTCTGGTGATGTAAGATTTGACTCTACTGAATTTTTTTTTTCGCAATTTAATTGGTCATTTAATAACCATGAAAATCTTGTTTGTTTAGGGTTAGTTTCCATCTTGTTCTAATTGTGGTTATTTCCTTGGGGGTTAATGGACTCACTACACCTGCTAGAATTTGAAGGGTTTGGCAACGTTTTTCAGCAACATTTTTAGCTACATGCATCGTTTTGGTTGAGCACTTTTTTCAGCAAACATGCAAATTTTGTAACATGCCTAAGCAAACTTGCGATTTTTGGTGCAGAACGTTGGAAATTGTTTAGTAGAAACGTTGAATGTGAACTTTGGAATCCAATCTGATTTTTATTAGCAACGTCCAAATTTTGCTACGAAACGTTGGGGTTGCTAAAAGGGTTGAGCTCCATTAGTTTAACACCTTATATTAATCTGGAGTTAGCTGAACATGAACTATGTTTTATTTGTTTTTTTGGTACCACCAGGTGATCGACTTGCAGAACCAGCTGTACCAATTTCTGCACCACAGGGCGGCAGTGAGAGAAAAGCATGGACAAGCGTACGCCGAGGAGAAGTTTGCTGGTGCAGTTTATCTCATCAGCATTGGCAGTAATGACTACCTGGGAGGCTACTTTGGAAACCCTCAGCAACGGGAGAATTTCACTCCGGAGAAGTTTGTTCATGCCATTGTGACAGACATTGTAGAAGGCATCAAGGTAATCGCCCTTTGCCCTGAAGCATTACAAGAGTTTAACGACTGTTGGGCTCTTTCTGTATTTTTGAACTCTGTAGAATGATAACCTTAACCCTAACAGACCAGAGGCTCAAGTTGAACCTAATGTCTTTTTAGTACTTTGAGTGGGTCATTTAGATTTTGTTTATCGGCTTTGGATCGAAGGGGAGAAGGCTTTGCATCGACAAAAGCTATGTGAGGAAGTTTGAGTACGTCCCTACTCGAAAAGCAAGAGAGTGCTACATGGACATAGCATTTTCTAGAGTTCCTACTTGTTTTTCTGTTGACCAACATTTGCAAATCAATGCTTTTTGCTGATTCTGGTGACATGGAAAATGTCTCTATTTGAACAGTAATTTTCACAATATGATGAATCAAATTGGTCATTGCATCCCTAGGTCCTTCAGGGTTAATGAGTTGGGACCATTTGCAGGACTTGTACAGCTTGGGGGCCAGAAAGATTGTGGTGTTTGGGTTGGGGCCGATGGGTTGCCTGCCTGCTCTTCGAGCTTTGGAGGAGACAGGCAGCTGCTCGGCGCCCATTTCAGCACAGGCAGCTGGACACAATGAGGCCATGAAAGGAGTGATCAGCCAAATGCAGCAGTTTTTGCCACGGCTGACAATTGTCCAAGCTCACTTTTATGAATTCTTCTCCGAGAGCTTGCAACATCCATCCAATTGCGGTATGTTTGATGTCTCTACTAACACCTCAAATCCGGCATTGCTTTCACACCATAAGAGGAATCCATGGCAAGAGACTCTATTTGTGCCACAATTCAGACGCCACCCAATTTGTGCCGCAATGTATCAATAGTGTCCATCTGAAAATTTGAAATGTACACATTTTAGTCATAGTGGCACAAATAGTCATATGACACAGATAAAGTCTCTCACTTACACAATCTAACGCTCACACTAAATGTGGGAACCCGATCCTTTCGCTTCAGCGGTTCTGAATGTTTTTTCTTGTTAGAATGGATTTCATTCTCATGTGCCATGTGACGTTTTCACGGATACGGTGTTTTGAATAAATGAGTTGTTAAAACCCGGGGGCCAGTATTGTAGACAGGATCAGGTCCCTGATTACTATCCTTAACCTTTGATTTGGGACATCATCTTCTCTTGTTTCTGTGTTTTACCTATGGTTGTGTGTAATTATAGGCTATGTGAGTGGAGATCAACCTTGCTGCGGAGCAGGGCTCTGTGAAGGACGTTGTGGAGTTCACGAGCTCCACCCCAAGAAACCAGGCTGTGAGCCGTGCAGCAATGCCAATGCGTATTGGTGGCGGGATCCAATCCATCCTTCGGAGACCGTGCACCAGCGGTTTGCAGAGATCATCTGGAATGGGACCTTGGCGCACATCCAACCTGTGCCTTTGCAGGAGTTGTTGAAACCTCAAAAATGGAAAGAGGATAGTTATGCTCACAATCTTGATCTCTTTGCTGGTGATCCGATGCAATAATTGGTGTCGGAGACCATGCTTATGTCTTAGAATGTCACGATCACGACTTTCCTGTGGTATTTTGATGTGAAATTCACCTTGTTGTAGCGGTATCATTTTGACACGAGAACTGACGAAGTTGCTGGAACTCTTTGAATTCAATGTGTATAATTATAACGTCGTTTACTATTCTTGTCACAAATCTTTATTTCAGTTAACCGATCAAATTAGGGGCTTTTACCTTTATCTCATGTTCCTATGAAAAAGCCTTGCCAAAGTAAGTCAAGCATAGTATTCTAATCTAAACCTTCAAGCCTCCCTCAATTTCTGTCTATCTCTTCCCTTGCATGCATTTCAAACATTCGGATCTGAGACTTCTGCAATGGGAATCATATCAATACTCATATTCAATAAAATGAAGTGTCTCAAATCTACAAATCTTGTACCATTCAAACCCTAAGAATTAGAACAAATAAACCTTTGAGGTTGCAGGGGGCCGACTCGGCCGGAACTCCCTTCAATTGGACTGCACCTATTTTAACGAATATTCATGAGTCTATTACCAGTACGCATGTACTCCGTACTATATTGCAATTACAACACCGCAATTACGATATTTCGAGAGTCACTATGTATAAATCAACAGACGCAACAGAAAGCCTGGTTCAGTCATAGTCATGCCCTTCATATCTACTCCACTGAAACAATGAGTGAAATTCCACCAATTCTGTCGACCTCTGATTTCGCTGTGCTGTTTCAGCTATGCGACCAGCTCATCAACATCCGCAGGGATCGAAATAACTAATGTGTGTCAATCCTCCCCATGCAATTGCTGCATGAGCTAGATCGAAAAATGTATAAAACTACGTATACACAAACTGGCTAGCTAGTAGTAGCAGATCGAGTTGGACTATTCTTTATTATGATGATTCCGGCACTGGCTCGAACAGCACCTTCTTCACGAGTCCCGCCATGGCAGTTGCGGAGGACAAGCCGTCGCAGTCTCGGTAGAACGCGTGCATCATGCGAGCCATGTTGAAGTGGATTCTCTTGCAAGCCGAGGGTAATGCAGTGACACGAAGGACTTCGTACGTGAGTTGCTGCATGGTGCTGTCCACGGACTCTAGGAGGTGAGTGATGGCCTCCGCCTCGGTGGGGACTTCGGGATGCTCAAGCATGTAGATTTGCACGGCAGACTTCTTTCCTTGGCTTGCCTCTCGCTGCACACAACAGATCTTCGAATCAGCTGCAAATTGGTATAATAGTTACAAAGGTTACATAATTTCAAGAGTAAAATGGACAAATGGTTACATTTCAAGAGTAAAATGGACAAATGGTTACATTTCAGCAAATTGACCCTCTTCCAGCGTGCCTCCTGAAGATGAATACAGGTCCTAGTTTTTAGAGCTATCCCCCCGACGATCTTGGCACGGTGTAAACTATGTCCTGAAAAGTGCTAAATATGTGGAATTGCTTTAATATAACGAAATTGGCGCGTTTCTGACACACGCCATATTAACGAGGTATATGACCATATCAATTCGCAAATGTGCGTGATAACCTTGGAAAGACCAATTATATAACATGGGAGGTATAGGGAGATTTTTCAAACCTTCATTCCTTGGATGTCGTTGAGGATGCGGCCGACGTAACTGACGAAATGCATGACGTTGTGGTAGTCGGGGCTGTCGAGCACGGCCTCGTCCAGCTTGTGGCCGGCGAAGAAGAGCGTGGTGCTCAAAATGAGTTCCAGTGCGACGGACACGTTGGCCACGTCCATGTACTCGCCGAAGGTCGGTGTGTAGCCGGCAGCTGCCCATTCGGCTTCTGTTAAGCACGACGTGAGCAATCGATCCCATTGCCCAAACACACAGCCATTGTACATGTAAGTACTGGCTGGCTGGCTGACTTAGAAATTTAAACACATCACATCACGTCGTTTGGATTCCCGGCAGTCCGGGAACCAGAGGTTAAATGCGATTTTCTTACGTTAAACCGGAAATGGTGCGAGACGTCTCGATTCTGCGCAATATGCGCCTCATTGGCAATAGCGTTCACAGTCGTATACAGCCCACTAAACAAGATTTTAGCCCGATCCGGAAGCTCCGCGACCAATCTCGGATCCCACCTCCGCACGGCTTCCAAAAACGTCCGCAGCTCCCCCAGCGTCGCACTCCCGTTGTCGAAGTAATCATCCAGCACCGTGGTGAGCACACAGCAGCGCGCCCACACCATCCTCGCGGGCGCCATCTCGGGCTCGAACATGGTGGCTGCGCCGGAGAAGAAGCACTCCACGGACTTCTGCCGTGCGAACTCCAGGTCGTGAAACTGGCAGCTGGCGTTCCAGCGGATGACCTGCTCGAGCTCTCGCTTGTGGAGGGCCTGACATAGGTTGAAGTCGGCCTGGGCGAGGTGGAGGAAGACGGAGTTGGTGACGTAGGGCATGCGGTACAGGGACTTGCCGATCCAGATGTCGTCGGGGCAGTATTGGTCTAGGTAGTTGCGGTGCTCCAGGCGAGGGAGGGAGGCTGTCCAGGGGAAGGTCAAAGCGTACTCCACCTGCAGTCACAATCGATCTTTCGTTACACATATTGCACGATCATTCGTTAGATATACTTCACAATCATTCGTTAGATATATTTCACAATCGATCTTTAGACATATTTCACAATCGATCTTTCGTTAGATATATTGTATCCTGCACCAATCCTGCACCAAGATTTGTTGCCCAGGCTTTCGTTAGAAATACGTACATATGGTTGTAAATGTATGTTTCTGAGGGCCATGTGCAATCGCGTCGTGCAAATGGCCGGAGCTGTCTGATCTCAAGGATTTTCAAACACTACATACGAGGACTGAATTTTCTCTCATTCGGTTTCCATAGTGCGATTGAGACTGAGCGAATTTCACTAATATTACATACTGGAAAGAGGATTCATGAGCTAATGTATATCTTGGGATGTCGGTAGTGGGTAAAATGGCGGATTTTGAAATTTCATAAGTGTGACATTCAAGTACTACTCAAAACTCTGAAAACCGAATACTTTTAAGTGCTTTGATCGAACATTAACAACTAGGATGTTTCAAGTGCTGAGATGAATTTTGAGACCTGTGGCAAATTGGAACTTCTGACATCCAAAACTGTAAACACAAGGTTCAGCTGCTCTCCAGTTTTCCGCTTCAGGCCAGTGACTGAAAATCCGACATTTTGCCTAATATGATGTTCATGGTCAAATTCATTAGATTTGGCGTAACCCCCGAAATTAATTGGATGTCCTGAACCTGAGATTGTTAACAATCAAAATCTTTGGAGAAGCGGGATCATGTCCGCAAGCACCACAGAAATCCAGAAAGTCCTTAGACCCAATGCCACACTGCAAAGTTCATGGAATTTCACAGCTAGCTTGAGTATGGAATCTCGGTCTCTATTCCCTACTCAAGCTTTGAAATTCCAAAGTTGCCCTATGGATTTGAGTCTTTTTAATTTATCTGACAGTGGAGTAATTCAATTATGATACTGGGACCCGGATCGTATTAGGCTTGTCCCTATCTCCTTCTTGCACTTTAATGGACGGTTACGTTGTTCCCCAAAGAAAACGCGTAGTGAAATTATTAGGCAACGTGTCTGCCCACGCACCTCGCCGGCGAGATCCTTGGTGATGATCCACTTGTCATGGCATTCTTGCTTCTCGTGCTTGGCATGAAGGAACTGGCGGGTGAAGCGGCGGGCCTTGTGGAGAAGGGCTTCTCCGGGGAACATAGTTTGCGCGGCTCGAGCGAGGTTGAACATGCCCGTCACCGCTTGGCCGGACTGTCCGGCGAAGCAGAAGAACTCGCCATCCTTGTAGAATTGGCGGAAGCAGTCTTCGTTCACTTCGAAGCCGTGCGTGCGCAGCAAACGGAACCCCATGGCCGTGTCGTCCACATCTTGCACCGTGGAGTTGCTGGCCCAGCCGATGCCGTAGTCCTTCCAATATCTGCAGCAACTCACAAGGAAATTTAGCACATGAATTCTTCGCTTCAATCAGCTTGACGTCCAAGTTTTTAGAAAGATAATATTTCCAAGCTTTGCTTCGTTGCCTTGCAATCTTTTTCATTGTCAGGATCGTTATAACGGTGACTTCGTGGATCAGAGTGCCAAATTGTGCCATTCAAGTGGATACAGCACTAAAATCTAGGAGAGGTAGGATCTGAGGTTCCAAATGAGCAACTAGAAAAGTGTCGATCTCTTAAAATTTCGCCATTTTTAACTAATATGACATTAGAGTGTGCTAAAAGGCATACAGTTAGTAGCTCTATTCAACAGACTCATCACTCACAAGTTGGTAGAACAAACTAGTTACCTCCAGCGGGCTCATCATTCACGGTGGAATTACTACCAAAGACATCTCGATCTAGAGAAATCTGAAATGTCCATATATGGCTTACTGAAGAATTTCATAGTCCATGTCCAGTGATGATAGAATTAATAAGATACACTACATATACAAGGAGTGGAATTTGGACAGTCACAAAAGGACATGTGTCCAGTTACCGTAAATTGGATTTCTTCTGTGCATTCTTCTTTTCCTTTTCCTGATCCTACTGCTGGCACTATGACCTTAGTTTAATTTGACTTGAGAGAAAGTGCAATTTTAATCAACTAAGTTGTGCAAAGAAATGGCAGAAATTACGACAGCGACAACCTATCGCTGGAAATACCTCTCTGAGACACAATATAAAACATCAAATAGTGATTGAACTAATTGAAACATACTTGTACACATAATTGAGGCAGTCTCTGATTTCTCGCTGGAAGAAGCGCGATATACCCAGTCGTTCCAGGCGGTCCACAATCCACAAACGCTCGAACAAGTCCACGGGGTACACGTTGGGCACCGCGTGGTTGAACTTGGCCAGAATATCTTCCAAGTAGTGCAGGCATTTGGGGTCTTGGGTGTACATGAGTGCGCATGCCGTGGAAGCCGGCGAATACAGGAAGGAGCCATTCGTTGACTGCAGCTTCATGAGCTCGGTCCAGTCCACGTCCTTGTGGAGACCTTCCAGGGAGTGCAGCAGAGTCGTCGGGTACTTGTGCACAATCTCCATGGGGATCCTAATCACATATAGATAATCACGCACATATGACACATTTTCAGTTATGTCAATGTTGGCATATTTCGTTAAACTGGAGCGATTGGGTGAGCCAAAGATCGATTGTAGGATTCATCGACACAGAGCTCTAGAAACTCTAGAAACTAGGACTGGTGTGTAAATTTTAGTTTCTGCAGATAGTGAGTGTGAAGATTAATCTCAATGTACACGATCTCCATGGATTTTCTAAACAAAGCTCTAAAAAACTAGACTACTGTAGATTTAAGATTTAGGCCAAGCATCCCCTGAATAATGCCAAAGTCGTGGAATTCAGCCACTTTTATGAAACTGACTCTTAATTTCATTGTGAATTTGTAACGGCGTGATTTTGGGTAACCAGATTGTGACATTCAACCGCATCAAGAGAACATATTAAACTACTCACTTGTTCATTTTCTTCTTTCTTTCAGCCGAGATCTGCTGGAGAATTGGGGCATCGTAAGGTAAATCCAGTCCTAGGGTCTTGGCATCGTCGAGCATAGCAGGAAACACAATCTCAAATCCAATCGGCATGTGAGATTTGTCGTCGTCTTCCATTTTCTGGATGTTCGATTGCAGGAACTTCACTCCTGGATGGATCCAAATTCACATTATACCAGAAATAAGTTTCATTAATTAATAATGCATTTTTCTACTAGAAGTCGTTTTACTTTTATTGGCTCTTTCGATTATGGCATCGACTCTGGTTTCAGAATCGAAGTTTCTCAAAATCCTATCTACACCCGCATTCACACTGCACAACGCGGATATGGTTTTGTTGGAGTGAAAATGTGGGGCGGGTCCGACTAGTCAATAAATTAACCTATGACGAAGCCTCACGGTTACATCGTTTTGGAGAAGGAGTGACTGAGTCTTCTTTATCCCGAATGTCCTCAAACTTTCGAAAATATACTACGCTCCAGTAGACACATGTAATATATACAGAACAGTTAGTTCGCCTCTCAGGCATTAAATTAACTCACAAGAGTACGTACTAACTTCTGCTCTTGGTCGGGAAAGCAAAAAGCTCATCCGAAGTACCTCCAGCAGCGAACAGCATTCAAGTTTCGCAACAGCAACAAACTACAAGAACACATGAAGAGAAGGTAGAAGAGGAAAGGAAAGAGATCGTAACCCATGATTTGCAAGAAATGGACTCCATTTTTCATGAAATAGTCCATTTTATCCAAATTTTCAAGCTTTTGTCCATGAACATACCAAGCTCGACGTTTTGAGCTCCAACACCCCAGATTTGCAAGGC
Organism: Neckera pumila; assembly: GCA_963969595.1. Lineage (NCBI taxonomy): Eukaryota > Viridiplantae > Streptophyta > Bryopsida > Hypnales > Neckeraceae > Neckera > Neckera pumila. The sequence continues at coordinate 36,248,524 of OZ018409.1, forward strand.
GATGATGCACGCCAGCGTGCTGCACGCCCGATCGAATCCCAGAAACAAGGCCGGCTCCCCCCAATCGCCATCCGGAAGCTGGTGATCCACAATCCACTGCAGACACTTCGGAAACTGTGGCCCTGGGGATCCATCCAAAGCAGGGACTCTTGACACCCACGCTGTGTCGTATGCAGACACGGAGATTTCGCCCAAACTCATGTTCCGGAAATAGTCTCTGATCTCCTCGATCCACTCGTTCATTTGCTCATTTTCAGTCGGCTTCTGGCAATTTCACACACAACTTTGGATCGTCAGAAACCGGCTGCATTAAACCTCAGATCGTGGATATTACAAACCTCACATTCGATCTTCCAGTGAATCCAACTGAAAACTCAGATCTGCTTGAGAACTTGAAACTCACAAGTTTAGCAGTTTGAAACAGGCCAATTCCACGAAGTTGGTGCAACGTTTTAAACTACTGGAACCTATACTGATACCTTGAAAAATAGACTCATTGCGTACCTGGGAGAAGCGCTCGGCCCTCCGTAAAGTCTCCAGCCATAAGTCCGATGCGTTCAAATTGGAAGTCTGGATTTCGTTGTGATATTTCTGTTTGGATTCTGTTATAACAGTAAGAGTCTCGAGTCAAATTCTGACAGCCGGGACTTATTTCAGCTAGCTAGGGAAAATACATTAGGCCGTTTGTTCTGCAATTTTCATCGGAAAATCCACATCTACAAAAGAGATTTAACGGTTTGCAGGGTGAACTTGTGTCACACTTGAGACTTGATGTTTACACCTAAGGTGGACTGTTAATGGAAATAATTGGCACAGCTGCTACTAAAAATTAAGTCTCTTTGATCTCGTTCGTATTTTGATACTGGTGAGAATAGGACAGTTACGTGCTTTCTTCCTAAAACATTGACCTTACCTGGGGCCTTCTGAATCGGAGGGGCTGCATGCAAGTGTATGTTTGTAGCACTGTTGCTAGACTGTGTTCCTGGCACTCGGCTATACGAGCTGTTACCTGTCAAAGAAGGCCAGCACTCTGGATCAGTTACATTAATAAATCACTTGACTTTGTAATCACGAATTGCTTCATGGGGATAAGTTACCCGGAGAGCGTCGGAGGTCCGCTTCAACAGCTTGCAAGTATCGCTTCTGCAGAACAGCAGGAAACGAAGCGGGTGGAAGCCGAAGAGGTTGGCCTCGGAGGTATTCCTGGGAGGCAAGATTTGTCCCAGTGAAAGTGCTGTTGTGCATCAAACCAGAGGCCATCTTGTCCAGTCTTAGTTAAGAATTTGAACAGGTCTATGAACAGCCTGTCGAGTTGAAGATCGACTGTCGAATACAAAGCTCCCGCTCTGCTATTTACAGTCGCCTTCTTGCACCTGAGTGATCCAACGGCACAGGCACTATGAATAGACTGCCAGTTCTCTTTTCAGGAAAATCATTACCTGAGCGGCTATTTCAACAAGCAGAGGATTCATACCGAACGAAAAGTTATCACGTATTCGTTAAAGTGGCAGTATATCAAGAAATTGGCAATTTTGAGTTGCCTGTCTAGAACGTTAGATCTAGGCAGTCCTACTTTTCAGAGCACTGTGCATGCATTTAATTGCTACAATTTTGGTGCCGTTCTAACGAGATGAATGAAGACAGGAACATTAGCACAACCTTCGGTCGACATATTTTAGTGAATCTGGAGAAATGTGTTACAAGCAAGCGGTTACACTATCTAACTATGAGCCAAAAAATTAGATGTCTGTCAACAACTGAAAACGACCTTTAACTCACTTTTACTTACTGACTGTCTCTTTACAACCTTCTCTTTGCGGCCATACATTTGCTATCCACATGCACAATGAGTTCAGGACTTCTCACGTCTTCGATCAAAAATGAAACCCATGAAACCTAAAACACATCCACAGGTCTCAATCTGCATGCCAATCTGCTCAAATCAAATTGCTTATGTATGCCAGTTGTACCAGTTTTCAGTTTACGAACAAGGTATGTCTTTCAATAACGACACTCGAAGTGTGGGTTAGTGTACGCCAAAGGCCAAGGGCGGCGGTCAGGACCAGGGTCAAGCTAGCTAGCACCAATAAAGACTGCACCACATTTCACAAGTTGAGTATGGCACCCTAAAACCTCCTGAAGCAACTCGCGTCAGAAAGCCTGGTGGAAATTTTAGTGACATAAAGACTTCATTTCCACGAGACTTCAGAACGACCCCCCAAAAAAAACATGTTGGAAATATCAGAGACATACTAATGCTTGCTAAGGACTACTCCACTCGGCACACAAGGCATGTGCATGGCTAGTCGCAATGCACCTTTCATGTACTGCATGAACACCGAGGTTTTATCAATAAGTAGAGACTCCTACATCATTAGTAACTCTTCCACAGAAACACAAGCAGCAAAAAAACCGTCCATCCGTGAATTGCTATTCGAGTTCGCTAACCTTCAAACTCCAACAGATTTTGTGAGCTACGGGTCAATGCTCGCTTCAGTAGTATGTTCGAATGTACTTCTCCAAGTAGAGAGCTTCGGCCTGCAGCACGCGGATAATCTCACTGGTACAAAAAGCACTGGACAGATTACTGTGGACAGGAACTGCCTGAAATCGACGATCTCCAACTCAATGCAAGTAAAATGCCGTGGGTGTACAGCGGACGCGGAGTATAATTATATAGTATATAGCACTTGGAGGAATCCACAAGATTGCCAAATCCTCGAAGGAATCGATCGCAGGTGGTGAGTTTTGTAGTTATTAGAACCACAACCTGAGTGCATGAGCTACTGAATTCACACGTAGACTCTGGAAGACATGAACTGGGTCACCGGTGCAGGGAGGATCCGTTCAGTTCGACTGTTGTGTGTGTGAGATTGCACCGCAGTACGACTGTATTACGAACCAAAAAATCCCAAACTTATAGACGACCCGCGAACATTCGATCTGTCACCGAAACTATATATAAACCATCCTGGTGAAACAGTGATCGGAAGAATTGGTCTGCCCGCTAGCAGCCAAATCCTCCCCCTTTGTGACTTTTAGAATGTCGAGGGTGGGCCTTGGATTTTGATTGAACAGTACAGAGCATGCACCCTCCACCGACATGGCGACATGGACAGTATGTGCAAACACGAGTTTTCCGGACCTTAATTTACGGTTTGGATCGAAAATAGCCATATACTAACCTCATCAGTCACCAGCAGTCCAACAGCAATTAATTTACCATCCGTGATATTTAGCTGTCATGGGGGCATCTGACTTTAGACCCTCATGCCCTCATCATAACCCGGCCATGGTATTTCCCATGCTGGGTAGGTATTAACAGCTAATTCAAAAATTGGGGTTGGCTTGGAGTCATTTAAGTCAATTTCGTTAACAGGAGGGGTCACCTTTTTAGGTATGCAAAAGCGACCCTGCCTCGCTGCTAAATAATGTTGTGAACTTATGATTTACTTTGGCGCTTGATTGAGGAAGTGTCATGAATATGCAATAGCGACCCCTGCCTCGCTGCTAAATAATGTTGTGAACTTATGATTTACTTTGGCGCTTGATTGAGGAAGAGTCATGAATATGCAATAGCGACCCCTGCCTCGCTGCTAAAAAATGTTGTGAACTTATGATTTACTTTGGCGCTTGATTGAGGAAGAGTCATGAATATGCAACAGCGACCCCTGCCTCACTACTAAATAATGTTATGAACTTATGATTTACTTTGGCGCTTGATTGAGGAAGAGTCAAGAGTGGTTGAGTGGTCTTGTTTTATTTTAGCCTGGAAAGGGAAGAAACCGGATCTTATTACAGTAATACAGTACAGTTACCTGCAGTCACAGATCGATCCGGAAGCTCTGTGAAGATGAATGAAGGTGTATGAAGATGTCGGTAGTTCTTCACTCACAGGACTATAGTAAAATGTGCACACAGGATAGATGGTCCCATACCAATCGTGGAACAATGCACCCAAGATGTACACTTTTCCCCTGGGGATTCAAGATGAGTTGCCTGTGACTGTCGTAGACTCGTCGTATGAAGTAGGCCTGTAGGCGAGTTGACCGGCTCCACCAACGGCCGGGGTGAAGTGGTGAACTGACCCCCTCGCTCGTCCCCGGGAAATGCTGAATTTTTTTACTTTCCATGCATGATAAAATTTGCAAATTTCGAATTCATATTTACAATTAGAGGCCCCAAATACCCTTAAAAAAGGAATAGAAGATAAATTAATTGGGCTCAAAAGAGGGGGTCTTTTTTTTTACATGCACCCTAGAATGACTTGGGGGACGAGCAAGGGGTCAGTTCACCCCGACCTCCACCAACAGCATTTGTAAATTTATGATTACCTGCTATGAAATTTCCATGCATGTGGTTTTCACTTCCTAGTTGTTTTTAACAAGTTTTCACTTCCTAGTTGTTTTTAACAAGCATTAGAGAAAATTTCACAACTTGGGAGGGCCATTTTCTTGCATTAAATGTGCAATTGCAGAAAATATCAACCCAAATTGGCTCACAAAGAATCTTGCTAGTGAAAGTCAACTTGTGCGCTCCATCAAATCTTTGATTAGAAATTTATTTATTATTATTAATTTTTTTTAATTTTAAATTTAATATTTATTTCAATGTATTTGCACATCTTCCAAAAGTCAAACGACCCTCTATAGGGCCCAAATTTTCTCTAATGCATTTCGTTTGTTCATTATGTACAATGTAGAAACTCCTGCTAGAACTAGAATGTTGAGACATTAGAGGAAATTTTAGGCCTCCGAGGGCCTCTCCACGGACCCCTTTAGTACCGGGTGATTGCAAGAAACACTTGTACTATTTCATGTCACGTTGCGTGCTCATTAGTTGTTTGGCTATAACTTTTGTATTTTGACTTCAAATGACTCCAAATTCATAGACAAAATACTTATGACTATTATACACCTTGTCTGATTTTTGAATTTTTCTTACTATTTAATAATAACCCCCAATATTATGTCACACTTGCCAATTTTTAGAGTTGTCATATCAGATGGAATATCACTGTTCACGGACAGAATCAGGCCGATTAGGGCTGACTAGTTGCAAACTTTAGAGCCTTGTAACTTTTGCAAAAATTCTTCAAATCGGGAAAATGAGATGTTTTTCGGCATCTACAATTTCTGTAGATGCCAAAAAACATCTCACTTGCCAAATTTGAAGAATTTTTGCAAAATTACAAGGCTCTGAAGTTTGCAACTAGTCAGCCCTAATCGGTCTGATTCTGTCCGTGAACAGTGATATTCCATCTGATATGACAACTTTGCCAATTTTGGGATTTTTAATATTATTTAGTATCCAAAAAAACAAATTTGGAGTTGAAATTTGGAAAAAATGGTCTTCTAGTAGACTTATAGCTATTGTACAAAGCAATTCTAAAAATACTTAATTTTATGTGCTGTAGAAGTCCACAAAGTGAGCTTCATTCAGCTTGCATTTTTAAACATATAAAACATATTTTTGGTGGTTATTTTGGTGAATGACCATCTCCATAAAGTTGTTAGAAATGGATAATTTTTATTTTATTTATTTAAAATAAATTCTTATTTTTAATTAATTTAAACATCAAAATATCTATTTTCTTCAGTTTTGGCACTTTTCTAGTTCTCCTACTTAGAGAATTTTCCTAGGCTTTTCCTTTGGTGTTTATCTTCATCTTAAAAGTGTATACATTAGCCATATTTATTAAATTTATTTAAATTCATTTTTCTAATTTTAAAGTACTTCAGATGAGACTCCCAAAAAAATCATGAATACTATTGCAAAATACAACAAATAGTATAGGTGTTTCTTGCAATCACCATACCTTGAAATTTGTTTATCGGGTCTGAAAATTTATTTTTGCTTCTATTTTTGTACAGCTGAAAGTCTGAAACTGCAATAACAACGGCGCAGAATCCCAATTTTATAAATAAAAAATAAAATAAATAAAATAAAAAATTGCAAAGTCTGATTGCTTTGGCGAGTAGTCATACACTCTGACTGCTCACCGGGGGTACTTTTTCAGATTGACATGCCAAACTTGAAATAGCTTGGCATGTTAATCTAGCCCATAAAGGACCAACATGCATTTTTTGGCCGTATAGAAATTTTGGGCAGGTACGTGTGACTGGAGATATCCATAAGGTGGGGGCGAGGAATATCTTCATGTGTACCAAGTTCATGACATTTTGAAATATGAGTCAAAAGTGTGACCTAATATGTTACTTTTTTTCGTAACTGGGCAGTTTGGGCAGATCAAAAAAAATCATTTTTTTTGAATTTTTTTTTTTGAAATTGGTTCTCTACATTTATATATACTTAAAAAGCTTTGAGTCATTCCATTTCAACCAATGAGTCAAAAGTTATGAGGATTTTTGAATTGCGGGCAATTATAGATTCTCTACTTTAAAAAAACTTTAAAGTCGTTTATTTAACTCAATTTTCAAAATTTTTGGAAAAAATAAAATCCTAGGATGTAGATTGATTGTTACAACATTACAACCATTGGGATTGGCATTTTCAAATTCCATAATTAAATTTTTAACAATTTAGTATTTTGAATCATTTTCTACTTCTTTCTACTTACTATTTTTTTCCTATATGTTATACAATTCCAAATGATGTGAAATTTTTCAAGCATGTAGACAACTTGTTTAGGAAACTGAATTCAAAGAAGCACCACCTTTATTGGCATTTTTTCATTGAAAAGTGAGCTTGCAAAGTGCAGCTGCCCGATTTTTTGCAAGATTGAAAAAATGGTTTTCAAGACTTTGAATGCTTATATCTTATGATCCACACGATGGAATTTTCTGAAATTTTTACCACATGTTTTCAAAATATCATACTACAAGATCCTATGGTTTCATGTGTCAAAAATTGTTTTTTTTCCAAAAATTTGGTAGTTGTATTAGAAATGACATTTTTGGAGCATTTTTGGTGATTTCACAGTTATAAAACTTTAGGGGCTAGAGAGGCCCTTCGGAGGGCTGATTTTTTTCTCTAATGACATTTTGAAGTTTGTATCTGGGTCTAGATCATGGAGTGTTATTTTATTTCTTCTAATTCAAGAAGTTCTCTTCATTGGAATCCTTGTCTATTTGGAATGAATTTTGAACTATTCTTTTTCTGTTTCTTTATAGAGGAATTGATAAGCATATCATGGTAGAGCATCTACACCCTCAGTTGCCAAACTTAACATACTCAAATTTTCCATCTAATTTCAAAAAGCCCTCAATTACTTTGTCCCTCACCCTTGCTTACCAAATACAATCCAAAAATTGTTGAGCAACTATTCATCAAGTAGAATAAAGGATAAAGCAACTAAACTTAGAATGAACTGTGATTTCAAGGGCGATTCCTTGATACGCTAGGATTAAGTGTCAAAAGAATATTGTGAGGGGCCTGTAACACTTTTCATCCACATTTGAAGAATTTCAAACCTCTAGTATATAGAGGTGGCTATACTCTTAGTTTATGTACAGGTTGAAGCAACTTTTAAAAGATTCTTGAATTTTGCTAGCTATTTTCCTTTCATTCCTATATCAATGAACCGGATTTTTAAGTACCAAGTCTGTTTCTTAATCCAAATATAAATTTTATAGATGTTTTCAAATTGCAAACATATTTTTTCCCAATTCCACTAGTTAACAATGAACTAACCACTGGTAGTAGTTCTCCCTGAACTCTGGGTTGAAACAAGAAGGTGTAGCTAGTTTTAGGGTTGATCACTAGAGGCATGGTTCAAAGTTCTTTTTTTTCATGATGAAATTCTCATTCATTTCCTTTCAATTTGTTGACTTGCATGTGTGGACATGAGTCATCACTCGAGGATGGTTGGGCATACCACATTACAAAAAATATGAGGCCTCAAGAAGGCCGCTAAGCTTGGCCCCCCCCCGCGGTGATATTATGGGAAAAAAAAATTGAAAATTTGAAATGTGCACACATGCAAGTGCCGACTAGGTCGTGTGCTGTCAATGCCATGTCAGCGCCACATCATTTTTTTTTCCCATAATTGCACCCCGTAGGTGCCGAAAATCACGCACTTGCAGTCTTGTTGAGGCCTGAAATTTTTTGTAATGCTATCTTCAAGACTTTTGACAAGTGCAAAAAAGCTTGTCATTATATTATTTATCAAGTAGGAATTTTTCTCTTCTTAGTGTTTGAACTCAAATTCTTGTAGTGGCAACTTGCACATGAATTAAGTCTAACACACAAATATCTTCTCAATTTCCTGACCCTTAAATAACATTCAATGGCCTAGCGAGCAGACCAAGGGGAAATCAAAAATCTCCTTGAACTCCTTGAAGAGTTGAAACAAGGCATTTGTCTTGCTCTTTGCTTCATTACAAAAAATCACAGGCCTTTGGAAGGCCGCTCCAAAGCGACGTAACCAATCTATTACTTGGAAGTAGGCATTTAGCCACAATGAGTAGTCAGAGTGTGTGAATTTTGGGAAGGATGTCAAGACTCACTAATGTAAATGTTGTGCAAGTCTAATTAACTGGGTGATCAATCAAATTCAATCAAATTAACCAAAATGAAGTGGATTTTGATGCTAATTGTCTAAAAAGTTAGAAACACTAGTGATTTTGAACTAGCTTTGTAAGCCAAATAGTTTAGTGAATTTGATGTTGAGAAGGAAAGATATTTATACAAGTGGGATAGTAGTAGGTACAACAATCCATGTGGGATATGTAAATTAGAACTAATAAGAACACAACCACTCATAGTTAAGTAGAAAGCAAAAATTGTGTTAAAATACAAATTTTAAACCTCACTTAGGCATATTAGAATAATTTTTTTCAAAAATCTTTGAATTAAGAAAACGTGGACAATCAATCTAGTTTTCATCTCCAAAAATTTGTTTGAGTTTTAGAGCCTCCAGTAAAAAGTTATGGAAAAAATTCTAAAAGGGTTTGGAAGCAAAAATTTCTTTGACATTTAAACATCTTCTTAGAATTTAGTCTATAACTTTTTATTGGAAGCTCTAAACCTCAAACAAATTTTTGGAGATGAAAACTAGATTGATTTTCCACATTTTCTTAGTTCAAAGATTTTTGAAAAGAATTATTCTACTATGCCTAAATGAGGTCTGAAATTTGACTTTTAACACAATTCTTGAATTTGAACAATGAGTGATCTCTCTTCAAAATATCCCATATTCTTTGAGGTTTCACCATGGACATTTGATTTTTCTATATAAACAACCTCTTCACCCTTCATTTTCACCAATTGTTAATGAATTATGATTATCACATTCCCAGTAAAAAAATCTTGATAGTACTATAGATGTCATTGGCCTAATTTCAACATTTGATTTTTTTCCAAATCTCTCGTGATTCAATAAAAGTATTTGGATCACCATAGAAAAAGTGAAAAAAAAATGCCTCAACTAGATCAATTTACCTATTTGACGCAATTTGTTTGGTTATGTATCTTTTATATGGCCTTTTATATATCATTATATAATAATGGATTACCCAAAATAAGTCGCATTCTCAAATTACGAAAACGGCTGATTTGTTTAGAATAAAAAGTATTCAACAATCAAGGTTAAAGTGCATTATAGTACCTAAACCTTGATATTCAACCCCTAAAGTTCTTTGACTATGTTCTAACCAAAAATGCTCTAAAACTGCCATTTTTAGAACAAGTACCAAATTTTTGAAAAATATCATTTTTGGACACATGTAACCGTAGGATCTTGTAGTACTTTGGTTTTAAAATGTGTGGAAAAAATTTTAGAAATTTTCATCATGTAGATTGGAAGATATTAGTGTTTGAAGTGGCATAAGTCCTTTTTTTGGCCCTACAAAAAATCGGGCAGCTACACTTCACAAGGTCAGATTATTATGAAGAGAATTCTAAAATGGTTGTGCTTCTTTGGCTTCCTTCTTCAGGGCAAGCTGGCTACATGCTTGAAAATTTTCAGATTATTTAAAACTGTAAGACGTATAGGAAAAAAGTAGTAAGTAGAAAGAAGTAGAGAATGATTCAAAATACTAAATTGTTAAGAAGTTAATCATGGAATTGAAAAATGCCAATCCCATGGTTGCAATGTTGTAATAAACAATCTACATCCTACAATTGTTTTTTTTTGAAAAATATTGACAATTGAGTGAAATAAACGACTTCAAAGTTAATTTTAGAGTAGACAATCCATAACTGCCTACAAACTAAAAATCCTTGTAACGTTTGATCAAAATGGAATGATTCAAAGCTTTCCACGTATACATAAATCTAATAAACCAATTTCAAACTTTTATTTTTGAAAAAAGTGGTTTTTTCTGATCTACTCGGATTGCTTGAGTTGAGAAACAAACAACATATTCGGCCATAACACTTGACTTGTATTTCCAAAAGTCATGAAATTTGGTGCATATGAAAGATATTCCTTGTCCCCACCTTCTATAACAAATTTAGCCCAAAATATGCAAACCTCCAGTCACACGTACCTGCCCAAAATTTCTATGTTGCCAAAAAACGCATGTTGGTCCTTTAGGGGTTAACTACTTGTACTTGGGTTTCAAACCACTAACAATCATCAGACATCGCGACTTCAAGTGATCAACTATAGGGGAAAAACAAATCATTAACCCCTAAAGTTTCATGACTATGTTCTCACCAAAAACGCTCCAAAACTGCCATTTCTAATACAACTACCAAATTTTTGGAAAAAAATAATTTTTGACACATGTAACCGTAGGATCTTGTAGTATGATGTTTTGAAAACATGTGGTAAAAATTTCAGAAAATTCCACCGTGTGGATCATAAGATATAAGCATTCAAAGTCTTGAAAATCATTTTTTCAATCCTGCGAAAAACCGGGCAGCTGCACTTTGCAAGCTCACTTTTCAATGAAAAAATGCCGATAAAGGTGGTGCTTCTTTGAATTCAGTTTCCTAAACAAGTTGGCTATATGCTTGGAAAATTTCACATCATTTGGAATTGTACAACATATAGGAAAAAAATAGTAAGTAGAAAGAAGTAGAAATGATTCAAAATACTAAATTGTTAAAATTTTAATCATGGAATTTAAAAATACCAATCCCAACGGTTGTAATGTTTTAATAATCAATTTACATCCTAGGATTTTTTTTTTTCCAAAAAAATTGAAAATTGAGTTAAATAAACGACTTTAAAATGTTTTTTAGAGTAGACAATCCATAACTGCCCGAAAACCAAAAAACCTCATAACTTTTGACTCATTGATTGAAATGGAATGAATCAAAGCTTTTTAAGTATATATAAATGTAGAGAACCAATTTCAAAAAAATTCCGGAAAAAATGATTTTTTCTGATCTGCCCAAAGTGCCCGGTTACGAAAAAAAGCAACATATTAGGTTACAACTTTTGACTCGTATTTCAAAATGTCATGAAACTTGGTACACATGAAGATATTCCTCGCCCCCACCTTCTATTAAAATTTCAGCCTCAAATATGGATATCTCTAGTCACACGTACCTGCCCAAAATTTCTATACGGCCAAAAAACGCATGTTGGTCCTTTAGGGGTTAAGCAAAGTTAAATGTAATCTTAGGGTCCTTTCAGCTGCTCTGGAGTGGCCCACTTGAGGCTTGCGATTTTTTCTTATGTGAGGTTTGTGCACTCAGAGCATATAAAATTGATCAATGAACATATTTAACTTTGGCTCTGCAACCAAGTGAATAATGTTATGGCAACTTACAAAGATTTTGGCTACGAGCCTCTCCGTATACCGAGAATTGCAACAGATAGGTGCTGAACCAGAAACACCAATTGATGAGACAAAACCAGTGGTCTCTTTAACCCCTAAAGTCCCATTGAGTTCCCTTGAGGGACAAAATGGATTTCGGGTAGGCTACTACGGCTAGAGTACTCATCATTATTTTTTGAAACTTTTTGTGAAGATAGAAAAACACATTAGCTTTATGGGAGTATAATTTTTATTTCAATTGGTGCCGGGAAGCAAAAGTTATGGCACAAAAGGTCCTTTTTTTGATGCGGCGGGCAAAAATCTTTTCACACAAAAAAATTTTAAAAAAATTTTAAAAATCATTTTCTTATAGATTGTATTTTTATCTATATGGGATGCTTTGATTCATTCCATTTGGATTTGTAATGTGAAAGTTATGGACAATCTTATTTTTTGGGTAATTAGAGCATCTTTTTGAAAAAATGACTTGTAGGATTCATTTCTGAATGCCATTTTCACAATTTTTCAAAAAAAATTGTTTGACAAGGCTGAGTTTGCTTGCTAAAACAATCTCAACATTGGGATTATAGTGTTTTAATCCCATCTTAGAGCTATTGACAATTTAGATTTTCTTTCAATCTTGGACCTACTTCTACTTAATAATTTTTTAAAGAATGAAAATCAAGTGTATTTTTTTTGAAATTTTTTTCCTAGATTCTCAAATCAACTATTCAACATAAAAAAAATTAAATTCAAGGTCTATAGTGAAATTTATTTTTTACAAATGGCGGTCAAAGTCATCTGAAATTGCAAGTCAGTGTTCAAAAAATCAAGTTTTTCCAACTTTGAACACTCATATCTTCTAATCTGTATGGTCAAACTTTATGAAATTTTTACCACATAATTTAAGATAAGTTAAGTACAAGATCCTATGGTTGGATTCCAAAAAAAATTACTTTTTCTCTTTTCTTATATGAACACAGCAGAACTGGCAGTTTTGAGTTGTTTTTGACAGAAAAATGCCTTGGGACTTTAGGGATTAATTGCCGAGAGGTTCCCCATAAAACTGGGAGATGGGACGGCACTGAATCTGGAGCAAATGTAAGTTAGAGAGACCCTGAATCCTAAAAGAGGAAACTCACATCTTTTTTTGACCATTTGGAAGAAGTTGGTTTTCAGAGGAAGCTACTTCCACTCTACATGAATAGCATGTCATAAATAGCCTGTGATTCTTTTCATTTGTTTTCAAATAAAATCGACAATCTTTTCCACTGTAGGAGAAACAATAATTAGGCCATGAATTAATGTGAGGTTGAGGCAATTGGTGTGGGAGTAGCTTGACCCCAGCCTCAACGTTCATTTTGGGATTAATTGGACCTCCAAGTAGCCTTCCAGTAAGTTTTCAGAGTATTTACTCATGAACATGCTCTAAGGTAGACCAGCCTAATTCCGTCTCCAACCCATTTCCGCCACCCTGTTTTTGGCCCCATTTCCACCCATTCCACCATCCAAATTTGTCCAGAAGTGAGCCAATTCTATCTGGAAATCTGACAAAATCAGTGCATTTATGTCATTTAGGGTAATGTGGCAATAGCTGATTGGTGAATACCTAGATGCTTATAGGGACATAAGAAGGTGGTTGGTTATGGGTTGTTATTAGGGCGTTTATGACCCTAGTCATGGGCGCTTTAGTAAAACACTTCAAAAATTCACAGAAATTACAGTTTTGATCAGAAAATTATAATTTCACTTGGGTTTGATTCATGAAACATGCGCACACCTCTGAAAAATATATGTCTCTCATGGAATTAGCCCCAAGACAGTCAAATTGCAAATCAGGGTGGTAATAGGTTGATCCACCTTAATAACTACGCCACATGGATGTAGGTAGCAAGTGCTCATTTGATGCCTCTTGTCTGCATGGACTCTTGTAATTTGGACACCACTTATGATTGCAGATAAATGGTTAGCAAACTGTAGGTGTGTGGTTTGTATTTGCCGTGAATTTAGATGAGTGTATTGCTTCACCCCTGTTGATTTAAATTTGTGTTGTCTAACCTTCAGTCCATATCAAAGGACAGTAAGGTAATAAGAGAGAATTTTTTGAGTTGAGTCAAAATTGGAAAAGAATTATTGAGTTTTGCAGACTGCCAAATTTAGAATTGCCTTTGTTGTGTTTCATGATGCTTTCACATTCACTACACAAATTAGTGAAATTAGGTTGCCCCACACTAATTTCTCGACAATCCACACTATAGAAATATTCACTGCTTTTGTACAATGATGCATTCAACTTAGAGCCATGTGTATGGCATAGATTTGTGCACTAGTTCAAGGCATGGTTCAGAGAGTGGCATGCGCCTCCATGTGGAACAAGCATTGATCCTTGAGGTTACTTCTCTGGGGTAAGGCAACCTAATTGAAAAAGCAACCTAATTGACAAGGCAACCTAATTTCACTATTTTGTGTACACTAAATAGTGCAATTGGGTTGCCTTGACAATTAGGTTGCCTTATCCTAGAGAAGTTATTTCATGTTACCTCATGACTCATGGCTTGTCTAGATGGAGGCACAAGTCGTTCTCTGATCCCGATCCATGAATCAGTAACCAACCCATGTAGCACACATGTTTCCCCACATCTCTACATCTTTCTACAGTAACTTGGATATTGATATAGTGTAGAATGTTGAGATATTAGTCTGGAGCAACCTGATTGCATTATTTAGTGTAGTTTATTTAACTCTTTGGGAAGAAGAAAGTGAAAAGAAGAAGAGAAACATGTCACAATAAATAGATTGCAAACTTGGGACTCACTTACTTCACTCTTTTGGGAAAAAGAAAGGGAAAAGAAGAAGAGAAAGAACAGTGTTGGTGAAGATCACAGTCCCCTGGTTGCATCAGTCAATTGTACTTGAGATTTCAATTTGGCTGTTCGAGCAAGCTCCAGTCGAGGGCCTGGCTTCGTCCGTCCGTCCGTGTCTTGCAGGGCCAGATTGAGACTGCGGTGCATGATGATCGCACTGATCGAGCTCCGGAGTTCCAGAAAAAACATTGGCTTGCTTTGGCTCTGACTCTCTTTGTTTCTGATTGCACGGAAGCTAGTTGCTCCACTTTACCAAACATTCTTCAGACATTGTGCAGAAGAGACAAAGCCTCAGGTTTACGACCCCTTTCGAAACTTGTATAATTTTATTCCCTTTGTACTCTCGACAGGTCCATTTCTAAAAAGAAGAAGAAGAAAAAAGAGTTCACACTCGAAGCTGCCCTCCAAGCCACATCAAAGGGCCGCGGGGTGAACTGACCCCTCACTCGGCCCCTTGGGAAAACGCTGAAATTTTTTATTTTTCACGTATGATGAATTTGCAAATTCTGAATTCATATTTGCAATTAGAGACTCCAAATTAGTTAGGGGAGGTATAGAAGGTAAACTAATCAAGCATAAAATAAGGAGCTTTTTTACTTGCATCCTTGGAATGACTTGGAGGAATCAAGCAAGGGGGCTAGTTCACCTCTATCCATTAAAGGGCCAGAGAAGATTGAAAAAACACTAGAATTTTTTATTTGCCATGTATGATGAAATTTGAGAATTCTGAATTCACAACTGCAATCCAAGGCCCCAAATAACCTGAAGCGGTAAAGAAATACAAAATTTATGCACTAACCACAAAAGAGGGAGGAATTTTTACATTTATCCTTAATCCCTAAATGACAGACCCATGACCATTAATTTCAAACCTCATTGCCCATCACTTAGTTTGCTACCATTTTGCAATTAGATATGTATAAAAAACTTATATTTATTTTTCAAAGATGAAATTACATGGCTTCTGTAGTTGTCAAAAACTTAGATTTTTTGATGGAAAATTGATTTTTTCGGGAATTTTTGAAGAAAAAGTGAAGAAAAATCACATCAAATAGAAAATTATTTCAAACAAATCTGAAAATTTTACCATATGTGTATATTAAAATGACAAACATTATGGTGTAAACTCAATTTCCACGTCATTTTATAATTAGAAAATAATAGACATTGAAAACACACCCAAAGTTCAAATTGCAATAAAATATTCAATATTAGGATTTTTTCAAAATTTAAACTGGAGTAGAATCTAGAATAGATGACCTTCATTTTGTTAGTTGGGTTCAAACTCAAAATATATCATTTTTGTGGAGAAATTTCAAATTTAGAGCAAGAAGCAACAACTTCCCAAAATACACTAAAATAGCATATTCTATGATCCGTTTTTTTACTAACTTCTCATTTACGTGAAGACAAACACTTGCAAGACTACAAATTCAATAAAATACTCTTTATAACCCACCATGAAAGTTCAACAAGAAAAAAGAGTGCTTTTGAAGTCTTTCTATCCTACAAAATTACAATTTTGTCATCATAATGCCATGGAATGGTGTCTACGGCATTCCAAGGTTAACAAGGACAATAAGGGGACTAGTCCTCCATGGCCTTCAAGAATTGATGATCATATTTTTATATCTACTAGTGTGTCTTGTGTTATTGCTAAAACCAAAATAAAAATAAAAATAATTTTTTATTTTTTTAATTTGTAAAAAATTTGAAATTCAATATCTTTTATGTACAAAAGAGTACAAGGGCTTTGTTGCGGTGTGAAAGGTTGTGTTCTTGATCAATATAAATAAAGAGCTTTATGTACAAAGAAGTGTGAGGTCTTTGTTTTGTGGCATTTAAACATGCAATGGTATCATTTGAACAAACAACTAGTTTGACTTAAAGTATGGACTCGTGTACCCTCTCCTTTCAGAGAACTTTCCAATGGTATGGAACCAAGAATGTGACCAAGGGACGCACAATTTCTTCAATCTCCCATATTAAACAAAATAAAACAAACAACCTAATTTAAAGTATAGATGTGGGTGATTGCAAGAAATACCTGCTAGTTTGATCCCAAGTTTGGTTGTGTTTTGATTTTGAAATGCTATAATTTTTGAATTATGAATCCAATGCCAAAAACAAAAATTCTAGATGTTTTGATTGTATTTGTATCTTTTATTTTTCAAATCAAAAAATTAAAAAAATGATTTTATATTTTAAAGTCAATTTTGTTAATTTGTCACACTTTGAGGTTTAGGTTTTTTTAATACTATTGAGTAGTTTAAATTAATGATTTTTAGATGAAATTTTTATGGCATATTCCTATAGTATGTAGACATTATCCTTCCAGACATCATCTAAAGAAAAAACATTATTTTATATCCTCCAAATTTGTGCAAATAGGCCTCCCTTGCATGCAAATTTCTAAACTTTAGAGATGGTTTTAAACTCATATTTTTAGTTGAATCCCATCACCAAGAAGACCTCCTAAATGGCCAATTTTTAATTTTGTACAAAATTATTTTTCCTATTAATTACAAATTAGAATGTCAAAGTATGTATTTTCTTGGCTAGAATTCTATGTCCAAGAATTTGTAAAAACTTTGAAATTCAAAGGAGTGCAAGGGCTTTGTTTGTAGCATTTGGATATGCAATGTGAAAGTTATAGTTTTCCAAAATAAAAGATAATTTAATTCAATTTTTTAATTTCATAATAATTCAAAAAATCCTTAACTTTTATACCATTAATAGGTCCAAACGCCATGAAATTAAGTTTGTGCATCCCTCCATGTGAAGAGCTTTTCCATGGTACAAAGAATGGGGCTGTGAGATTCACAGTTTCTTAAATCTCAACGTATCAAACAAAACAAACAAAACAAAACAAACAACCTAATTCTAGGCATAGATGATTCAACAAGTATCCATTTCAATTTGGAGGAAATTAGTCGGTGAAAAATTGATGTTTCTCCTAATTTCTATGTTTTTTGGTGTTGTAATGTCGTCATAGAGGGATCTTCAAAGAATTTCTATGCGGAAGGAAATTGTGGATTTTTTGTGCGGGGATTTTCATAAATTCCCTCCAAATTCCCTGTGTGCAAGCCAAATTGGTAGACTTTGCAACACATTGACACATATCATTTCAATGTTGTTTCCACCTAATATTTGGTAGATTTTTGAAGATGCAATTGTCCTATGACATCAATTGTCAAAGATACCGTGAGGTTGGACAAATAAGATTTGTGAGATGTCCTGTAATCTTCAAGGCAATGAATACCATTGATTTTACAATAATCTAACATTTCTAGAGTTTGTACAATTTAAAAGTCTAAGAAATTTTGAAATGTGCAAAGCTGAAATGTACAAGTTTTGAAATGTACAAATCAATAAGATTGGATATTCATAATCTACATTTTTGTAAGATTTCAACTTTCAAACTCTATGAATTGAATTGATTATGTAGGCTAAAATCTACATTAAACTTAGATTTTGGAGGCATAAATCTACATTCTGAAATATTAAATTTCACAATGATTTGGAGGTAAAGACATCACTAATAAATGCACAAATTTCTCCCTGAAAAATGAACAAAATTCCCTGTCTCACATTTCCATGTGAGACCTACATTCCCTGTGTATTGGAAAAAAAGACAAAAAAACAAATTCTTGGAGGGGGGTTCCATTATAGTGCCTATAGAGAACCTTGAAAATGTTTCTTGTGAAATAAACAACATGATTTAAAGTATAGACTAGTGTGCCTTGTGCTGTTGCCACAGTCACAATAAAAATATAAGTATAATTTTTTAATTTTTTAGTTCATAAAAACTTGGAAAATTCAATTCAACTTGGAAAATCTTTCACTTATAGGTCCAAACTCCACAAAACAAAGCCACTTGTAGAATGCTTTTCTGTGGTACCAAGAAAGCCACTGCTAAGGGACGCACGGTCCGGGAGATCTCACCATAACAAACAAAACAAGTCAAAACAAAACAAACAACCTAATTTAAGGTAATGGATGGATGGTGAATATATAGATTTCAGGTATATATATATTAGTAACACTTGATTGCAATTCAATTTATGACTCACCTAGATTTAGAGATGTAAAATGACATCATTTTGTAAAAGAACTACAATGACTATTGTACTACTACTATGCAATTTCATCTAAAAATCCATATTTTCAATTAGGTTCTTTGTTTTTGTTTGTTTTTGTTTTGTTTTTTACAATGAGATCTAAAAAACCTAGAGGCGTCCGAAGGCGCTCTTGGAACCGTTGGAAGAAAGCTTTTGGCAAAGAGGTGTGCACGGACTTTGTGTTGTGGTTTTTGAATCTATGATGTGATAGTTGTTGAATTTCAAAGTTTTAATGAATTGGGAAATTGAATTAAATTATTTTTTATTTTGAAAAAATACAACTTTTATATTGCATGTCCAAATGCCACCAAACAAAGCCCTTGCACTCCTCTGTATTTAAAGCTTTCTATTTGCATAAAAAATGCAACCTCTCACACCACAACAAAGCCCTTGCAATCTTTTGTGTACTAAGAAGAAATTGAATTAAAAAAGTATTAATTTTCTTTTATTTGGGTAGTTGGCAACTATACATGGTTTATTAGTCTTTTATACCTTAAATTAGTTATAGTTAGTCAATTAATTTTGTTTTGTTTAATACGTTGATATCTAAGAACCATGAATCCAGTGGTTGTGTTCTTTGTACCACTAGAAAGCTCTCCACAAGGAGGGGTTACGGACTTTGCTTCATGAAGTTTGGACTTTGGACCTACAATGTGATTCAAAGTTATGGATTTTGAACTATTTTCAAATTAAAAATTGAAATAAATTTTATTTTCTTTTGGTTGTGGCAACGGCATAGGGCATACTAGTAGATATCAAAATATGATGGTCGGTTCTTGAAGGCAAGGGAGGATTGACCCCCTTATTGCCCTAATTAAGGATAAATGAAAAAATCCTCCCCCCATTTGTGCTGCATAAATTTTGTATGTCTTCACCTCTCCAAGTAATTTGGAGCCTTGGATTGCAATATGAATTCAGAATTTGCAAATTTTATCATGGGTGGCAAATAAAAAAAATTTAGTATTTTTCTAGGGATAAAATATGGGACAAGAAGGGGGTCAGTTCACCCCGCGGCCCTTTGATGTGGCTTGGAGGGCAGCTTCGAGTGTGAACTCTTTTTTCTTCTTCTTCTTTTTGGAAATGGACCCATCGAGAGTCCAAAGGGAATAAAATTATACAAGTTTTGAAAGGGGTCGTAAACCTGAGCCTTTGTCTCTTCTTCTGAAGAATGTCTGAAGAATGTTTGGTAAATTGGAGCAACTAGCTTCCGTGCAATCAGAAACAAAGAGAGTCAGAGCCAAAGCAAGCCAATGTTTTTTTCTGGAACTCCGGAGTTCGATCAGGGAGATCATCATGCACTGCAGTCTCAATCTGGCCCTGCAAGACACGGACGGACGAAGTCCAGGCCCTCGACTGCAGCTTGCTCGAACAGCCAAATTGAAATCTCAAGTACAATTTGTTAAGAAACATCTTATCTTGATACGCTCTCCACTTGTAGTTCATTAAAGTTTATTTTAGTTTACTTTAGTTAGAGGATCCCTTAAGCCAATAGTAGAGGAGGAGAACTATTTATAGATTTATTCTCCCTGGTATATATTTATTTTACTCTGAATATATTATCTTTTTTTTTTATTGCATACTTTGGTTATATAATATTATATTGTTTGATTTCGTTTCCTATTCTCAACACAATAAATCCGTAAAGGCCCATTGTCCCCTCGGGGGACAAAATGGATTTTGGGAAGGCTCTTACAGTCTTAATATTTGTTGTAACTTTTTGGATTTTTTTGTGAAGATAGAGAATCACATTAGCTTTCCAAAAATGTAATGTTTTTTTTCAATTGGTACCTGGTAGCAAAAGTTATGGCAAAAAAATCCCAAATTTTAGTTTGGCGGGCAAAAAAAAACCCTCAAAAAAACTTTAAATTAAAATTTGTTAAAATGTGTTTCATATAGATTTTATTTTCATCTACATGGAAAGCTTTGATTCATTCCATTTGGATTTGTTATACAAAACTTATGGACAATCTTTTTTTTTGGGCAATTAGAGCATCTTCTTGAAAAAATAACTTGTAGGATTCATTTCTGAACTTAGTTTTGACAGTTTAAAAAAAAAAGTTTCACATGGTTAAGATTTCTTGCTAGAACAATCTCACCATTGAGATTAGTATATTTCAACCCTATCTTAGAGCTATTATTGATTTCATTTTTCCTCCAATCTTGAACCTACTTCTACTTAACATATTTTTAATGAGTGAAAACTATATGTTTCTGTTTTGAATTTTTTTTCCTAGATTCTCAACTCAATTCTTCATCATCTAAAATTCAAAATTCAAAATCATAAGAGCAAAAATTTTAAGTTAAGAATGTTCAAAGCCAAAAAATGTAGTTGAACAAGGTGCAAAAAAACTTGATTCCTTCACTCTAAATGCAAATATCTTGCAATTGGCACGGTCAAAGTTCCTAAAATTTCTTCTACATATTCTTACACTAGTGTAGTACAAGATCCTATGGTTAAATATGTAAAAAATACATTTTAAATTTTATTTTGTTCTTTGCTATAGAAATGGCAATTTTTGAGTGGTTTTTGATGGAAAATGGGCCTTTGGGACTTTAGGGGTTAAATGCAACCAAGGGACTGCGATCTTCACCAACATTGTTCTTTCTCTTTTTTTTTTCCTTTTTTTTTCCCAAAAGAGTGGAGTAAGTGAGTCCCAAGGTTGCAATCTATTTATTGAGACATGTTTCTCTTCTTCTTTTCACTTTCTTCTTCCCAAAAGAGTGAAATACGTTTGTTGAATTCCAAGTTTGAAATCTATTTACTGTGACATGTTTCTTTTTTTTTCACTTTCGTATTCTCAAAAGAGTGAAGTAAAGTAGTTGAGTTGCAAGTTTGCACACTACAAGGGAAAGGGGTATTTTAAGTGAGTTTTTAAGTATTGTCCTAGACACATGATTTTAAGTAATGACCTCTAAGGAGATTTTCAGCAAAATTTTACTTAAAACACATGTGCTTTAAGTAAAGTTTTGCTGAAAATCTTCTTAAAGGTCATTACTTAAAATCATGTGTCTAGGACTGTACTTAAAAACTCACTTAAAACACCCCTTTCTCTTGTAGTGGCAGTCTATTATTGTGCCATGTTTCTCTTCAAAATTGACCTAGCTGTAACTTTCTCATTTGGATCCAACCATTGATTCATATTATGAAGGAAATCTTGCCAAAGTTTTATTGATGTTGAAGCATTTTAATTTGATTTTAACAATTGAAATAATTTATAGTTTTGAACTTTTTCATTTGGAGTAAAATATGATCCAAATTTCAAGAAGAAAAATATACGTATATACCCATAATAATTCACTAATGATTATTAATAGGAGTTAAAGAAATGTTTTTTTCTTGAAACTGCCCAACATAGCTAACAAAGTTTAACTCCTCTTAGAATGTGACTTGAGAACTAAAATTTATTTTCTAGGGGACAATTTTATGCCATATTTTATTATTTGCATACAACCCAAATTTCAAAAGTCATTATTAGCAAAAGATGCCCAAATTGCCCAAAAAGTTCATGGCAACATAACTTGTGATTTATACTCCTCATCAAAGAAGATTAATCCCCACTAAGGAGATACAAGTTTACACCTTGTGTCAAAATTTTGTGAACATCCAACCAAAATTGACTTCGTAGGAACCTATCTGGATTTTCAATTGTCCATTCAACATACAATTGTCCTTTAGAGATTACAGTAGCATGACTTTGATCATTAATGTCACACACATTAATAGGATAAATTGGTGTAACTTCAATTTGTTCTTTAGAGCATCTTCAAAAGAATCCAACAAAGAAGGAAAAACATCAACACAAATTTCGTACAGGCCATGAAAATAAGCTAATGTAGGATTCAACACAAAAATATCACTAAAAGTATTGTTGTTGGACATAACATATAGACACCCTTGCAAGTACTTTTTTACATATGTATTACGCCTTCAAACTTGGATAGCAAATAATCAACTACCAATCACTGACTTCCAATAACTTTTTTCCTAGGAATGATGGTGAGATCGAGACATTGTATTCCTAATCTCTTATGACGCATTTTATTATTTCAAGTGTCAAACCCAAATGGATCAATTTGTCCATTATAATTAAGGCATAGCATAATTTAAGATCCCTTATTATGCGTAGAACATGTAACATGTTGCATCTGGATATTGCCCTTCTATTGATGATGTTCTTATATCCCCTAGCCGGCCTTGATCCCTCCAATAATGTTAATGCAATGTTTTTGTTTGTGGTTACTCTTTTGAATGAATAGTAAGGAATCAGTTCATTATTTAATTGGTTACCGTACCCCTGAGTGAATTGTATTTTTTCATTACATCTTGTGGGTGCTTTATTCCCACCGTTGGAATATACACATCCGGGTTCTAAGTGCCTTTGTTATATAAAACTCCTAATGGATGTCTTTAATGTGCAATCCAATTGTGCCTTTCAAGCAATGAATCTTTGTTGTATTTCCTACTTTAAACTTTCCTAGTAGCAATGGCTAACCAAATCAAACCAAATTAGTTTGACACTAAAACTGCATTCTAAAACTTCATCCGTCAAATGAATTTCTAATGGTCTAGCTATTGAAATTTGCTTTAAATTCTCGTTTTATTTCATACTTTTTTTATCTTTTACATAAATTATGACTCTGACTTTGTTTGGTCAATTCTAGTTGACTTCATCCAATTCCACCTGATTTTTGTTTAACATTCATTCTACTATAAATCATTCAATATTCTTTTAATTCTTGAAGTTAAATTAGTTTGGAAACCTGAGAATATTTTTCTTAAGATTTTACTCCTAGCTTATCCCTTGGTTATCTTTTGACCTAATTGGTAAATTTTTAAAAGATTTTTATTGCTTTGGATAGTTTTGGATTTTATTCTATTTTTAAGGTTAATTAATTTTATTAAGGTTTTACTTTCATCTTTTAAAAAGATCAAAACTTTTTTATTTTTGACCTTCTAGATAATTGACCATCAACTATTTCATCAAAGTTTATCTATAAAATTCTTTTATTTTTGACTTCCAAAAAGTTATTTTTTATCTTTAAACTTTTATTTTTGCTTTTCTGGTGAATTAATTTTACCTTTAGGGTTCTGCTTTTATCTTTTTGAAAAAGATAGAAAACTTTCTTACTTTTTTATTTTCTATTAACCGGTTCATCAAAATTTATCTATAAAATTCTTTTACTTTTGACTTGCAAAAGTTACTTCTATCTTTGACCTAGATTCTAAGAATCCCTTTAAGATTTTTTGGATGATTTTCTAAATCTTCATCTACTTCAGGACTACTACTTTTCATCCAAAGATAAACTTTGATAATTTTCTTTAATGATTGTGATAAAAATCTCTTTAAAGTACTACAATAATTTTCTATCTAATTTTGAATTTATTGTATATTTTTTCTAATTCATAGGATTATATCTAATTCTAATCTTTAATTTGAAAGTCAAATACTAATCTAATATTTTTGGTGAAAATGCAAGAATTTTGGTAAAAAAGTTCAATGACTGACCTGACACTTGGAGACTTCGATAATCTCATCTCCATGGATGGCAATTACAACGTCGTTGTACGTTCCTTCCCATTCCATTTTGATTTTGTTGTATGTGAATATTATAGTTCAGAGACTCATATGATGAATTGGAAATGCCTAATTCTTCTTTTCCTTTGTTTTCTTCTTTTCTTTTCCTTCTAGTTCTTCTAATGCTTTCTTTTTCTTTCAAGATATTTTTTAGGAATAAAATCCTATCAAATTAAATCTCTAATGCTTGGTCAAATTGTCTTAGAATCAAACAAAACCTTAACACAAGGTTTCTTTGACTTCTACTAAGGCTACTAACTAATTCTAGAATCTCTCAAAGGTCAACTATTCTTTTTTGTTTTTGTTTTTTTGTCGTACAAGCAAAGTCTAACCTTAAACAATAGGTCAACTATTCCTTATGAATGGCTAAGCTTCATTCATATCTCTCTCCTTCTTCCTAAAACCCCAATTTTGCAAACCTTGTGTTCATTCTTCTTCTCCAAATACTGAATTTTGAGTGAATGAGACACCAAGTTTGAGAGAATTGGACTTTAATTGTGTTCACTGATGGTAGAAACTTGAGATGAAGGAGCCTCTAGAGCTTAACCCTGAACTGCCAGACCGGTCCCCGTGGATAGAAAGGCAGAAGTTGACTGAAAGTCGTGGGGTCACACGAAATCACATATGTGGACTGGAAATTGCAATCGTGAGAAACAAAAAGTATGGGGTTTGCAGATGACATGTTTTGACCTCCAAAATAGCAATAAACTTTGAAAAAGCCAGATTGGCTCATGAATTTTTGGCGGAAATGAAGAGAAGCTCTGAGTTTGTCGTAGTCAAGTCAGCATCCAAAGAATTTGCCAAAAAGTTTGATAGTCATTGGCACAGGATTGAAAAAGCAAAATTTAGGAAGGTGAACAAGTAAGAGAGAGCAACAGAAAAAAAACAAGCATCTATGGAGGAATTTGTGCACCATGGACCTTGCATTCCAATCACAGTTGTGGAGTTCATGAATAGTAAAAAAAAGAAAAAAAAAAAAGATTTGGCCTTCATGCCGTTCGATTGGACGTGCTGCCTCCAATGAGTGAGCAATAGCGATGCCTTGGCACGTACTGGAATCAGC
Organism: Neckera pumila; assembly: GCA_963969595.1. Taxonomy (NCBI): domain Eukaryota; kingdom Viridiplantae; phylum Streptophyta; class Bryopsida; order Hypnales; family Neckeraceae; genus Neckera; species Neckera pumila. The sequence goes on from OZ018409.1 coordinate 36,273,820, forward strand.
TTGCAGGAGAAAAGCGACCACTTGCCAAATTTGACGAGAGAATGATGATAAAAGCGGTCCTCTTCTGCTGGGCTCAGCGGTCTGTTTCAATCCCAACCAGCCCTTTTTTATTTGGCACCATGGGGCCATAAAGCACCACTTGAAAAATCCGTGCGAAAAAGAATAAAGGAAATTTTTTTAAAATGGAAGTAAAAGCGCCAGCCAACAACCTAGGGTTTGGGTGGCGCAGCTTGAAAGCTGCAACCCTAGCCGTCATTATTGCCACTCCTGTAGATCGACTGGCATCCTCAGTTTGAAAAGGCGCGCCAAATTGCACCACTCCTGCCACTTGCCTCGCCTCTAGTACACCAATGTGCTGTTCATTCTTCTCCAAGGGAGCGCGACGAGAAATCTTCTTCATCGCCAAAGTGAAGGTAAGCATTTAAACTTCCATCGCTAGATCTGAGACCATTCATTCCACTATGTCGCTCGCCTTCATCACTAGTCTTCTGCAGTTTAGTGCGTCTTTGTTGCGCTCCTCTGTACTACAACTCCACTCCTTGCTGATTAAACGATTGTGCTAACTGAATCGGATTGGTTAATTGGATTGCAGATCTTGCATGTCCTCCCACTCCGCATGGGCATTTCAACACACTACCGTCTCGTTGCGATGGAGGCTGTCACTGATTGTGTCCACTTCGTGGTCAATTTATTGCAACCAGGAAGTTTAGGGACTATATCAGGGTATGTTGGTAGTGATTTAGATAACCTTCTGCTTTCTTCAGTGATGAGTTCGAAATTGCAATACTTGTGTTTGGTGTTGTGCTTGCTGTGCAAGTTGTGCTTCTGGTTCTGGGTATTCTGCATGATACCATGGTTTGATAGGGAATCGCCAACGGTTGTTGTGAATGTTGCAGTTGTTGTTGCCTAGCCACGCCATGGTTTGAAAAGCAATCGCCAAAGGCCCCTAGTTCATGTGACGCTCACCGTGTTCTGTACTTACCTTGAACTCTCAGCTTTCCCAAGTGGTGATGGCGATGGAGGAGGGATCATCGACTGCGCAGATGGAGAATTTTGATGACAGGCCCAGTACTACGGTGGAGGAGATGGCCATGCGGTTTGCTAGTGCTCAGCTCAACAGAGAACTGTCTACTGAAAATGCTGCAAGAGCTGATCGTGTAGCTGTAAGGAAAGTAGAGAAGGAGGCTGCTAATCGACGTAGAGAGATCAAGGGGAAGGCTGTTTGCAAGGAAGACTCGAATGCCCGTTGAAGTGCACAAGAAGCTGTATTCATTACCAAGTTTTTCACTAGCTCCCAAAATGCAAGCAACCAACAGCCTCTCTTCGTAATCTGTACTCCATCGGATCCGACATTTGATAGTTCACAGTCTGCTACAATGGAAGCATGCTCCAAGGCCGTGTCTATGGACACGGTGATGTTGGAGTCCACACCTCCACCTCAATCTCAGGGAGGGAGTAGTAGTCGTGGTGCATCAAAGTCTACAGAGGCAGCCCTTTAAACACGCCGCCAGTTACGTGCAGATTTGGTGGAGATTTTAGATGGCGAAGAGGACGTTGAAACCAATGATGACTTCCAAGAAGTTTGAGCTCCAAAGAAATAAAAAGTAAATTATGATTGTAGGCGACGCTTCCAACACGAATGGGCTGCAAAGCTTGTGTGGGCGGAACCAATTCGAGGTAATGTTGGTCAAGTGCACCTTGTGAAGTGCAAGATTTGCTCTACTTTTCAGAAGACCACCAAGATTTTGGGGCCGAAGTGGGACACATTGACGAAGCACAAAGGCAGAAAAAAAGCAGCATTTGACATGCCGCAGTACAACGTCAAAGCTGGGGAGTGGTACATTTCAAGAACTAGTAGGCACCAAATCAACTTACAGCTTTTTGCTGCCAGGCAACTAGCATCTGTCTTGCAGCAAGTGAACGTGAGCACTGCATCAGTGAAGTCGAAGAAAATTGTGCAACTAAGCACCATTTATCAAATCCTAGCCTCTGGCCGGCCCATGCTAGAATACAAGGAGAGACAAGGCCTATATGCCTTCCTTAACGTTCCAAATCTTCCTCAAATGCATTGGACTGATTTGTCTGGGTGGAAGATGGCCGAGTTTCTGTATGAGCAGGTGAAACAGGCAATGAAGAATACAATATCTCTTGCCCACTTTGTTGCGATCACTTGCAATGAAGTGACTTCAGTGGACAATGGCAGTTGGCTATGTATTCATGCGTACATTGTGGAGTCATATGTTAGAATTCCACTTATGATTTCTTTACAGCACCTAGTGGATGGAGCTGCTGCAAACACCCTTACTCTGGTAATCATGAAGGCCTTAGAGGTTGGGGGAGAGTTGACGTCCAAACAAGTTTCTCGAAGGCTGTTGTGTTTCGGAGTAGATGGAGTGAGTACTTTCCAAGGAGCTCGCAGTGGGGTCACAATCCAAATCCAGACAAAATTTGCACCTTTTTGTTTGGGAGTCCATTGCATGGCCCACCACTGCAATCTGTCTGTGAAGTCTTTGTTGGCCCTACCAATTTTTGCCGTGATGGAACAAGTAATTCAAAAAACTCACGCTTACTTCAACAAGTCACAGAAGCGAATTTGCGAGTACCGAAAGCTCGCAGAGGTCATGGAAACCAAGGGCCTGAAGCCATTGCTTCAAGTTACTACACAGTGGGTTTCCTTGTTAGAGCCTTTACAAAGATTGCTTGCCGATTATTGTACCCTGTTGGCGAAGATGAAGGCAGACGCTTCAAAAAACGACGCAGCAAAGGTACGCACTTCCTCTGCCTTTCCATTCTTAGTGTTTAGCGCCGCTCAAAGTGACCACCCTGTCTGTACTATGTGTTTGTGGCATTGAGTTAATTTGCATGCCTTAGGAACATCTACTTCAGTGGTTGTTAAGGTTTCAGTTTCATTCAGTGTCACTAGACTATGCAAAGTCATTGATGGTGCCATACCTGCCAGTAGAGCCGTGCAACGCCAGGCTCTCCCTGCGCGAGCTAATGCTCGCATATATCCTAAACTCTGTCTTGAGTAATCTAGAATCAAAGTTGCATTTCTTTGTTGGAGCTCATCTGCGTGATTTTTTGAGATTTTTCAGGAGTGTTTTGGTGGATTTTAGAGTAACTTGCTGTTTTTCTTTGTGTATGTTGTTGAGACGCTTCTGGCGTTTATTGTTCAGTCGTTTTAGTGATGAACGAGTTGCTGCTTTACGTAGAGATAGAGGCTCGTGATCTTCCTTGACTGTACAATTAGAAGCGTAGTGATATCTTGAATTCCTTGTGAACTTTTGATTAATATTAGTTTCTTGTCTTTGTGCGCTTCCCCCTTAACCTATCGATTCAGAGTTGCTGATCCTCGCACTCTTCTCTGGGTAGTGCTTCATGGTCATGACCGCACCAAGTGATAATTTTGGTTCGTCACGCAATCTTTTTAACTGCATGAACTGGCAAAAAGTTGTTAGAAACCAGTTTAGCAAATTATCCAGGAGCTATTGCCACGTAATGATCGTGAAAGTTCCTGATTGCCTTGAAACTATTTGGAGATAGCAAGCCCCAGGTTATGAAAGGGGTATCGATTCAGAGTTGCTTTCACCTTGAGTAACAGTCTTTCAGTTTAATCCTTTTATCGTCCTTCATTGCATGCGTGCTTTGCATTGTTGCAAGCCTGCAACTCGTGGTCCCAGGAAGTTATTGAAGATAGCTTTCTTTTATATAATTTTGCACGCAAACGAGCAAGCAAGCCTCATCGACCTCACGTACATTTCAATTGTGAGTGAGTGTGATGTAAATTACATCTTCAATTCTGTATCTTGAGAGATGCAAGCAATTAGTTCCAACTCTAATTTTCTTGATTTCTACTCTTGTTGACATTGATACAATGCGTACTAACAAGAAACCATAAGTCTTTCTATTTCTAACATCATGTTTGGTGAATCAAATGATCACATTAATATAGAACCTTCTTCCGATGCTAGACAGACACGAAATAGCTGATTTTTAACAAAAAATTGATTTTTTAAAAGCATGATAACAAATCAGCAAATATAAACCCAAAGCACAAGAATACCTTAATCACAAAGTAGTGAGTGATTAGTAAACAAGACTCACCAAAAAGTGTGGTACAGAAAAGCTCTGGGCTTCAGGAGAGGCCTTCAACCCAAGGTGCTAAAGGATTCTCATTTCCATGCCTGCAATAGAGAAATACTTGGCTACAAATGACTGATTCTTGCATGCGTGAGATTCCTTTGTTCTGGACAGCCCTTATTCAACTTAATCTAATTTGAATAGGTCCTAGAAAAAATCGACACCCAATTTAGTGCCGTGTTTGAAGGACTTAATCTAGACTCTCATGGACAGTTCAGTCATGGCAGGACAAATTTGGTTCAACTTTGCTAGATTGGGGGGCATGTTTAGTCTACTGCTTTCTATGACGTTCTGGTTTTATCTTGCAATGGAAAACTAACTGAATATAGTGTGTCTTTTGTAGAAATGTTTGGGTCTGATGTTAAATCCATATGCTTTGCTTGGCATGACGGCTTTGATGCCTCTCCTGGAGACCATCGATTTGCTTGTGACTTTTGCCCAGAAGCAAGATGTATACATTTGCGACTTGTGGCTGCTCTCAAAATTGCGGAAGGCCAACTTTTTACTTTCTATGTGGATAAGGCTACTGCATACGCTGCAGATGAATTTTGGGCGTTTAAAAATATTTTAGACTATTCACATACCCAGATCCACATGAAGTGGTATCGGATTTGAACAATGAATCAGCCCAACTCATCTTTGTCGCTAATGGTGAACAAATTTGGGCTGTGCATGAGAACGGAGCTGTAGACCATGATTTGTTTACCACCTTAGTTGCTTCTATCAAATCGGAATGCACAGGTAATTCCTAATAAGCTAGGTTGGGATTCTTTTTTGAGTTTGTATTTGTATATTGCGCCATTTAAGGTTACAGCTTGTAGAAAAGTTACCGAAAGCAGACAAGAGATGCTGATAAGCTTTCTAAGCTGCCTACATCCTAGTGTCGACAGGTCTGCTTGTGGGGAACCAGGAGAATTTTTGGGGAAATGGATGGACTTCTTTGTGTATGCTGTCACGCATGATGAGAAATACCGAGTAACTTACCCCGTTAAGTATGTGTGGCTTTTTCATACATTTCACAATTTCTTTTGACAAAAATGAAATGTTCAATTGAGGATGTTAGTTCACAGAGAATGGAGGCAATTTAAGCAATTTTATTTGAAAATTGTACTGTGCTCACAATATTTGTGAGACACAATTCTAGACTCCAGAACCAGGAATCAATTCTTATCATTTTTCAAGTTTCAACTAGTACCCTGGAATAACTTTAGGATATTCATGAATGATACTAACGGCAAAATACATTATATAAGGTCAGTATTTTAAACATGCAGGGAACTGTTAGATAGATCACACAAGATATTTCGACCTGGATAAATTTTACGTCATTGGTACTGTAGCTGTAGGGTAGGTTTGGCAAGTATTCAAGTATGTAATAGTCTCTTGCGGGTCCTTCCTTAGCTACTTCTGGACAGTCTGGGTTGTGGATGGCTTGTTGTCTGTGGTGTTTGGCAGGTGCAGCTCAACAGCTCTTGAGGGAACTTCAAAACCGCTTCCCCTCTCACCACGTTATGGACACACTCGGTGTGGTATATCCGCAATATTGGTTGCAAAGCGAGGCGGAGGAAAGCTTCCCCAAGCATCTCATTGTTCTGATGAATTTTTACTGTGAGCCAAAGCTTGTCGAAATTGAGAAGGTAAAGCGTTTAGTTCCTCTTGTTTTGGACCGCCATAGCTTGCAAATTCAGCAAGGCTTTTCCCGAGTGCTACAAGCTTGCAGAAGTTGTTGTTGTCCAAGTTCTGGGCTCAGTAGAAGACGAAAGATGCTTTAGTTCTTTAGCTTTTTTGAAAAATAAGCTCCGGAATTCATTGGATACCTACTTGGAGTGTGGTGGGGATGTACTCCCAGAAACTATTCACCTTGGAGACCTTCCCCTACGATGGTGCATATGAACAGTGGTTAGCTGCAGCAGATTCTAGATATGGGCTTTGAGTTGTATCACAGTTAGTGGTTCTAGATCCAAGCTTGCTCTAGATCACTTTGTCTTCAATGGATAGGACCTTGCTTGTCCTGTTGTGTCCACGAAGAATTTCTATTAATGAATTTTTATTATCTGACTTTATGTTCTTGTGTTCATGAATTTTGGTTTTACATTGCCAATTCATTGTAAGGGATCTCTAGTGTGCCAGATTGCATCAATTAGACCAGCACTTTCGCCTTACAAGCATCAACCACAATTTTCTTATTGCCAGGAAATTTCAACACTTCTCCAAAATTTTGCCAGTTTCGCACGATACATAATAGAACGTAGTGCCAGAGAAAGCCACCAATTCCAATCAACTAAAGCCAGAATAACCCTCTAAGAAAATGGCTTTTGCAAGTGACATTCACTGTCACAGATGGAGGCCTCGCCATGTGGACTCCACATAGAAGTGCAAGTATAGCCACTCTAGCTTTTAGCGAAAAATGAAAAAAAAAGGGTTGATCCCAACTGATCGCAGGACTGGGCAACTACCAAAATGGACCCCTCCCTCAAATATGGTTGGTGACAATGTGCTGCCTTGCCCGTCCTTGTCGCCACCTTGGACGCTGAAGTCACTTGTGACGTTGCCTTATCCAAGTGCCCAACTGCCGCCCCAATCCAGGGACTCCATGATCCCACCTTCTCACTACAGCATGTCCTCCCCTACAAAACTAACGTACTGCATGCTGTGACTATTTATCCTTTTCACTCAAAATGTCTATCTTCAACTTCTATACATGATGACAACCCCTCATAGAGCTCTTCAGTCCACCTGCTTCTCCCTCTCCCCTAAAAAAAGGCAACCGGTAAAACGAAAACAAAAAACAAAACAATAAAAAGTAAACAAACACAAGGAAGCACTTTTGTACATATTCATCACTAGTAGTCCCATGTACAAGGTTGACAACGTAGAATAGAAAGCACAAAACTCTCAGAAGTCTCATCACCAATGATTTTTTCAGTAACATGGATGCTTACAGATATGTCCCTGACACCTGGGACATGCTTGATTGGTTCTCCTACCGCAGATACAACAATTTGCCCTTTTTCATAAAAGGGGATTTTGGGCTATTGAAAGATTGCGAGTTCCCCTGCATTTCTAGATTGCGGAAACGTAGCTGCAGCAGCTGGCTGACGTGGCACAGCGGCTGACACGTCATTTTTGAATTTTTTTTTTTTTTTTTTTGCTTAAAATGATATTATTATTATTATTATTATTATTATTATTATTATTATTATTATTATTATTATTACTATTATTATTATTACTATTATTATTATTATTACTATTATTATTATTACTATTATTATTATTACTATTATTATTATTATTATTATTACTATTATTATTATTATTATTATTATTTTATTTTTTTAAATTCTGACAGGCTCGTACCGCCATTCACTAAATCTAGGCAGAATGGAGAACGGGCTTGAAACGGTCTTCCAAGGCCCCCGAACCCCCTCTTATGCTCCCTATATTTTTCAAACCATGTGCGGATGCCACATGCGGGAACAATGTCAAGAAGCCTTGTGTCCGGCCTAGCCATTTACCTTAGAGCTCCTTTGCTAATTGTACTAGAGAACATAAATGAGTCATTGGCTCTTCCAAAAATCTGAAACTTAGGTCAAAATGTATAATCCAAGCATTGCAAATGCTTGTATCCAACAAATAGTGAGACACTCTGTGCCACCACTTGTGGCTTCTTGTCAAGCAAGAGTAAACCCCTCTCAATTGATTGGCGGTATCAACCCCCCTCATATTCTTTGTATATTGCAAGTGCATTGGAACCGTGCACACTTTTTTTTTCTTCCCTCTTATGCAACAAAACACAAATGGCCTTGTTCCCATTGCTAATACAGCTTCTGCATGTGTGGACAAAAGAACAACAGCCTTTTTGTCCTTCTAGACTGCGCAGTAAATGTTACGTTCTTTGTGCATGCAGTAGTCTATCCATCCATAGTCTTGTTTTTTGGTTCTCTACTTCGCATATAATGTCTTGGGCACATATTTCCTGTTTGCTTTTAATATGCCCGTTGCCATTATTCCTACTTCCAGTAAATCAAGGAATAATGGTACGGATGTAAAAAAATTATCGGTAGTCAGAATGTGATCCTTGCCACCCAAATCCTTGAGCAAATGCTTGACAACATGCCGACCTTGCAATCCTTCACCTTTGCCAGGTTGCTCAGGTTGGTCTTCATTCAACATGCCTTCGTCACTACTTCCACTAATTTGTACATTGTCATCATGAGGATTTTCCTCCCTACCGTAGTAAATCTGAAAATTCCATACATACTTCGATAAGGCATCCACTACAGTCCACACCTTTATGCCAAACTGGACAGGCTTGTTTAGCATATACTAGCAAATCGGGCAGTCTTACCCTTATACATGACCATACTTTCATCAACAATGACTTGTTGGTTCAAGGATCACATAGCCTTGAACCTGTCACAAACTTCATCTACTAGCCACCTGACTTTATGCAACTTGTCATGTGTAGGGCTTTGTCAATCTTGGACATCTTCATCCGCAATGGCCACATGTAAACAACGTGTGATCACTTTGAACCGATCCCTCTTCAGTATTTGTAAAATTGTGTGGCAATGAAAGAATCCATCATCCTTCGACCAGTATAGACGTTGGTTTGGCAATTTCTTTATGCCCATGTACAAGCATATAACAAGATAAGCTTTGAACTCCTCTACAGTCAATGGCGTCCAATCCAATCCACCCCAAGTTCGTCCATCTTTGTAAATGACCTCGGAAGCATATGCATTAGTCTCTCTAACTATTCTTCTCATCAATTTCGGTGACCAGAACTTATGAAATAAGCCTAAAACTGATGGTAATCGGCCGTATGGATGGGTGCATCCAGGAATTCCTCCATTGAATGGCAGTGGAGGATTTTGGTAATGCGCAATGTCAGCTTCTCAAGTGTCTTCTGCAAATCGAAGCAGAAGAGGGTCCTCCATCTTTGCCTTTCCTTTGCAAGATGTTGCTCTGGATGAGCGACTTGCACTTAGCACCCCTATTCTTTGCCTGACCTTTTCTGCGCCCCTTCTGCGTTGGAGGTTTGTACCATGAATTGTCGCTGCTACTAGTATCGAATCCCTGCACCACGGCGTCGTTACCGTTGGATGGGCCAGCTGCTTCTTGATTTGAATCTCCCTCCTCTGCACAGGGCCCCACGCGCTTTTCCCTCCCCCACATTGCGCTGCCACCTCTGCTGCTGGCCGTGCGCCCTTCTTCTCCATCCTTCTGAAGCTTGCTGAGATTTTTCCGGCCCCGCATTTTCTTGCCGCGTCCTCTGCTACTATAGTGTCCTCGTTCTCCGCTGTTGAAAGCCGTTGGAGGTTTTTCTCCACCTCCCCACGTCTTGCTGCCGTTGTATCTTCATGGATCCTCATTGCCCTAGGTATGCCCGCCCTCTCGTATGCGATGTCAGATAATGTAGCATCAGAGTTGTCTTCTTCGCTTCTCCTTTGCGTGCTTGAGGGAGGTTTTTCATGCATGCCATTCCTGATTTTGTTCTCCATGTTTTCCAAAGTGGAAGACTCTATCGTTGTTGGATCTTCATCGCTCATGTACAAGTAGTCCTCAGCTGATGAAGGATGGCCGTCATAGAAGTCTTCTGCTGGTTCTTGCTTGTTCATTGTAGAGGCAGGTATAGTCATGTCCTGCGTTCCTTCTCCTTCATGTTCTGTATTAGGATTGTACAAGCGATAAGAGCGCCGTTGATGTTGTCTATGCACAACTCCCTCGCAAACATCTTCTTCTTTAGCATTGGCACACTTCAAGCGCACATATTTGAGCTTATTTCTAGGGTGTATTCTCTCTTCCAGAATTTGTCCTTCTATCCACTAGTCAATCTCTTCAACTATATGCAATGGATCTTTACAAAGTAATTTCCTTTGAACCCTAACCACCTCTCCACTGACTAGCGCCGCCTCTAAACTAGTTTGAACATTCAAAGAAGGGCTTTGGGCGGCGAGTCTCACCTTCTCATTGTTGTGGTGCGCTGCAAGGTCCTCTCTCGCACATCTCTTGCGCAAGGATGACGGCACCTGCTCCTCCGGCGTTCCTGTCAATGGGACAATTGCTGCGGTCTGCGAGGGGGGCGTCGAAGGAGCTGCCACTGGGGGGGGCACTATAACTGCTTTCCTCCACCGCCTGAGGTCCGCAAGCTGACGACTGGAGGGACCCTGATGCACTCTGAGATTGCAACGCGGTCCCAATTGTGACCTCTCTGTGTGAATAAGAGTTCTGCAACTCTGTGCCTGTAGGGATTTTGTTGAGCTGACTTCCACAACAAGCTAGAGTTTTCAGCTTCATGGTTGTCGTGCTCAATCTTGGGGAAAGGGAATATGATCTCTCTCAGAATGGTGTACACTTCTTCTGGGAAACCTCTTAGATGTCCTTCAGGCTTTTCAGTAGACCACCCTAACAATTTTGAACTCCATGTTAACCACAACCACCTCAAGCACTTTGGAGGTCTATCAATTGCTTCACAGTTGTCCCTCTTCAATTTTGGTAGAGTCACCAAGTACTTCTCATTCAACATTGCTAGCATATACTCTACCTGCCATTTCTTTGCTTTGTGTTTAGAAACTACATGTTTGGCTATGACCTCTGCCTCAGAGGTGCACCATGCTGGGTATGTAGGAGGATAAGGGAGGTAATCAAAATCTGTCTTTCACTAGAAGAAAAACGGGTCCGCAGCAACCCACTGATATGCGACTAGATGTCCTGTACAACTATCGTGCAACCGTGGCCCTCTCTATTTGCACCAAATTTATTGAATACTTTGTACTAGTCGCAAAGCAGTTGTAGAATGATGTAGAGGGTTACAAGGAGCAACAGATGAGTAGATGTGAAGCATTCTACATCCACAGTTCAACAAAGTTGTCGATGTATCTCTTGCAAGTTCAACTACCAAAGTGCAATAAAGTATAATCTAAACTGTAACTCCAACTCAATAAAGAAATGATTAAAGTTCAACTAGAAAGCAACTACAATGCAATTAGAATATGACTTCAATACAAGTGCAAAATAATTACATTACAACTACAAAACAACTACAATGCAACTAAAAAACAACTACAATGCAACTACAAAACAACTACAATGCAACTAGAAAACAACTACAATGCAACTAAAAAAATTTCACTAAATTGGCTACGAAAGCAACATGTAAGATAGATATAGATATTAGAATCTATGACTGTTTTAGATTTTCAATATCTACAGATGGTATAGATTTCAAATACAACTTCAAAAAATCTAGAATTTTTATAGATGTTAGATATCTACTACACTTATAGATTTCAATCTAAGACAACTGTAGATTTCCTACTTTGGAATTTGAATAGTAAAAGACAAATTGCCATACTGCATCCTGAAAACAACTACAATGCAACTACAATACAATTAAAAAACAACTACAATGCAACTAAGAAATAACTACAATGCAACTAAAAAACAACTACAATGCAACTAAAAAACAACTATAATGCAACTAAAAAACAACTATAATGCAACTATAAAACAACTATAGTGCAACTATTAAACAACTACATTGCAACTATAAAACAACTGCCACACAACTATTAAACAACTAGAGCGCAACTATAAAACAACTACAATACAACTATAAAACAACTGCCATGCAACTATAAAACAACTACATTGTAACTACAATGCAACTACAGAACAACTAAATGCAACTACAGAACAACTAAAATGCAACTAGAAAACAATTGTGCACCAAGTTTGTGTGAATTGAACAATCAATAATATTTCATTGCAGTTTTTTCCAAAGGTAACAAAAATGCCAACCACGATTGTTCTCAATATCTTGCAGCTGCTAATATGTTCTCTTCTGCAGATAACTCTATAGCTCCGACTAAAGATGGAATAGTAGGTAGAGGAGGCACATCCTCTGGAGCAGCTAAACCAGAAGCTTCTATAGTTGTGCTCACGAAGACATCTGATGTATTGAGAAATTCTCGTCGAGCACGAGCTTCTCTGTGCAGAACTACTTTCCAACCGTCTTTTCTTACATCATCAGCAAAGAATACTTGAGTTGCTTGGCTTGAAAATATAAAAGGATCAAGCATTCGACGCATTTTGTGGCGGAAATTGACCACAAGGAAACCAGCCTCGTCTCTAATGTAAGTTGGGTTTCCTCGAATGTCTGTTTTCTTCACCCGTTCACAGCACATTAGTATCACAGGGGTGCTAAGAGATCTATAATCTAGTTTTAGTATGTCTTTCAATACTCCAACATAATGCACCGACACATCTCGAACATCAGGAGCTGGAATCTGAAATACAGATGCGACACCGCAATCATATGTCTGCAATTGGGTTGAAGCATTGTCATCAGTCCTAAAATGGTTTCCAAAAGCTTTCATTCGAGAATATCGAAGGGCCTTCTGCGATGGTTTCTTGCACAATAACATTATATCATTGTCCTCTATAGTATGTGCAGCAATATGATTGTTGCGAATAGCTGTTTTTATCCAAACATCAAGCGTTGTTGTGCTTGGGTCTATTTGACACTCTTCTTTCCATTTTCTGCAAGTGCATGAAAGAAGTTCAAATCAAGTTCGTCAAAATAAACTAAACAACAACTACTACAATTGCAAAGTCCTACAACCATCCCAAATATTTTGTAGCACTTCTAATTCATGTGATTTGCATGTCCTTGTTTTATTAAGTACACTATCCAAGATGAAGAAGCTTGTGCAACTTACTTCACAAATGGCTCCATAACCGCAACATTGTTTAGCACATAATTATGTGCTGCATCCCGCATTGTAGTAGACATTACAAAAGGCCGACCCGCACCTCCAAGAACTTCTTCAGCATCACCATATTCCTCCTCGGCATCCCACACACGCCTTTTGACAACCTCAAATCTTTGTAAATACTCAGTCACAAAGCCAAGGCATTCTTCTTTCAGATACCCTTCTGCCATGCAAGCCTCTGGCTTAGCCATGCTTTGAACATAATTCTTCAAGGTTTTCATATACCTTTCAACTGGATACATCCACCTCGTGCTAACAGGCCCACACAAGTCAAGTTCTTGCACTAGGTGATATGAAAGGTGTGTCATCATGTCAAAAAACGACGGTGGAAATTCCATTTCCAATAGTGCCATACTTTCAGCTACATCCAATTGAAGAGACTCAAACTCCATTGGATTATAAATTTTTGTGCATATCCTCCTAAATACCTTGCACATTCGCATGACAGCCATGCGTGCTCCAGGCTTCAATAGCCCCTTTAATGCTAATGGCATCAATTGATGCATCAAAACATGATAGTCATGCGATTTGAGGCTTTCAAATTTCTTAGCCTTAATATGTTTGCCAAATGAGGAAGAATACTCTGAGGGAAGCTTCACAGAAGCAATTACATATGCAAACTGTTCATACTCTTCTTCTGAAAGCACATATCCTGCTGCTGGTTTCAACATTTTACCAAGTCTGCGAGAATTTGGTATCAACCACAAATGCTTTCGTATGCCTCTTCTTTGTAAATCGCATCGCACCTTCACTGTATCTTTTTCCCCACTTATTGTCTTCAAGAAATTCTTGGCAAGATTCATCTCACAATGCATAATGTTTAATGTATAGCAGATAAGAAGCCTCTGAACACATAAACAATTTTCTTAAGTAAGTACAATATTGACTAAGGACAAGGAAAGAAATAATAAATATTTACACATTCATTGGTACATTTATCTCCTTGATGCTTTCACCATCATTTCATCTCTATTAAAGAACATGCTAATGGAACTTAGCAAAAAAGATTCTTGATTTTGTGTATATTGTGGACACTCCTTTGTCTAATGTAATTGCTCATCACAAAGAAAATCTCATTGTATCTCACCATATCTATATGCAACTATAGCACAACCAATATAGAACTATTATCGAGGCTGGCTAGGTATTCTTTTCAACAACTTCCTATAGATGCAACTTAGTCATTTGACTTGATAAACTATTACAACTCACCTTCCAATAGGGCAACTTGAAAAGAATGCTGGTCCGCTTCACTCCATGCAATTTGGACAGATCTCCTGGAGCACCATCTCTGTTCCCTTCTGCCTTCCACGACTTGTACTCCTCCGCATATTCTAGTTGTTCCTCCACAGATACAACTTTGGGTTTTCCTCATGTTTCCAGTCGTCCATCAAAGTGATCCTTCATATGCTCCGAGCAATAAGGATGATCAGTAGGTAACCATCTACGAGTTTCTTGATAAATTTCTTTACATAGTTCCTTCGAATGCTCTGCTCCTAAGTCATTACCACACCATGCACAACCTGCATATCCTTGGTGAGCAAATCCTCCGACAGTGCCGTATCCTAGATAGTCATGTATTGTCCATAGAAGAACTGCTCGTAGATTGAAAGAGCGGGCCCCAACTTCTTGTATTACATCATATGCTTGTACTCCCTTCCATAGTTCTAGTAGCTCATCCACTAGGGGCTCTAGATATACATCAAATACTTCAGCAGTTACAGATTGCTTTCCAGGAATCAACAAAGCCAGCATCATAAAAAAAATTTTGGTACATAACCAAGGGGGCAAATTATAATTCAACAATGTCACTGGCCAAGTGGACCAGCTTGAGCGGGTTTGTTTAAAAGGATTCACTCCATCTGCAGCAAGAGCAAAATGGACATTTCTAAAATCTTCATGAAAGCTTGGGTCCACATTTTCATGGAAGTGGCGCCATGCTTTTGAATCGCATGGATGTTGTACTAGATTGTCTCCTCCCGGACGACTACTTCCATTCTCTGAGTGCTATAGCAACAATTTGGACAATGCTGGGCTACGAAACATGCGCTGCAATCTTGGAATGATGGGGAAATGCCTCAATACTTTCACTGGAAACTTCTTCCGTCTCTCATCCCTATACCTCGGAAGATTACACTTTGGACAGTGCGTAGCATTTTCAAGTTCTCCTCTAAACAACACACATCCTTTTTCACATGCATGGATGCTATTGTAAGACAACCCTAATTTCTTGGTTAGGCTTTGAGCTGCATAGAAATTCTTGGGCAACGCATTGCCTTGTGGTAGAATGTGTCCTTGCAAAAGTGTAAACATTTCATCAGCAAAATTGTTACTCACCCCATGGACAGTGCAAACATTCATGAGAAGAATGGTAGCTGCCAACTCTGTACACTGAGTACCTTCATACAATTCATGGAGAGCATCTTCCAGAATTTGAGAGTTGAAATTGCTTAGACCTTCACGCTCATGTGTATCACCAACTGGTTCTTCTTGTGGCATTGCATTTTCGACCTCCAATTCAACATCTACACTTGGTCTAGAGTTGCATTCGCTGCTGACATCGTCTACTACTGTGAAGGCTTCAACTACTGTGTCATGTAGCTGTTCTTTGATGGCCTTTGCGTCTTCGACGTCTTGAAATAAATTGTCAAGCATGTTCCTGGTGTCTACTTCATTATCAACGCGTACTTCTTGACCTCCTTCTGAACTCCAAAAAGCAGCCTCCCATTCATCATCTGATGGCTCCCTACTTCCAGGTCCCCGCCACACTCGAAATTTTGGATCTCTTCCATTTCGAATGAGATGATCACTCACTGTGGAAGCCAGCCACTTCCTGCCGCCTTTACACTTACAACATGGACAATTCATTCTTTTCAAATTCAAAAACCTAGCCCGCCGATACTCTCTTACCCAAAGTCTATCATCACGTTGTTGCTTTCGTCGTCCCTCTGCAGTTTGTACCTCGTCATTCTCTCTATCCATCTTGGCCAACTTTGAATTTCACTGAGGAAGTACGGTTGCTTTTAAAATGCACTTGTATCCTATAGATGAAATACAAAAGTAACAATAGAAAATGAGCAATCAAGCTAGTCTTCAGGTTGCAAACCCTAAATCTCCTAAAACACACCCGAAATACACCTAACCCAAGAACTTTGAATACCTTGGTTCAAGATAGAACTATACTACAGCAGGAAGAAGTCCTCTTCTACTGTGAGACATTGCGAGGGGTTGGCCTCCCAAAACATCATCCTAAAACGGAAGGTGGATTACAATTGAAAGGGCAAGAGAAACATGAATTTAATGACTGATGGAGGGAAAACTAGTTGTTGTCCTTATGGCTAGAGTAGGGTACAATAGAATAGGGTTTTGTAGCTGACAGTATTTACAGGTAGAGATTTTGATCAGAATCCAATCTATTGCGTTACAATTTGCAGGTTTCATCAGAGTCCGGAACGGAGCTAGGTTTTAGGGGATGGGTTTTCAATTCTGCTGTACATAGTGCCATTAGATACTGGTCTAAACTTTTCCTGTATTGTATAGAATTGGACTCGCCTTCATTTATTTTTTGGTAATCCGGTGAATGAGCCTCCTTGTCTCTTTTGATGGATGAAATTGAGTTGGTTCCTTTTTTGGACATTCCACAAGTTTACGTCAATGACGAGTTTCTTGGAGGATCCAATATTCTTATCTCCATGCACCGAGTAAGTGTCCAAGTTTCCTAAGGTGTTGTCTTTGAATCCTGTTTTCTTATGTGGGACATAGCGTAGATTTCAAGTTTGTACCTGATTGAAGTTCTGATTTGTCTGTGGCAATAGTCGGGAGAGCTAGAGACATTACTGAAAGATGTGAAGAAGATGGATAGCTCATTCACCCCGGGGTGAGCTTCTCTGCGTTGTTTTGATATGGTGACTGCGCCGTTTATTGTCTTTTGTATCCTCTTTGATGTATTCGATCACCCCAATTATATGTCCTAGAATAAACTGATTCTTTTTGCTTGAAATCGTGTACCTTTGGACCACTGTCAAGAATCTTTTCGATATCATAAGGGAAATTGATGAGGTATTTGTGGCCATGCCTCCTTGCCTCTAACACCTGATGATTTCTGCTACACCTCTTTGAAAGGAGCTCTCCCCTCTGGTGTTGGCATAATTCTGCGTGGACAAGCTCTCCTCACATCGCTCTGATCAGAAGCTGCACTGTACTTTACATCAAAGTGAAATTGTTGAAGGGCAAAGTTTGAAGGTGCCAATGAGGCTCCAAGTGCAGTCTGTGGCCTTGTGGAGTGAACTTTGGGAGTGTTGGTCAGTAGTAGAATGACTTGATATGATTAAAGTGGTTTATGGAGATGAGACCATTCCTTCATTGTACGAGAATCCAAGAGTTTCTGAGGAGCAGCTTCCCGGGCATCCAGTTTCTTATCTTCTCTTTTGATAATTTAAAATTAATCTTACACATGGGAAGCTTGAAGCATGCAACTCGCGGTAGTTAATAACCTAACTAAAGTTACTGGTTTTGCACCTCGGTTTGTCTCCTTTTTGCTTTGCCTGAACTCAACAACATGAGTCGTTTGACTTATTAATTTTTGATGTTATGTTTTTGATGGTGTGAGAGGGCCCACTTGAACTAGGGTTGATGAGTGGTGTCTGTTTACTAGATTCATTACAACTTTCTTTTGTTTCTATCTCCATCTATATTATAATTTGGCAGATTCTCTTATATTTTTGTCAAGTGGCAGTTTTATTTTTTGGGTTTGGGGTCTAATGTGCAATTTTTCTCAACCGCACTGGCACAGTAGTCTCTCCATTCATTACATGTATGTGTGCGGTTTACAGGTATTGTGAGACGAGCAGTTGCCTTGGGTAGGTTCCTGCAAAATCCTGTGACTATGGTTGCTTCTTTATGTGGTCCTACAAAGGAAATTCTCTTGTTCAGGTTGCACCCAGTGCAGAACTGCTTGACAAATGAGGAATTATATGAAGCCATAGAGCGTGTCATGGTTACTGTGATTAATCAGGTGGGCACCGTCTCTTTCTCTTGCAGTTTGGTTTATCCTTTTTGGTAGGAATTACTTACTGTGCCATCTTTTGCACTAGACTTTAGACATGAATTGTATCATCACTCTGCATGTGAGGTCCATGAAACATCTTTCTTCGGATTGGATGAGTAGAAGTGCTCATCACTAAACCCATCAATTGCACTGATCCTTCACAGTCATTGCAACTATGTTCCTCTTCTGAACTTGAACTTGTTTCATCCCCTGGTATGTTCAGGTTGGCATCAATATTAACCTGGCAGCTTCACATGATTGGATTTTTGGCCCTCTTCAATTTGCTGCTCATTTTATTTGGTTCTGCAATCGTTTCATCCTGACATATCTTTGTTAATCTTTTTATCAGGAGACATTAGTGTGACTTGGTGAATTGTGGCTTTGTTCTGCAGCAATTCAACGGAGATCCAGTTGTGCCAGTACAACTTGTGCGTCCTGAGCACTCGGAGAAAGCTCTGTATCACCTCTGCGATGAGGTGCACAAGATCACTAAGGGCCTGTGCTTGGATCTGCTTGTGGCAATTCTTCCAGACAGCAATGCACCTTTATATGGTATGTAAACTGTTATACTCAGAGTTTGTAAACTATTCTAATATGGAGTGATCTATGTTCAGGGCACTTCTGTGAAGTGCATGGTCCAAATCTTAAGATAGATGTCGTTTTTTAATGGTTGTGATGGATGTTGATTGTAGGTGATCTGAAGAAGCAGTGTGAGACTGTCCTTGGTGTAGTCTCACAGTGTTGTTTGACCAAGCATGTCTTTAAGATGAGCAAGCAATACTTGGCCAATGTAGCTCTGAAGATTAATGCTAAGCACCTTCATACAATTCATGGAGAGCATTTAGGTTGCACACTAGTTGCATGCAAGTTGCATATTAGTTGTACACAAGTTGCATACTAGGTGCAACTAGGTGCACATAGGTTACAAATGAGTTGCATGCTAGTTGCATATCAATTGCATATTAGTTGTATATTAGTTGCATAGTAGTTGCACACTAGTCGTATATTAGTTGAAAATATGGTTGCATACTAGTTGCATATTAAGAAATTGGAGATGCCAGGAGAGATATTGGGTCTCACTAGTCCATGATCGTCCCTGCCAACGGCTTGTTGGTTTTGTAGATGGGGTTCCTGTGAATGTTGAGATCGTTTCCTCGATTGAGGATTACATAATTGTCTTAAATCACGGACCCCTATTTTTTGGAACTCAAACCGGCAATAGCAACAATGATTCATATTAGTTTTACAACCTCAAGTATACAGAGCCAAGTGAGAATAGGCCGTTAGTGAGCTATAGTGTTCTTATGTCATCCCAATATCGCTATTTCATTCATACACATGATGTGTGTTACCTTTTCATTCATCCTACAGTGAGATAGATGAGATGTATGGACGAGAATGAATACTTTACAGAGAACCTCTACTACGCCACCAACTTTATGATCTTCTTTATGCTAGTGCTAGTTTAGTGCTAGTTTTGACTAGAATGAATGCCTCCTTTTCGTACACAGCTCTCTTGAGTCTTGAGTTCTCTCTCGCAGCCAGAATGGAGAGAAGGAAAAGCGACAAGGAGCCGCAGTGTTTCTGCGGGCTTAGTTTCAAGATGTCAGTCTATGATTATTGGCAACAGAGGAGAGGAGGAGTTCAGTGGTAGGGTTTAGTACCAATTATTGTGGTTGAAAGACTTTTTGTTTTTGCATGGAGAGTTTGTAGGTGCGACACGCGATTGATACCTTTGAGGTGCAGGAAACATGCTTTTTACGATTTCTTGAGAGAGAGTAAGGAGTCTTTCTTGAGTGAGAGAGAGTAAGGACTAGAGGTGTAGAGTACGGCTGTGCGAGTTGACAAGCGATTCGGCGCTGTCTTGCAATCTTGGCTGTAGGTGTCTGGGCTATCGAACCGTGAGTTTTAGGTTTGATCTGCGAGTTTTGAGCTTCATTGGAGGTGCAAGTCTGAAGCTTTAGAGTATGCTTCGGTTTGATGGAGGTTTCGGGATTGAGAGATTAGTTTGGTGAGATGTTTTTTCCTCTTGATTGGGTTTTGTGACTAGGGTCATGGTTGGACTAGGGTGGGATTACTGGGTTGGGTTGGGGTTGCTGGATCATCTGGGATGGGGAGAAATAGACCATGTTTTTGTTCCTTTAGTTTCGAGGACTTTGTGAAATTTGAAATTTCAAGGACTATTAGAAATTTGAAAATTTTTAGTTGATTTATGTGGGGTTCAGTGTGTTTGGGAGTGTTTTTTGTGTAATGTGTTGTGGTTGCTGACAATAATTGGTTTTGGAATAGGAGTGAATTTGCTATTTTATTTGCAAAATTGCACAGGTGTTAGGTGTTGTTCTAGTGGCACCTGCATTGAGTATCTTTTGCACTGCACAGCACCGCACCTGAACTAACCATTAGGAAGAATTGGAGCCCTCAAAGGGGCTGTGAGTGAGGGGAACGAGGGAACAGCAACTGATTTTTTTTTTTTTCAATAAAAAAAAAAAAAAAAAAAAAAAAAAAAATCCCCCTCTAGCGAACGGGAGAGCCTGGACAGCGCCCGACACTAGCACTGAACCTTATTTTAATATTTAAAAAAACATAAAAATAGTTAATTTAATTTAATTTAATTTAATTTTTTTTTTTGAATCTGATGTGGCACCATGGCGACCACATCAGCTTCCTAATTTGAGAATTAGTTTATTATTATTATTTAATTATTATTTTAATTATTATTTTAATATTTAATATTTTTATATTATTATTTTATTATTAATTTGTATTATTTTAATTATTTTAATTATAATTATAATATTATATTATTATTATATTATTATTAAGAATTTTTAAATTTTTTAAAAATGAACCCCCCTGTTCAAAAACAGAGGCGTTCCCCTCAAAGGAGCTGCATCTCCCTAAGGGGAACTCCTCAAAGGGAAGCAGTCCTTTGAGGGTTGCCATTTTTCCTAATGTACATTTACAACTCAACGAAAGTGAGCATTCCTATATTCTTTCTTTTCACCATATTTCATTATTTGATAGATATACATTTATATCATCTAATGTTTTTTTTATTGATAATAATAACTAAGCAATGATTTTTATTGCAGGAGAGTCTCTTCAAAGCGGAATAGTACAATGGATTCAGTAGATTGGCTACCGTCTAAGAAAAGAGCTAGAGGTAACAAGAAAGACAAGGAAGTCATCACAGAAGATGAAGATCCCATTTCTTCAAATGATTTAAGCAGCAGCAATGGTGAGTTGCTAAAATTTTAGAAAGTATTTTTCTTACAAAACTTTAAATTCTTCAAATTCATCAAGTACATTGTAGTTTCCTTTCCATTTCTTGTAATACTAATACTATCACTTTTTGTTTAGGGGATGAGCAAAATGAATCAGAAGAAATTGATCACCGTTTGAACCATGCTACTCAACAAAATCAGCCGATGCAATCCATGCAGCAGATTCAACAAAATCAACAAAATCAACCAATGCAGCAGCCAGGGCAATGGCAGTGGATGCCACAATTTGGGCCACCACTATCTACACAGTGGACATGTCCCCCCTATGTTGGACCAACAAGTTCTCCCTATTCTGGATCGGGAGGTCCTCCATACTCTCCCTATTTGGGGTCGGGATCTGGAGGACCAGTAGCTCCTGCTTCTGTTTTATGGCAGAATCCTGAGAGCATTAGACGATCCAATAGACGAAAGAAGCAGAAGGAGTTAGAAAAAAGTTCAACAATGAGGAGCAAGGGTGGGCTGAAACCAAATGCAGTGCATGTGACTTTGAACGGGGAGATTGATGCATCATCTTCCGGGAAGAATGCTTGGGACCAGTCTATGAGATCATATGTCCCTATAACACTTGATATGAGTGTTATTGAATACGATAAGCATAGACCAGAGACTTTGAAGAAGTTAAGAGACTCAATGGATGCAGAATTTGAATATGTGGGGAATCCCCTTAGTAATAGGGGTTTTCAAAATGCAGTGGTACGGTTTTTGAAAGGTGAACGTTGCAAATTAAAAAAGCTACATGTTCTAGGGGGTAGTGATGATGAAAAAGATTGTCCAACAACTATAGACCTTAAGCAATGGAAACGATTGAAAGCTTATTGGAGTGCAAGTGATCAAGTACAAAAATCTGAAGTGATGTCCAATGCTCGGAAACAAGTTCAAAATGTGTCAAAGCATGGTCGTTGAGGGAAAGCAGGCTGCGAAATTGCTGTGGTGAGTTTTTTCAATAGTTTGTTTAAAGGTGTTTTTGACTTGATAAAGAATCATTTTGGATTTATCATTGACCAAAACTTGTAGGCATTCTAATAGTGGTCTTCTTGAATTGTCTTAGACCAAGACGGGGACGGGACTCAGTGAAGTTGCAGAGGGCTTGCAATCTGACGTAGGAGGATCACCATCGGTGAGTGGTTTTGCATGAAAGTTGCAAAATAGTTGTAACAATTTTTTAGTTGCATATATCAGCTGCAAAAATGTTAGTTTAAAGTTGCATAGTAGTTGCAAGGGTTAGTATTAGTTGTGAAATAGTTCAATAGTATTTACAAGGATTGCTATGCTAAGAGTTGTAAAGTAGTTGGGTAGTAATTGCAATGATCACTAATAGTTGTAAAATAGTTGGATAGTAGTTGCAATGGTTGTAAAATAGTTGAACAGTAGTTGCAAGGATCACTAAAGTTATAAAGTAGTTGGATAGTAGTTGCAAGGATTACTAGGAGTTGTAAAATAGTTGGACAGTAGTTGCAAGTTGTAAAGTAGTTGGATAGTAGTTGCAAGGATGACTAGGAGTTGTAAAATAGTTGAACAGTAGTTGTAAAATAGTTGAACAATAGTTGCAGAGTAGTCAATGATTATAACCATTGTTTCTTTGTGGTCAATAGGTTGTGTCCTCCGGACTTCAAGCAAAAATGGTTGCATTGGAAACTAAACAAGAGGAATTTGAGAAGTTCAAAGATGAAGTACTCGCAATTACAAAGCAGAATACTGCGGCTGTTGAAAAGTTGCAGAAGACTTTGATGAAGTTTTTGGGAAAGGAAGACATTCTATCAGATCCTACTCATCCACCATTGGATCCAAGTCCTATTGATCCATCACCTCTTCTAAATCCATCTGATTGTTCTGTTGATCCATCACCTCTTCTAGATCCATCTAATTCTTCTGTAGATCCATATGATCTTGATCCATCATTGGATGCTACTATTGCTCTGGATCCATTGGGGAAGAATATGACTACTAACACAAATGAGTTAGTTGTAGGCTCTAACTTGGAGCCGAATGGCATTGCTAATACAAAGGACATTGCTACAAATCCAATGGTGTTAGAAGACAACAACAACAAGAAGGCTCCTTCAGACAAGCAACCAGGTGAGGGCGAAGCTAGTGCCGAACCAAGTGAGGGCGCAGGTAGTGCCGAACCAAATGAAGGCAAAGCTATTGCCGAACCAGGTGAAGGCGAAGCTACTGCCAAACCAGGTGAGGGCGAAGCTAGTGTTGAAGATGAGTTACTGATGTTGGGTGGCTCTACTCCTATATCAAAGAATGCAAAGGCTCCAAATAGTACAAGAAAGTCTCCTAGAGTAAAGGAGCAAGTAAAGGAGCAAGAGGTGAGGCCAACTTTCTAAGTAATTACTTTGATCTTCAAAATGTCATTGTAATTTTATATATGGATCAATTACTTATGATGATTGTGATCAGTTATTGCAGAAACCTTTTGTCAGGAAGGAGATCTTGAGGAGGGTAGTTCAGCCCAAGGTTGCACCAAAGGTTCCACCTAAATCTAAACCTAAACCCAAACAAAGAGCTAAGGTGGCATTTCCAAAGGTAACATTTATACCTCTTCATTTTTAGAATTTTTTTATATTATCATCTTCAAATCAATGTAAAGTAATGTTGTTCCATATATTTGTATAAATTTATAGCTCATCAATAGCTAATCAAGGTTTTTTTATTCTATACTTGGAGCAGTTCTTAATCGGACAGCATGTTTCCCTTCTCAATCCATCAGCCCCTTCCCAAGTAGTGGCAGCTGGATGTATCACTTCTATTGGAGGTGGAGAGGGTCCACAACAACATCATGGAAAGTCTATTCCAGAAGGGTGGTATAGGCTTGATGTTGCACATGCACCAGGTGGTTTTGTGGATTTGATGCGTCCAAATCTAGAAGGAGATCAATTGAAGTTAAAAGATGTTGTTGGAGCAAATACTATTTGGGATGGGCAATACGTAGTTGTTCTAAATCGTGTTTGCAAGTGAGTCATATAGTAAATTGTAGTTAGTACATATTTGACTACTATTTTTGTAGGCAATCTGTTTTCTATATGTTCACTATATGTTATGTTTTGATTGTACTACTTATTTACGTAAAATGTTTGTCTCTATTTCAAAAGTGAGAGATTGGAAAATAGTCATGTATTAATGTTGAAAGTAGTTGCAAATTAGTTGCATGTAATATTTATAAATGTTGAACAGTAGTTATATAAATGTTGAACAGTAGTTATATAAATGTTGAACAGTAGTTGTAGAAAAGTTGAGATGGTTGCACATGGTTATATTGATGTTGAAAAATCCATTATAAGATAGTTGCATGAAAGTTGCAAAACTATCATGTATTGAAATCAGTTGCATAATAGTTGCATGTGGTTTGAACAAGTTGAAAATTGCCCATGTCACAAAGAAATTTTTATAAAACTAAAAAATTAGTTGCATTTTATATCAATTTGTAAAAAAATAAGTTGCATAATAGTTGCATTTAGGTTGCACACTAGTTGCATGCAAGTTGCATATTAGTTGTACACAAGTTGCATACTAGGTGCAACTAGGTGCACATAGTTACAAATGAGTTGCATGCTAGTTGCATATCAGTTGCATACTAAATGTATAGTAGTTGCATAGTAGTTGCACACTAGTCATATATTAGTTGAAAATATGGTTGCATACTAGTTGCATATTAAGAAATTAGTTGCAGACTAGTTGCATACTAGTTGTATTTAGGTTTAAAAATTAGTTGCATATTAGTTGCATATTAGTTGCATACTAGTTGCATATTAGTTGCATAGTTTAAAAAGTTAGTTGCAAAGTAGTTGCATACTAGTTGCATACTAGTTGTATTTAGGTTAAAAAATTAGTTGCAAACTAGTTGCATACTAGTTGTATTTAGGTTAAAAAATTAGTTGCAAACTAGTTGCATACTAGTTGTATTTAGGTTAAAAAATTAGTTGCAAACTAGTTGCATACTAGTTGTATTTAGGTTAAAAAATTAGTTGCAAACTAGTTGCATACTAGTTGTATTTAGGTTAAAAAATTAGTTGCAAACTAGTTGCATACTAGTTGTATTTAGGTTAAAAAATTAGTTGCAAACTAGTTGCATACTAGTTGTATTTAGGTTAAAAAATTAGTTGCAAACTAGTTGCATACTAGTTGTATTTAGGTTAAAAAATCAATTGCAAACTAGTTGCATACTAATTGTATTTAGGTTAAAAAATCAGTTGCAAACTAGTTGCACACTAGTTGCAAATATATACCAAAATGAGTTGCACACTAGTTGCAAGTAGGTGCAAAAGTAGTTGCATACTAATTGTATGATAGTGGCTTATTAGTTGTATAAAGCTTATAACAAGATGAGTTGCATACTAGTTGTTTATTAGTTGCACATTAGTTGTATAATAATCCTAACTGCATTTGCTACATGAATTGGGTACTAGTTGCATATTAGTTCTAGGTAATCCAAAGAGTTGCATATTAGTGGCGTACAAGTTGCATACAATTGAAAATAAAAGTTGAAAACTAGTTGCAAAGTTCAAATTTGGTTCAAATACATTAATTACTAAGAAGCGCCATGAGAAGAGGTGCAGTTATTGAGTTTATTGGTCTCATGGGGCACAGTGTAAATTTATTAGTCTTAGCCGGCAGTGCATACCATGTCAGAAGACTTCGTGGATGAAATTTCAGACAGTGCTGTTCGATAAGTGATATGTTACAACTGCATTGCAACTAGTGCAACTTGTCCACTGCGACTAGCGGCTCTAAATTGTCACAAGTTGCAAATGTCCTATACAACTACAAAACTAGTTGCTGTGTGTAGTCGCAGAACCCTTCGATTTCTTCTAGTGTTTCTTGTAGGTTTTGACATTGTCTGAAGACCTTCTCTATATTGCTAAGCTATGAATTCAAAGTTGCAAAGTGCCGTTTTCCCTCCCTGTGCACTTTGGTTTCTCTTCCCCTCACTGCCTTCGTTCAAACTACACTTGTTTTTGCTGTCATTTTTTGTACTTCTCATGCCAATTGCTATAAAACAAAGATCCCAAGCAACAAAAGCGCCGTCTCAATAGTAATGAGGTAGCCTTTTTTTTCCCCTACCTTCTTCACGCAGCTTCACTTGGAACAATGTGCAACGCTTACCAGCCAATGACTACCATTCCTAGCAGCGGGAACTGCTCGGCAGCTAACCGGGCACCTTGTCCGCTACTTCCTTCTACAGTTTTTTTGGTCTCGGGCTACTTCTTTTGTTCTTCCAAAAATATTTGCATCCTTCAGCATTGTATATTTGGGTAGGTAGATTGACTAGAAGCTACTGTCGTCCCATACCGTTTTTATGGCTGTAATCAATGAAGCTTGACAAAATAAAGTTGGATGACTACGCTGTACACTCCCAACAATAAAGAAGCTGGCCAATCACAGGCTCAGCAAAAAAAATTTGAAAAATCCACCCTGTTTTCCATCCAGGTTCCAAAGTTCTCATCCAAACGCCACAAAATGGCGTTGGCGTCGCTGCAGGGTTAAAGACTTGATTTTGGAAACAACAGGTGAGATCCGACTTAGTCAGGGCATGAAATGAGGCCAAAACTGAGTGTATCAGGTGAATTGAATGTATCAAGAATTGAGTGTATCAGCAATTGGATTACCAATAATGATTTGAGTAATCCAAAGGTAAGCCTTGGCCTCAAGTGAATCACAATTTGATTTCTAAATTTCCTTTCCAGTCTTCTATACTCAAACTACACTTTGAATTTTGAATTTTCACTCTTGGTGTTCAACTTGGACTCTGGGTGGTCCAGCACTTTTCCATAGGGCTTGCTTGCAAAATCAGATTTTTATGTTTCAAAAATCAAAGTTGGGGTCCAAATTAGGCATCATCTCATTTTTTGGCTTATTAACAAACCGATGTAAGGTGGGTACACCCAAATGCGCCACTGACCTTAAACTGCCATCTATGCTCTCTATACATCTCCAAAATCAGTTTTATACCTATGTGGAAGAAACGCGTTTAGAACCAAACTTTGTTCCTTAATAACTATTGCATGTAGTATCCACATGCTACGTTCGTTGGTGCGTTGGAACTTGCTTTCACTTGCCAACAAGACAATATGAAAATTTGACCAGCTTGGTAATAGTAACAAAGCACAGTACCAATTTGTGGCGGTTCTAGGTGTACCCACCTTATGTGAAATCAACATGTGCTGGATTCAATCAAGTAAACTGGCCTAGCTAATCAAGCAACCTGGTTGGTTGGCCTTCTGACCTGTTGGCTTGGCCCTTCCGACTTGCTGGCTTAGTCCTTTTGACCTCTGGCTGGTCCTTCTAGCCCTGGTTTTCCAAACTGGTTTTGGCTGGACCAAAACTGAAGCAATTGTTGGCCAATTTTGGTATTTGAGTTGCCAAATTTTGGCACCCAAGCCAACTTTTCCAGATTTCCTTTGGAGAACCCACCTAATTAAAATAAAGACAAAAAATTGTACTGAGGAGGGAAGCTTTGCCTTTCGAGGGGTTTATACCCAAATTTCTAGGACAATTTTCAAAGGACTTGGTTAGCACACATAATTTTGACAATGACTAGGGTGATGGCTTTGCCGTACTAGAAGTTTTAGCCTCAAGTTCTTAAACAAACTTGAACGGGTTTGTTTAATATGTAAGACTTTGAAAGTCTTGGATCCAATCCAAGATCTCTCTAAACAATCCCAAACAATACTTTTTGGACCACGTATTCCCACGTCAAGGCTTTAGGGGATGTTCACTAACATAAGTTTGGATATCCCACACGAGAAGATCAGTAGGAACAATTGTTAGTAGACAAAACACACATAAAGACCATAGAAGATAAATGATTTTTAATACAGAAACTTAAGGGGGATTTGCAACAACCAAATGGTATGAAATCCCACACAATAGCTTGTCAAGTGGT
This sequence comes from Neckera pumila, assembly GCA_963969595.1. Taxonomy (NCBI): domain Eukaryota; kingdom Viridiplantae; phylum Streptophyta; class Bryopsida; order Hypnales; family Neckeraceae; genus Neckera; species Neckera pumila. Next base: position 36,301,960 of record OZ018409.1, read on the forward strand.
TATTAACAAAAGCTTGAGAACAAAATGCAAAGTGTTAGTATATAAAATTCAAAAAGACATCAATAACTTGCCAAACTCTCCAAAGGGACCCCAACGTCCTTTGAATGGGCTTCAAGGTAAGAACACAAGAGATTCAAAGACAACAAACTAAAAGCAGAGCCTCCGCATGCAATTCAAAACAAAGGGTTTTGGCAAATTGCCAATTGAAATCTCCAACAACATGGCCGCATTTTGGCCAAAGCTTTACAAAAAGAAAAAAGGAATTAAAGTGAGAGGAGGGAGGCCTTGTATAATCTTCTAAGGCCTCCTCCCCCCTCAATTTACCTAAATGAATTTAGAAAATCAAAATCAAAACTAATAATTATTCTAATTTCTAACCTATTATTAGACCGTCCTATAACTTTTGGAGAAAAGCTCTAAATGCCAAATGGATTGCCCCATTGGGTTCAAAAGATCCAATTTAGCCTAGGGACCTCCTTTTTCCTACTTCTAGGCCAATTTGCAAGCAAAAACCAGCAATTTGTAAATTAGTGAAAAAAGTATAAACTTAAAGGATGGAGTTTACATTCTCCAAAGATTTTAACTAGCCAAGGATGTTTGGAAAGTTTGAAAATGTAAGAAAAGAGTCCAAGTTGACTTGATTTGGACATTGCCTGCTCCAAATACACCGGTCAACCCATCAAATGTTTTGTAATTCTGTTAAAGACCATTGCTGCTATAGGTTCTGGTACTTGTTGATGTTGGATGTCTTGACATCTGGCTAGATGCTTATTTATGCTAAAACACACTATCCTAATTTTTAGTGGGATTTTACCGCTACTGGATAAATTCTATGAATTTTTTACTACCGGTAAATGCGGTTGACTTCCCATAGAGTCATCTTTTGCAATCTAGAAAAATATGAAACTTTCTGGGCAACTTCTAGGAAGTCACCAAATGCTAAGTGCAAGCTTTTAAGTTAACTTTGCACTAATCATGGGAGGATCGTAATTACAACCTCCTATTTTAATTCCTCCAGGGAGGAATCATTCCCGTACACAGAATCTTGACAAACCGATTTTGCCATTGAGCTCCTAGCATGTTTTTATGCTAAAAACACCTCTCTCTATTCTTTGGTCACATAAGTTCTTTAAATGCAGGATTTTAATATGTATGTCAATGAATAATTTTTTTCAATTCTTATGAATTGGATGGTAACCTTTATGTGGATCACCTAGAAGCTCTTTTCCTAGTTGTTTCCTAGTCGTTTTTTGCAACTATAGATTGATTGTTTTGTGGCTAAAACAATGTATCAATGCTATAAAACAACGACATAAAACAATTATGTTAGATTTGATGCTAATAGAGAGGATTACAATTGCAAGATAGTTGTTAGGACACCTGTTGCATAGTAGCTGGTTGTGTCGGACACATTTTTCTTCTAGTGAAGAGTTGGGTTTTTTATTCTTTTACTGACCCCAATTGGCACTAGTTTTTTATAAGTTTTTGGCAAATGAAAACGAAGCAGAGGCTTTCTATGGACTAAAATTGATCTTTTGAAGCTAATGCAGCAATTTATTTGTAATTTGGAGTTGATTTTAAAGATAGAATTAGGATCAACATTGAAAGTAAAATGCCTAAAATATAAGGATGAACCATTAAATGTTTTTCAGCTCCTTTGAAGGATTGTGAGTTTTTTGGGCTACTAGGATCAAGGGAACAACCTTGCAGTAGTTTGCAGCTGTTGTTTGACATGGCAGAACAACTGCCACGTCACCAATTTTTTTTTTCATTTTAGATTTTTCTAAAAAGACAATACAAAAAATTCAAAAAATAAAATCTGACAGCGGACGTTCTTGATCTACCAGGGAAATAGCGCAAGGGAGTAGGCCTGAAACGGCCCTTTAGTCCCCCCAAATTTCTTCTAACGATCCTAGGAGATAAGTTTACTTAGATTTAAATGAGAGGAGGTGGGTGCCCCGAAAAGAATATAAAATGCACCCATTCCCCTCTCAAACCACCCCCTTGTAGCCATTTTTTGGCACTTGTACTCCGTTGGATCCATTAATGTGGATGTTTGGCCATTTTTGAAATCATTGTTCTAACTTAGTTGAAGTTTGCTTGAATTTGGGCTTGATTACTTGTTGTACTAACCCTAGAAACACCCCTCCACCGTACCTTGGCAATGCCACTTTGTGGGGCTTTTAGTGTGATGATTTCTTATAGTTTCCATGTACTAACCACCTCTTGTACTAACTTGTCTACGTATAGTTTTGTACTAACCTTTGTTGTGCTATACCAAACATACTAGCACCACCCGTCTTGTGATTATTAGTTTCTCTAAGTTGTGCAATTTCCATAGATTTTCACTTAGACGGAGAAGCTTTCACTATAAGAGAAAGGGGTGTTTTAAGTAGTGTCCTAGACATCACGTCTTTTAAGTAACGTATTTTAAGTAACGTCTTTTAAATACTTAAAAGACGTTACTTAAAAGACGTGATGTCTAGGACACTACTTAAAACACCCCTTTCTCTTGTAGTGATTTAGCTTTAGAAGCCCTAAGTGTTTAAAGTGTTTGTCCAAAAAAACCCTAGATGGCAAAGCTTTGTTTCCCACAGCTACTAGGTTGTGGTAGAAATAAAATCAAGGGGGAAGCTATCAGATCCACTTTATTTTTTAGACTCAAGTATTCACTAACCCTTGCGTTGTATGGCAAAATTTGGGCCTAAACCCCCCAGATGGCAAAGCTCTACTATTAGCACTAACTTTTTATAAATCCAATTTTTATTTTGTTTAAGTGGGTTTCCTTGAGGGAACCCAAGAGGTTGGATTAAGAAGTAAAAAATAGCCAACATAGCTAGCCAACATTATCCAGCTAACTCCTTTTAATCATTCCATTTTGATTAATGAAGTGAAAGTTATGAGGAGTTTTAGTTTGCGAGTAGGTATGGAGTCTTTGAAAACCATGTCTACTCGCAAACTAAAGCTCCTCATAACTTTCAACTCATTAATCAAATGGAATGATTTAGAGCTTTTCACGTATATATAAATCTAGAGAGTCAATTTCAATTTTTTTATTTCTTAAGAGATTGATTTTTAAAGAATTTTTTTGAGCTGCTTGGACTACTTGCCAAATAATGAAAATTACATATCATGCAATAACTTTTTTACCATGTTGTCAAAACTTATGAAAATTGTTGGGCCTTAAAGCTACTCCTTAAGCACATGTTGCATGAAATTTTCAAAGAAAAAAAATAAAAACTCCATTTGTAGTGAGTTGCCCAAAATCGCTATGTTGCCAAAAAATGATGTTTTTACATTTAGGGGTTAAAAAATTGTTAAGTAGAAGTATGTATGAGATAGAAGGAAAATCTAAATTAGCAATATTTCTAAGAAGGTGAGATCTTTCTAGCAAGAAAATAAAACTATGTGGAAATATTTGTGGAAATATTTTAAAAATTGCATTCATAAATGAATCCTATAAGTTATTTTTTCAAGATGCTCTAATTGCCAAAAAATAAGATTGTCTATAACTTTCTCATCATAAATCCATATGGAATGAATCAAAGTTTTTCATGTAGAAAAATCAATAATCTATGAGGAAAAAAAAATTGAAAAAAATAAAAATAAAATTGACTAGTAGTTTGTCTGCCCCTCTCTTCTCTTTTGAGTATACTAGCAATTGGCGCTTGCTTTGCTACGCATTAAATATATTACTTTCATCAATTTTTATTGCAATCTATATATAGTGCAACATAAAGTAATTAAAAAAATCTTTATATCATAATTTTTACAAAATAACCTTTGCAAAGATGAAAACATTGCAATAAAAATAAATTAATCAAGTGAACAATGTAAGTAGAATTTTCACATTTGAATATGTAGAGCAACACTAGCGGTTGGTGCTTCCTTATTCTTTAATATCACATTTTAAAAAGACATGGAATTTTTCTATAGTTCTGTTGTCTGAAAAGTTTCTTTGAAATTTTTTTAGAAGTATCCATTTGATTTTCAAATATTTCACAAAAAGAATACATAATATATAGTAGAATGTATCCTATGGCTATTACAAAAGCAATTGAATTTCTATAATATTATTCAAAATTGAATTGTGATATTATAGAGGTCGTTGTGATTTTAGTAGCAACGGTGCTAGTATGTGAGTCCAAGAATGCGAGCATTATGAGCATTGAGCCTACAATATAGGTACCTACAATATAGATACCACATACTATAGAAGGTGTATATATCAAAAACACCTATAATATGGGTATTTGTAATATATATACCCTATAATCATAGACGGTTTCTATAGTATATACACCCATAATATAGGTGTGTAGTATTTTAGTCTCATGGGCTCATACTCCTATGCTCACATAATAGCAACCCTCATTTTAGTAGTATGATTTGGGGATAAGTTTTGTTCTTTGGCACCGATTGGACCCAAAAAAATTCCCACAGAGCAAATCAATTATCCTTGCTTCAATAAAAGTTCCAAAAAATCAGAACAAACATTGAGACCATAAATACGTGCCCAAAATTACACTTGTCCCCCAAAGGAACAATTGTCCTTTAGGGAATAAACATTCAATAAAAGATAATAAGGGTGCACTTCTCTTCTATTTGATTTTGATTTATTGATCACACCCAAGTTTGATGCTGCAAGCCGGCATACAGTGATGGTGTCATTTTGAACAAACGATTTCTTCTACACTTTCCTCGAATGCATGTTAAGCTTCCAATTTCTTATTTTAAATTGCAGCATTCATTCCCAGCCAACTCAAACCCAGCACCAGATACACACGAAACTTCAGCAAATTGGCTCACATCAGAAGCCCAGAGGAAACATATAATGTTTAATTCCCAGTGGGATTGAAACCTTTAATTTTAATGCTATGTATGATTGTAAATCTCATAGAAGAGATTCAGAAACCGAGTCAGAAAGTGGAAGCAAAACATCCCAGACATACAAGAAAATGTTGCAAATTTTTTGTGGATTAAGAGAAGAGTTTCTTGCAGATAATACAGAAGTTTGAATTCCTGTGGGATTGAAGTCCCTAATTGTAATGGTGTGTGTGGTTGTAATCCCTGTGTAAACTCATCGTTGGGATCCAGAAAACGGAAGCAAAACATCCAGCTTACGGTATATAAGAGAATGAAGCGATTTTTCTGTGAATTTTAACAAACCGGGGGGTGCACATAATAAAATAGTTTGATTCCTCGTGGGATTGAAATCCCTCTTTGTAATGCTGTGTTATGATTGTAATCCCAGTGTAACCTCATAGTGTCCTGAAAGCAAACTCTCTGGGATTCAGAGAGCAGATGCAATACATCCCAGCTTAAACAAGAAACTGTTGCAAAGTTTCTATGGATTTTAACAGACGGGGAAAATTGCAGAAAAATCCAGAGAATGTGAGAGCTCACCGGGCTCATGCTTCAGCGAAACTTCATTCAAACTGGAGAACAGGGGCTCCACTCGCCGACCTCCATCACCACCACCACGCTCATCAATTGCATCCAATTTCTGATTCTCAACTCGCTTCGGCATGTCGAAGCCTCGCAATTCCTCCTTCTGCTGCTCCACATCCGGTCGCTGGCTTCTCACCACATTGAATCCCAACCTCGGCGTTACTTTTCTTCTCAAGTCTTTGCATCTAAAGGTTTTGTAATGGCCATAGCCCAACTGCGAAGCCGTAACGCGACTATGGCCTGCATCGCACTATTCCCTTCTCTAAAATTCTTGCTCTACGTGGTTCTATGCAGTAATTTGCAATGATCTGGAATGGTGTGAGGTTGTGTTCGTTGTTTTTTTGTTGGTGAAATAGCGAATGGAGGAAGGGATCATGATTGAAATTGGGGTTGATTGTAATCCTTGAATTCACCATTGCCACCTGGCTCTGTTCTTTTTGTTCAAAAGTGACCTAAAAGTGTGTGAGCGTTCTTGGTGGTTGAGAAGATTTTCAGTGTTTATGGATCCCGCAAATGGACACGATGGGTTGAGGTGTTGCCGATTGGCAGTTCTCAATGATCGTATTGCAAACATTGTCAGGAAAACACGGAAAAGAAAAATGACCTAGCGGTTTCTTGTACCAGTGGAGTGTACACTAACCTCTTGTAAGCCCAGAGCATTGACATGTGTGCACCCGTAGTTGACAACAACGCAGAGCTTGCACTGTCACAACACCGAGCCTGATTGTGATAAACAAAAATTGGATATTTGATATTATCAAAACATGCATTGGTTTCTAAGATTAGCAAGGTACTTAGTGGATGTTACGATTGGGGTGCTGGACCAATGAACTGGGAGCTCTTACCAATTTTCTGGAAACTTTACTGAGGTTTAGGGTTCCTTGATGTGCTTATCCAAGCTCAGAGAATAGTTGTGACTGTTGTGAATTTTGGCTGTAGTAACGGGGTGGAGATGCTACTTGCTTCATCAATATCGGAGCAACTAGATTTTTATGTGTAAGAGATGATAACTTACATGACACTTGGCAGTTGATGTGAAGCTCTCAGTGAGTTGGAATTGCGCAGGAGTCTTGGTGATGGCGAGTCTATCACGGATACCCTGGTACACTACCTCACACTTGCTGGTCTCTGGAATGCCATGCGGTGCTCCAGAAGAGCTATCACGAAGCTGTTGTGAATTTGACACTTTCAATGAGTTCCAGGATTTCACCTGGCAAGAGCTCTGCTCCTGGATATTTGTTTCGTTGCATGTTATTTTTCAGGTGAGGATGAAGCTGAGTTCTTCCATGCTTGCAGTTCTTCTTGCCACTATAGTTTCTTGATACATCGGAGTTGGCAAGAAACTGACGAGGTTCCTTTTCGCTTATGCCGGGTGGGAGGTCAAGGACTGAAGCTAGGGTTTTTGTAGAACAATCAGAGAGGGTGCTTTTGACAAGAAATCAGCTCTCTCAAGAAATCAGCAGAGTTGTGCATTCCAAGTGGATTACGTCTGCTTTTAGGTGTATGCATTTGAGCTGTGACTTAGGTTACATCAGAGTATTTTGTGGAATTCTAAAACTTTTGGAAAGGGTGAAGTGTACAGGTTTCACCAAAAGTACGTATACCCTTGCTTCGATCAACAAAGTGGCTTTGTGAGTTTGCAGAGAATAGCTCTCATGGCTTCAATGGCGAAACTGAGTTCGTTTTCATCGGCCATTGTGATTGTTCTTATCATTGGCGCTAGAGCCGATGCATCCACTGTGCCAGCTATGTATGTTTTCGGAGACTCCACTGTGGATTGCGGGACCAATAACTATATCAACACAACACAGAATTTCAGAGGCAACTTCCCGCCCTATGGGCAAGATTTCTTTCACAGGCCTACAGGCCGATTCTCAAATGGCCGCGTCATTGTGGACTTCATTGGTGAGGATAATCAACCTATTCAAGTCCTCTTTTCTTTTTAGAATATTAGACAGATACTTTAGCTCATCACTTGAGTTTTTTGGTTTTGCAGCTGAGTATGCAAGAAAGCCTTTGATTTCGCCCTATCTGGAACCAAATGCGGATCACTCCCATGGCGCTAATTTTGGGTCAGGAGGAGCAGGTGTCTTGGTGGAAACCCACCAAGGCTTGGTACACATCTTAACCCCTAAAGGACCAAGACGTCCAATTTTGGCCTCAATTTTTTGAGCCAGTTTTGAGTAGGTCATTTGTGACCCTTTCTTTCTGTGCAATTTGTTTTTTTTTGGGACCAAAACCTGTAATGGTCTTCACTGATTCTTGTGTCATAAAATATGGCCTCATCTGAATTATTTTCTTCACAATAGGATTAATTGAATTGGCTCTATTGAAACCTGGAATCCTTGTGTTTTAGGAATTAACCTTTCATGAGCCAAGAAGCCCAATTGTGCCGCATGTTTTTAGTAGGACTTTCTTTGTCCAAATTTATTTAGTTTGTGGCCAACACATGTAATGTTCTATGCTGACTCTGGTGATGTAAAATTTGACTCTATCTGAATTGTTTTTCTCGCAATTGAATTGGTCATTTAATGACCATGAAAATATTGGTCCTTTTAGAGGTTAGTTTCCATCTTGTTCTAATTGTGGTTATTTCCTTGGGGGTTAATGGACTCACTACACCTGCTAGAATTTGAAGGGTTTGGCAACGTTTTCAGCAACGTTTTTAGCTACATGCATCGTTTTGGTTGAGCACTTTTTTTCAGGAAACATGCAAAGTTTTTAACATGCCTAAGCAAACTTGCGATATTTGGTGCAGAACATTGGAAATTGTTTAGTAGAAACGCTGAATGTGAACTTTGGAATCCAATCTGATTTTTATTAGCAACGTCCAAATTTTGCTACGAAACGTTGGGGTTGCTAAAGGGGTTGAGCTCCATTAAATTTAACCCCTTATATTAATCTGGAGTTAGCTGAACATGAATTATGTTTTATTTGTTTTTTGGTACCACCAGGTGATCGACTTGCAGAACCAGCTGTACCAATTTCTGCACCACAGGGCGGCAGTGACAGAAAAGCATGGACAAGCGTACGCCGAGGAGAAGTTTGCTGATGCAGTTTATCTCATCAGCATTGGCAGTAATGACTACCTGGGAGGCTACTTTGGAAACCCTCAGCAACGGGAGAAATTCACTCCGGAGAAGTTTGTTCATGCCATTGTGACAGGTATTGTAGAAGGCATCAAGGTAATCGCCCTTTGCCCTGAAGCATTTTTGAACTCTGTAGAATGATAACCTTAACCCTAACAGACCAGAGGCTCAAGCTGAACCTAATTTTTTTTAGTAATTTAAATGGGTCATTGAGGTTTTGTTTATCCGCTTTGGATCGAAGGGGAGAAGGCTTTGCATCAACAAAAGCTGTGTGAGGAAGTTTGAATACATTTGGCTTACTCGAAAAGCAAGCCAATGCTACATGGACATAGCCTTTTCGTAGAGTTCCTACTTGTTTTTATGTTGACCAACACTTGCAAACGGATGCTTTTCACTGATTCTGGTGACATGGAAAATGTCTCTCTTTGAACAGTAATTTTCACAATATGATGAATCAAATTGGTCATTGCATCCCTCGGTCCTTTAGGGTTACTGACTTAATGATTCTGGTGACGTGAAATTCGTCTCTACTTGAACAATGATTTTCACAATATGATGAATCAAATTGGACATTGCAACTCTCGGTCCTTTAGAGTTAATGATTCATTGATCCTGGTGACATGAAAAATGTCGCTATTTCAACAATTATTTTCACAATATGGTGGATCAAATTGGTCATTGCATCCCTAGGTCCTAGGTCCTTTAGGGTTAATGAATTAGGACCGCTTGCAGGTCTTGTACAGCTCAGGGGCCAGAAAGATTGTGGTGTTTGGGTTGGGGCCGATGGGTTGCCTGCCTGCTCTTCGAGCTTTGGAGGAGACAGGCAGCTGCTCGGCGCCCGTTTCAGCACTGGCAGCTGGACACAATGAGGCCATGAAAGGAGCGCTCAGCCAAATGCAGCAGTTCTTGCCACGGCTAACAATTGTCCAAGCTCACTTTTATGATTTCTTCTCCGAGAGGCTGCAAAATCCATCCAATTACGGTTAGTTTGATGTCTCTACTAACACCTCAATTCCGGCATTGCTTTCACGCCTTAAGAGGAATCCATGGCAAGAGACTCTACTTGTGCCACAATTCAGAAGCCACCCAATTTGTGCCACCATGTATCAACAGTGTACATCTGAAAATTTGAAATGTAGAAGTTTGTTACATAGTGGCACAAATAGTCATATGACACAGATATGCCTACAAATATACAAATACACAAATACACAAATTGGGTCTCTCACTTAAATCTAACGCTCGCACTTAATGTGGGAACCCGTTCCTTTCGCTTCAGCGGTTCTGAATGGTTTTTCTTGTTAGAATGGATTCATTCTCATGTGCCATGTGACGTTTTCACGAATACGGTGTTACGAGTAGATGAGTTGTTAAAACCCGGGGGCCAGTATTGTATACAGGATCAGGTCCCTAATTACTATTCCTACCCTTAGATGTGAGACGTCTTCTGTTGTTTCGATGTTTTATCTTGGGTTGTATGTAATTTCAGGCTATGTGAGTGGAGATCAACCTTGCTGCGGAGCAGGGCCCTGTGAAGGACTTTGTGGAGTTCACGAGCTCCACCTCAAGAAACCAGGCTGTGAGCCTTGTAGCAATGCCAACGCGTATGTGTGGTGGGATCCATTCCATCCTTCGGAGACCGTGCATCGGCAGTTTGCAGAGATCATTTGGAATGGGACCTTGGCGCACATCCAACCTGTGCCTTTGCAGGAGTTGTTCAAACCTCAAAAACGGAAAGAGGATAGTTACGCCGATAATCTGGACCTCTTTGCTGGTGATCCGATGCAACAATTGGTGTCGGAGACCATGCTTATGTCTTAGAATGTCACAATCACGACTTTTCCTGTGGTATTTTGATGTGAAATTCACCTCGTTGTAGCGGTAGTATTCTGAACAAGAGAACACTGACGAAGTTGCTGGAACTCTTTGAATTCATGTGTATAATTATAACGTCGTTTTCAATTCTTGTCACAAGTCTTTATTTCAAATAACTGATCAAGTTAGGGGCTTTTATCTTTATCTCATGTTCCTACAAGCCTTGCCAAAGTAAGTCAAGCATAGGATTCTAACCCAAACCTTCAAGCCTCCCTCAATTTCTGTCTGTCCCTTCCCTTGCATTCCAAACATTCGGATCTGAGACTTCTGCAATGGGAATCATATCAATACTGATATTTAATAAAATGAAGTGTCGCAGAGTACAAATTTTGTAACACTCAAACCCTAAGGATTAGAACAAATAAACCTTTGAGGTTCCAGTGGGGCGACTCGGCCGGAACTCCCCCCAATTGGACTGCACCCCTATTTAACGAATATGAGTCTATAACCAGTATCGCATCTACTCCGTACAATATTGCAATTAGGATATTTCGAGTCACTATGTACAAATCAAAAGACGCAACAGAAAGCCTGGTTCAGTCACAGTCACGCCCTCCATATCTACACTGAAACAATGACTGAAATTCCATCAATTCTGTCGACCTCTGATTTCGTTGTGCTGTTTCAGCTATGCGACCAGCTTATCAACATCCGCAAGGATCGAAATAACTAATGTGTGTCAATCCTCCAATTGCAATTGCTGCATGAGCTAGATCGGAATATGTACAAAACTACGTGTGCAAAGACCAGCTAGCTAGCTAGTAGTAGCAGATCGAGTTGGACTGCTGTCTATTATGATGATTCCGGCACTGGCTCGAACAGCACCTTCTTCACTAGCCCCGCCATGGCGGTGGAGGAGGAGAAGCCGTCGCAGTCTCGGTAGAACACGTGCATAATGCGAGCCATATTGAAGTGGATTCTCTTGCAAGCCGAGGGTAATGCAGTGAAGCGAAGGACTTCGTACGTGAGTTGCTGCATGGTGCTGTCCACGGACTCTTGGAGGTGAGTGATGGCCTCCGCCTCGGTGGGGACTTCGGGATGCTCAAGCATGTAGATTTGCACGGCAGACTTCTTTCCTTGGCTTGCCTCTCGCTGCACACAACAGGATTCTTCGAATCAGCTGCCAATTTTTATAGTAGTTACAGCGGTTACATTGCAATCTAGAGTAGAATGGTTACATCTCAACAGATTGGCCCTCTTCCAACGCGCCTCCTGAAGATCTATACAGGTCCTAGTTTTTTGGGCTTTTCCACTTGAACGCCCGACAATCTCCCAAGGAACGGTGTAAACTATGGCCGACAGGGATTGATTTACGTTTCGCTCCGATGTCCTGAAAAGTGCTAAAATACGTGGAATTCCTTTAATTTTAATGAAATTGGTGTTCCTGACACACGCCATGTTAACGAAGTATATGACCATATCAATTGGCAAATGTGAGTGATAATCTTGGATTGACCAATTATACAACATGCGAGGTTGCGAGGTATAGGGGGATCTTGCAAACCTTCATTCCTTGGATGTCGTTGAGGATGCGGCCGACGTGATTGACGAGATGCATGATGTTGTGGTAGTCGCGACTGTCGAGCACGGCCTCGTCCAGATTGTGGCCGGCGAAGAAGAGCGTGGTGCACACAATGGGTTCCAGTGCGATGGACACGTTGGCCACGTCCATGTACTCGCCAAAGCTCGGGGTGTAGCCGGCAGCTGCCCATTCGGCTTCTGTCAAGCACGACGTGAGCCATTGGTCCCACTGCCCAAACACACAGACATTCCACATGTAAGAAGTGACTGGCTGAGTGGCTGCCTTAGAAATCTAAACATATCACATCACGTAGATTGAATTCACGGCAATCCTTGAACCAGAGATCAAGTGCGGGGTCTCTTACATAATACCGGAGATGGTGCGAGACGTCTCGATTCTGCGCAATATGCGCCTCATTGGCAATAGCGTTCACAGTCGTGTACAGCCCACTAAACAAGATTTTAGCCCGATCCGGAAGCTCCGCGACCAATCTCGGATCCCACCTCCGCACGGCTTCCAGGAACGTCCGCAGCTCCCCTAGCGTCGCACTCCCGTCGTCGAAATAATCATCCAGCACCGTGGTGAGCACGCAGCAGCGCGTCCACACCATCCTCGCGGGCGCCATCTCGGGCTCGAACACGGTGGCTGCGCCGGAGAAGAAGCACTCCACGGACTTTTGCCGTGCGAACTCCAGGTCACGGAACTGGCAGCTGGCGTTCCAGCGGATGACCTGCTCGAGCTCTTGCTTGTGGAGGGCCTGGCACAGGTTGAAGTCGGCCTGGGCGAGGTGGAGGAACACGGAGTTGGTGATGGAGGGCATGCGGTACAGGGACTTGCCGATCCAGATATCGTCGGGGCAGTATTGGTCTAGGTAGTTGCGGTGCTCCAGGCGAGGGAGGGAGGCTGTCCAGGGGAAGGTCAAAGCGTACTCCACCTGCAGTCACAATCGATCTTTCGTTACACATATTGCACGATCATTCGTTAGATATACTTCACAATGTTTCTTCAGATATATTTCACAATCGGTCTTTAGACATATTTCACAATCGATCTTTCGTTAGATATATTGTATCCTGCACCAATCCTGCACCAAGATTTGTTGCCCAGGCTTTCGTTAGAAATACGTACATATGGTTATAAATGTATGTTTCTGAGGGCCATGTGCAATCGCGTCGTGCAAATGGCCGGAGCTGTCTGATCCCAAGGATTTTCAAACACTACATACGAGGACTGAATTTTCTCTCATTCGGTTTCCATAGTGCGACTGAGACTGAGCGAATTTCACTAATATTACATACTGGAAAGAGGATGCATGAGCTAATGTATATCTTGGGATTTCGGTAGTGGGTAAAATGGCGGATTTTGAAATTTCATAAGTGTGACATTCAAGTACTACTCAAAACTCTGAAAACCGAATACTTTTAAGTGCTTTGATCGAGCATTAACAACTAGGATGTTTCAAGTGCTGAGATGAATTTTGAGACCTGTGGCAAATTGGAACTTCTGACATCCAAAACTGTAAACACAAGGTTCAGCTGCTCTCCAATTTTTCGATTCAGGCCAATTTTAGTGACTGAAAATCCGACATTTAAACGAATATGATATTGGCGAAAACTCATGAAATTGGCTGCCTTGAACCTCAGATCTTAATCAAGCAAAATCTTTGAAGAAGCGTGATCATGTCCGCAAGCACCACAGAAATCCAAAAAGTCCATAGACCCAATTCCACAAATTGCAAAGTCCGTGGAATTTCACAGCTAGCTTGAGTATGGAATCTCGGTCTCTATTCCCTACTCAAGCTGTGAAATTCCATAGTTGTCCTATGGAATTGGCTCTTGTTAATTTCTCTGACAGTGAAGTAAATCAATCACTGGGACCCGAATTAGGCTTGTTCCTGGAACTCTAATGGACGGTTAATGTTCATTCCCCCCAAAAAAGCGAAGTGAAATTATTAGACAACGTGTCTGCCCACGTACCTCGCCGGCGAGATCCTTGGTGATGATCCACTTGTCATGGCATTCTTGCTTCTCGTGCTTGGCATGAAGGAACTGGCGGGTGAAGCGGCGGGCCTTGTGGAGAAGGGCTTCTCCGGGGAACATAGTTTGCGCGGCTCGAGCGAGGTTGAACATGCCCGTCACCGCTTGGCCGGACTGTCCGGCGAAGCAGAAGAACTCGCCATCCTTGTAGAATTGGCGGAAGCAGTCTTCGCTCACGTCGAAGCCGTGCGTGCGCAACAAACGGAACCCCATGGCCGTGTCGTCCACATCTTGCACCATGGAGTTGCTGGCCCAACCGATGCCGTAGTCCTTCCAATATCTGCAGCAACTCACAAGGAAACTTAGCACATGAAATCTTCGCTTCAATCAGCCTGACGTCCAATATTTTAGAAAGATAATATTTCCAAGCTTTGCTTCGTTGCTTTGCACTCTTTTTCATGGTCAGATTCGTTATAACGGTGACTGTACGTGTATCGATCAGAGTGCCAAAAATTGTGCCATTCAAGTGGATACAGCACTAAAATCTAGGAAGGGTTGAGATCTGAGGTTCCAAATGAGCAACTAGAAAAGTGTCGATCTCTTAAAATTTCGCCAATTTTAACTAATATGACATCAGATTTTGTCGAAAAGGCGTACAGTTAGTATCTCTACTGAACAGACGCATCATTCACAATTTAGTAGAACAAACTACCTCCAGCGGGATCATCATTCACGGTGGTGTTATGACCGAAGACATCTCTGGAGAAATCAGAAATATCCATATATGGCTTACTGAAGAATTTCATAGTCCATGTCCAGTGATGATAGAGTAAGATACACTGCATATATAACCAAGGAATGGAATTTGGACACAAAAGGACATGGTGCAACTTCCATATTCCTTTTGTGCATTCTTCTTTTCATTTTCCTGATCCTACTGCTGGCACTATGATCTTAGTTTAATTTGACTAGGGAGAAAGTGCAATTTTAATGAACCAAGATGTGCAAAGAAATGGCAGAAATTACGACAGCGGCAACCTATCGCTGGAAATACCTCTCTGAGACACAATATAAAACATCAAATAGTGATTGAACTGATTGAAACATACTTGTACACATAATTGAGGCAGTCTCTGATCTCTCGCTGGAAGAAGCGCGATATACCCAGTCGTTCCAGGCGGTCCACAATCCACAAACGCTCGAACAAGTCCACGGGGTACACGTTGGGCACCGCGTGGTTGAACTTGGCCAGAATATCTTCCAAGTAGTGCAGGCATTTGGGGTCTTGGGTGTACATGAGTGCGCAGGCCGTGGAAGCCGGCGAGTACAGGAAGGAGCCATTCGCTGACTGCAGCTTCATGAGCTCGGTCCAGTCCACGTCCTTGTGGAGACCTTCCAGGGAGTGCAGCAGAGTTGTCGGGTACTTGTGCACAATCTCCATGGGGATCCTAATCACATATAGATAATTTTGCACATACGACACATTTCAGTACTGTCAATATTGGCATAGTTCGTTAAACTGGAGCGATTGGGTGAGCCAAAGATCGATTGTAGGATCATCGACACAGAGCTCTAGAAACTCTAGAAACTAGGGCTGGTGTGTAAATTTCAGTTTCTGCAGATAGTGAGTGTGAAGATCAATCCCAA
Organism: Neckera pumila; assembly: GCA_963969595.1. Lineage (NCBI taxonomy): Eukaryota > Viridiplantae > Streptophyta > Bryopsida > Hypnales > Neckeraceae > Neckera > Neckera pumila. The sequence goes on from OZ018409.1 coordinate 36,317,520, forward strand.
TGTACACGATCTCCATGGGTTTTCTATACAAAGATCTTACAAATAAGACATGTAGATTTAAGATTTAGGCCACGCTTCCCCTAAAAAATGCCAAAGTCGTGGAATTTAGCCAATTTTAAGAAGCTGACTCTTAATTTCATTGTGAATTTGTAACGGCGCGCTTTTGGGTAACGACATTGTGACATTCAACTGCACAAAGCTCTAAAAGCTAGGAATGTTGTAGATTTTACATTTCAGGAAGAGCGAAAGTCGTGAATTTCTGCCAGTTTAACGAAATTGACTTTCAAGATACCAGCATCTTGAAATTCAAATTCGTTAAAATGGCGAAATTTCAAGACATTGGCACTTTCTGGAATCTTAGATCTACACTAGTCTTAGTTTTAAAGCTCTGAGCACTTGAGTTCCCCAATTTCAACGCTCTAAAACACTGCCATATTTAACAAATTTGGGCAACGCGCCACATCAAGGGAACATCTAGAACAGTGTTAGGTAAATTGGATGGATAATTCCACTGGAGGGTGAACCAAGTGCAGATTCCTTTGCAATATTCCTATGTATTGCAACAGTGCCCAAACTAGACCATACTAGTAAATTTTACAAGTGCTTCAGAAAATACAGACACAGGCAAGAAAGTGATTCTTCAATAAAACTACTCACTTGTTCATTTTCTTCTCTCTTTCGGCTGAGATCTGCTGGAGAATTGGAGCATCATAGGGTAAATCCAGTCCTAGGGCCTTGGCATCGTCGAGCATAGCAGGAAACACAATCTCAAATCCAATCGGCATGTGAGATTCGTCGTCGTCTTCCATTTTCTGGATGTTCGATTGCAGGAACTTCACTCCTGGATGGATTCAAACCCCCCACCCCACACGTCAGAAATAAGATTAATTAGTTCCGTCCTGGTCTTGGTCCAGGTTATAGAGCAGATTCATGTCATTCAAGTAGAGAACAATTTCTGCAACCACTGGGAAAATATTGATCTGTTTTAGCAATCGTCAATCTCGTTAAATTCTGACACGAAGGTACACAAAGCTTTTAAAACTAAGGTAGGTGTACATTCACGTTTGAGGCCGCGATTCATGGAAGTGCCAAGTTAGTGAAATAACGCCAATTAACGAAATTGACGTTGGTCCCTTTTTAGATCGGGCTTTCTTGAGTCTAGGCAAGTTAGGGGTTCAAATTTATCCTCTGTTTAGTACAGTAACCGTGGGCTATTTTAATCCGCTATTTTTCAATTCTCACAATAGTCGGTTACGTAGTTCCCCACTCAAGCAGTTACAACACACAGACTAATCTAATTGATCCTTTTAGTGAATGTTGCAGAACAAAGAGAAGGCTAGTTCGGAGTTCCATAGAACCAGGTCGATTAGCTTTCGTTTCCTCTTCACTTGGTAACTTCTAACTACTCAAGTTAATCCAATTACTGTTAAACACACCAGTTGTTTTCTAATGCATTTTTCTACTAGAAATCGTTTTACGTTTATTGGCTCTGTCCAGACTCCAAAGGACTGCGGCACCGACACTGTTTCAGAATCTGAGTTTCCAAATCCTATCAACAACCGCATTCACACTGCACGGATACAGTGGATGTGGGGTCCGACTAGTCAACAAATCAACCTATGACAGAGCCTCATAATTACACCGTTCTTGTTTCTTTCACTGGTCACAGGGAGAAGGAGTGACTGAGCGAGAGTCTTCTGCGTCCCAAATGTCATCAAACTTTCTAAAATACACTACGCTTCAGGAGAAGCACGTGATATAAAACAGTTAGTCCTCCTCTCTGGCATTAATCTCACAAGAGTACAACTTCTGCTCTTGGCCGGGAAATTAACAAGCTCATCCGAAGTACCTCCAGCAACGAAAGAGAAGGTAAAAGAGGAAAGGAAAGAGATCATAACGTGAAATTGCAAGAAATGGACTCCATTTTTCTCAAAACTACATTTATCGTGTCCATTTTTTCCAAATTTTCAAACTTTTATCCTTGTGCATACCAAGCTCGACGTTTTGAGCTCCAACACCCCAGATTTGCAAGGCGATGATGCACGCCAGCGTGCTGCACGCCCGATCGAATCCCAGAAACAAGGCCGGCTCCCCCCAATCGCCATCCGGAAGCTGGTGATCCACAATCCACTGCAGACACTTCGGAAACTGTGGCCCTGGGGATCCATCCAAAGCAGGGACTCTGGACACCCACGCTGTGTCGTATGCAGACACGGAGATTTCGCCCAAACTCATGTTCCGGAAATAATCTCTGATCTCCTCGATCCACTCGTTCATTTGCTCATTTTCAGTCGGCTTCTGGCAATTTCACACACAACTTTGGATCGTCAGAAACCGGCTGCATTAAACCTCAGATCGTGGATATTATAAACCTCACATTCGATCTTCCAGTGAATCCAACTGAAAACTCAGATCTGCTTGAGAACTTGAAACTCACAAGTTTAGCAGTTTGAAACAGGCCAATTCCACGAAGTTGGTGCAACGTTTTAAACTACTGGAACCTATACTGATACCTTGAAAAATAGACTCATTGCGTACCTGGGAGAAGCGCTCGGCCCTCTGTAAAGTCTCCAGCCATAAGTCCGATGCGTTCAAATTGGAAGTCTGGATTTCGTTGTGATATTTCTGTTTGGATTCTGTTATAACAGTAAGAGTCTCGAGTCAAATTCTGGCAGACGGGACTTATTTCAGCTACCTAGGGAGAATACATTAGGCCGTTTGTTCTGCAATTTTCATCGGAAAATCCACATCTACAAAAGAGATTTAACGGTTTGCAGGGTGAACTTGTGTCACACTTGAGACTTGATGTTTACTCCTAAGGTGGACTGTTAATGGAAATATTTGGCACAGCTGCTACTAAAAATGAAGTCTCTTTGATCTCGTTCGTATTTTGATACTGGTGAGAATAGGACAGTTACGTGCTTTCTTCCCAAAAGATTCACCTTACCTGGGGCCTTCTGAATCTGAGGGGCTGCATGCAAATGTATGTTTGTAGCACTGTTGCTAGACTGTGTTCCTGGCACTCGGCTATACGAGCTGTTACCTGTCAAAGAAGGCCAGCACTCTGGATCAGTTCACTACACATTTATAAATCGCTTGACTTCGTAACCACGTATAGATTCATGAGGATTAGTTACCCGGAGAGCGTTGGAGGACCGCTTCAACAGCTTGCAAGTATCGCTTCTGCAGGACAACAGGAAACGAAGCGGTTGGAAGCCGAAGAGGTTGGCCTCGGAGGTACTCCTGGGAGGCAAGATTTGCCCCAGTGAAAGTGCAGTTGTGCATCAAACCAGAGGCCATCTTGTCCACCTTCGTTAAGACTTGAATAGGTCTCTGAACAGCCTCCCGAGTTGATGATCGACTGACGTATTCAAAATCCCGCTCTCGCTATTTACAGTCACCTTCTTGCACCTGAGTGATCCGGCAGTGTTAGTAGACTGCCAATTCCCTTTTCAAGAAAATCATTACCTCGGGGATTTCACCAAGCAGAGGATTCATACCGAACGGAAATTTATCGTATTCATTACAGTGGCAGAAATGCAGAATATCAAAACATTGGCAATTTTCGGTTGCCTGTCTAGAACGTTAGATCTAGGCAGTCCTACTTTTCAGAGCACTGTGCATGCATTTGAATTGAATGCCACAATTTTGGCGCCATTCTCGAAGACAGGAATATTGGCACAACCTTCGGTCGACATAGTGAATCTGGAGAATTGTATTGTGTCTAGCAAGCGGTTGCACTATCTATACTAAGTATGAGCCAAAAAATTAGGTGTCTGTTAACAACTGAAAACGACCTTTAGCTCACTTTTTCCCACTGTCTCTTTACTACCTTGTCTTTGCGGCCATCCATTTGCTATCCACACAATGAGTTCACGGACTTCTCACGATCACGAAATGAAACTCATGAAATCTAAAACACATCCACACGTCTCAATCTGCATGCCAATCTGCTCTAAATTACTTATGTATGCCAGTTGTACCAGTTTTCAGCTTATGAACAGGGTATGCCTTTCAATGACGATACTCTCGAAGTGTGGGTTAGTGTACGCCAAAGGCCAAGGGCGGCGGTCAGGACCCGGGTCAAGCTAGCTAGCACCAATGAAGACTACCCACATTTCACAAGTTGAGTATGGCACCCTAAAACCTCCTGAAGCAACTCGCGTCAGGAAGCCTGGTGGAAATTTCAGTGACATAAGGACTTCATTTCCACGAGACTTCAGAACGACCCCCCAAAAAAAACATGTTGGAAATATCAGAGACGTAATAATACTTGCAAAAGACTACTCCACTCGGCACAGGAGGCATGTGTATCGCTAGTCGCAATGCACTTTTCATGTACTGCATGAACACCGAAGGTTTTATCGATAACTAGAGACTCCTACATCATTAGTAATTCTACCAAATAAACACAAGCAGCGAAAAAACGTCCAAAACCGTGAATTGGTATTCGAGTTCACTAACCTTCAAACTCGAACAAATTTTGTGAGCCACGGGTCAATGCTCGCTTCAGTAGTAAGTTCGAATGTACTTCTCCAAGTAGAGAGCTTCGCCCTGCAGCAGGGACTGAGAAAGATGGATAGAGAGATGCAGAAAGCGGATAATCTCACTGGTACAGAAAGCACTGGGCGTGACAGAGTACTGTCGACAAGAACTGCCTGAAATCGACGATCTCCAACTCAATGCAAGTTAAATGCCGTGGGTGTACAGCCGACGCGGAGTATAATAATATAGTATAGCACTTGGAGGAATCCACAAGATTGCCAAATCCTCGAAGGAATCGATCGCAGGTGGTGAGTTTTGTAGTTATTAGAACCACAACCTGAGTGCATGAGCTACTGAACTCAAACCTAGACTCTAGAAGACATGAACTGGGTCACCGGTGCAGGGAGGATCCGTTCAGTTCGACTGCTGTGTGTATGAGATTACATCGCAGTACTTCTGTCGTACGAACCACTAAATCCCGAACTTATAGACGACCCGCGACCATTCTGTCACCGAAACTATAAACCATCCTGGAGAAACAGTGATCGGAAGAATTGGTCTGCGCACTAGCAGCCAAATCCTCCCCCTTTGTCACTTTTAGAATGTCGAGGGTGGGCCTCGGATTTTGATTGAACAGTAGAGAACATGCAACCTCCGCCAACGTGGATAGCCTAGTGCAAACTCGAGTTTTCCGGACCATAACACACGATTTGGATCGAAAATAGTCATAATGAGCAGCAGCAATGCTTTAGTCTTTTAAAGTTACTTACAAGAGGCTCCCATGTTGCGAAATTACAACTGAACCCAACCTCTCCCCAGAGTATGTTTAATTTTATTACACAGTGGTGAATAATTGGTGATGTTCTTTACATCAATCGGCGCGACTCTCACACACAGTAATAACTAGGACTGGCCTAGATCTCAGGGTCCAGAAAAAGGCATCCGGAACATCACTGATGTCTGGAAAGATTTGATTCCCAAATGACGAATATAACAATTGGAGTCAAAAATCTTCAGGAGGTGGACTTGTGGAACGTTCGCAGGGTCGGACCGGCGTCGGAGCACTTGCCTCCGAACTTACCGTTCGTCGTTATTAATTTCCATCCCTGACATCTAGCTGTCATGGGGGCATCTGACTTTAGACCCTCATGTCCTCATCATAACCAGGCAATGGTCGTCCCCATGCTGGGACGGTACTATCAGTTAATTCAAGGATTGGGGTTGGCTTCGGGAGCCATTGGGAGCCATATAAGACAATTTTGTTCACTGTTGGGGTCACCTTTTCAGGGATGCGGCCCCCGCCTCATTGGTAAACAACGTTATGATTTACTTTGGCGCTTGATGATCGAGGAAGTGTCAAGAGTGGCTGATTGGTCTTGTTTTATTTTAGACTGAAATTAAAGGGAAGAAACCGGATCTTATTACAGTAAAGTTACGCAGTCTTAGATCCAGAAGCTTTTTGAGTGTGTGACGATGTCGTAACTTCTTAGTTCTTCCTTTCTTTCACAGGATTCGCAGTAAATGTGCACGCGAGGTAGATTGTCCCATACCAATCGTGGAACTATGTACCCAGGATGTACATTTTTCGCACCGTGGATTCAAGATGAGGTCGTGGATCCAAGATGAGGCGACTGTGACTGTCGTAGACTCGTGGTGTGGAGTAGGCGAGTGTGTCCACCAACTGGCTATCTGCTGTGAAATTTTCATGCAGGTGGTTCCCAGTTGTTTTGAAGTTTGTTCCCGAACTCCTGAAATTGGAGCTTGGAGAACATTTCGAAGTTTGTGTCCGGGTCTGAGATCATGGAGTGTTTTTCTATTCCCTTCAAGAGGTTCCTATTATTGGTTTCCTTTTACACCTGGCACGAGTACTCAACTGCTCTTTTTCTATTTCTTCCTTTCTTCCTGTTGGGGGAATTGATATAACCATTTTAGATTATGCAAAGGTGGAAGCAGCTTTGGGGATATTTTTCGAGTTTTACCAGCTATTTTCCTTTAATTTCCGTACTGAACCGGTTTTTCAAGTACAGAGTTCTTTTTTTCTCTATTTTTACCTCCAAATAGAATTTTTGTAGATGTGTTCAAATTGCAAAAGATTACCTGCGGCCGTCCAGGAATGAGTGAGCGCCGCATTCCACTCAAGGGACAAAAAAAATTTGCAAACGATTTGGCAGTTCTCTCTGAACATTGGGTCGAAGGCTCGAAGCAAGAAGGTGCAGGTAGTTTTAGGGTCGATCACCAGAAGCATGGATCGAAGTTCGTTTTCTTCAAGATGAAATTCTCGTTCATTTCCTTTCAATTTGCTTCAATTTGCTGACTTGCACGCGGTGACATGATTCATCATGCGGGGATGGTTAGGCATACTGCTATCCCAAAGACTTTTGACAAGTGCGACAAAGCCTGTCGCTATTTATCATGTAGGAATTCTCCTCTTAGTAGGGCTGCTTTAGACTACTGTGAAGAAGTACACCGGTAGGTCAAGAAGTTTTGGCCAAGACATGGTTATTTGAGGCAACTAGTGAGATGTTGAACAAGATGGAAAGACAATAAAATAAAGTCTTAAGAAGTCTTGACTGGTTGTAGTGTAAACACCAATTGAAGGAGTCCTCTAGCCAACTTCACAAATTGAAGTTCACCAGCTAACAAACCCTATGAACATATTTTGCATAATGAACGTTGAGAAGCTATAACTTTTGCATCCAAACATAAAATTCAGTCAAACTTGTTGGAAAAAATGTGCCTACTTGTGAAGTTTGTATGGTAATATTTTTACATCAATCCATTATGTACCTAATTTTCACATCAATCCATTATGTACTTAATTTTCACATCAATCCATTATATATTGAATTGAATTAAGTACATGGGGTTTGAACCCCATGTTTGAAGTAAAATTTCAATTCTCATTCAAATATAGTAAAATAATTTTTTCCAAAAAGTTCAAACTAAAAAAAGTTGGAAAATTGTGTTAAATGTCAATCCTCCAACCAAAAGTTATGGACAAATTTTTTAGAAGATATTTGAAAATGTCAAAAAAATATCCCTTTCAACCCCTCTTTGAAGTTTGTTCATCATTTTTTATTAGAATATTGAAATTTCAAAAGTATTTTGGGAATGAAATCTAACTTGATTTTCCAACTTCTTTTAGTTCAAAGTTTTTTGAAAAAAATTATTCTACTATGCCTAAATAAGGTCTGGATTTCTACTTCAAACACAATTCCTACTTTTGACCTAATTATGAGCGGTTGAGCTTCTACTCATTCAAATTTACATATCCCACATTTCCATCCAATTAGATTTGTTATAGGAAATAATATTTTAATGAAGTTGGAGTTCTTCGGAGGCCAAACTTTTTGTCGGGGGTGGAAATGGGGATCGGAGTGGGGGTGAGGCTAGCCAAGAAACTTGACTTCTAGATAACTCTTCTTACAAAAAGTGTTGTTATATGGATCATGGATGGCAATATCATTTTCATCCATGCTTGAAGTTCTCCACTTGACAAGTCTTGGCATAGTCTAAACCCAATCCGGTGAAGATTCACAAAATTTATTCCAATCATATTGCTCCATTTCCCTACAATTCTTAACTAGTGCACTTCTCCATCATAGTCTAAAACAACCCTTCGTGTTTTAACTCAATTTTGGTATAGTAGAACCTCTCTTAGTGCATAGTGTGGGGATAATGCACTAAAAGAGGTTTATGCAGTTGGAGAGGTTCTGTATTGAACTCTAGCTAATGTGGCCTCTTACTACTATTCACAAATAAATACTTCAAAGTACGACCTCTCATATTGCATATTATGCAATAAGAGAGTATGCACTAAAAGAGGTTCTACTATAGTGGCAATTTGTACATGATCTACTAACATCCAAATATATTCTCTGGTATATAATTCTTGATAAACATTCGAAGGCCTTGTGGATAGACCAATTGACCAAGGGGAAATCAAAAATCTCCTTGAAGCAAGGCATAAGTCTTACTCTTTGCTTGAAATTTGTATAATTAGGACATATAAAATTAATCAATGAACATAGCTTTGATTTTGCAACCTAAATGCGGTGCTTGATAGACATTGTGCACTATTGAAGTGAGTCCGATGGATTGAAACATTCGAAAAAAATCCTAAGGCCATTTTTTATCAAAGATTTCATTTGAAATCAAGCCCGAGGGGTTTGGTCTATTATTTAGGGGGGTATTTTGTCATTTATCTTTAGTAAAACCTCAATTTTCTCTTCATTTACAAGTTCCTTTCAAAAAAAAATTCTTATGCAATTAAATTTAAAATTAGATTTAGAAATATTAGGTACTATAATCACAAGTCTCAAATTAAGTCAAAAGGAGGTTCTTGAAAACCAAGCTACAATGTGGGATCAAGGTTTAAAAGGCTCAAAGACTACAAGCTTTGTGCCTGTATAGACCTTTAGAAACTACTTTGGCTAAGGTGCTCTAGATCCCCCTCTGTACAACACTCATCTTTTGTATTGTTTTAATGTAATGATAAGAAATTTTGCACCTTCATTACAAAGGACCAAAAAACGTGTGATTATTAGAAACAAGCAACAACATACAAGAGACTAAATCCTTGTTGCAACATTAGCTTATTGTTCAAGTAAGGTCCTATTTCAACCCCTCACAAATACCTATTGTAGTCAGCTACTCTTAATGCAAGATCCTTCGGTTGAAAGCCAATAAAGAGTTTATAATCTTAATTACCAAGTAACATTGGTCCCCAAAACACTAATGAACATCCCAAAGTACAAATATATATCTATTCATATGTACGAGACTAGATAGTTTGGCCACCTCATCTTTTGAAAAAATACTCTCAATTCTTAAAGGACATTTCATATCTTGGCTTGGTCAAACTTCATTAAATTTCTATATTGAAATTCACATTTCAAAAAATTGTTATTTTTACATGTATTAATATATTTCTAAAATTTAACCTCATTTTTTCCATAATAAAAAATATTGAATTGAATTTTATAGAATTTTTTATAGAATTTTTTGTAAAAAATTAAAACAATTATAAAAATGCTTTAAATAGTATGATTTTTTTTTAATGAAAATTATAATGACAAACATTATGGGGTAATTGATATACTCCTAAACTTACACAAAGAAAAGTATGATAGAAAAAGTTCAAAAATGGTGGATTTTGAGCTTTCAATATTCTATCTTCAAAGTGTCACAAACTGAATTATAATTTTGACAATTTTATAAAAAATGAAATAAAATAAAAAATAGATAATTGGAGATACATTGTTTTAGTTAAGCTTTAAAACATTTAGAATCAAAAACTATATGCAAATTTTGGTTTTGACTTTCAAAATGCCCATGGGGTTTGCAATGTCTTTTAAGGATGAACTTCTTATCTTCATATTTGGGCTCCAATGTTTGGGAAAAACTGGCGGTTAGTTCAAAGTTAGCTAGTGAAAGTGGAAAAAACACCAATTGCATTTTGAAAATAAAAGCTACAAAACCAAAAGAAATTTGAATGACCATAACCAACTAAAATCCCAAAAAAATTGGAGGATGTTTTATTGCCTCCATCCAATACTTGGCAGATTTCAACTGTCATGGGAAAAATTTTAGTAGCTAGTACCCGGCTAGTTGAAGGTCAGTTGTCATAGGTATCAACCTCCCATGTAGTAGCTTCATACAAGCAAGGGATGTTTTTGTTTTAAAGCTACAAAGAAGCACAAAGTGGATGGACAAAACTTTTGGAGATATATGGGCTTCAATTAGTTGAAGCCCATCTTTGAAATAAAATATCTTAACCTACTAACCCTTGCTGAAATTGCTAAGTGTCAGTGTGTGAGCACCGCTACCTATAAAAGGGCTTTTTCTGTACAAAACTATAGCATGAAGCAATAATTTTGAAATTGCAGGAAAACATCAAATTTAGATGGTATCTTGCAATTGGCTTTAGAAGGACCAGACATAGACTTTGACAACATTCTAGAAAATGCCATTATCTTGTAGAAGAATTCTCCTAAGTTTTGCCATATATACACCAATCCTAAGTAGTACTTTACATGGGCAACACAAGAATTAGTTGAAGAAAATTAAAACTAAATTCTTTTGATTTCATACAAACTTTTTATAACCATCTTCAACTTCATATTACATGGATGGGGAGGATCCTCAGCCTTCAAATGGTAAAGTTCAATTCTTGCTAAAGATGCAATATTAAGTAGTACTTTCATTTTGGAACTGGTTTTTTTACATTGCAAAAATTTAGCAATTTAATCAGTGTCAATTTCAATTTGTAGAAAATTGGTTGGTGAGAAATTTGATATTGAAAGAGATAAACCAATTCTTTTGGTGATTAAAAGGATGCAACTAGTGACCATTGAAAAATTCATGATCCATTTTTGTCGCAAGAGAAAATCAAGTGGAGCCCCTCTGGCCATTTGGATCTCTCACAACGGGCAAGTGTTCTCACAGGACAACTGGCATTCAAATAGGATCTATAAGGTAGGATGCTTTAAAAGCGTCCATTCAAGGGCTGGTCCGCCTTTTTCATATATTGCATGAACAGAAATATTTTCCACTCATTTTTCAGAGAAAGAAAAATGGAACACAAGTGGTTTCATATTTTTTGAAGCATTTTTGAATTAGTTATGAATTTCCTAAGATTTCTGTTGTAGGTACCTATTTGTGACCCTAGGTCTTCCAAAATGCATCCATTGACTCTTGCAATAAAGAATACTTTTTTTTTTATTCAATTAATGACTAAAGTGGTCCATTTAAAGACCAACTCATATTTATTTAACACCATTTTGTAGGGTTGATTTGAAGAATCCGGTAGCTTTTAGAGCATCCTACCTTAGTGCTATTTGGGAAGGATTGTTTGATGCAGGACGGGCCACTCTCTATAAAGCACAAATACAGGCTAGGAGGAATCCTCGAAGTACACGTAGAATATGGATACAATTCGACACCATCAGGATGCTTTCATCTGTGTTGGCGTTCAGGATTGGTGACAAGATTATTGGGAACCGGCAAAGGCCACTTCCCTGTCACTTCTTGTAGTTTATGTTTCTGGCTCTTTGGTTTCTTGCCCAGCCTTTGGCAGCCTCGCTGTTGTGTTTTGTTGTTTTGCAATGAAATTCTGTTTCATTTGATAAAAAAAAAAACCCGACTGGAGTACCTCCAAAAAATTTCCGAACACTAACTTGGGTTCGTTTCAATTCCTAAGTAAAGTAAGCCTCCTCAATGAGGGCTCATTTCCATGGGGGTATGGAGGGGATCTAGAACTAGACCTCCAGGCTTCAGCGCTGCAAAAGGCGCAAACAACACTGGAGGTTCTGGACATCTGGCTAGACCCTCTTTGTTGGATTGTTCGCTGGATGATTACAAAGATCCTGGCTACGAGCCTCTCCGTCTACAGGGAATTGCAGCAGCAGGCAACTGCTGCACCAGAAACACCAACTGCACAACCAGTGGTCCATTTGCCGAAAGGTTCCCCATAAAACTGGGATATGGGATGGCACGGAATCTGGAGCAAATGTAGAGAGACCCCGAATCCTAAAAAGAGGAAATTCACCTCTCTTTTCTGACCATTTGGGAAGAAGGTGGTTTGAGGAAGCGGCACTTCCACTCTGGCTAGATAAAGAGCATGTCATAAATAGTCCATGATTCTTTTCATTTTTTTTCAAACAAATCGACAAATCTCTTCCACCATAATAGAGTTAATTGTAAAGGAGCACCAAACATAGGACCGGTGTTAGTGGAAGGTTTAACCTAGAATAGTACAAAAATAAACAAGGCACCAAATTCCATCACGCCTAAGTTTCGGTGCTCCAGGAAACTTCGTCCTGTATTTTTTCCAAACTCCAGTTCCTGGTCCCGCATTGCACGCACTTTACGATTAACTCTAGTATGAGAAACAAATTAACATCTAAAAATCCAAGGCCTTTTTTTGCCAAAAAACACCCAAATCTGCCATTTTTATAGCAAAGAGTAAAAAAAACTGAAAAATATTTTATTTGCACATCTAACGTAGGATCTTACACGTAACTAGTATGAAAATGTGTGGAAAAAATTTCAAAATTTTTGACCACATAGATTGCAAGATATTTGCATTTAAAGAAAAAAAAACAAGTTTTTCAGCACATTGTGGGACTAGATTTTATGACTTTGAACATTTTTAACTTAAATGTTCTGCACTACAAAGTTTTGAGCTTTAAATCTTTATAGTAGAAAATTGAGTTGAGAATCTAAGTAAAAAAAAGAAATCCAAAAAACTTCATTTTCATTACTAAAAACATTCTTAAGTAGAAATTGGTACGAGATAGAAGGAAAATCTAAAATATTAATACTTTTGATATAGAATTAAAAAAACACTAATTCTAATGGTGAGATTGTTATAGCAAAAGAATTAAACCTTGTGGACCTTTTTTTTGAAAAATTGTTAAAATTGCATTCAAAATGAATCCTATAAGCTATTTTCTTCAGGAAGATGCTCTAAGTGCCCCCAAAACAAGATTGTCCATAACTTTCTCATAAAAAATCCAAATGAAATGAATCAAAGCTTTTTAGATAGAAAAAAATATAATATATAAGAAAAATAAATTAAATTGATAAAAAATTGGCTGCCCACCGCCTCCTATTTTGAGCTTATTTGGAAATAATTTTTTTTCTCGGCCACAAATTGAAAAAAAAAATTATATTCCCACAAAGCTTAGCATTCTATCTTCAAAAAAAGTTTCGGAAAACCATGACAAAAATTCAGCCCACAAGTATCATTCCAAAATCCCATTTGTCCCTTGAAGGGACAATGGGCTTTTGGGGGTTAACCCCTAAAGGACCAACATGCGTTTTTTGGCTGTATAGAAATTTTGGGCAGGTACGTGTGACTAGAGATATCCATATTTGAGGCTGAAATTTTAATAGAAGGTGGGGGCGAGGAATATCTTCATGTATACCAAGTTTCATGACATTTTGAAATATGAGTCAAAAGTTGTGACCTGATATGTTACTTTTTTTCGTAAATGGGCAGTTTGGGCAGATCAGAAAAAATCATTTTTTCCGGAATTTTTTTTTTTAAATTGGTTCTCTACATTTATATATACTTAAAAAGCTTTGAGTCACTCCATTTCAATCAATGAGTCAAAAGTTATGAGGGTTTCTGGTTTGCGGGCAGTTATGGATTCTCTACTCTAAAAAAAACTTTAAAGTCGTTTATTTAACTCAATTTTCAATATTTTTGGAAAAAATTAAAATCTTAGAATGTAGATTGATTATTACAACATTACAACCGTTTGGATTGGCATTTTTAAATTCCATGATTAAATTTTTAACAATTTATTATTTTGAGTCATTTTCTACTTCTTTCTACTTACTATTTTTTTCCTATATGTTGTACAATTCCAAATGATGTGAAATTTTTCATGAATATAGACAACTTGTTTAGGAAATTGAATTTAAAGAAGCACCACCTTTATCGGCATTTTCTCATTGAAAAGTGAGCTTGCAAAGTGCAGCTGCCCGGTTTTTCGCAGAATTGAAAAAATGGTTTTCAAGACTTTGAATGCTTATATCTTATGATCCACATGGTGGAATTTTCTGAAATTTTTACCACATGTTTTCAAAATATCATACTACAAGATCCTACGGTTATATGTGTCAAAAATTGTTTTTTTTCCAAAAATTTGGTAGTTGTATTAGAAATGGCAGTTTTGGAGCGTTTTTGGTGATTACATAGTCATGAAACTTTAGGGGTTAAATAGGCCATAAATTAATGTGAGATGGAGGGGTTCATTTTTTTTAACACAAGTAAAGGAACCTTAATTGCAAGAATCTCAAAGTTCATTTTGGGATTCTGTAAGGTAACTACACCTAAAATTGCACAGTCCTTAAAAGCGCACAGCGGATATTCTTGCCTAAAATGTACTCCTACTATTCACATGACTCTATGATCGCTTTTGGATATACCTATTCTCAACACTTTGGAAATTTGTAGTTTATTCACACGGTATTCAAAAAATACATTCTAAGAGAATCTAGAATCTCCTTTTGACTACCAATGGGACCCCTCAAAAAAAAGTTCAATATAATAGTAAAAACCATGTTGAATTAGGCTGAATTGCTTAACTGTGCGATTTAAGGTGCAGTTACCTTAGACCCTCCAAGTAACTTAGTGGAAGTTTTTAGAGTAATTGCTCATGCACATGCTCTAATAACTATGCCACATGGATGTAGGTAGCAATTGCTTATTTTTATGCATCTTGTCTGCATAGACTTTTTAAATTTAGATACCACTTATGACTTACATTACAGAAAATCGCAAGCCTCTGGCGGGCCGCTCCAAAGTGACCCAACTAATCTATTACTTGAAAGTAGGCATGTAGCCATAGTGCATAGTTAAAGTATGTGAATTTTGGGAAGGATGTCAAGACTCACTAATGTGACTGTAGTACAGATCTGATTAACTAGGTAATTAATCAAATTCAATCAAATTAACCAAAATGAAGTGGATTTTGATGCAAATTGTCAAAAAAATTATA